>CM050517.1:18852562-19458500 GCA_027563665.1 Antrozous pallidus | reverse complement strand
CTCCTGCTCATCTGAAGCCCCTAAAATAGTCCCGGTGCCCAGTGCTCGGGCACTCCTGAGAGCTCATGGAGTCAGGCTCTTGGTTATTGATTTTTATTTTTTTTTATTACATCTCTTCTTGTGCAGTGATCACACTTCATATGGAGCAGGGCAGGCTCCGGTGACCTGGAAGAAGCATGGGGAGAGCAGTCACTGCTGGTCGCCCCTGGTGCTGCTGGCAGCAGCCTTTCTTCCTGGGATCCCTCAAGGAATGTCCAACTGCCCGTTTAGGCCTGCTCCTTCTCACAACCCAGGACTGCTGGCTCCAAACTGGTCACCTGCTTGCCTCCCTGATTGCCCCTAACTGCTTCTGCCTGCCAGCCTGATCACCCCCTAACCACTCCCCTGACAGCCTGATTGATGTCTGACTGCTCCCCTGCCAGCCTGTTTGGCCCCAACTTCCCTTCTCTGCCAGCCTGCCCCTCCCAAATGCCCTCCCTTGCAGGCCTGGAACCTCCCAACATCCCTCTGCTACTGTCCATCTTGTGGTGGCCATCTTGTGTCCACATAGGGGCAGAATCTTTGACCACATGGGGGCAGCCCTCTTGTGTGTTGGAGTGATGGTCAATTTGCAAATTACTCTTTTATTAGATAGGATAGAGGCCTGTTGCAAGGGTGGGCACCACCTGGTTTGCCCTGAAGAGTGTCCCAGATCAGGGTGGAGGTTCCCTTGGGCATGGGGCTGAGGGGCCTGTGGTAGTTTGTAGGCCATCCAAACCCTCAGCAACCCAAACAGAGGCACTGGATTCTGGCATTAATTTCTGTTCTGAAATTGAAACTTGGTAGCCTGGAACAGAGCAAAAACTTCTTTCGCTCTCTGACAACAACCATTTCTGTTTGGGTTAATTGAAATGCTATAATTAAAACTTTGGAGCCTAGCATGGAGACCTAGACATCAAGGCTTCAGAAGCATGGTTTACTCAATCGCCTGGGAAACCTTAGCCTCTGCTATCTGCAGCTCTGTGGCTGCTACCATTTCTGTGTTGGGATATATCATCTATAATGGTAACTGCCCTAGGCTGGCAAGGGCAGGAGGAAATCTTGGCTTCCTCCATTGTTGAGGAAACCTAAGCCTCCCTCCTGCTCTCAGTGGCCAAAGACATCTAGGTTGGGGTTTATTTGCATACTTTGCTCCTGATTGGCTGCTTCCATATGTTCCATATTGAGGATGGAGCATGCAATTCGTGCAGGTCCATTGAACTGAAAGAACCAACCTGTGACCTTCTGCTTCCGGGCGGTAGGCAGCGTGGCACGGGGACCAGCCATCTCCTCACGAACTCAGGCTGGACGATGAACGCCTTGGGGGCCCCGCAGTGCGCGGTGGGCAGCGGGAGAGGCCCCCAAGGCTGGTAGGCTGATGGCAAGGAGGCAGGGCCGCCAGGGTCAGGGAAGGGCAGGGGGCACCCAGCTTGGTCTCCAGGGTTTGCGGGTGTCCGGGAGGAAACCAGCTGGGTGCCGTGGCCCTCAGACGGGCCGGAGCTGGCGCCGATCCGCTTCTCCTGGGCGAACACATGGTCCTCCTCTGCTGGGCTCTGGCGTCTAATGGCCTAGGCTGGGAGCCCAGGGCGCTTAACGCAGGTGGAAAGCCCCGCCTCCAGGCAGGTTGACACACTGATCCAATCAATCCTCATTGATCCGGTTACCTCCAGTGTGCTTTCCAGATACCTATGTTGACCACACCCTGAGGTCAGAAGACACTCTGCTCTTCTCTGGACTGGCTTATAGAATCCCAAAGCTTCCAGGAAACAGGGCGCACCCCATACTGTGCTAAGCCGTCGCTGGTCTATGCTGCTGAGGGTCCGCACTGGCCCCAAACCACAGCCACTTGTGCGTCTGGGCCAAGGGGAGGAAGTCAAGGCTCACAGAGGTCAAGACCAACAGCAAGAGAGCGACCAAGCACGGTGACCTTGTGGGAGGGCTCACCTGCTTCTCATTCTCCCTGCTCTCCTCTGTCCCCACCTCCCAGCCACGCCGACAGGGGGCACAACTCTGATTGACTGTGGGTCCCTCACCGATCTGCCAGGCCCTAGTGTGTGTTGGGCTGGGTCTCCTCGCCTTGCTTGGCAAGAGGAGATGTCCTGTATGTCGCCTGCCCAGGGCACAGAGTGTAGGACGTAATGGCTCCTTGACCTCCGCCTTCTCTTCTCTTGGGGGGCCGGAACACATGTTCATCCCTCCATTTTTCTCATCTGGCTAAAGGGACCCTCTGTCCCCATGAGACACACCAACTCTCCCTCCTTCTCGCCCTGGTCCCTGACTGCTACATTCCACTTTCCGTCCCTGTACATTTGACCTCCTCACGAAAGTGGAATTCCACAGAACATGTCTTTCTTTATGGGCCTGGCTGACTTCAGGAGGCATCATATCCTCAAGGGTCATCGTTCCATTAGGGAGCCTGTGTCACAATGTCCTTCCTTTTATAAAGCTGAACACTGTTGCATGGTCCCTGTCTCTCAAGCCATTTGGCTTCCTACCCATTCATCTCTCAATGCAGGTTCCCCGGGGGCTGCATCCATCCTGAGATGCTGTGGACACGGGTGCCCAAACATCCCCGCAGGACCCTGCTTTCCCTTTTTGTGTGTGTATCTACCCAGAAGTGCCATTTCCGGACCATTTGTAATTTTATTTAACTTTTTGTTTTTCATTTGTTCATCCTCACCGGTGGATATGTTTTCCATTGATTTTTAGACAGAGTTGGAAGGAAGGAAAGGGGAGAGAGAGAGGGAGAGAGCTACAGAGAGCAAAAGAGACAGTCATTGATTGGTTGCTTCCCACACACCCTTCCCAGGCAGCTGGGGTCAAACCCAGCTTATTGTGTGCCTTGAGCTGAAATGGAACCCTCGACTCTTCAATATAAGGGCTGATGCAGTAACTACTGAGAAAACCTGACAGGGTTGTTAGTTTATTTTTATATCACAGTTATGATTTTAAAATATATATATTTTAAAGTTATACCTCACAGAGGAAGAAAAAGAAGGGGGGAAAGAGAGAGAGAGAGAGAGAGAGAGATAGAGAGAAAGAGAAACATTAATGATGAGAGAATGATTGATCTGCTGCTTCGGCGTGTCCCATATTGAGGATGGAGCATGCAACTCGGGCAGGTGCATTGACCCTGAAACAACCAACCAGTGACCTCCTGCTTCCTAGGTGGATGCTCAAGCCAGACCCATGGCGGTGGGGCAGGAAATAAAGGTGATGACAAATGGAATTACAGGACTTCTCTAGTTCAAGGAACCATTTCTTTATTGTTAGACATTTGGGACAGGGGACAGGTGTGATCACACAGCAGTTGGCAAACGCACAGTCATGTCCTTCAAACGCCGGGCGGCGGTGAGCGCTGGGTCCGAGCGTCTTGTGCCATCTTCCAGAGGACCAGGCGCATGCAGGCGCTGGCGTCCTCGCTGGAGCTGTGGCCGTGGGCCCCGTCCTGGATGACCTGTCCGAGGTGGTGGGCCACGAGGCTGCGCAGGGAGCGCCTGTAGGGGAGGCCCAGGCGGTGCGGGAAGAGCACAGAGGTGTCCAGCACGGTGCCGTGGATGAGCTTCAAGGCCAGCAGGTCGCTGTGCAGGCTGTGTCCGATGAGGATGGTGTCGGCGCTGAAGAGGGCGAGCAGGACGGCCTGGACGTCCTGCAGGGAGACGCAGGTGCGGGCCAGGTGAGCCGCGGTCACTCCCGAGAACCTGGTGTTGTGGTCCACGATGGGGCGGCGCGGCCTGACGAAGGTGTCGAACACCAGCCGCAGGGCGCTGTCCACCACGCTGACGCGGGTCAGCTCCAGGCCGGCGGTGGTGTAGGACATCTCGCAGTCCAGGGCGTAGATGCCGGGCTCGGCGCCTTGGGGCGGCGGGTCTCTGGCAGAGGTGTGCACGAAGCCGCGCAGGTCCTCGTGGCGGCCGTCCCACACGTGCTGCGGGGCCCGCTGGCAGCCGGGGGAGCCGATGGCGGCCGAGCAGCAGGAGTACCTGGATCTCCCAGCCCCCGGCCGCCGGAGTGGGGCGCAGCCGCCCCCAGTGGTACTGACATTCTTCCTGGCGCACACAGTGGCCCGAAGGGGCCACCTGGTAGCGGGTGCCACAGCGGCAGCAGAGCCTGCCCGGGGAGTCTTGGGGCGGCTTCTCCGGGGCGGTGAAGAGGACAGCGCCCCCGGGCCTGCTGGGGTGCGGGAAGGGGTAGCCGAGCTCCTTCAGCTGGGCCTGGGTGAGCAGGTGCTCCTTGAGGGACTGGTACAGGGCGGCCCCTTGCTCAGGGTCCTCCCGGTGGGGGGTGTCCGGGCTCTGCAGGGAGAGGCAGGGCCGGGCGGCCAGCTTGCCCCCCAAACCCTCGTCCTGGGCTACAAAGCTGCGGCATCCAGGCTTGCAGGGACCGGGCCCAGGACCGGGGGCCAGGTCCTGCAGCCTGAGGAAGGTGTTGAAGGCCACCCTAGGGTACATCCTCTTGCTGGGGCTCTGGCGGAAGGCCGCCTTCTCCTCCTGGAGCGCCTTCTCGATGGCTTCCTGGGTGGAGGGGCAGAACTGGAGACACTGGCTCAGGAACAGGCTGAGGTAGCGTTGACGGGTGCTGGCTGGGACTCTGTGCCCACTTTCTTTGGGGAGAACATGCTTCTGAAGAGTCTGCACAGCTGAGCTGCGGGCCAGGTCCTTGGGGAGGACGGTGCAGGAGGCCTTGGCCCCTTGGCCTGAAGGGGCGCGCATCTTAGGGAGCTGGCGGCCCAGGGCCTGGGCCTTGGGTGGTGGGCTGCTGCTGCTGCTGCTGTTGCTGGCCTGGAGAGGCCTCTTGGCTCCAGGAGCCAGGCAGGGCTCGGGCACCTGGGCACCCCTCCTCTTGAAAGTGCCAGCGGATGACATGTGCATGAAGGAGGGCTTCTGGGCCGGCTGGAGCAGGCTGGCTGTGTACCTGGGGGCCTGCTGTGCCGGCCGCCCAAGGTCACACAGCTTCCGGGCGGTAGGCAGCGTGGCGCGGGGACCCAGGCCTCTCCTCACGAACTCAGGCTGGATGATGAACGCCTTGGGGGCCCGGCAGTGCGTGGTGGGCAGCGGGAGCAGGCCCCCAAGTCCGGTAGGCTGATGGCAAGGAGGCAGGGCCGCCAGGGTCGGGGCGGGGCAGGGGGCACCCAGCTCGGTCTCCAGGGCTTGCGGGTGTCCGGGAGGAAACCAGCGGGGTGCCGTGGCCCTCAGACGGGCCGGAGCTGGCGCCGCTCCGCTTCTCCTGGGCGAAGACATGGTCCTCCTCTGCTGGGCTCTGGCGTCTAATGGCCTAGGCTGGGAGCCCTGGGCCCTTAATGCAGGTGGAAAGCCCCGCCTCCGGGCAGGTTGACACGCTGATCCAATCAATCCTGTCCTCCAGTGTGCTTTCCAGATGCCTATGCTGACCACACCCTGAGGTCAGAAGATACTCTGGTCTTCTCTGGACTGGCTTCTAGAATCCCAAAGCTCCCAGGAAACAGGGCGCACCCCATACTGTGCTAAGCCCTCGCTGGTCCAGGCGGCCGAGGGTCCGCACTGGCCCCAAACCACAACCACTCCTGCTTCTGGGCCAAGGGGAGGAAGTCAAGGCTCACAGAGGTCAAGACCAACAGCAAGAGAGCGACCAGGCACTGTGACCTTGTGGGAGGGCTCACCTGCTTCTCGTTCTCCCTGCTCTCCTCTGTCCCCACCTCCCAGCCGCGCCGACAGGGGGCACAACTCTGATTGACTGTGGGTCCCTCACCGATCTGCCAGGACCTAGTGTGTGTTGGGCTGGGTCTCCTCGCCTTGCTTGGCGAGAGGAGATGTCCTGTACGTCGCCTGCCCAGGGCACAGAGTGTAGGACGTAATGGCTCCTTGTCCTCCGCCTTCTCTTCTCTTGGGGGGCCGGAACACATGTTCATCCCTCCATTTTTCTCATCTGGCTAAAGGGACCCTCTGTCCCCATGAGACACACCAACTCTCCCTCCTTCTCGCCCCGGTCCCCGGCTGCTACATTCCACTTTCCGTCCCTGTACATTTGACCTCCTCACGAAAGTGGAATTCCACAGAACATGTCTTTCTTTATGGGCCTGGCTGACTTCAGGAGGCATCATATCCTCAAGGGTCATCGTTCCATTAGGGAGCCTGTGTCACAATGTCCTTCCTTTTATAAAGCTGAACACTGTTGCACGGTCCCTGTCTCTCAAGCCATTTGGCTTCCTACCCGTTCATCTCTCAATGCAGGTTCCCCCGGGGCTGCATCCATCCTGAGATGCTGTGGACACGGGTGCCCAAACATCCCCGCAGGACCCTGCTTTCCCTTTGTGTGTGTGTGTACCCAGAAGTGCCATTTCCGGACCATTTGTAATTTTATTTAACTTTTTGTTTTTCATTTGTTCATCCTCACCGGTGGATATGTCTTCCATTGATTTTTAGAGAGAGAGAGAGAGAGAGAGAGAGAGAGAGAGAGAGAGCTACAGAGAGCAAAAGAGACAGTCATTGATTGGTTGCTTCCCACACACCCTTCCCAGGCAGCTGGGGTCAAACCCAGCTTATTGTGTGCCTTGAGCTGAAATGGAACCCTCGACTCTTCAATATAAGGGCTGATGCAGTAACTACTGAGAAAACCTGACAGGGTTGTTAGTTTATTTTTTTATCAAAGTTATGATTTTAAAATATATATATTTTAAAATTATACCTCACAGAGGAAGAAAAAGAAGGGGAGAGAGAGAGAGAGAGAGAGAGAGAGAGAGAGAGAGAGAGAGGCAGAGAGAGAGAAACATTAATGATGAGAGAATGATTGATCTGCTGCTTCGGCGTGTCCCATATTGAGGATGGAGCATGCAACTCGGGCAGGTGCATTGACCCTGAAACAACCAAGCCGTGACCTCCTGCTTCCTAGGTGGATGCTCAAGCCAGACCCATGGCGGTGGGGCAGGAAATAAAGGTGAGGACAAATGGAATTACAGGACTTCTCTAGTTCAAGGAACCATTTCTTTATTGTTAGACATTTGGGACAGGGGACAGGTGTGATCACACCGCAGTTGGCAAATGCACAGTCATGTCCTTCAAACGCTGGGTACGGGCATCTTGTGCCATCTTCCAGAGGACCAGGCGCATGCAGGCGCTGGCGTCCTCGCTGGAGCTGTGGCCGTGGGCCCCGTCCTGGATGACCTGTCCGAGGTGGTGGGCCACGAGGCTGCGCAGGGAGCGCCTGTAGGGGAGGCCCAGGCGGTGCGGGAAGAGCACAGAGGTGTCCAGCACGGTGCCGTGGATGAGCTTCAAGGCCAGCAGGTCGCTGTGCAGGCTGTGTCCGATGAGGATGGTGTCGGCGCTGAAGAGGGCGAGCAGGACGGCCTGGACGTCCTGCAGGGAGACGCAGGTGCGGGCCAGGTGAGCCGCGGTCACTCCCGAGAACCTGGTGTTGTGGTCCACGATGGGGCGGCGCGGCCTGACGAAGGTGTCGAACACCAGCCGCAGGGCGCTGTCCACCACGCTGACGCGGGTCAGCTCCAGGCCGGCGGTGGTGTAGGACATCTCGCAGTCCAGGGCGTAGATGCCGGGCTCGGCGCCTTGGGGCGGCGGGTCTCTGGCAGAGGTGTGCACGAAGCCGCGCAGGTCCTCGTGGCGGCCGTCCCGCACGTGCTGCGGGGCCCGCTGGCAGCCGGGGGAGCCGATGGCGGCCGAGCAGCAGGAGTACTGGATCTCCCAGCCCCCGGCCGCCGGAGTGGGGCGCAGCCGCCCCCAGTGGTACTGACATTCTTCCTGGCGCACACAGCGGCCCGAAGGGGCCACCGGGTAGCGGGTGCCACAGCGGCAGCAGAGCCTGCCCGGGGAGTCTTGGGGCGGCTTCTCCGGGGCGGTGAAGAGGACAGCGCCCCCGGGCCTGCTGGGGTGCGGGAAGGGGTAGCCGAGCTCCTTCAGCTGGGCCTGGGTGAGCAGGTGCTCCTTGAGGCGCTGGTACAGGGCGACCCCTTGCTCGGGGTCCTCCCGGTGGGGGGTGTCCGGGCTCTGCAGGGAGAAGCAGGGCCGGGCGGCCAGCTTGCCCCCCAAACCCTCGTCCTGGGCTACAAAGCTGCGGCACCCAGGCTTGCAGGGACCGGGCCCAGGACCGGGGGCCAGGGCCTGCAGCCTGAGGAAGGCGTTGAAGGCCACCCTAGGGTACATCCTCTTGCTGGGGCTCTGGCGGAAGGCCGCCTTCTCCTCCTGGAGCGCCTTCTCGATGGCTTCCTGGGTGGAGGGGCAGAACTGGAGACACTGGATCAGGAACAGGCTGAGGTAGCGTTGACGGGTGCTGGCTGGGACTCTCTGCGCACTTTCTTTGGGGAGAACATGCTTCTGAAGAGTCTGCACAGCTGAGCTGCGGGCCAGGTCCTTGGGGAGGACGGTGCAGGAGGCCTTGGCCCCTTGGCCTGAAGGGGCGCGCATCTTAGGGAGCTGGCGGCCCAGGGCCTGGGCCTTGGGTGGTGGGCTGCTGCTGCTGCTGCTTTTGCTGGCCTGGAGAGGCCTCTTGGCTCCAGGAGCCAGGCAGGGCTCGGGCACCTGGGCACCCCTCCTCTTGAAAGTGCCAGCGGATGACATGTGCATGAAGGAGGGCTTCTGGGCCGGCTGGAGCAGGCTGGCTGTGTACCTGGGGGCCTGCTGTGCTGGCCGCCCAAGGTCACACAGCTTCCGGGCGGTAGGCAGCATGGCGCGGGGACCCAGGCCTCTCCTCACGAACTCAGGCTGGATGATGAACGCCTTGGGGGCCCGGCAGTGCGTGGTGGGCAGCGGGAGCAGGCCCCCAAGTCCGGTAGGCTGATGGCAAGGAGGCAGGGCCGCCAGGGTCGGGGCGGGGCAGGGGGCACCCAGCTCGGTCTCCAGGGCTTGCGGGTGTCCGGGAGGAAACCAGCGGGGTGCCGTGGCCCTCAGACGGGCCGGAGCTGGCGCCGCTCCGCTTCTCCTGGGCGAAGACATGGTCCTCCTCTGCTGGGCTCTGGCGTCTAATGGCCTAGGCTGGGAGCCCTGTGCCCTTAATGCAGGTGGAAAGCCCCGCCTCCGGGCAGGTTGACACGCTGATCCAATCAATCCTGTCCTCCAGTGTGCTTTCCAGATGCCTATGCTGACCACACCCTGAGGTCAGAAGATACTCTGGTCTTCTCTGGACTGGCTTCTAGAATCCCAAAGCTCCCAGGAAACAGGGCGCACCCCATACTGTGCTAAGCCCTCGCTGGTCCAGGCTGCCGAGGGTCCGCACTGGCCCCAAACCACAACCACTCCTGCTTCTGGGCCAAGGGGAGGAAGTCAAGGCTCACAGAGGTCAAGACCAACAGCAAGAGAGCGACCAGGCACTGTGACCATGTGGGAGGGCTCACCTGCTTCTCGTTCTCCCTGCTCTCCTCTGTCCCCACCACCCAGCCGCGCCGACAGGGGGCACAACTCTGATTGACTGTGGGTCCCTCACCGATCTGCCAGGACCTAGTGTGTGTTGGGCTGGGTCTCCTCGCCTTGCTTGGCGAGAGGCGATGTCCTGTACGTCGCCTGCCCAGGGCACAGAGTGTAGGACGTAATGGCTCCTTGTCCTCCGCCTTCTCTTCTCTTGGGGGGACGGAACACATGTTCATCCCTCCATTTTTCTCATCTGGCTAAAGGGACCCTCTGTCCCCATGAGACACACCAACTCTCCCTCCTTCTCGCCCCGGTCCCCGACTGCTACATTCCACTTTCCGTCCCTGTACATTTGACCTCCTCACGAAAGTGGAATTCCACAGAACATGTCTTTCTTTATGGGCCTGGCTGACTTCAGGAGGCATCATATCCTCAAGGGTCATCGTTCCATTAGGGAGCCTGTGTCACAATGTCCTTCCTTTTATAAAGCTGAACACTGTTGCATGGTCCCTGTCTCTCAAGCCATTTGGCTTCCTACCCGTTCATCTCTCAATGCAGGTTCCCCCGGGGCTGCATCCATCCTGAGATGCTGTGGACACGGGTGCCCAAACATCCCCGCAGGACCCTGCTTTCCCTTTGTGTGTGTGTGTACCCAGAAGTGCCATTTCCGGACCATTTGTAATTTTATTTAACTTTTTGTTTTTCATTTGTTCATCCTCACCGGTGGATATGTTTTCCATTGATTTTTAGACAGAGTTGGAAGAAAGGAAAGGGGGGAGAGAGAGAGAGAGAGAGAGAGAGCGAGCTACAGAGAGCAAAAGAGACAGTCTTTGATTGGTTGCTTCCCACACACCCTTCCCAGGCAGCTGGGGTCAAACCCAGCTTATTGTGTGCCTTGAGCTGAAATGGAACCCTCGACTCTTCAATATAAGGGCTGATGCAGTAACTACTGAGAAAACCTGACAGGGTTGTTCGTTTAGTTTTTTATCACAGTTATGATTTTAAAATATATATATTTTAAAATTATACCTCAGAGAGGAAGAAAAAGAAGGGGGGAAACAGAGAGAGAGAGAGAGAGAGAGAGAGAGAGAGAGAGAGAGAGAAGGAGAGAAAGGAAAGAGAGAGAGAGAGAGAGAGAGAGAAAGAGAAACATTAATGATGAGAGAATGATTGATCTGCTGCTTCGGCGTGTCCCATATTGAGGATGGAGCATGCAACTCGGGCAGGTGCATTGACCCTGAAACAACCAACCCGTGACCTCCTGCTTCCTAGGTGGATGCTCAAGCCAGACCCATGGCGGTGGGGCAGGAAATAAAGGTGATGACAAATGGAATTACAGGACTTCTCTAGTTCAAGGAACCATTTCTTTATTGTTAGACATTTGGGACAGGGGACAGGTGTGATCACACAGCAGTTGGCAAATGCACAGTCATGTCCTTCAAACGCCGGGCGGCGGTGAGCGCTGGGTCCGAGCGTCTTGTGCCATCTTCCAGAGGACCAGGCGCATGCAGGCGCTGGCGTCCTCGCTGGAGCTGTGGCCGTGGGCCCCGTCCTGGATGACCTGTCCGAGGTGGTGGGCCACGAGGCTGCGCAGGGAGCGCCTGTAGGGGAGGCCCAGGCGGTGCGGGAAGAGCACAGAGGTGTCCAGCACGGTGCCGTGGATGAGCTTCAAGGCCAGCAGGTCGCTGTGCAGGCTGTGTCCGATGAGGATGGTGTCGGCGCTGAAGAGGGCGAGCAGGACGGCCTGGACGTCCTGCAGGGAGACGCAGGTGCGGGCCAGGTGAGCCGCGGTCACTCCCGAGAACCTGGTGTTGTGGTCCACGATGGGGCGGCGCGGCCTGACGAAGGTGTCGAACACCAGCCGCAGGGCGCTGTCCACCACGCTGACGCGGGTCAGCTCCAGGCCGGCGGTGGTGTAGGACATCTCGCAGTCCAGGGCGTAGATGCCGGGCTCGGCGCCTTGGGGCGGCGGGTCTCTGGCAGAGGTGTGCACGAAGCCGCGCAGGTCCTCGTGGCGGCCGTCCCGCACGTGCTGCGGGGCCCGCTGGCAGCCGGGGGAGCCGATGGCGGCCGAGCAGCAGGAGTACTGGATCTCCCAGCCCCCGGCCGCCGGAGTGGGGCGCAGCCGCCCCCAGTGGTACTGACATTCTTCCTGGCGCACACAGTGGCCCGAAGGGGCCACCTGGTAGCGGGTGCCACAGCGGCAGCAGAGCCTGCCCGGGGAGTCTTGGGGCGGCTTCTCCGGGGCGGTGAAGAGGACAGCGCCCCCGGGCCTGCTGGGGTGCGGGAAGGGGTAGCCGAGCTCCTTCAGCTGGGCCTGGGTGAGCAGGTGCTCCTTGAGGCGCTGGTACAGGGCGACCCCTTGCTCAGGGTCCTCCCGGTGGGGGGTGTCCGGGCTCTGCAGGGAGAGGCAGGGCCGGGCGGCCAGCTTGCCCCCCAAACCCTCGTCCTGGGCTACAAAGCTGCGGCACCCAGGCTTGCAGGGACCGGGCCCAGGACCGGGGGCCAGGGCCTGCAGCCTGAGGAAGGTGTTGAAGGCCACCCTAGGGTACATCCTCTTGCCTGGGGCTCTGGCGGAAGGCCGCCTTCTCCTCCTGGAGCGCCTTCTCGATGGCTTCCTGGGTGGAGGGGCAGAACTGGAGACACTGGCTCAGGAACAGGCTGAGGTAGCGTTGACGGGTGCTGGCTGGGACTCTGTGCCCACTTTCTTTGGGGAGAACATGCTTCTGAAGAGTCTGCACAGCTGAGCTGCGGGCCAGGTCCTTGGGGAGGACGGTGCAGGAGGCCTTGGCCCCTTGGCCTGAAGGGGCACGCATCTTAGGGAGCTGGCGGCCCAGGGCCTGGGCCTTGGGTGGTGGGCTGCTGCTGCTGCTGCTTTTGCTGGCCTGGAGAGGCCTCTTGGCTCCAGGAGCCAGGCAGGGCTCGGGCACCTGGGCACCCCTCCTCTTGAAGGTGCCAGCAGATGACATGTGCATGAAGGAGGGCTTCTGGGCCGGCTGGAGCAGGCTGGCTGTGTACCTGGGGGCCTGCTGTGCCGGCCGCCCAAGGTCACACAGCTTCCGGGCGGTAGGCAGCGTGGCGCGGGGACCCAGGCCTCTCCTCACGAACTCAGGCTGGATGATGAACGCCTTGGGGGCCCCGGCAGTGCGTGGTGGGCAGCGGGAGCAGGCCCCCAAGGCCGGTAGGCTGATGGCAAGGAGGCAGGGCCGCCAGGGTCGGGGCGGGGCAGGGGGCACCCAGCTCGGTCTCCAGGGCTTGCGGGTGTCCGGGAGGAAACCAGCGGGGTGCCGTGGCCCTCAGACGGGCCGGAGCTGGCGCCGCTCCGCTTCTCCTGGGCGAAGACATGGTCCTCCTCTGCTGGGCTCTGGCGTCTAATGGCCTAGGCTGGGAGCCCTGTGCCCTTAATGCAGGTGGAAAGCCCCGCCTCCGGGCAGGTTGACACGCTGATCCAATCAATCCTGTCCTCCAGTGTGCTTTCCAGATGCCTATGCTGACCACACCCTGAGGTCAGAAGACACTCTGGTCTTCTCTGGACTGGCTTCTAGAATCCCAAAGCTCCCAGGAAACAGGGCGCACCCCATACTGTGCTAAGCCCTAGCTGGTCCAGGCGGCCGAGGGTCCGCACTGGCCCCAAACCACAACCACTCCTGCTTCTGGGCCAAGGGGAGGAAGTCAAGGCTCACAGAGGTCAAGACCAACAGCCAGAGAGGACCAGGCACTGTGACCATGTGGGAGGGCTCACCTGCTTCTCGTTCTCCCTGCTCTCCTCTGTCCCCACCTCCCAGCCGCGCCGACAGGGGGCACAACTCTGATTGACTGTGGGTCCCTCACCAATCTGCCAGGACCTAGTGTGTGTTGGGCTGGGTCTCCTCGCCTTGCTTGGCGAGAGGAGATGTCCTGTACGTCGCCTGCCCAGGGCACAGAGTGTAGGACGTAATGGCTCCTTGTCCTCCGCCTTCTCTTCTCTTGGGGGGCCGGAACACATGTTCATCCCTCCATTTTTCTCATCTGGCTAAAGGGACCCTCTGTCCCCATGAGACACACCAACTCTCCCTCCTTCTCGCCCCGGTCCCTGACTGCTACATTCCACTTTCCGTCCCTGTACATTTGACCTCCTCACGAAAGTGGAATTCCACAGAACATGTCTTTCTTTATGGGCCTGGCTGACTTCAGGAGGCATCATATCCTCAAGGGTCATCGTTCCATTAGGGAGCCTGTGTCACAATGTCCTTCCTTTTATAAAGCTGAACACTGTTGCATGGTCCCTGTCTCTCAAGCCATTTGGCTTCCTACCCGTTCATCTCTCAATGCAGGTTCCCCCGGGGCTGCATCCATCCTGAGATGCTGTGGACACGGGTGCCCAAACATCCCCGCAGGACCCTGCTTTCCCTTTGTGTGTGTGTGTACCCAGAAGTGCCATTTCCGGACCATTTGTAATTTTATTTAACTTTTTGTTTTTCATTTGTTCATCCTCACCGGTGGATATGTTTTCCATTGATTTTTAGACAGAGTTGGAAGAAGGAAAGGGGGGAGAGAGAGAGAGAGAGAGAGAGAGGAGCTACAGAGAGCAAAAGAGACAGTCATTGATTGGTTGCTTCCCACACACCCTTCCCAGGCAGCTGGGGTCAAACCCAGCTTATTGTGTGCCTTGAGCTGAAATGGAACCCTCGACTCTTCAATATAAGGGCTGATGCAGTAACTACTGAGAAAACCTGACAGGGTTGTTCGTTTAGTTTTTTATCACAGTTATGATTTTAAAATATATATATTTTAAAATTATACCTCAGAGAGGAAGAAAAAGAAGGGGGGAAACAGAGAGAGAGAGAGAGAGAGAGAGAGAGAGAGAGAGAGAGAGAGAGAAGGAGAGAAAGGAAAGAGAGAGAGAGAGAGAGAGAGAGAAAGAGAAACATTAATGATGAGAGAATGATTGATCTGATGCTTCGGCGTGTCCCATATTGAGGATGGAGCATGCAACTCGGGAAGGTGCATTGACCCTGAAACAATCAACCCGAGACCTCCTGCTTCCTAGGTGGATGCTCAAGCCAGACCCATGGCGGTGGGGCAGGAAATAAAGGTGATGACAAATGGAATTACAGGACTTCTCTAGTTCAAGGAACCATTTCTTTATTGTTAGACATTTGGGACAGGGGACAGGTGTGATCACACAGCAGTTGGCAAATGCACAGTCATGTCCTTCAAACGCCGGGCGGCGGTGAGCGCTGGGTCCGAGCGTCTTGTGCCATCTTCCAGAGGACCAGGCGCATGCAGGCGCTGGCGTCCTCGCTGGAGCTGTGGCCGTGGGCCCCGTCCTGGATGACCTGTCCGAGGTGGTGGGCCACGAGGCTGCGCAGGGAGCGCCTGTAGGGGAGGCCCAGGCGGTGCGGGAAGAGCACAGAGGTGTCCAGCGCGGTGCCGTGGATGAGCTTCAAGGCCAGCAGGTCGCTGTGCAGGCTGTGTCCGATGAGGATGGTGTCGGCGCTGAAGAGGGCGAGCAGGACGGCCTGGACGTCCTGCAGGGAGACGCAGGTGCGGGCCAGGTGAGCCGCGGTCACTCCCGAGAACCTGGTGTTGTGGTCCACGATGGGGCGGCGCGGCCTGACGAAGGTGTCGAACACCAGCCGCAGGGCGCTGTCCACCACGCTGACGCGGGTCAGCTCCAGGCCGGCGGTGGTGTAGGACATCTCGCAGTCCAGGGCGTAGATGCCGGGCTCGGCGCCTTGGGGCGGCGGGTCTCTGGCAGAGGTGTGCACGAAGCCGCGCAGGTCCTCGTGGCGGCCGTCCCGCACGTGCTGCGGGGCCCGCTGGCAGCCGGGGGAGCCGATGGCGGCCGAGCAGCAGGAGTACTGGATCTCCCAGCCCCCGGCCGCCGGAGTGGGGCGCAGCCGCCCCCAGTGGTACTGACATTCTTCCCAGCGCACACAGCGGCCCGAAGGGGCCACCTGGTAGCGGGTGCCACAGCGGCAGCAGAGCCTGCCCGGGGAGTCTTGGGGCGGCTTCTCCGGGGCGGTGAAGAGGACAGCGCCCCCGGGCCTGCTGGGGTGCGGGAAGGGGTAGCCGAGCTCCTTCAGCTGGGCCTGGGTGAGCAGGTGCTCCTTGAGGCGCTGGTACAGGGCGGCCCCTTGCTCAGGGTCCTCCCGGTGGGGGGTGTCCGGGCTCTGCAGGGAGAGGCAGGGCCGGGCGGCCAGCTTGCCCCCCAAACCCTCGTCCTGGGCTACAAAGCTGCGGCACCCAGGCTTGCAGGGACCGGGCCCAGGACCGGGGGCCAGGGCCTGCAGCCTGAGGAAGGTGTTGAAGGCCACCCTAGGGTACATCCTCTTGCCGGGGCTCTGGCGGAAGGCCGCCTTCTCCTCCTGGAGCGCCTTCTCGATGGCTTCCTGGGTGGAGGGGCAGAACTGGAGACACTGGCTCAGGAACAGGCTGAGGTAGCGTTGACGGGTGCTGGCTGGGACTCTGTGCCCACTTTCTTTGGGGAGAACATGCTTCTGAAGAGTCTGCACAGCTGAGCTGCGGGCCAGGTCCTTGGGGAGGACGGTGCAGGAGGCCTTGGCCCCTTGGCCTGAAGGGGCACGCATCTTAGGGAGCTGGCGGCCCAGGGCCTGGGCCTTGGGTGGTGGGCTGCTGCTGCTGCTGCTTTTGCTGGCCTGGAGAGGCCTCTTGGCTCCAGGAGCCAGGCAGGGCTCGGGCACCTGGGCACCCCTCCTCTTGAAGGTGCCAGCGGATGACATGTGCATGAAGGAGGGCTTCTGGGCCGGCTGGAGCAGGCTGGCTGTGTACCTGGGGGCCTGCTGTGCCGGCCGCCCAAGGTCACACAGCTTCCGGGCGGTAGGCAGCATGGCGCGGGGACCCAGGCCTCTCCTCACGAACTCAGGCTGGATGATGAACGCCTTGGGGGCCCCGGCAGTGCGTGGTGGGCAGCGGGAGCAGGCCCCCAAGGCCGGTAGGCTGATGGCAAGGAGGCAGGGCCGCCAGGGTCGGGGCGGGGCAGGGGGCACCCAGCTCGGTCTCCAGGGCTTGCGGGTGTCCGGGAGGAAACCAGCGGGGTGCCGTGGCCCTCAGACGGGCCGGAGCTGGCGCCGCTCCGCTTCTCCTGGGCGAAGACATGGTCCTCCTCTGCTGGGCTCTGGCGTCTAATGGCCTAGGCTGGGAGCCCTGTGCCCTTAATGCAGGTGGAAAGCCCCGCCTCCGGGCAGGTTGACACGCTGATCCAATCAATCCTGTCCTCCAGTGTGCTTTCCAGATGCCTATGCTGACCACACCCTGAGGTCAGAAGATACTCTGGTCTTCTCTGGACTGGCTTCTAGAATCCCAAAGCTCCCAGGAAACAGGGCGCACCCCATACTGTGCTAAGCCCTCGCTGGTCCAGGCGGCCGAGGGTCCGCACTGGCCCCAAACCACAACCACTCCTGCTTCTGGGCCAAGGGGAGGAAGTCAAGGCTCACAGAGGTCAAGACCAACAGCAAGAGAGCGACCAGGCACTGTGACCATGTGGGAGGGCTCACCTGCTTCTCGTTCTCCCTGCTCTCCTCTGTCCCCACCACCCAGCCGCGCCGACAGGGGGCACAACTCTGATTGACTGTGGGTCCCTCACCGATCTGCCAGGACCTAGTGTGTGTTGGGCTGGGTCTCCTCGCCTTGCTTGGCGAGAGGAGATGTCCTGTACGTCGCCTGCCCAGGGCACAGAGTGTAGGACGTAATGGCTCCTTGTCCTCCGCCTTCTCTTCTCTTGGGGGGCCGGAACACATGTTCATCCCTCCATTTTTCTCATCTGGCTAAAGGGACCCTCTGTCCCCATGAGACACACCAACTCTCCCTCCTTCTCGCCCCGGTCCCCGACTGCTACATTCCACTTTCCGTCCCTGTACATTTGACCTCCTCACGAAAGTGGAATTCCACAGAACATGTCTTTCTTTATGGGCCTGGCTGACTTCAGGAGGCATCATATCCTCAAGGGTCATCGTTCCATTAGGGAGCCTGTGTCACAATGTCCTTCCTTTTATAAAGCTGAACACTGTTGCACGGTCCCTGTCTCTCAAGCCATTTGGCTTCCTACCCGTTCATCTCTCAATGCAGGTTCCCCCGGGGCTGCATCCATCCTGAGATGCTGTGGACACGGGTGCCCAAACATCCCCGCAGGACCCTGCTTTCCCTTTGTGTGTGTGTGTACCCAGAAGTGCCATTTCCGGACCATTTGTAATTTTATTTAACTTTTTGTTTTTCATTTGTTCATCCTCACCGGTGGATATGTTTTCCATTGATTTTTAGACAGAGTTGGAAGAAAGGAAAGGGGGGAGAGAGAGAGAGAGAGAGAGAGAGGGAGCTACAGAGAGCAAAAGAGACAGTCTTTGATTGGTTGCTTCCCACACACCCTTCCCAGGCAGCTGGGGTCAAACCCAGCTTATTGTGTGCCTTGAGCTGAAATGGAACCCTCGACTCTTCAATATAAGGGCTGATGCAGTAACTACTGAGAAAACCTGACAGGGTTGTTCGTTTAGTTTTTTATCACAGTTATGATTTTAAAATATATATATTTTAAAATTATACCTCAGAGAGGAAGAAAAAGAAGGGGGGAAACAGAGAGAGAGAGAGAGAGAGAGAGAGAGAGAGAGAGAGAGAGAGAGAGAGAGAGAGAGAAGGAAAGAGAGAGAGAGAGAGAGAGAGAAAGAGAAACATTAATGATGAGAGAATGATTGATCTGTTGCTTCGGCGTGTCCCATATTGAGGATGGAGCATGCAACTCGGGCAGGTGCATTGACCCTGAAACAACCAACCCGTGACCTCCTGCTTCCTAGGTGGATGCTCAAGCCAGACCCATGGCGGTGGGGCAGGAAATAAAGGTGATGACAAATGGAATTACAGGACTTCGCTAGTTCAAGGAACCATTTCTTTATTGTTAGACATTTGGGACAGGGGACAGGTGTGATCACACAGCAGTTGGCAAATGCACAGTCATGTCCTTCAAACGCCGGGCGGCGGTGAGCGCTGGGTCCGAGCGTCTTGTGCCATCTTCCAGAGGACCAGGCGCATGCAGGCGCTGGCGTCCTCGCTGGAGCTGTGGCCGTGGGCCCCGTCCTGGATGACCTGTCCGAGGTGGTGGGCCACGAGGCTGCGCAGGGAGCGCCTGTAGGGGAGGCCCAGGCGGTGCGGGAAGAGCACAGAGGTGTCCAGCGCGGTGCCGTGGATGAGCTTCAAGGCCAGCAGGTCGCTGTGCAGGCTGTGTCCGATGAGGATGGTGTCGGCGCTGAAGAGGGCGAGCAGGACGGCCTGGACGTCCTGCAGGGAGACGCAGGTGCGGGCCAGGTGAGCCGCGGTCACTCCCGAGAACCTGGTGTTGTGGTCCACGATGGGGCGGCGCGGCCTGACGAAGGTGTCGAACACCAGCCGCAGGGCGCTGTCCACCACGCTGACGCGGGTCAGCTCCAGGCCGGCGGTGGTGTAGGACATCTCGCAGTCCAGGGCGTAGATGCCGGGCTCGGCGCCTTGGGGCGGCGGGTCTCTGGCAGAGGTGTGCACGAAGCCGCGCAGGTCCTCGTGGCGGCCGTCCCGCACGTGCTGCGGGGCCCGCTGGCAGCCGGGGGAGCCGATGGCGGCCGAGCAGCAGGAGTACTGGATCTCCCAGCCCCCGGCCGCCGGAGTGGGGCGCAGCCGCCCCCAGTGGTACTGACATTCTTCCTGGCGCACACAGTGGCCCGAAGGGGCCACCTGGTAGCGGGTGCCACAGCGGCAGCAGAGCCTGCCCGGGGAGTCTTGGGGCGGCTTCTCCGGGGCGGTGAAGAGGACAGCGCCCCCGGGCCTGCTGGGGTGCGGGAAGGGGTAGCCGAGCTCCTTCAGCTGGGCCTGGGTGAGCAGGTGCTCCTTGAGGCGCTGGTACAGGGCGGCCCCTTGCTCAGGGTCCTCCCGGTGGGGGGTGTCCGGGCTCTGCAGGGAGAGGCAGGGCCGGGCGGCCAGCTTGCCCCCCAAACCCTCGTCCTGGGCTACAAAGCTGCGGCACCCAGGCTTGCAGGGACCGGGCCCAGGACCGGGGGCCAGGGCCTGCAGCCTGAGGAAGGTGTTGAAGGCCACCCTAGGGTACATCCTCTTGCCGGGGCTCTGGCGGAAGGCCGCCTTCTCCTCCTGGAGCGCCTTCTCGATGGCTTCCTGGGTGGAGGGGCAGAACTGGAGACACTGGCTCAGGAACAGGCTGAGGTAGCGTTGACGGGTGCTGGCTGGGACTCTGTGCCCACTTTCTTTGGGGAGAACATGCTTCTGAAGAGTCTGCACAGCTGAGCTGCGGGCCAGGTCCTTGGGGAGGACGGTGCAGGAGGCCTTGGCCCCTTGGCCTGAAGGGGCGCGCATCTTAGGGAGCTGGCGGCCCAGGGCCTGGGCCTTGGGTGGTGGGCTGCTGCTGCTGCTGCTTTTGCTGGCCTGGAGAGGCCTCTTGGCTCCAGGAGCCAGGCAGGGCTCGGGCACCTGGGCACCCCTCCTCTTGAAGTGCCAGCAGATGACATGTGCATGAAGGAGGGCTTCTGGGCCGGCTGGAGCAGGCTGGCTGTGTACCTGGGGGCCTGCTGTGCCGGCCGCCCAAGGTCACACAGCTTCCGGGCGGTAGGCAGCATGGCGCGGGGACCCAGGCCTCTCCTCACGAACTCAGGCTGGATGATGAACGCCTTGGGGGCCCCGGCAGTGCGTGGTGGGCAGCGGGAGCAGGCCCCCAAGGCCGGTAGGCTGATGGCAAGGAGGCAGGGCCGCCAGGGTCGGGGCGGGGCAGGGGGCACCCAGCTCGGTCTCCAGGGCTTGCGGGTGTCCGGGAGGAAACCAGCGGGGTGCCGTGGCCCTCAGACGGGCCGGAGCTGGCGCCGCTCCGCTTCTCCTGGGCGAAGACATGGTCCTCCTCTGCTGGGCTCTGGCGTCTAATGGCCTAGGCTGGGAGCCCTGTGCCCTTAATGCAGGTGGAAAGCCCCGCCTCCGGGCAGGTTGACACGCTGATCCAATCAATCCTGTCCTCCAGTGTGCTTTCCAGATGCCTATGCTGACCACACCCTGAGGTCAGAAGATACTCTGGTCTTCTCTGGACTGGCTTCTAGAATCCCAAAGCTCCCAGGAAACAGGGCGCACCCCATACTGTGCTAAGCCCTCGCTGGTCCAGGCTGCCGAGGGTCCGCACTGGCCCCAAACCACAACCACTCCTGCTTCTGGGCCAAGGGGAGGAAGTCAAGGCTCACAGAGGTCAAGACCAACAGCAAGAGAGCGACCAGGCACTGTGACCATGTGGGAGGGCTCACCTGCTTCTCGTTCTCCCTGCTCTCCTCTGTCCCCACCTCCCAGCCGCGCCGACAGGGGGCACAACTCTGATTGACTGTGGGTCCCTCACCAATCTGCCAGGACCTAGTGTGTGTTGGGCTGGGTCTCCTCGCCTTGCTTGGCGAGAGGAGATGTCCTGTACGTCGCCTGCCCAGGGCACAGAGTGTAGGACGTAATGGTTCCTTGACCTCCGCCTTCTCTTCTCTTGGGGGGCCGGAACACATGTTCATCCCTCCATTTTTCTCATCTGGCTAAAGGGACCCTCTGTCCCCATGAGACACACCAACTCTCCCTCCTTCTCGCCCCGGTCCCTGACTGCTACATTCCACTTTCCGTCCCTGTACATTTGACCTCCTCACGAAAGTGGAATTCCACAGAACATGTCTTTCTTTATGGGCCTGGCTGACTTCAGGAGGCAGCATATCCTCAAGGGTCATCGTTCCATTAGGGAGCCTGTGTCACAATGTCCTTCCTTTTATAAAGCTGAACACTGTTGCATGGTCCCTGTCTCTCAAGCCATTTGGCTTCCTACCCGTTCATCTCTCAATGCAGGTTCCCCCGGGGCTGCATCCATCCTGAGATGCTGTGGACACGGGTGCCCAAACATCCCCGCAGGACCCTGCTTTCCCTTTGTGTGTGTGTGTACCCAGAAGTGCCATTTCCGGACCATTTGTAATTTTATTTAACTTTTTGTTTTTCATTTGTTCATCCTCACCGGTGGATATGTTTTCCATTGATTTTTAGACAGAGTTGGAAGGAAGGAAAGGGGAGACAGAGAGAGAGAAAGAGAGAGCGAGCTACAGAGAGCAAAAGAGACAGTCATTGATTGGTTGCTTCCCACACACCCTTCCCAGGCAGCTGGGGTCAAACCCAGCTTATTGTGTGCCTTGAGCTGAAATGGAACCCTCGACTCTTCAATATAAGGGCTGATGCAGTAACTACTGAGAAAACCTGACAGGGTTGTTAGTTTATTTTTTTATCACAGTTATGATTTTAAAATATATATATTTTAAAATTATACCTCACAGAGGAAGAAAAAGAAGGGGAGAGAGAGAGAGAGAGAGAGAGAGAGAGAGAGAGGAAAGAGAGAGAGAGAGAGGGAGAAAGAGAAACATTAATGATGAGAGAATGATTGATCTGCTGCTTCGGCGTGTCCCATATTGAGGATGGAGCATGCAACTCGGGCAGGTGCATTGACCCTGAAACAACCAACCCGTGACCTCCTGCTTCCTAGGTGGATGCTCAAGCCAGACCCATGGCGGTGGGGCAGGAAATAAAGGTGATGACAAATGGAATTACAGGACTTCTCTAGTTCAAGGAACCATTTCTTTATTGTTAGACATTTGGGACAGGGGACAGGTGTGATCACACAGCAGTTGGCAAATGCACAGTCATGTCCTTCAAACGCCGGGCGGCGGTGAGCGCTGGGTCCGGCGTCTTGTGCCATCTTCCAGAGGACCAGGCGCATGCAGGCGCTGGCGTCCTCGCTGGAGCTGTGGCCGTGGGCCCCGTCCTGGATGACCTGTCCGAGGTGGTGGGCCACGAGGCTGCGCAGGGAGAGCCTGTAGGGGAGGCCCAGGCGGTGCGGGAAGAGCACAGAGGTGTCCAGCACGGTGCCGTGGATGAGCTTCAAGGCCAGCAGGTCGCTGTGCAGGCTGTGTCCGATGAGGATGGTGTCGGCGCTGAAGAGGGCGAGCAGGACGGCCTGGACGTCCTGCAGGGAGACGCAGGTGCGGGCCAGGTGAGCCGCGGTCACTCCCGAGAACCTGGTGTTGTGGTCCACGATGGGGCGGCGCGGCCTGACGAAGGTGTCGAACACCAGCCGCAGGGCGCTGTCCACCACGCTGACGCGGGTCAGCTCCAGGCCGGCGGTGGTGTAGGACATCTCGCAGTCCAGGGCGTAGATGCCGGGCTCGGCGCCTTGGGGCGGCGGGTCTCTGGCAGAGGTGTGCACGAAGCCGCGCAGGTCCTCGTGGCGGCCGTCCCGCACGTGCTGCGGGGCCCGCTGGCAGCCGGGGGAGCCGATGGCGGCCGAGCAGCAGGAGTACTGGATCTCCCAGCCCCCGGCCGCCGGAGTGGGGCGCAGCCGCCCCCAGTGGTACTGACATTCTTCCTGGCGCACACAGCGGCCCGAAGGGGCCACCTGGTAGAGGGTGCCACAGCGGCAGCAGAGCCTGCCCGGGGAGTCTTGGGGCGGCTTCTCCGGGGCGGTGAAGAGGACAGCGCCCCCGGGCCTGCTGGGGTGCGGGAAGGGGTAGCCGAGCTCCTTCAGCTGGGCCTGGGTGAGCAGGTGCTCCTTGAGGCGCTGGTACAGGGCGGCCCCTTGCTCAGGGTCCTCCCGGTGGGGGGTGTCCGGGCTCTGCAGGGAGAGGCAGGGCCGGGCGGCCAGCTTGCCCCCCAAACCCTCGTCCTGGGCTACAAAGCTGCGGCACCCAGGCTTGCAGGGACCGGGCCCAGGACCGGGGGCCAGGGCCTGCAGCCTGAGGAAGGTGTTGAAGGCCACCCTAGGGTACATCCTCTTGCCGGGGCTCTGGCGGAAGGCCGCCTTCTCCTCCTGGAGCGCCTTCTCGATGGCTTCCTGGGTGGAGGGGCAGAACTGGAGACACTGGCTCAGGAACAGGCTGAGGTAGCGTTGACGGGTGCTGGCTGGGACTCTGTGCCCACTTTCTTTGGGGAGAACATGCTTCTCAAGAGTCTGCACAGCTGAGCTGCGGGCCAGGTCCTTGGGGAGGACGGTGCAGGAGGCCTTGGCCCCTTGGCCTGAAGGGGCACGCATCTTAGGGAGCTGGCGGCCCAGGGCCTGGGCCTTGGGTGGTGGGCTGCTGCTGCTGCTGCTTTTGCTGGCCTGGAGAGGCCTCTTGGCTCCAGGAGCCAGGCAGGGCTCGGGCACCTGGGCACCCCTCCTCTTGAAGGTGCCAGCAGATGACATGTGCATGAAGGAGGGCTTCTGGGCCGGCTGGAGCAGGCTGGCTGTGTACCTGGGGGCCTGCTGTGCCGGCCGCCCAAGGTCACACAGCTTCCGGGCGGTAGGCAGCATGGCGCGGGGACCCAGGCCTCTCCTCACGAACTCAGGCTGGATGATGAACGCCTTGGGGGCCCGGCAGTGCGTGGTGGGCAGCGGGAGCAGGCCCCCAAGGCCGGTAGGCTGATGGCAAGGAGGCAGGGCCGCCAGGGTCGGGGCGGGGCAGGGGGCACCCAGCTCGGTCTCCAGGGCTTGCGGGTGTCCGGGAGGAAACCAGCGGGGTGCCGTGGCCCTCAGACGGGCCGGAGCTGGCGCCGCTCCGCTTCTCCTGGGCGAAGACATGGTCCTCCTCTGCTGGGCTCTGGCGTCTAATGGCCTAGGCTGGGAGCCCTGTGCCCTTAATGCAGGTGGAAAGCCCCGCCTCCGGGCAGGTTGACACGCTGATCCAATCAATCCTGTCCTCCAGTGTGCTTTCCAGATGCCTATGCTGACCACACCCTGAGGTCAGAAGATACTCTGGTCTTCTCTGGACTGGCTTCTAGAATCCCAAAGCTCCCAGGAAACAGGGCGCACCCCATACTGTGCTAAGCCCTCGCTGGTCCAGGCGGCCGAGGGTCCGCACTGGCCCCAAACCACAACCACTCCTGCTTCTGGGCCAAGGGGAGGAAGTCAAGGCTCACAGAGGTCAAGACCAACAGCAAGAGAGCGACCAGGCACTGTGACCATGTGGGAGGGCTCACCTGCTTCTCGTTCTCCCTGCTCTCCTCTGTCCCCACCACCCAGCCGCGCCGACAGGGGGCACAACTCTGATTGACTGTGGGTCCCTCACCGATCTGCCAGGACCTAGTGTGTGTTGGGCTGGGTCTCCTCGCCTTGCTTGGCGAGAGGAGATGTCCTGTACGTCGCCTGCCCAGGGCACAGAGTGTAGGACGTAATGGCTCCTTGACCTCCGCCTTCTCTTCTCTTGGGGGGCCGGAACACATGTTCATCCCTCCATTTTTCTCATCTGGCTAAAGGGACCCTCTGTCCCCATGAGACACACCAACTCTCCCTCCTTCTCGCCCCGGTCCCCGGCTGCTACATTCCACTTTCCGTCCCTGTACATTTGACCTCCTCACGAAAGTGGAATTCCACAGAACATGTCTTTCTTTATGGGCCTGGCTGACTTCAGGAGGCATCATATCCTCAAGGGTCATCGTTCCATTAGGGAGCCTGTGTCACAATGTCCTTCCTTTTATAAAGCTGAACACTGTTGCATGGTCCCTGTCTCTCAAGCCATTTGGCTTCCTACCCGTTCATCTCTCAATGCAGGTTCCCCCGGGGCTGCATCCATCCTGAGATGCTGTGGACACGGGTGCCCAAACATCCCCGCAGGACCCTGCTTTCCCTTTGTGTGTGTGTGTACCCAGAAGTGCCATTTCCGGACCATTTGTAATTTTATTTAACTTTTGTTTTTCATTTGTTCATCCTCACCGGTGGATATGTTTTCCATTGATTTTTAGACAGAGTTGGAAGAAAGGAAAGGGGGGAGAGAGAGAGAGAGAGAGAGAGAGAGCTACAGAGAGCAAAAGAGACAGTCTTTGATTGGTTGCTTCCCACACACCCTTCCCAGGCAGCTGGGGTCAAACCCAGCTTATTGTGTGCCTTGAGCTGAAATGGAACCCTCGACTCTTCAATATAAGGGCTGATGCAGTAACTACTGAGAAAACCTGACAGGGTTGTTCGTTTAGTTTTTTATCACAGTTATGATTTTAAAATATATATATTTTAAAATTATACCTCAGAGAGGAAGAAAAAGAAGGGGAGAGAGAGAGAGAGAGAGAGAGAGAGAGAGAGAGAGAGAGAAGGAGAGAAAGGAAAGAGAGAGAGAGAGAGAGAGAGAAAGAGAAACATTAATGATGAGAGAATGATTGATCTGCTGCTTCGGCGTGTCCCATATTGAGGATGGAGCATGCAACTCGGGCAGGTGCATTGACCCTGAAACAACCAACCCGTGACCTCCTGCTTCCTAGGTGGATGCTCAAGCCAGACCCATGGCGGTGGGGCAGGAAATAAAGGTGATGACAAATGGAATTACAGGACTTCTCTAGTTCAAGGAACCATTTCTTTATTGTTAGACATTTGGGACAGGGGACAGGTGTGATCACACAGCAGTTGGCAAATGCACAGTCATGTCCTTCAAACGCGGGCGGCGGTGAGGCTGGGTCCGGGCGTCTTGTGCCATCTTCCAGAGGACCAGGCGCATGCAGGCGCTGGCGTCCTCGCTGGAGCTGTGGCCGTGGGCCCCGTCCTGGATGACCTGTCCGAGGTGGTGGGCCACGAGGCTGCGCAGGGAGCGCCTGTAGGGGAGGCCCAGGCGGTGCGGGAAGAGCACAGAGGTGTCCAGCGCGGTGCCGTGGATGAGCTTCAAGGCCAGCAGGTCGCTGTGCAGGCTGTGTCCGATGAGGATGGTGTCGGCGCTGAAGAGGGCGAGCAGGACGGCCTGGACGTCCTGCAGGGAGACGCAGGTGCGGGCCAGGTGAGCCGCGGTCACTCCCGAGAACCTGGTGTTGTGGTCCACGATGGGGCGGCGCGGCCTGACGAAGGTGTCGAACACCAGCCGCAGGGCGCTGTCCACCACGCTGACGCGGGTCAGCTCCAGGCCGGCGGTGGTGTAGGACATCTCGCAGTCCAGGGCGTAGATGCCGGGCTCGGCGCCTTGGGGCGGCGGGTCTCTGGCAGAGGTGTGCACGAAGCCGCGCAGGTCCTCGTGGCGGCCGTCCCGCACGTGCTGCGGGGCCCGCTGGCAGCCGGGGGAGCCGATGGCGGCCGAGCAGCAGGAGTACTGGATCTCCCAGCCCCCGGCCGCCGGAGTGGGGCGCAGCCGCCCCCAGTGGTACTGACATTCTTCCTGGCGCACACAGCGGCCCGAAGGGGCCACCGGGTAGCGGGTGCCACAGCGGCAGCAGAGCCTGCCCTGGGAGTCTTGGGGCGGCTTCTCCGGGGCGGTGAAGAGGACAGCGCCCCCGGGCCTGCTGGGGTGCGGGAAGGGGTAGCCGAGCTCCTTCAGCTGGGCCTGGGTGAGCAGGTGCTCTTTGAGGCGCTGGTACAGGGCGGCCCCTTGCTCAGGGTCCTCCCGGTGGGGGGTGTCCGGGCTCTGCAGGGAGAAGCAGGGCCGGGCGGCCACCTTGCCCCCCAAACCCTCGTCCTGGGGTACAAAGCTGCGGCACCCAGGCTTGCAGGGACCGGGCCCAGGACCGGGGGCCAGGTCCTGCAGCCTGAGGAAGGTGTTGAAGGCCACCCTAGGGTACATCCTCTTGCCGGGGCTCTGGCGGAAGGCCGCCTTCTCCTCCTGGAGCGCCTTCTCGATGGCTTCCTGGGTGGAGGGGCAGAACTGGAGACACTGGCTCAGGAACAGGCTGAGGTAGCGTTGACGGGTGCTGGCTGGGACTCTGTGCCCACTTTCTTTGGGGAGAACATGCTTCTGAAGAGTCTGCACAGCTGAGCTGCGGGCCAGGTCCTTGGGGAGGACGGTGCAGGAGGCCTTGGCCCCTTGGCCTGAAGGGGCGCGCATCTTAGGGAGCTGGCGGCCCAGGGCCTGGGCCTTGGGTGGTGGGCTGCTGCTGCTGCTGCTGTTGCTGGCCTGGAGAGGCCTCTTGGCTCCAGGAGCCAGGCAGGGCTCGGGCACCTGGGCACCCCTCCTCTTGAAGTGCCAGCAGATGACATGTGCATGAAGGAGGGCTTCTGGGCCGGCTGGAGCAGGCTGGCTGTGTACCTGGGGGCCTGCTGTGCCGGCCGCCCAAGGTCACACAGCTTCCGGGCGGTAGGCAGCATGGCGCGGGGACCCAGGCCTCTCCTCACGAACTCAGGCTGGATGATGAACGCCTTGGGGGCCCCGCAGTGCGTGGTGGGCAGCGGGAGCAGGCCCCCAAGGCCGGTAGGCTGATGGCAAGGAGGCAGGGCCGCCAGGGTCGGGGCGGGGCAG
Organism: Antrozous pallidus; assembly: GCA_027563665.1. Taxonomy (NCBI): domain Eukaryota; kingdom Metazoa; phylum Chordata; class Mammalia; order Chiroptera; family Vespertilionidae; genus Antrozous; species Antrozous pallidus. Next base: position 19,430,947 of record CM050517.1, on the reverse strand, counting down.
GGGGCACCCAGCTCGGTCTCCAGGGCTTGCGGGTGTCCGGGAGGAAACCAGCGGGGTGCCGTGGCCCTCAGACGGGCCGGAGCTGGCGCCGCTCCGCTTCTCCTGGGCGAAGACATGGTCCTCCTCTGCTGGGCTCTGGCGTCTAATGGCCTAGGCTGGGAGCCCTGTGCCCTTAATGCAGGTGGAAAGCCCCGCCTCCGGGCAGGTTGACACGCTGATCCAATCAATCCTGTCCTCCAGTGTGCTTTCCAGATGCCTATGCTGACCACACCCTGAGGTCAGAAGATACTCTGGTCTTCTCTGGACTGGCTTCTAGAATCCCAAAGCTCCCAGGAAACAGGGCGCACCCCATACTGTGCTAAGCCCTCGCTGGTCCAGGCGGCCGAGGGTCCGCACTGGCCCCAAACCACAACCACTCCTGCTTCTGGGCCAAGGGGAGGAAGTCAAGGCTCACAGAGGTCAAGACCAACAGCAAGAGAGCGACCAGGCACTGTGACCATGTGGGAGGGCTCACCTGCTTCTCGTTCTCCCTGCTCTCCTCTGTCCCCACCACCCAGCCGCGCCGACAGGGGGCACAACTCTGATTGACTGTGGGTCCCTCACCGATCTGCCAGGACCTAGTGTGTGTTGGGCTGGGTCTCCTCGCCTTGCTTGGCGAGAGGAGATGTCCTGTACGTCGCCTGCCCAGGGCACAGAGTGTAGGACGTAATGGCTCCTTGTCCTCCGCCTTCTCTTCTCTTGGGGGGCCGGAACACATGTTCATCCCTCCATTTTTCTCATCTGGCTAAAGGGACCCTCTGTCCCCATGAGACACACCAACTCTCCCTCCTTCTCGCCCCGGTCCCCGACTGCTACATTCCACTTTCCGTCCCTGTACATTTGACCTCCTCACGAAAGTGGAATTCCACAGAACATGTCTTTCTTTATGGGCCTGGCTGACTTCAGGAGGCATCATATCCTCAAGGGTCATCGTTCCATTAGGGAGCCTGTGTCACAATGTCCTTCCTTTTATAAAGCTGAACACTGTTGCACGGTCCCTGTCTCTCAAGCCATTTGGCTTCCTACCCGTTCATCTCTCAATGCAGGTTCCCCCGGGGCTGCATCCATCCTGAGATGCTGTGGACACGGGTGCCCAAACATCCCCGCAGGACCCTGCTTTCCCTTTGTGTGTGTGTGTACCCAGAAGTGCCATTTCCGGACCATTTGTAATTTTATTTAACTTTTTGTTTTTCATTTGTTCATCCTCACCGGTGGATATGTTTTCCATTGATTTTTAGACAGAGTTGGAAGGAAGTAAAGGAGAAAGAAAGAGAGAGAGAGAGAGAGAGAGAGAGCGAGCTACAGAGAGCAAAAGAGACAGTCTTTGATTGGTTGCTTCCCACACACCCTTCCCAGGCAGCTGGGGTCAAACCCAGCTTATTGTGTGCCTTGAGCTGAAATGGAACCCTCGACTCTTCAATATAAGGGCTGATGCAGTAACTACTGAGAAAACCTGACAGGGTTGTTAGTTTATTTTTTTTATCACAGTTATGATTTTAAAATATATATATTTTAAAATTATACCTCATAGAGGAAGAAAAAGAAGGGGAGAGAGAGAGAGAGAGAGAGAAAGAGAGAGAGAGAGAGAGGAGAGAGAGAGAGAGAGAGAGAGAGAGAAAGAGAGAGAGAGGAAAGAGAGAGAGAGAGAGAGAGAGAGAAAGAGAAACATTAATGATGAGAGAATGATTGATCTGCTGCTTCGGCGTGTCCCATATTGAGGATGGAGCATGCAACTCGGGCAGGTGCATTGACCCTGAAACAACCAACCCGTGACCTCCTGCTTCCTAGGTGGATGCTCAAGCCAGACCCATGGCGGTGGGGCAGGAAATAAAGGTGATGACAAATGGAATTACAGGACTTCTCTAGTTCAAGGAACCATTTCTTTATTGTTAGACATTTGGGACAGGGGACAGGTGTGATCACACAGCAGTTGGCAAATGCACAGTCATGTCCTTCAAACGGCGGGCGGCGGTGAGCGCTGGGTCCGGGCGTCTTGTGCCATCTTCCAGAGGACCAGGCGCATGCAGGCGCTGGCGTCCTCGCTGGAGCTGTGGCCGTGGGCCCCGTCCTGGATGACCTGTCCGAGGTGGTGGGCCACGAGGCTGCGCAGGGAGCGCCTGTAGGGGAGGCCCAGGCGGTGCGGGAAGAGCACAGAGGTGTCCAGCACGGTGCCGTGGATGAGCTTCAAGGCCAGCAGGTCGCTGTGCAGGCTGTGTCCGATGAGGATGGTGTCGGCGCTGAAGAGGGCGAGCAGGACGGCCTGGACGTCCTGCAGGGAGACGCAGGTGCGGGCCAGGTGAGCCGCGGTCACTCCCGAGAACCTGGTGTTGTGGTCCACGATGGGGCGGCGCGGCCTGACGAAGGTGTCGAACACCAGCCGCAGGGCGCTGTCCACCACGCTGACGCGGGTCAGCTCCAGGCCGGCGGTGGTGTAGGACATCTCGCAGTCCAGGGCGTAGATGCCGGGCTCGGCGCCTTGGGGCGGCGGGTCTCTGGCAGAGGTGTGCACGAAGCCGCGCAGGTCCTCGTGGCGGCCGTCCCGCACGTGCTGCGGGGCCCGCTGGCAGCCGGGGGAGCCGATGGCGGCCGAGCAGCAGGAGTACTGGATCTCCCAGCCCCCGGCCGCCGGAGTGGGGCGCAGCCGCCCCCAGTGGTACTGACATTCTTCCTGGCGCACACAGTGGCCCGAAGGGGCCACCGGGTAGCGGGTGCCACAGCGGCAGCAGAGCCTGCCCGGGGAGTCTTGGGGCGGCTTCTCCGGGGCGGTGAAGAGGACAGCGCCCCCGGGCCTGCTGGGGTGCGGGAAGGGGTAGCCGAGCTCCTTCAGCTGGGCCTGGGTGAGCAGGTGCTCCTTGAGGCGCTGGTACAGGGCGGCCCCTTGCTCAGGGTCCTCCCGGTGGGGGGTGTCCGGGCTCTGCAGGGAGAGGCAGGGCCGGGCGGCCAGCTTGCCCCCCAAACCCTCGTCCTGGGCTACAAAGCTGCGGCATCCAGGCTTGCAGGGACCGGGCCCAGGACCGGGGGCCAGGGCCTGCAGCCTGAGGAAGGTGTTGAAGGCCACCCTAGGGTACATCCTCTTGCTGGGGCTCTGGCGGAAGGCCGCCTTCTCCTCCTGGAGCGCCTTCTCGATGGCTTCCTGGGTGGAGGGGCAGAACTGGAGACACTGGCTCAGGAACAGGCTGAGGTAGCGTTGACGGGTGCTGGCTGGGACTCTGTGCCCACTTTCTTTGGGGAGAACATGCTTCTGAAGAGTCTGCACAGCTGAGCTGCGGGCCAGGTCCTTGGGGAGGACGGTGCAGGAGGCCTTGGCCCCTTGGCCTGAAGGGGCGCGCATCTTAGGGAGCTGGCGGCCCAGGGCCTGGGCCTTGGGTGGTGGGCTGCTGCTGCTGCTGCTGCTGTTGCTGGCCTGGAGAGGCCTCTTGGCTCCAGGAGCCAGGCAGGGCTCGGGCACCTGGGCACCCCTCCTCTTGAAAGTGCCAGCAGATGACATGTGCATGAAGGAGGGCTTCTGGGCCGGCTGGAGCAGGCTGGCTGTGTACCTGGGGGCCTGCTGTGCCGGCCGCCCAAGGTCACACAGCTTCCGGGCGGTAGGCAGCGTGGCGCGGGGACCCAGGCCTCTCCTCACGAACTCAGGCTGGATGATGAACGCCTTGGGGGCCCCGCAGTGCGTGGTGGGCAGCGGGAGCAGGCCCCCAAGGCCGGTAGGCTGATGGCAAGGAGGCCGGGCCGCCAGGGTCGGGGCGGGGCAGGGGGCACCCAGCTCGGTCTCCAGGGCTTGCGGGTGTCCGGGAGGAAACCAGCGGGGTGCCGTGGCCCTCAGACGGGCCGGAGCTGGCGCCGCTCCGCTTCTCCTGGGCGAAGACATGGTCCTCCTCTGCTGGGCTCTGGCGTCTAATGGCCTAGGCTGGGAGCCCTGGGCCCTTAAGGCAGGTGGAAAGCCCCGCCTCCGGGCAGGTTGACACGCTGATCCAATCAATCCTCCTTGATCCGGTGTCCTCCAGTGTGCTTTCCAGATGCCTATGCTGACCACACCCTGAGGTCAGAAGACACTCTGGTCTTCTCTGGACTGGCTTCTAGAATCCCAAAGCTCCCAGGAAACAGGGCGCACCCCATACTGTGCTAAGCCCTCGCTGGTCCAGGCTGCCGAGGGTCCGCACTGCCCCCAAACCACAACCACTCCTGCGTCTGGGCCAAGGGGAGGAAGTCAAGGCTCACAGAGGTCAAGACCAACAGCAAGAGAGCGACCAGGCACTGTGACCTTGTGGGAGGGCTCAGCAGCATCTCATTCTCCCTGCTGTCGTCTCTCCCTGCCTCCCAGCCTCACCGACAGGGGGCACAACTCTGATTGACTGTGGGTTCCTCACCAATCTGCCAGGACCTAGTGTGTGTTGGGCTAGGTCTTCTCACCTTGCTTGTAACTTCCCTAGGCTGGCAAGGGCAGGAGGAAAGTTTGGCTTCCTCCATTGTCGAGTAAACTCAAGCCTCCTTCCTGCTCTCAGTGGCTGCAGCCATCTTGGTTGGGGTGTATTTGCATAATTAGCTCCTGATTAGCTAATGGGCATGGCTGTGTGTATGGTTTGATTGGAAGTACAGTCAATTAGCATATTACTCTTTTATTAGATAGGATTGTTAAAAACCCAAAGGCTGTTTGAAGTTTTTTAATCTTTTATATCCTGTTAGTTTGGTCCAGACACAGAGCAATTAGTTTTAAAGTGGAGCATCTTTATGTTACAGAATATCAGGTAAAAACAAGTTTCCCAGCATGGCACAAAAATAGAAACTTTTATTTAAATTACATGAATATCATTCATTCTTTGCTTCTTCTTCTTCTTCTTCTTCCTGTCTTTTTCTTCCCTTCCTCCTCCTCCTCCTCCTCTTCTTCTTCTTCTTCTTCTCCTTCTTCTTCTTCTTCTTCTTCTTCTTCTTCTTCTTCTTCTTCTTCTTCTTCTCCTTCTTCTCCTTCTTCTTCTTCTTCTTCTTCTTCTTCTTCTTCTTCTTCTTCTCCTTCTCCTCCTCCTCCTCCTCCTCCTCCTCCTCCTCCTCCTTCTTCTTCTTCTTCTTCTTCTTCTTCTTCTTCTTCTTCTTCTTCTTCTTCTTCTTCTCCACCTCCTCCTTTTTCTTCTTTTTTTTTTAATGTGGCTAATATACTTTTCTACTCTTGTCTAAAAGGAAAACATTGCAGAATTATCTATTCTGTGTCTCATGCTAAATTTCTAGATAATATTGTTTTTAATCCCTTGATTAATTAAAAACTAAAAACAATTTGAGGAAGTAAAATGAAGGTGTGGTAGGATTTTCATTATTAATATTCCTTTGTTAAGATGTCAGGGAATTTGAACAATATTTATAGCTAAGAATAAGAGGGTGGATAAAAGTGAGCTTTCTAAAAAGACTAAGAGTGCCAATTGCCTTCATAAATCTTTAATTTTTTTAATTTTCTGAAGAATAAGCATCAAATTTTTTAGCAATGAGTATTTTGATCTGTTCTTAAAACCTCGTATGACTTTGATCAAATTTTGTTTTAAATCCAAGTTCTGAAAATAATTTCCCCTTCTCACCTTCCCTCCTTCCCCCCTTCCCCAGAGACCTGACATTTCTCCCAGAGGATCACTAACTCCCCAAGACAGCAGAAAACAGTAGCTTGAACCTAAAAATAACATCTTGACTTAAGTTATGTTTTTGCTCCTGAGCGCTAAGGTAGAACAACCTCCTGGATGCTTTCCTGTGAGAGCCCACAGAGGGATGTGGGATCAGACCTCAGAAATGTCCTCACTGCCAACTGATCAGCTCCCAGGACTACTCAACACCCTAAATGCAGGAGGTCTTGAGATTTTCCCCACACAATCTGTAACCTACATTCCATCAGTGAGTCAGGGCTTATCTGCCAATTCAGTATTCAACAAATTCCTATTCATGCATTTCTTTGGGTCAGTGCATGAAGCCACATAGACATAAATAAATAAATAAATAAATAGATAGATAAATAAATAAATAAATATCCTAGTAACAATCTCTGTTGATTCTTCAGGTCCTCTCGCCATCTTTTTTTCTAGCTAGATCCATATTTATTTATCTCTCTGGTCATTACACTTGTTATTACAGTCCTGGGAATTATAGCAAATAACCCAAGTATGAAGGGATTAGTAAAGAAGTTGCTCAGAAAGTAAATCTTGATAGTCTGTTGAGAGAAGTCCAGGAGAAACAAGCAAGGAGAAACCTGGAGAAAGAGCATTTAGGCATTTGGATCTAGCCTTAAATGAAATTCATAAGTATCCCATCTGAATTCCCACATACAGAAGAAAAATATGTCCTTTCATTTACAACTCTACCTAGTCACATAAACTTTCACTTCTCTAATACCCACCTCCACCCACCCACGGTCCTTATGCTGTAGAATCTACACTTAGTCTGCACGAGAATCCTTACAGAAGGTCGTTAGTCACAGATTTGGGACTTTACTCTTAGAAAGTAAAGTGAACCATTTTAGGAAAGAATCCAGGATCATGTACTTTTTTAGCCATTACCCCATGTGTTTCTTATACATCTGAAGGTTTCCATACCTTAAGGAACACTAGCTGTAATGCTTAATAAATTATGTAATTTAGTAGTCCTTAAAAAAACAATAATAATGCCCAATGTGAAGTGTTAGCTCTCCTTTTTTATTCCTGAAAGTATACACTCAGTTAGTAATATTTGCTTTACTCAATCTGATTACTGGAAATATGCAATCAATGACTGCATTTTTAGAGAGACATACTTCTTATCGATAACCATTGGTTGTCTTTAGCTAACACTCAACACGAATGCACACTAACAAATGGTCACTGAAATTAATGACTTCATTCTATACCAGGTTCAGAACAGCTGTTCCAGAATCTTCTAACATGAACTTAGACTTCTCATCACTGATGGCTGTCGTAGCCTATGCCATCACACCACCTGCTCAGCAATCACTCCCACAGCTGCTGTTCTTGGCACCATCTGCCTGGCTATCTCTTCATCCATCTGTACTTCTCCTTGGCACTGCTCAAGTTACAGCATATTTCACTCTCCGATCCTAAACATAGGAATTCCCCAATCATTCTCCCTTTTAGAATTAGGAAAGCCCTTTGTGGAACATCCATTGGACTTGCTTTCCCTTTTGTCTCCCACTTAAAAATTTCATAGTATTAATGATTTCTTAAATGTGAGGGGAACTTGGTATTCTTGGCCACAGCAGAAATACAGAGCTTCACAAATGTAATTATAATGCTAGTTGGTGTTCAGATGATAATAATAATAATAACAATAATAACAATAATAATATAACAATAATGACAATAAAATTATTTTATTTACTTATATTTTATTTCAATAAATGTGTAGGAAATGATAGTGTATAAAGTAAATCCACAGATATTGTCTTCATTGAAACATAAACTAATTAGAGATTTATTTCAGGAGTTGCTAATGTTCATCCTAAAGGAAAGAAACAAAATACTTAAAATAGGTCACTAACAATTTACTTTTAAGTCAGTCTTTTCATTTAGGGTCTAGATTTTATGATCTCAAAGTACCAACACTAGTGCTGAATAATCCAGATAGGAAGGTCTCTCCCTTTTCCAGAGTTGATTGAGGCTGCTGGAAGAGAGGCAGTCATTTGGGGAAGTCCAAGGGAGTGTGCCTCACAAGACCTCCTGTTTGGCAAGTTAAGCTCAGGACTATACATTCAGATGGAAAGCGTTACTCTCCCACTGACTATTCAGAAACTGGGGAGACCCCTTCCTCATCTAAATTTGTCATGTACCAATAATATACAAAATTCATAAATTACTCTGTGGAGACTTAAGAATTTTTGTTTCTTTTTGTTCAGTTTACAAATTGTTCAGCATTTTCTAATTTCTGTCTTTCTTTTCTTGATTCTCTAAGTTACCCAAGTCTTTCATCTGTATTACTGATTATTTCCAGTAGTCAGGTTGAGTAAAGCAAATATTACTGAGTGTATTTAAAGGATACCTCTGCTTGCTATCCTTAGTCCTTGAAAATAGATTTGCAACCTTTGTCCTTCTTGTTTCTTTCTTGCTCTGACAACTCAAGTCTCCTCTGAATGCTTATTGAAATGGACAGATGTATCCACCCAGACTGCTGTTGAATCTGAAGTTGGGAAAAATGAGCTATAATTCATAGAAAGATGGTGACATTTTCAATAATCTTTGCCTCGTTATTTATGCTGTTGTGTAACCTCCTTCTTACCTGAATCATGGCTAGTCCCTGTGACTTTCCAAACTTTGTCATCAAAGGTACTATAGTTCCTATTGCTCTTGGATCACTGGTTGGGGTCAGTAACTCCCCTGTCATAAGAGCATTCAAGCATCCCTGTGGAAAGGCCAATAAAGAGTGGTCCAACCAACAAGGAGAACCAATTTGCAGGTTAATTGTTCAAAGGGCTATGATGTTCAGGTTTCTTAGAATTCAAATTCAAAAAAAAAATACTTTCACTTTATTCTGTGGATGATAGATGTTTGGATTTCTTAGGGTCTGGAGGATTTTTAGGTGGGTGAGCCCAGATTCCAGGCAAGTTTAGCGTTGTATAGCCCTACAATAAAGAGAACTTTGCAGCATGAACACAATTTTACTGAGCAGTATAAAGAAACAATCAGCCACAAATGGACTGATTTGGCAAGTTAATAGGTTGAATCTTGCCTGCAAGATATTATAGCCTTGATGTATGCAACTGCTTTTATAGATGTATCATTTTATAATTATGTTTCATATATAGATGCTGGTTTCTTCTTTTACTGTGTTTATATATGTGTGTGTATGTGTGTGTTTTTAAGTTTTGACAGCCAACTTGTAGTGACAAAATTTTTTTTAAGATTCTGTGTTGGGCAATGTCAGCTCTCAGTTCTTGAGTTTGGCAAAGAAAGAATACAGAACCAAGAACTCTAACACAAGAGGAAGTTTATTAATCTTGCAAAACAAAAGAACACTGGAAGAGAAGACTTGAGCAGGCTGTTCAGAGAGCTGCCTTGGTTTTATAGAAAGAAAGCCACAGAGGCAGACAAAGTAAGCCAGCTGGGCTGAGAGGACTCAGGAAACAAGTTACAGAGGCAAAATAAGGGCCCTTGGAAACCAGTTAAGGGGGTGAGCCCAAGATGAGCTACCACTGCCCACTGCTCCCCTGGTTGCAAGTCTCATGGGGACATGTAAAGCTTATAAAAAGAAAGCAAAGATACATACCTAAAGACAGAGGGCACAGGCATACTCTAGAGAGAGAGCAGGCACTGGGTCCTTTGTCTTGAGGGTTATGGTCCATTTTCTAAAGGCAGGGATATTAGAGGATGTCTCAGGTGATGATTTAAATAGAATACTGTCATAGGTTTTCCAGGTGTGTCCTTTAACATGCTGATCCATCAACATGAGCTATAGGGTCCGAGTCCTGGTCTCTGCTGATTGGTCAGTGCAAGGTAAGGGGCCATTGGTCATTGCATCTGGCTCAGATGCCATCTGGTTTTACTGCTTTCCTGGGCCTGGAGCTGAAACATAACTGATGCCTAGATGTTATCTCTAGTTTGCTCAAAACTCTGTCTCTGAGGTCAGCAGAACGGAGGCTTTGTTCTTAATATTATTTGATGCTGATCAGAACCTCATTGTCCTGAGGGCTTAATACTTAAGGGAGTACTGTGCAAGGGCGAAGGAGGCAGGTGACTCAGAGTGCTGGATGAGACAAATTTGAATCAGCTCTCTCAGTTTCCCTATCCTACTTGCCAAGGAGTTTTTCTGGCTTCTCACTATCCTACTTCAGTTTTATTTTACAGGCATCTATTTTAACAAATGTGATATGTTTATGAGCACATTATTCTTTATCCATCACCCAAGGGTATTCTGGGATAGTTCCAATAAAAAATACTCTATCATGTTGTTATATCATATGTTAAACCAATGTGTCTTGGTTTTTGGTTTTAGAAAAGAAGCCTTTTCAGATTCTTTTTTGCTATGCTAAGAAGCTTAAACATAAAAAGTACAATGTATGAAAATAAAAGAGGTGAGCAGAAGAAGCCAACTGGCATCCATGCTTGGGGCTCACATGCAAATCAAGTTATTCTTTGCTTTCCAACACTTCCCAATTTTTTTTTAAATTGTATTTGAGGCTGGATGGCAACTCTATAAGAAGACATCAATGATATAAATACAGACAGCATTGTGTTGGGTAAAGCAATGAATGCCAGGAATTGACAGGACCAACAGATAAAACCAAAGCAATTAAGTTTCTGCAAACACTTGACTTGGTGTTGAATCAACACTCTTCTTGATAAACAGCAGTGTGGCAAGCGTAACTGACAAATCATACATTTCCAATATATAAACCATGCTGGTTTGACGAAGTATTGCAACTCTTTTCCAGCTTTCTTTTTACAGTATGGGAGAAAATAAGTTGCTCAGTAATTTGTGAGTTTTCCTTCAATGATCATACAAAATTCTCTTTCTGCAAAATGCTTAATGATTTCTGGCTGAGCTTGGCACACTTCCAGATTAATACCATCTTCCTCCAACAATATGCTTGTGGCTATTGGTGAGCAATTTTTAAATGACATTTAGTACTCCTCTGCCACAGAACATTTTCCAGGCATTCATTAAGAACACGTTGTCAAGGCCAGAAAACTCCATCTCAAGAGCCTGCAACCTTTCTCTTGTTTGTTTTTTTATTTTATATCCCCTACCTCAACACACAGCACAAAATAAGTTGTGAGTACACACTCTTTACCTTATTTTGTTTTATTCTCTTGTTGATATTCAATTGATCTTTCTCAGGAAAGATCTGAGGAAGTTTTTTATTAAACAATAATGTCGTCTTTCTTCCAAAGAAGAAAGGCTTTATCCAAAATGGGAGGAAAAGATGCAAGCAAGCCATGTAGACAGAGACATCAATATAAATGGCAATGCACTTAAAGATACAGACATTTGCCAATTTTTCAGAATAATAAACTAAGTTAAAAACAACTAAATATACCTGGTTTTGAAATGATTTTTCTACTCTCACATATGGTTTCTGTGTGGGTAACAATGTCCTCTGCTTTAAAAGTCCTATTTATTTATTATCGTCTAGTACAAATGCCATAAAGAGTATTTAGTATTTTACTATTTGGTATGATATCCTCTTAGTGTTTGCAAACTTTTCAAGGCAGTTAGTTGCTTCCACATCACTTCTGGACCAATTTACATTGGAATGTTCCCATCTTACAGGTAGTTTTCCTATGGAGGAAGAAGTTCCATAGGAAAATGTATTCTTTACATTTTAATTCTCTGGTATTTGTAGTTCAGTTTCCATAAATGCACTGTAGGCATTATTTTCCAGGTACTAGATTACAAATTCCATGAGATTGTGACTTCTATGTCCGGTTATTCTATGGATCCGAGGTGTCTAGAAAAGAGCATGGCTCATATTAACACTGAAAAAATATTTGTGGAATGGATGCATGGCTGCATGTAATGAAGCTGATAAGCTGCCTCTCTCCTTTGAGCCACAGGGTCACTTTCCCTTTCACAGCTTTTGCTATCTGGTGTGGCTCCACTGAATTGTAGCTAATCTTTGCATCTTGTCCCAAATGTGGACTGCTGCAGTTCTTTAGCAGCAAGGGTTCGGGAATCTGGAGCAGGGACTGCGACATAAATGGATAGCGACTAGACAAGAAATATAAATTTGGAAGGCACTGGGGAAAGCCAGGTGGAAACTAGCCCTCTAGTGGACTGGCTCTCTGAATGTTCAGACCCACTGCTTTTTAGTCACACATTTTGCCCTTTAGCAAAGCAGACACATATAACCAAGATAAGGTTTGGTTAACAGTAAAGGACTATTAGGGGAATTGCCCTCAGCTGTTCAAAAAGCCTTCTGATGACTTTTCGCATTTATTATGACCTGCTGGACTTAGTCTCCAGCAGTGTACATTTAAGAGCGATGAAGTCCATTGAAGACATTGTCATGATTATAAACTGTAAATGCACCAACAATCATGATTCATAATCTTCACAAACCCTAAAGTTGCTCTGATTATTATGCTATCCTGCTCTTTGTCTGCAATAAATTCTTAAATTTCTTATAAGCACTTTCCTTGCACTGACTTTCCCATAGAGCAAATAGCTCCATGGAGTGTTTCTTCAAAGCAACACTGATATATATGATATACCACATATCTGATATATACCATATATATATATGTGTATATATATATATATATATACACACACATTATATCTGGTTGTCATTGGGTCACTGAGTTTCACAAACTGTGTCAACCTGGGAAAGTTATAGAATGTCTTTGAGTGTCAGTTTATTTATTTGAAAAGTGAGATTAATGATACATGCCAATCAAATAGCACCATTATAATGATAAATTAAAAATACATGTAGTCTTATCTTTACACCATCAATGATCATTGAAATATAATTTCTATGCTTTAATAAAAGGATTCATAAACTTTGACATGCTATACAAATATAAAACAGTATTACTTATTCAGATTATTCTCATGAACTTCTTGTGGGTTGGCAGATTACCATGTAGTTACATAGATCTCTAAGTGCCAAGGTGAGCATCTTCTATTTCATGAATTATATGACACTTCCAGCAAGAGAATCAGATTCATAGTCAGTGGTCCTATCTTTTTTAATAACTGAAGGCAGGTTATTTTCAAATTTTAGGATGGGGAGTTGCCAATCATTTCATAGATTGTCATAAATCAGGCAGCAGTGTATAAGGATCTGTTTCTGTATTACATTATGTCACATTGGTTAATTTATCTATACTTATGCCACTAGTACTGTCTCCATTATTACAGCATTGTAGTAAGTCTTGATTTCCGATAGTAAAAGTCATCCAGCTTTGTTTATTTTAAATATTTCATCTATGTTGAATCAAGCTTCTAGAAGAAAATACCTTCATGATTCATAATTTTGGGATGATTAGAATTTCTTAAATGGGCTGAGCGCGCGCGCGCGCGCACACACACACACACACACACACACACACACACCACACAAACACATATAACAAAAGCATTAACTATAAAAAGAGATTAAAGTGGACACTTTTAAATTAAGAGCTTATGTTTGATAAAAGATAGAATTAAGAGAGTTCAAAAAGTAAGCCACAGAATTAAAAAAAAAAGATATTTACAATATATACATTGATAAATACTTCATATCAAGAACATATGAAGAATTCCTACAAATCAATAAGAGACAATTAACCTAATTAGGACAATGGGCAAAAGATTTGACAGATATTTCACAAAGATGGTAACCAAGTGGCTGATAAACATGTAGAAATGTGTGCAATGTCATTAGTCATTATTAAACAAATACAAATTAAAAGCTGTGATATATACCATTACACAAACATAATGGATAAAAAATAAAATAAAATTTTTAAAAGACTGAGAATACAAAATGTGGGTGATGATATGAAGATGGGAGAAGAAAAAATACAATTTTTTATAAATCATTTAGAAAAAGATTTTAAAAACATTTGTATACCATATGACCCAACGATTCTACCCTTGAATATATATTCAAGAAAAGTGTACAAAATAATATGTACAAAAGACATATGCGTAAAATGTTCATAGAAGTTTCATTTGCTAACTAGAAGCCTGGTGCACAATATTTGTGCAGGGGATGGGAAGGGAGGGGAGAATGCCTCAGCTTGGCCTGCACCCTCTCATAACTCGAGACCCCTCAGGGGATATCCAACTGCTAGTTTAGGGTTAAAACTGGCAGTCTAGCATCCCACACACAAGCCAAGACCGATGGCTCCTAACCTCTAGCCTACCTTCCTGCCAATCGCCCCTAACACCTCTGCCTGCCCGACTGATTGCCCCTAAGCACTCACCTGCTTGCCTGATCAGCCTTAACTGTGTCTGCCTTGGCCCCCACTGCGGGCTTTGTCCAGAATAACATCTGGAAATTCATTCAGCTGTCCAGTCTAATTAGCATATTATGCTCTTATTATATAGATTATTATAGATGTTCACTAATAGAAAGGGTAAGTAAATTATATTGGTAACATACAGTAAATACTACATAATTTTAACACAAACTTCACATGCACCATGGATGGATATCAAGCAAAAGAGATTATTAATTGAAAAAATGTATTTTTTATTTATATGAAATTTCAAAACTGATAAAACTAACCCATTTTTATAGAAATCAAAATGGTTTTTATTCTGGAGAGTTACTGAATGAAAGAGGAACCCAGCGATTTTTTTGGCTGCTGAAACTGTTACATATATTGTTTTTGGTGGTTGTTACATGGGAATGTACATATTTACAAAATTATCAATCTGCATACTTAATACTTATGTACTTTACTAAATGTAAGTTCTACCTTAGTGATTTTTTCATTGACAAACTCACTGAGGCAAAGATTAAAAGATTGACACTATATTCCTTATACTGTCTGTTCTTTTGAAGTCTTTGGCTTAGACAAGGCAGGGACTGTTCTTCCTGTAAGCACCTTCTGAAACAGTGTGGTCTAAGCCTTTAATCTGTCAGAATGCCTATCTAGGGGCATGCCAGAGGCCAGTACTCAATGCCCCTCAGTTTTTTTCCCCTCAATTTTTATCTTTCCTTCAACTAATTATAGCTTGCAAATATCCAAGTTCTGCTTATAGGTTAATGAAAATACATCCTGAAACAGCCATGTAAGGAAATAAATTTAAACCCTGTGTCAAGTTTCTAGTATTATTATCTGAAAATATTTTTAAGAGTTTGGCTTAAAATTGCCTATTGAGTGTAAAAATAAGTGTAAGGAAATGCTAAATCCAATGAGGTGATGATACCTCTGCTGCTTCTGAAATACTCTGTTCAGAAAAGCTGCCTTTGGCCCTGGGCAGTATCTCAGTTGATTAGAGCATCATCCTGATCTGCCAAGTTATGGGTTTCATCTCCAATCGGGTACATACAAAGGTCAGCCTACGAATGGATAGATAAGTGGAATAGCAGGTTGGCATTCCCCCCCCCGTCTCTCTCTCTCTCTCTCTCTCTCTCTCTCTCTCTCTCTCTCTCTCTCTCTGTCAAATCAATAAATATAACTTGTGAAAAAGAAGAGCTGCCTTCATTTCAGTACAAGCACCTATAATGTCTAGGTTAAAATGACTTATGTACGTCCTAGATTTGCAGCCCTCCAGGTAATGGAGAACCATTTGAACTTCTCTGGAGGCCTGGCCCAAATCCTGCCCTTATTCTCTAGGGAATAAGCTGCTGTCAGGGTCACTGGAGTATTAACCTTGGACCCACTTGTTTTTTCCAACCCCACAATATCTCTATGTCTGCATCTTCATTACTTCTGCAGGATTGCTGTTGGCCTAAATCTCTGCCTGTTCCCTGCCATTTTTTCATCCCTTGTGCCCCACCTTTTGACTCTGTGTCTGAGAACTGTCTGAGAATTCAAAACCTACACTTTTATAACAGTTCTGAGCCAATGAACTGTTATAAGCTTCATAATGATCTGAGCTTCATAATGATCTGGTTTCAATTCTAATTCTAAATTGCTTAACGTATTATACAGATGCCCAGATATTAACCTTTATCTTCATGTTTGAAATGTATTACTGATGCCAAAGTATTAATCTGTATCTTCATGTTTTGACTCAGTTGCTCCAGGTAGATATTTGAACTTTACATAAACAATGTATTCATAACATTGCTTACAGAGAAAAATATTAACAGCCTAAAATCAAACTTTAGCCAATATTTTATTAAGTACAGTATAAGTCATTTACTTTATCAAAATAATGCTCTTACTGGACCATGAAAGAAATCCTGGGGGAAAGTAGCAAATAATATTTTGTAAAAATTATGTGTTTATATGTAAATCTAGGCACTGAATTTGTCCATGAGGGAAAAAAAGACTTAAAAGACAAAATCTTTAAATTGGCAATAGCAGTGGTTTAATTGATGTGAAATAAATAATATTTTTGGTATATCTTAAAATTCTTATAACAGCTTTTTCAGGTATAGTTAAGCTCCATGTTAGTGTATACCATAAAACATCATAACGAAAAGAGCATATACACCACTCAAAAAAACTTTCCCTCAGAAAATGAAACAAGAGATATTATGGACAGCCTCATCAGGGAGTCTAACATAAATAATAACATAACAACTTACGAATATATAAATGTGTGTATAAATAAGTAAATATATAATACACACACACAGAGCAGAGGACCAGTGCACAAACTTCATGCGTTGGGGGGGTGTCCCTCAGCCAGCCTGCACCCTCTCCAATCTGGGACCTCTCAAGGGATGTCTGACTTATTGTTTAGGCCTGATACCAGTAGGATCGGCCTAAATGGGCAGTTGAACATCCTTCTCACGATCCAGAACTGCTGGCTCCAAACTGCTCACCTACCTGCCTTCCTGATTGCCCCTAAACACTTCTGCCTGCCAGGCTGATCACCCCCTCACCACTACCCTGCCAGCCTAATTGATGTCTAACTGCTCCCCTGCCAACTTGTTTGCCCCCAACTTCCCTCCTCTGCTGGCCTGGTCACCCCCAACTGCCCTCTCTTGCAGGCTTGATCGTCCTCAAATGCCCTCCCTTGCAGGCCTGGTCCCTCCAAATTGCCCTCCCCTGCTGGCCTTATCACCCACAACTGCCCTCCCTTGCAGGCCTGGAACCTCCCACTGTCCTCCCCTGCTGGCCATCTTGTGGTGGTCATCTTGTGTCCACATGGGGGCAGCCCTCTTGTGTGTTGGAGTGATACTCAATCTGTATATTACACTTTTATTATATAGAATAGAGGCCTGATGCATGGGTGGGAGACGGCTGGTGTGCCCTGAATGGTGTCCTGGATCAGGGTGGGGGTTCCCTTGGGATGTGGGGTGGCCTTGGTGAGGGACCGATGGTGGTTTGCAGGCTGGCTATGCCCCCCAGTGACCCAAGCAGAGATTAGAGGCCTGATGCATGGGTAGGAGACGGCTGGTGTGCCCTGAATGGTGTCCTGGATCAGGGTGGGGGTTCCCTTGGGGTGTGGGGTGGCCTTGGTGAGGGACCGATGGTGGTTTGCAGGCTGGCTATGCCCCCCAGTGACCCAAGCAGAGAATAGAGGCCTGATGCATGGGTAGGAGACGGCTGGTGTGCCCTGAATGGTGTCCTGGATCAGGGTAGGGGTTCCCTTGGGGTGTGGGGTGGCCTTGGTGAGGGACCGATGGTGGTTTGCAGGCTGGCTATGCCCCCCAGTGACCCAAGCAGAGGTGCTGGGATCTGGGATTAATTTATATTCTACAATTGAAACTTTGTAGTCTTGAGCAGAGCCAACCTTCTGCTCCTTCGGTGGCAACAGGCATTTCTGTTTGAAACTTTGTAGCCTAGATTTGGAGCCTAGGCTAGGGTTGCAGAAGTTTGGCTTCCTCCATCGTCCTGGCAACCCTAGCCTCTTCTCTCTCCAGCTCTGTAGCTGTCACATTTCTGTTGGGATTATGTATTTTATATAATTGAAACTTTGTAGCATTAAGTGGGGGCCTAGGCCAGCAATGGCAGGCAGAAAGCTTGGCTTCCTCCATTGCCGAGAAAACTTAAGCCTTCCTTCTGCTCTCAGTGGTGGCAGCCATCTTGGTTGGGATTTATTTGCATAAGTTGCTCCTGATTGTCTGGTGGACATGATTGTGGGCATGGCTTGATCAAAGGTATGGTCAATTTGCATATTACTCTTTTATTAGATATATATACAGAGAGAGAGAGAGACACACATACACTAGAGGCCCGGTGCACAAAATTTGTGCACGGGAGCATGTGTCCCTCAGCCTAGCCT
Organism: Antrozous pallidus; assembly: GCA_027563665.1. NCBI lineage: Eukaryota > Metazoa > Chordata > Mammalia > Chiroptera > Vespertilionidae > Antrozous > Antrozous pallidus. Next base: position 19,413,115 of record CM050517.1, on the reverse strand, counting down.
GCACCCTCTCCAATCTGGGACCCCTCGAGGAATGTCTGACTGCCCATTTAGGCCCGATCCTATTGGGACTAGATGGGCAGTCGGACATCCCTCTCACAATTCAGGACTGCTGGCTCCCAACTGCTCACCTGCCTGCCTTTGGGCCAGAAGCCCCTAACTGCTTCTGCCTGCCAGACTGATCACTCCCTAACCACTCCCCTGTCAGCCTGATCGATGTCTAATTGCTCCCCTGCCAGCTTGTTTGCTCCTAACTGCCCTCCCCTGCAGGCCTGGTCACCCCTAACTATTCTCCCCTGAAGGCCTGGGTCCCTTCCAACTGCCCTTCCCTGCACGACTAGATGCCCCCAACCTCACTCCTCTGCCACCCTGATCACCCCTAACTGCCCTCCCCTGCAGATTTCATCACCCCTAACTACTCTCCCTTAAGGCCTGGTTCCTCCCAACTGCCCTACCCTTCTGGCCATCTTGTGGTGGCCATTTTGTGTCCACATGGAGGCAGACATCTTTGCCCACATGGGGGCAGCCATCTTGTGTGTTGGAGGGATGGTCAATTATTCTTTTATTAGATTATTATATAGGAAATATATATATATATATATATATATGTATATATATATATATATATATATATATATATATTGCTATAAGTGAAAGTGGTTTAAAAAAAATGTCTAATTACAAAACTATCTCAGGAGTTGACAGTAATCTAAATTATGTTACTTTTCTTTCCAGTATAAAAATGAAATACTTGTTGTTTTTGGCTGCTGCTGCTGCTGGCTTTCTGCCTGGTTTGATTATAAGAATATCTGGGGTTTGTATATTTCATAATTATTTTCTAGAAGAAATAAAGCTAATCCTGTAGTACCTTACTTTGTTACAGACCCTATGTGAGGATGTTATGTCTACTTATGTCTACCTAGTTCTCACCATAGCCCTATTAGGCAAGTATTATTCTTTTATTTTGTTTTGTTAATCCTTACCCAAGGATATGTTTTTTTAGTGGCTTTTAAGAGAGAGTGGAAGGGAGGAGAGAAAGAAACAGAGAGAAACATCGATGTGAGAGAGACATATTGATTGTTTGCCTTCTGCAGGTGCTCTGACCAGAGCTTGTGATTTAATCTGCAACCCAGGTGTCTACCCTTGATCAGGAATTGAACCTGAGACCCTTCAGTGCACAGGCACAGGCTCCTGCCACCTATCCATAGTGGCCAGAGCAGGAAGTACTATTCTTAATCCTTTACTACAGAGAAAGGTTAAGTCATGTAGCCAAGGTCAGATAACTAGAACTTGGCAGAGCTTAAAGTACACCTAAGTAGTTTGATTCCACAGGCCCATCCTTGTTTTATTATAGTCCCCCTGGGTAATTCAAAAATTTGAGAATATAGGGCAAAATTACTTATTTATAATGTATCCATATATTCCCCATGACTAAATAGAAAAAAAAAATTCTTTTGTTTTGTTGACCCAGAAAATGTAACTATTCCATTAATAACCAAACTGAGCTATCTGACTTGTAAATGTAATAAGATTACAACACATCAAAAAATATGAAATTAATGATGCCAGTGGAAAAGTGAGAAGAGTAAGGAGTGATTACCAATGGAGTGAATATATAAGGCCTGAATCTCACTACTTATTAAAAACAAGAACTTCAACAATCAGAAACAGAAACAAAATGCTCAATGGTATAATTACAAAGTCCCATATATGTTGTGCTCTAATGTGTACCTCTAAATATATCAGTGATATGAAGAAAATATGACATTTTTAATGTATCCCAAATTATTTTTATTATGAGTGGAAATAAATAGCTTTTATATAGAAGATGTTTTTTTTGTATTTTTATATGCTAGATAGGATAAATCGAATGTGTAATATAAATAAGCTGCTCTTTATTGCAATTAATGGTAAACTAAAAAATTAAGGATATTTATTTTTCTTCTTGGTGAGTTGCAGATAAAGATAAACATTTTTTAAAGTCACAAATTGAGGATTATAGCTGATTTGAATCTTCTATAAAATATTTTCATTGATTTTAGAGAGGAAGGGAAAGAGAGAGGTAGAAACATCAATGAGAGAGAATCATTGATCAGATGCCTCCTACACGCCCCCTACTGGGGATCAAGCCAACAACATGGGTATGTACCCTGACCAGAAATGGAATCATGACCTCCTGCTTCGTAGATTGACACTCAACACAGCCACACCAGCAGGGCTTGAATCCCATTTTACACTTACAGATACAAATATTAATGTTTTTTCATATGATTAAGATAAACATGTAAATGGTTCTTATTTGGGAAGCAAAGGAGACACTTGGAGGTTTTGTGGAGAATGAGCCAAGGAAGCAAAGTCAATCAGAAAATGGTTTGCTATCAAAATTATTGTGGTTCATATTGCCCATTAACAACTGCTTCAACGTGGTCCAAAGTACCAATTATAAATTTCAAAAAATCCCCACCACAGATTATTGCACTATTCTCTAGACTTGTATGGTGTTACACTGACATGCAGAAACCCTTAAAACTAGCATTGAAGAAATGGAAGATAACACAGAGATAACAAATTGTACAATGCTGTTTATCATTATTTGTTCAATATAAGTTATGAATTAAAATTGTGTATAGGTCTGCAAGTAATATATTGTACATGAAAAATTCCACTTAAAAGAAGTAAGACTAATTAATCATTTTCTGGTAACAGGTAAATGCAGGTAGAGTTCCATATGATTCAGTCCTTACTGAATTGCTAGCTGTCCAAACAGAAATTGTTAATTTACATAATGCCCTCAGGAGAGCAGTGAATCCAACAGCCATGAACATGCTGAAAATGGTAAGATTAATCAAAAAACAATAGAAATTATGAAAATAATATCACTGGTGTTTCCTGAGTTTTTATTAAGTTCTATTCACTTTCAATATACTAAAAGTCGGGTCTTCACAAGCAAACCTATGGCCTACCAGAAGAAAGAGAGGCCCGGAGAAGGTAAGCAAATTTCCCCAAATCCTACAGTTAGTAAATGACAGAGCAACAATTCCAATTCAAACAGCTTGACTTCATTAATACTATGCCCTATGACAGTGCTTCTCAAACTCGAATGTGCCTAAGGATCACCTGAAGAAATCGGTACAGCACAAGGCCCTGGGTCCTGCTCTCTGAGACCTTGATTTAGGAGGTCTGGGGTTAAGACCAGGTCAAGTTCTCAGCTGATGCTGATGCTTCCAGTAGGTGTTGTCAGTATAGCAACCTTTGCTTATAAGTTATTGAGGTCTTTCATAGCTGTCATCAATGGTAAAACACTCTTCTGAGAATAAAGATGTCCAGATTCTAAGCCAGGTGATGCTGCCAGGTAAACAAATACTGACAAATCTATTTTCCAGCTTCCTTACATCTCATGAAAGGAGAGAGAAATCAAAAACAATCACAGGCATTGTTATAGTGTGACATGCATCTTGTGCTTACCACTGACAGACACTCTTCCAGAACCTATTATATTAATTTACTGAATTTAATAATTCTGTGGTTAGATACTATGATTTCCATTTTGCAGATGGTTAATTTGAATCTTGAGAAATTAGGTAGCTTCTCCAGTCATAAATACTGCATCAGTACAGCGTCCACTACAAATGGCCAGCTCCAGGCACCTGCTCTTAATTAGATACTTCCCTTAAGATGAACATGGTGCAAACTCTTTGGTTTCCAGATGAACAAATAAGTGTAGCAAGAAGTTACTACAGAAGTTATAGAGTAAATAGAAAATATAGCCACTGCTGTTTTATTATTGTGGATTAAATGTTTATATAATGGAAGCAGACTATAAGAATGGCTATCTTCTAGGGCTAAGCTGCAATGGTGTGAGAGAGCAACAAAATGACCAATTAGGCACACCAAGCTGGGTAAAGCGGGGTAACACTGTAAAGTGAATATGGCAATGAAGCTGCTTCATAAAAAATTCACAGGACGTGGATAGAAAGAAAGGGATAGAATTACAGACAGTGTGGCTAAAGTACCCATCACCACTGCCAGCCAGGGATTAAAAAAAAAAAAAGAATTTCTGTAAAGTGGATAAGGACCTGATTAAACAGAACCACTTGTCAAAACCAGAATTCATGACTTTGGTAGAATAACCGTAAACACCCACTTGCTATTTTAATCGGGGATGTCTTAGTATCACAAAAACAGAGTATCTTATCAACATAATGTTCTATAGAGCATCCTCAAAGATGTCTGAACAACAGACCCTGTGTAATAAATGCTGCTGTTAATTTACACAATAAGATAAACTGACTCTGAGATGGAAATTAGCATGCAGGATATTTACTGGGGAGCAATCTCCAGATTTACACTTACCTGTGGAAGGAGAGCGAGACGCATCATTGGGCATATGGAGGAATGCAATTGTGGTACAGTCCCAGCAGAGGTTTTAGCTAATTCCATGGGAAACTATACAACCAGGACAAGCCATCTGAGCTGGCCTGAGTTGGAGGAAAGTGTCCTAGAAATTACAGTTGCCATGTGTGCGGGTGGTTGGATATGGATGGGCTAACCCAGGGAAGGGATTATGCTCATGGATAAGGACAACTTTAGGGAGCACAGGCAACAGGAGAATTGTCTGTGGGTAGGACTCTCAGCTTAAGAGAAAATAAATGCTTCAGTTCAGAAGGGGACCCGGGTAGTGCATCACAGTGTGTATGACAAACAACCTCTGGGTAAAAATGAAACGATATACATACAGAATTGGGTATCCATCCTGACATGTAGTATTAGTTATAATCTTTATTATACACAATTTTACTGGAAATATGTGACACTATACTTGCTTCTAATCACAGCCAACATTTATTTACTGAACATGTAACATAAGATTTATCACATCAAGTTGTATTGCATCAATTATCATATTAAAGTTTTGAACAAACTATTGGGTATGAAGTATGGATTACATTTTACAAAGGAAGAAGCTAAGATTACAAGAGACTAAATGATATGTACTAATGAGTGATGGGAAGGATTGCTAACACTGCTATGTTTTCCAGGAAGTATTTAATTAACTTCTTAATACTTCTGAGAGAGAAACTACATCTGAACTATATTACCAAATTTGATTTTTGAAAGCGTAAAGGCTAAAAGAATGAATTGAAAGTTTTGTCTTTCTCTTTCAACTAGTCTATTTAAAGCAGTTATTTAAATTATCTTCAATTATTTAAATTGAGTATATTTCTGGCCTTGGGTTCTTAATAACAATTAGTTGGAATCTTATTATGGAAATGTTAAGATCATGTGTTTGTTTTTACTCTGTCGCTGTAGCGTTGGAATGAAGAAGCTGCACAAAATGCCAGAGAATTGTCAAAGTATTGTGACCTGGCGCAGAGCAATGCACTTAAGAGAAGAATTTCAGGTAGGTGTATGTCTATGACTCACCTTTGTGTTCACAAGTCCTCAGGGATTGCTAAGTCACCTGGAAAGGAAATTTAAGTCATGCCATCTGTGTTTACATTTGCCCCATAAATGACAGTGAATTGTGGCCCACTGCTTATGATAACACTATTTCATTATCCTTAATTGTTTAATTTGGGTTTTCAGTTTTTCAAATTTTAGACTCTACTTATCAGAAGGAGAGAATAATCGCTCCCAGTGTTAAAGAATAGTTGAGTAATACAATGATGACTATATGGACAGCTGGATAGCTAGAAGGTGTTCACTCTATGCAGTTCTTTCAGCTACCCACAATATCACCATACCTAAGCTTTGGAACACTAGTACAGTTGAGAAGTTATATTCAACTCTCCTGAGCTTCCCAGAAGAACAATTGTAGGTGCTCAAACATGAGTCTATCTCATGGCATCTATAGTAGGTGAGTCACTGTTAGTTTCCAGGAAAGCCAATGGTACTTCCTACTAATGCAGAGATGAATAATATTTATGAGATATTTGTTTATCAAAAAATATTTTAAAAAATACTAATGAAACATCTATTTTTGTAAGTTATTGGGCATATTTGCCCAATATTGTTGAGCAGTGAATTAGCCATATGAGTCTTCCCTTCCCCAGAGAATGCCATATTTGATTAGAATTCACCTCACAAGTGGGATGGCTAAAAGAGTAAGTGGTTATTTCAAGGACCTTACATGATAAATAATTTTGTGTGGATCCTTTCAAACCATGGGTCCTGTTATAACTCATAGTCTGCTCCTATCAGCTTGAAGACGACAAAGACTGAAATGTTGATTGATTTGATTTCTAAGCCTCGCACACTATCTCCTGCTGTCAATGTCTCACCAGACCTGAGCATCAGAAGTGTACTCATCCAAGAGAGAGAAGATTGCCAGCAGAGATGCCACTGAGCTCGCCTCTTCTTATAAGATATTGCTTGGATAGCCAGCAACACATTTATAAAGTAAAAATAAGGAAGTCATTCTTGTAAAGTACTTTGAAAATTTTAGAGTATGACCCAACCCTTTTCCTTCTTTTAGATACTTTTTGTGGAGAAAATATGTATTTGGCTTCTTTTCCTATCTCATGGACAGATGTGATTTATATCTGGCACAATGAGTCTAATTATTTTCGGTATGGTGTCTGGTCAGCAACAAATGAGGAAAAAACAGTTGATCATTACACTCAGGTAACTTGTGAACTGGCAAATATGCATATTGCTTAAGCGACTATGATCATGTGTGAAAATAGGTGACTGATTACCAAGGGCAATCATTCTACCCACTTTTTTCAAACTTATACTTGACCTACTGAATTCCTCTTATAAGTTTTAACTCAAGGAAATGTGATTCCGTTAATAAAGAACTTAGAGATGATTTTTCCTTTTTTGCATAATCGATTTTCTAGGAAGTAAAACATCAATATTAATATATCAATGTAATTTATAAGTTATATTTGTAAAAAATGAAAATAATTGTAACAATATAAAAAATCCCTTTCTTTCCAGTTGATTTTTATTGTGGTAAAATTATATATATATGCCTAATATACTGAGTGTCTGACCGATCAGTCAACCATCCAGTCTAACCCTCGACCAGTCACAATGATGAGCACTGACTATTAGGGGGCCAGATGCTCTGACTGGTAGATTAGCTTGCTGCTGGGGTCCAGCAAATCAGGAGTGGGTGAGATGTGCCAAACACTCCCTGGAGCCCTCCTGAAGTCCTTCCCTGGCTAGCCAACCCCCCATAATCCCTCTCTGGCCAGCCTGCCCTGAATAGTCCTCATCAGGACTGGGCAAGATGGGCCAGACACACCCTGGAGCCAACCTCCCGCAGTCCCTCCCCAGCCTCTAAAATATTTCTTCTAATTAATTTCTTTTCAATGAGCATGAATTCATGTACTGGACCTGTAGTGTACATCTATATTATTAAAATTGTCCTTTTAAAAATTGTGTATAATTAATGTTCACTGTCGTTAACTACATTCAAATTATTTTGCAGCTATCATTCTTATCCATCTCCAGAACTTTTCATCTTCCCAAACTAAAACTCAGTATCCATTATATAATAACTTCCCATTTGTCCCTCTCCCCTTCCTCTGGCAGCCACCAGTCTACTTTCTGTCTCTTTAAATTTGACCGCTCTAGATACCACACATAGTTACCATCATATAATATTTGTCTTTTAATGTCTACCTTGTTTCATTTAACTTAACATGCTCAATCCATGTTCATTCATGTTAGAGCATGTATTTCAACATATTAAAGCTGAAAAATATTCTCACTATATGTAATACCACCTGCTGTTCATCCATATCATCCATCAATAGATAATTAGGTTGTTTCTACCTTTTGGCTATTGAGAATAATGTTACTATAAACATTGGTATACAGATATCAATTCATATCCTCCTTTCAGTTATTTTGGGGAATATGCCTGGATGTAGATTGCTGGATCATATGGTAATTCTATTTTTAATTAGTTAAGGAATTGGCATACTGTCTTCCACAGCAGCTTTACATATTTACATTCCTAACAGCAATGAAATTTCCAATTTGTTCACATCCATACTGTATTATTGGTCTGCTTGGGCTGCCATAACAAGACATTATAGGCTGTGTATTAAACAACACAAAATTATTATCTCACATTTCTGGAAGCTTTAAGTCTGTGAACATCTGGAGTTTCATCAGTTTCTGTTAGAGCTCTCTTCCTGGATTATATGAGGCCATCTTCTCTCTATGTTGCCACATGGTCTTTCTTCTGTGCAAACCTAGAGAGGGGTGGGGGTGGGGAGAAGGAGCTCTCTGGTGCCTTTTATTACAAGAACACTAATCCTATATAATAAAAGGCTAATATGCAAACTGTCCCCTCCAGAGTTTGACCTACCAGGAGTTCTACCACTTGCTATGAAATGCGCTGACCATGAAAGAATGGCCTGGAACGAAGCAAAGCTTTGCTGGGCAGCTGGAATGAAGGGCCCAGCTGACAGGCAGAAGGCCCCAGTCAGCCCTGATTGCTGGCCAGGCCTAAGGACCCTACCCATGCATGAATTTCATGCACCCATCCTCTCTTATTATATTATATCATGGTCCCACACTTAGGACCCCATTTAACTTAAATTAATTCCTTAGAGGCTTCTCCAAATAGAGCCATACTTCTGGATTAAAGCTTTGGAATATTAATACTGAGGAGATGTAACATACAATACCTAACACACACACTTCTTATCCTATACTAGAGGCCCAGTACACGAAATTTGTGCACAGAGGGAGAGCAGGGGATGTTCCTAAGCCCAACCTGCACACTCTGTAATCTGGGACCCCTCGAGGTATGTCCAACTGCGCGTCTGAGCCCGATCCTGGTAGGATCGGGCCTAAACTGGCAGTCGGACATCCTTCTCACAATCCAGGACTGCTGGCTCCAAACTGCTCACCTGCCTGCCTCCCTGATTGCCCCAACAACTTCTGCCTGCCAGCCTGATCACCAGCTAACCACTACCTTGGCAGCCTAATTGATGTTTAACTGGTCCCCTGCCAGCCTATTTGCCCCCAACTTCCCTCCTCTGCTGGCCTGGTCACTGCTAGCTGCCCTCCCCTGCAGGCTTGATCACCTCCAACTGCCCTCCCTTGTAGGCCTAGTCCTTCCCATCTGCCTTTCCTGCTGGCCTGATTGCCCACAACTGCCCTCTCTTGCAGGGCCTAGAACTTCCAACAGCCCTCTCCTGCTGGCCATCTTGCATTGGCCATCTTGTGTCCACATGGAGGCAGCCCTCTTGTATGTTGGAGTGATGGTCAATCTGCAAAGTACTCTTTTATTAGATTGGATAGAGGCCTTGTGAATGAGTGGGGGGCCAGCTGGTTTGCCCTAAAGAGTGTCCTAGATCAGGGTGGGGGTTCCCTTGGGGTGAGGGGCAACCTGGGCGAGGGGCATGTGGAGGTTTACAGGCCAGCCATTGCCCCCCCCCCCCCCCCCCCAGTGACCCAAGCGGAGGCCCTGGGATCTGGGATTAATCTATGTCTACAATGAAAACTTTGTAGCCTGAATCAGAGCCAAGCCTTCTGCTCGCTTCAGGGCGACAGCCATTTATGTTTGAAACATTGTAGCCTAGAGTGGAGGCGTAGGCCAGCAACTGGCAGGCTGAAAGCTTAGCTTCCTCCATTGCCAGGGAAACCCAAGCCTCTGTTCTCTCCAGCTCAGTGACTGCAGCCATTTCTGTATCTTTTATAATTGAAACTTTGTAACATTGAGTGGAGGCCTAGGGAGGCAGAAAGCTTGGCTTCCTCTGTTCCTGGGGAAACCCAAGCCTTCCTCCTGCTCTCAGTGGTGGTAGCCATCCTGGTTGGGGTTTATTTGCATAATTTGTTCCTGATTGGCTGGTAGACATGGCTGGTGGGCGTGGCTTGTGGTTGTGGCAAAGTTGCAGTCAAATTTGCATATTATTCTTTTATTAGATAGGATAATAAAAAGCTAGTATGCAAATTAATGGAACAGCAGGATGGTCAGTTTCTATGATGCGCACTGACCACTGGAGGGCAGATGCTCGATGCAGGAGCTACTTGCTGATCAGTCAGTGGATTCCAACAGGGGGAGTGCTACTTAGCCAGAAGCCAGCTTAAGACTGGAAAGCACAGCTGCAGTGGTAGGAGCCCCCCCCCCCCCCCCGTAACGGTGCTAAGGGTGTATGGGGAGCGAGCCTAAGCCATCAGTCGGACATCCCCCGAGGGCTCTCAGACTGTGAGAGGGTGCAGGCTGGGCTATGGGACGCCCCTGCATGCATGAATTTCATTCATGAGACCTCCAGTATTTTATGATGTTTTTTATTAGTACTGTTTTTTGTTTGTTTGTTATATTATTCAAAATACAGTAGGTCTAAAGTGGTATCCCACTGTGGCATTGTTGTGCATTTCGCTAAAGTTTGGTGATGTTGAGCACCTTTTCATGTGCTTGCCAGGTATCTGTATATCTTCTTTGAAGGAATGTCTACTCAAATCCTTTGCTTATTTAATCAGGATTTTGTTTTGGTTTTTTGTGTGTGTTTTTTTGTTTGTTTTGGTTTGTTGTTTAATTGTAAGATATCTAACCTTTAACAAGTTTATACTTTTCAAATATGAATTTCTATTACATAAATTGCATATTTCTCTGATGGTGGTGTCCTATTTATACTCCAAATTTTTATGAATTCCAATTTACCTCTCTTTTTTCTTGCTTGTGCTTTTAGTGCCATATCAAGAAATTATTGCCAAATTATATTTCATGAAGTTTCTCTTTTTTGTTACTTTTTAAGACATTTATAGTTTCCACTTTTATGTACAGGTCATTGATCCATTCTGAGTTAATTTTTTTATGTGGTGTAAGGTAAAGTTGAACTTTGTTTGCTTTTCATGTGGCTAAACAGTATGTTTTCCCAACATTATTTGTGGTAAGCCATTACTTTCTCCATTGAATAGCCATTACTTTCCTCATTGGAAGTCATTTAACCATATATGTGAGGGTTTATTTCTGGGGGAGCTATACCATTTCATAGACATTTGTCTACCATTATGCTAGAACCACAATTTTATTACTGTAGCTTTTACTAAGGTTTGTAATCAAAAGTGTGTGACCACCAACTTTCTTCTGCTTTAGGATAAATTTATTTATTTGTGAAAAGAAAATCTATTGGGATTCTGAAAGTGAATGCATTCAATCTGTAGAATGCTTAGAGTAATATTATTGTGTTAAAAATATGAAGTTCTCCAGCCCATGAATATTGGATAGTTTTCTTATCATTTGAGTCTTCTTTAATATCTACAGCTAAGTTTTCTAGTTCTCAGTGCACAAATCTTTCACCAATTTAGGTTTATTTATACTAAGTTGGACAAAAGTAGGTTTATAATTGTAAGTATGCAAAACACAGTTTATTCTGATATTATTTATGTATTCATTGTGGTATTGTTTATTATGATTATATCGTTTCTTTTGCTTATCATGTAAGTATTGTATTTTTGCTGCTATTTAAAAAATATTCTCTTAATTTTTTTTCAGAGTGTTTACTGCAAGTTTATGAAAACATAATGGATTTTCCTGTGCTAATGTTATACTCTGCAGATTTGCTGAATTTGTTTATCAATTATAACGATTTTTTTGTGGCATTGTCAGGGTTTCTTACATATAAAATTATGTCACCTATGAACAGATAATTTTACTGTTTCCTTTCCTAATTGGATTTTTTTTTCTTGTCTAGTTGCTCTGGCTGGAATTCAAGCACCCTGTTTCATAGAAGTTGCAAAAGTCAGCATTGTTTTTTTGTGTTTTTTTTTTTTTTGTGGCTGATCTTAGAGGAATAATTCCATCTTTTCCATTGATTCCGATATTAGCAGAGAAATTACATATGTGGCTTTTACTATATTATAATAGTTTTTCTTACTAGGTTGTTGAACACTTTTTATCATGAGAAGATGTTGAATTTTATAAAATGCTTGTTTCAGTTGATATAATTATGTGTCTTTTTCTCATCATTGTATTCATGTTGTAGTCTACATTGATTTATTTTGATGTGTGAATCCATCCTTATTTGGGAGGAATAAATCTTACTTTGTCACGGTGTATAATTCTTTATTTTTCATTTTATTTTATTTTTTACAATATGCAAAATAAATCTAATACTAGATTGTAGATACAGAATAATTAACCATTTATATCCAATAAACATTAGTATTTCAAGAAAAATAATTTTAAATATAATAATGTAACTTTTAGTGTGATTCTGAATTTAATTTGTTGAGGAGTTTTACATTGTTCATATGGGATATTGGATTGTAGTTTTCTTTCTTCTTTGAATTGATTTTAGAGAGAGAAAGGGAAAGGGAGAGAAAGAGAGACAGAAATGTTGATGTGAAAAAGAAACATTGGTCAGTTGACTCCAGTGTGCGCCCTGACTAGGGAACAAACCTGCAACCTGGGCGTGCGCCTTACCTGGCTGACAGAGAGCAAACCTGTACCACTCAGTGTGCAGGATGATGCTCAAACCACTGAGCCACACTGGCCAAGGCTGTAGCTTACTCTTTTTTGTAGTGTCTGTGTTAGACTCCAGTATTAGAATAAAACTGTTTTCACAGTAATTGTTTAAAAGTATCTTTTCATCTTGAAACTTTTAGATGACTTTTAAAATTATTGATATTCATTATTCTTTTAATATTTGGCATAATTCACCAGTGAAGCAATCAGAGCCAGAATTTCTTTTATTTTGTTAAAACTTTTGTATTGCAGTTCTTTTTTTTTTTTTTTTTAAGAATCATCTCTTAGAAATATTGACTTTCTCTCTTTCTCTATTGCTTTTATCTTCTTTATTTTGTTTATCTTTACTCCTATATTTATTTTGTAATTTATTTGATTATTCTATTTTCCCCTAGTTAATCTAGCTAATTTATCAATTTATTGATCTTTTTGAAGAAGATTAATACTTTTGGTTTTATTAATTTTCTTATTCTTTATTTTGTTTATTTTATAGTTTAACCTATGTTATTTCCTTCAGCTAGCTTTGGGTTTAACTTATATTTTTCTACTTTCTTAAACTAAAACTTTATATTACTAATTTGAGAACTTATTCTTAATGTGTCCATTTAGAGCTATAAGTGTACCTTCGCACTGTTTTAGCTGCTTATCCCTAAGTTTTAATATGTTGAATTTTTATTTTTTACCCTAAGGTATTTTCTAATTTCCCATTTAATTTTTCTTTTACCCACTTGTAAAGATTGTATTTTTAATATACACTTATTAGTAAATTCTCCAATTTCTTTCAGCTTTTGATTTTTAGTTTCATTCCTTTGTGATAAGAAAATATACTTAGTTATATTTAAGACTTTAAATATATTAAAATTAGTTATATCTTCTAACATATAATCTATTTTTGAGATTTTTCCATGTGTACTTGACAAAATGTATTTTCCATTGCTATTGGTTAGAGTGTTTTATTTCTGACATTTTGGAAACGGTTTTTTCTTTTTCTTTTTTGTTCCATTACCATCTTTTTTGTTTATTTATTTAGTGGGCTTTTTGTAATGGCACATATTGATACCCTCCTCATTCCTTTTTGTGCATTTACTATAGATATTTTCTATTTGGTTGCCATGTGAATGATATATAATATTCTAAAAGTATAATAATCTGTTTTAAATTGATAACCAATTCTTTACAAAAAATGCTCATTTATATTTTCTGCACCCAGCTTGTACAGTAAATTATTTTTACAAGAAAGAGTCATTATTATTATACATTTATTTTAAATCCTGTAAAAATTTTAAAATAGCACCACAGAACAAAATTTCAATGATCTTGGTTTTATATGTTATCATGCATTTACTTTATTGGAGATATTATATTTTCATATGTCTTCAAATTACTATTTACTTTCTTTTCATTTCACTCAAGGAATTCCCTTCAGAATTTATTGTGAGGAAGATCTAGTGGCAATAAACTCCTACAGATTTTGTTTTACTCAAAATACCTTAATTTCTCCTTCATTTCTGAATGACAGTTTTGTGAGATACATACAGTATATGATTTTTGGTTTACTATTTTTTCTTTCAGAACTTTAAATGTATCACCCACTGTCTTCTGTACTGTGAGTTTTCTGCTGAGAAATCCTCTAATGATCTTATTGCAGATTCCTGTACATGAGGAGTCACAGTATTTTTTCTGCTTTCAAGATTCTCTCTTAGTCGTTACTTTTTTGACAGTTTGAATATAATATATCTTAAAACTGATTGTATTCTATTTGGAGATCATTGATCTGCTTGAATTTGTATATCAAATTATTTTTTCAAATTTGTGAAATTCTAAACAATAATGTTTCCAAATGACCTCTCTATTCCTTTTATTCTATACTAGAGGCCCAGTGCACGAAATTCATGCATGTGAGGGGGTGTCCCTCAGCCAAGCCTGCAACATCTCCAATCTCCCCTTGAGGGATGTCTGACTGCCAAAATGTATAGGGCCTAAACAGGCTATCAGACAACCCTCTCACAATCTAGGACTGCTGGCTCCCAACTGCTCACCTGCCTGCCACCCTGATTGCCCCTAACTGCTTCTGCCTGCCAGACTGATCACCCCCTAACCACTCATCTGCCAGCCTGATTGATGTCTAACTGCTCCCCTGCCAGCCTGTTTGCCCCCAACTGCCCTCCCCTGCTGGCCTGATCACTGACAACTGCCCTCCCTTTCAGACCTGGTCCCTCCCAACTGACCTCCCCTGCTGGCCATCTTGTGGTGGCCATCTTGTGTCCACATGGGGGCAGGATTTTTGACCACTTGGGGGCAGCCTTCTTGGGTGTAAGAGTGATGGTCAATCTGCATATTAGCCTTTCATTAGATAGGATAGAGGCCTGGTGCATGGGTGGGAGACAGCTAGTTTGCCCTGAAGGGTGTCTCGGGTCAGGGTCAGGGTTCCCCTGGGGTGTAGGGTGGCCTGGGCGAGGGGCCTGTGGTGGTTTGCAGGCCAGCCATGCCCCTCGGCAACCCAAGTGGAGGCCCTGGTATCTGGGATTTATTTATCTTCTACAATTGAAACTTTGTAGCCTGGAGCAGAGCCAAGCCTTCTGCTCACTCCATGGTGGCAGCCATTTTGTTGCAATTTATGTATCTTCTTTAATTGAAATTTTGCAGCCTGGAGTAGAGGCCTAGGCCCATAGGGGTGGGCAGAAAGCTTGGCTTCCTCAATTGCCAGGAAAACCCAAGCCTTCCTCCAGCTCTCAGTGGCCACAGCCATATTGGTTGGAGGTTTATATGCATATTCACTCTTGATTGGCTGGTGGGCGTGGCTTGCGGGCATGGATTGTGGATGTAGTGGAGGTATGGTCAATTTGCATATTACTTTTTTATTAGATAGGATTTTCCCACTTGCACTTCTAAAATGTATATGTGGATCTGCTTGATGAGGTACCACAAACCCCCTAGCCTCTGTCAAATACTATAATTTCACATGACCTGTCTCATAGTTGGTCAATCCTTTCTTCTGCCTGTTCAAATCTATTTTTGATCACCTCTAGTAAATATTTTGAACTTAGTTATACTATTGGCCACTCTAGAATTTCTCTTTGGTTCTCTAAACAGGTTTTTAATCTTTGTTAACATACTCTTTTTTTAATATATTGTTTCTCTAATTTATTTTAGTTCTTTTTTGTGTTTTTCTTTAGATCTTTAAGCATATTTCAGTCTATGTTGTAGTAAGTGTAATAATGCCTGTGTATATTCAGTGTTTCTGTGATTTCATTTGTTCCTTTGAATGGAACATGTTTTTCTATTTCTTTATATAACTTGTGATTTTTTGTTGTTGTAAAAATAGGACATTTGAACAAAAAAGCAACTCTTACAAGTCTTTGCCATTTTGTAGGAATGAGACTGAGGATCAATCCAGAGTGAAACTTAGAGGTCTTATTTTATTTTTCTAAGCAAGTATCATGCCTGATACTATGTTTCTGATTTTTTCCATTTCCCCAAATGCACTGCTGTTTTAAAAAGTCTTAATTTCTCACAATTGCTCATTCTTTTTGGCACTCTGAATGTTCTGGAGTATTTCCTAATGCATAGTCCTTTGTTCCAGTTGTCATTGGGTTTGCATTTCTCCCTCCGCTGTAATGAGCTAGATCCACTATTTCCTATGTCTTTTCATGCCTGACATCTGAATTATGGCATAGTTTACCAACTGAGTTTTAAATAATGAAAAAAAGAATATTCCTTGGGGCAGCACTTAGCAGATTAAAACCTTGCAAACAAGCTCTTTCTAGTTACTTTGATCCAAGTGAGGAAACAAAATGTCAACTATCTCCTACCAACCACTAGACATGTGAGAATCTTTCTGTTTTTTGAGTTCCTAAATAGCTATGCTAAAAGTATCCTAATAACAAAGATGTTCATTTTAAATAATAGATAACAATACTCATATTACAACCATATGGAAAATATCAAACTTTTACAAAATTATCTCTTTATATTACAGATGGTTTGGGCTTCCTCTTACCTCATTGGCTGTGGTGTATCATCATGCTGCAAAAGATTGGCACCTCAATATCTCTACGTTTGTCACTATTGCCATGAGTATGTATTATACAGTCTGGGTTCACATAGCTTTGATTCTATTTTCTCAAGCAGAGAATAAAAATCAAATAAATATTACATTTCAGTTATTTAGCTATTCCTAAAACTTTACAAAGACACACACACACACACTTTTCTTTACATTCCATTTTTCTAAATACATCTATATATCACTAATAGAATATTTGAATTTAGAAATATTACAAGTAGTTTTGCTATGTGTTATTGAGCTAGCTTAAGTAAAAAAACAAGATTATTTACTTCAACAATGCAGAGTATATGTCTAATGCAAGGGCAGAAATTCAATGGAGTATCAAGAATAAACAGAGAAAGCCAAATGTTCTTGTCTTTAGCTTTTTAGTATAACTGTCAACATACCTATTTTCTTTAAAAATAAGTTTATATGTTACCAAGAGTGTGAGTGCCAATTCCTAGAAGAAATAATGTAATTGCTTCAGTGAAGGGCAGGTGTGCTCCTTTGTCCCATGGTATTTTACCACTGTCTCCCATGTGTGTAGCAAAATAAAAGGATGTTTAATATGAACCAACGAAAATGATTTATCTGGCCATGTGCTATCAGCTTTATACTTTAAATGATGTCTCCAAAATCATTGTAGAACCAATCTATATAACATCCTTTATAATGAAACATAATATACTTACCTGCCCAACTGATTGGTCGACTGTTAACTGCTCAACCAATTGCTATGATGTGCACAGGCTACCAAGAGACAGACTCTCCAACTGTAGATTAGTTTGCTGCTGGGGTCTGGCCCATTGGGACTGGGTTTGAGGGCCAGAGACGCCCTGGAGCCCTCCCACAGTCCCTCTCCAGCTGGCCGGCCAACCTCCCGTGATCCCTCCCTGGCCCCCATTCGCCCTGATCAGGACTAGGAGAGATGGTCCCAGTCAGCAGCCAGGCTGAGGGACCCCATCCATGCACAAATTCGTGCCCTGGGCCTCTAATATTCATGTCATAGTTCCATGTGAACTATTTCTGCTTTTATTTCATCTTTATTTCAGTAGTTAGTATTTGTTGTGATTTTTTACCTATGTAGTTAGTGCTAAGGAAAATAATGATCTGCTTACATGTCAAAGCCATAAAATGTACTAAATCTTTAAAGGGGTTGGTGGTCTCTGGTGAACTGCTGACAATATAAAAAGAAGTACAAAGCATGGAGCTGTGATTGAAAAAATTTCTTAGCAAAAAGATTTTATGATGCATCTGACATGGCCCCTTACTTAATCAAGTAACAAATATATTTATATGATAAAATTTTTAACAATGAATAGATCAGGGAGAAAAAATATTAGATAGAATGTTCTTTCAGCCAAAACATTTACTTTATTTATTAAGTTAAAGGAAGTACGAATTAACTATTATCTACAATGTTTTCTTAAGATATCGGCAGGCAAACCTGTCTTCTCTGTAATTTTAAATTATCTAAGAACCAGAAAGTCTTACCTACTCACTCTGTCCTCCAGCTCTTTAGGTTGGGTAAAATATGGT
Organism: Antrozous pallidus; assembly: GCA_027563665.1. Lineage (NCBI taxonomy): Eukaryota > Metazoa > Chordata > Mammalia > Chiroptera > Vespertilionidae > Antrozous > Antrozous pallidus. The sequence goes on along the minus strand of CM050517.1, from coordinate 19,395,095 downwards.
GTACTTTTACATTGTATAATATTTCATATATTTCTATAAAGACAGTAACATGTATCAATTTTCTTATAACTTAGTGCAAGATAAATTTAGAAAAACTCCACTCACTTAAAACTTTTAACATTGTTAAGAACCATGTACTTTCATGTGACTGCTTATCAAGTATTTAGGGGTATAAAGAAAAATTTTCTATTATAAATGGCTTTAAAGTCATTCTACTTAGGACTTGACTATTCTAAGAGGTATAAACTGCCTCAAAATATTCTTAGGACACCAAAGTTGCCTGATGCACATTTAAAAATATAAATTTTCATTGTACAACTTACAAAGTCTAGAAATATTAAATTCATCTAAAAGACTATCATTGTTATATACAAGTGGTTTTCAAAAATTGTCTTTAAAGTTGATTGTAAATACTGAGTACATTTTATATGTATTTTCTAAACTTCAAATTTATTAGACCACTTATTTTTTTCTTAAGGGGAAATGAAGCTGACTTAAAGAATATACCTTATATGATGGGAGATACATGTGAAGCTTGTCCAAACAACTGTGAAGATAAACTTTGCAGTAAGTTTTACATTCCAGTTTGCTTAATATTGACTGTTAATTTGAGTCAATTTAGTTGCAGATATAGAAAATTTTACCAATTCCACCAAAATCTGCTGGGATTCACAGTTGAATTTAGTAAAGTTGCAGGATACAGGCCAATATACCAGTTAGCTGTATTTATACTCACAAGTAACAAAGTATTAGAAAAAAATGTAAAAAGCAGTCCTAGTTGCAATTACAGAAAAAATAAAATAAAATACTTAAGTATAAATTTATTCAAGACAGTAAAAGATCTACATACTGAAAATTATAATACAATGATGAAAAATCAGGAAACATATAAATGAAAATATGTTACCCACTCATGTGTTGTAAGAATTAATATTAGTAAAATGTACACATTACCCAAATCTATCTACAAACTTAATGTCATCTCTATCAAAATTCCTTTCACATTTTTCACAGAAATATCACTATCAATATTAAAATTTGTATGAAAACACAAAAGATCCCAAATTGCCAAAGCAATGTTAAGGGGAAAAAAATAAAGCTAAGCTATCACACCCCTGATTTCAAACTATATTATTAACTTTAGTCATCAGAGCAGCATAGAACTGAAAGAAAAACAGACACATTGACCAATGGGACAACAGAGAGAACGCAGAAACAAACTGATTCATTTGTAGGCAATTAATTTACAACAAAGGAACCAAATATATACCAGGGGAAAGGATAGTCTCTTTAATAAACGGTGTTCAAAAAACTAAACATGCAAAAGAAAGAGGACCACTTTGCATCACAAAGTGATGGTCACTTTGCATGTGTCTCTCTTATTAGTGTAAATGATTTGAGTCAGACAGAGAAAGATGAGTATTATATTACCTCACTTATATGTGGAATCTAGTCCAAACTCATAACAGAGAATAGATCGGTGGTTTTCAGAAGTTATGAGATGGGGCGCGGAAAGAATGAGTTAAGGCGATTAAAAGGTACATAATTCCAGTTAGAGGAAGAATAAATTGTGGACATGTAGTGTGCAGCATTTTGCTTATAGTTAAAAATGTTGTATTGTATATTTGAAAATTACTAAGGGAGTAAATCCTAACAGTTCTCATCAGAAGAAAAATATGTATAATTATGTAAGGTTATGAATGCTAACTAAACTAATTGTTAATCACTTCAGAGTATACTGGTATACAGACATCATAATATTGTATTGTACACCTGAAATGAATTTAATGTTATATATCAATTACATCTCAATAAAATCAGGGAGAGTAAAGAATAAAAGAAAGAAGAATAATAAAAACAATTTAGAGAAGTCAAAGAAAAAACATGTTACATAATAACAAAAACACATCTCTCACATCATATTTCTCTAAAATATTACATGGCATAGACAGTGGGATAATGATGGATAGATGACTTAAAGAAATATTGAGATACATATGTGCTTGTCCATAGTATAGAGCCAACTGTCTTGTTATATAAGAAAATCTCTGGATAAAGAGATTATTTGAAAAATTTTGCTATTTTATGTATGGATTTTATACAATTTTTGCATTGACCATGTATGAATTTTTTTCACTAACAATGCTAAATCACCTACACTTTCTGATTTCAAAGCTTATTACAAAGCTATAATAATCACAGTGGTGCTAGTTTAACAGACAAGTGCCAATGGAATAGGACAGAGAGCCCAGAAACAACCCCTAGCATATATGGGTGTATATTAATTTTAATAATCCAAAGCAATGCCTTACCTATCAAATGGTAAAGCAACATGTAAGCAGAATACAACACATAAATAAAACTTTATTATATATAGTTTATGATGTTGATGATCTCAAAATGACTCATCTGCACTCTGTTTAGATATGTCTGACCAAAAAAAAAAAAAAAAGGTGATTAAAACAACCTGTTCAACATCAGAGGCGACTTTCATCTTTTTTTTCTTTAATGACTGACCTCATTTAGCTCATTACCTGTTTTCTATTCTAATTTTATTAGTTCATAATAATCAACATTAATGAGCTATTGTTGGTCAATTTTATGTGTATGTCTTTAGGACAGTGGTTCTCAACCTTTTTAATGCCAAGACCCTTTAATACAGTTCCTCATGTTATGGTGACCACTGACCATAAAATTATTTTTGTTGCTACTTCATACCTGTAATTTTGTTACTGTTAATGAATCGTAATGCAAATATCTTTGTTTTCCGATGGTCTTAGGCTCTACAGTAGCGCTTCTCAACCTGTGGGTCGCAACCCACAGGTTGAGAATTGCTAGCAGGGTCGCCTAAGACCATCGGAAAACACAGATATTTACATTGTGATTCATAACAGTAGCAAAATTACAGTTATAAAGTACCAACGAAAATAATTTTATGGTTGGGGGTCAGCACAACATGAGGAGCTGTATTAAAGGGTCGTGGCATTAGAAAGGTTGAGAACCGCTGCTCTAGAAGATGATCTCTTTCCTCACTGACTGATTGTTTCAGTTAACATTGCTTTCTCCTTTCAGCGAACCCCTGCATCTATTATGATGAATACACTAACTGCCATATACAGAAAGTGGTTCCTGGATGCAGCTTCCTGTCGGTCACACTGCAATGCAAAGCCTCTTGCTTTTGTACCACGGAGATCAAGTAACCCCGCTGACTTACAACTGTAATCAATGTGCTGTCAGGGAAATGCCCCTTGCATTGTACCTTCCACTTTACTTTGCTTCAGTAGCTGTGGCTGGATTTCATTTGGGTTTAATTATACTGGAGATCCTAATTTTCATTCATCATACATGGGCCTCAGATCTTTTCAGCAATGCCACCCACTCCTGCCTGCTATACCCCGAAGGAACATTATTTTATTTCTTACTCCTGGAGTGGAAGGTCCAGTTTAACACCTGCCCCGTATTTAAATCACGTCAGCTAGTGTTCATAGGTTGACAAAATTCAGCTGATGACATAACTGGGTTCCTCTTTCTCCGTTTTACTCCTTCCCCTGCCTTCTCACATCTCAATGAGCCCGGTGTTTGTCTTCCCTGCAAACGTACTAATTATTATGAACTAATAGTTCTTCACCTTGCAACTTTACTTCTATATTAAATCAATCATTAAAGTAATTTACAAAGCAAAGAGCCCAGTCTCATTCATTGCGAGGTAAATATTGCCTAATTACAAGTGATTTAAGTGTTTTATTATTTCACTGCTTTAACTATACACAGTTGTAATCCAGGAAAAAACCCTGGTGGAGAGGAGGTTAGAAGCCAAGAAGGGAGGGCAATTGAGGGTGACCAGGCTGGTGGGGGTGGGGCCGTTGGGGGTAAGCAGACCAGCACGGGGTCATTTGGGGCAAGCAGGCCATCAGTGGGGGTCAGTTGGAGGTGGTCAGGACAGCATGGGGACAGTTTGGAGTGAGGAGGCTAGCAGAGGGGGGAAGTTGGGGGTGAGCAGGCCAGTGGGGAGGAAAAGTGGGGGCAAGGAGGCTAGCAGGGGAGGGCACTTGGAGTTGAGCAGGCCAGCAGGAGAGGCAGTTGGGGGTGAGCACACTGGCATGGGGGGCAGTTGGGGGAAAACAGGCCAGCATGCAGAGTGGTTAGGGGCAATCAAACAGGCAGGCAGGCAGGCAGGTGAGGGGTTAGGAGCAAGCCAGTCCCAGATTGGGAAAGGGATGTCCAACTGCCAATTTATGTCTGATGCCTGTAATCCGGCGATAGGACATCCTTCGAGGGGTCCCAGATTGAAGAGGGTGCAGGCTGGGCTGAAGAACACCCCCCTCCCCTGCACGAATTTTGTGCACTGGGCCCTTAGTTTCATATAAAGATGTAAATATTACTGAATCTGAAGATTAAAGACATCGGTGAAGTGTATTGTATGGCTACCCAGAGAGCATGGTATCTGGTATTTTGTTTTCAGTTTCAGGATATTTTCCATAACTGTGCTCTTCCTTTCTGAACGTTCATATGAAAATTTCACTTCTGGATATTTATCCAAAGAAAGCAAAAGCATGGAGATGGAAAAGTTATATGCACACCCTTATTCATTGCAAAATTATTTACAGTAGCCAAACATGAGGTGCGGGGAGGGGGTTGGGGGGAGCCTGAATTCATTTACAGATAAATGGTAAAGAAAAATGTGAAATATTTATGCAGTGAGTTACAGCTTAGCCATCAAAGGGGATATCCTGTCCTTTGCCACAACATGGAGGGCTCTGGAGGGCATTACACTAAGTGAAATAAGGCATATGTAGAAAGACCAAATACTCTTCGGACTCACTTCTTTGTGGGATCTAAACAAACAAACAGAAATCAAAAGTATAGAAAAAGAGATCCAATCTGTGGTTACCAGAGGCATGAGATGGGAATTGGAGAAAGGTGGCCAAAATGCACAAAGTTCTGATTATAAGATAGATGAGTACTGGGGATGTCATGAACAACATGATGATCATCATGAACATTGCTACTGGGTGGTGTATTTGAAGCTTGCTGGGATCTTCAAAGTTCTCATCACAAGGTCAACATAATGCACCTCTATGAAGGGATCAATATAAACCAAACGTATTATAGGGATCATTTTACGTTATATGTGTTCCAAGTCATTATACAGTGCTATACTGCACCAGGGACGTTTACGGCCATGGATAAGACAGTTTTTAGAAAGATCAGACAACAGAGCTGGTCAGGACTGCCACCTGCGAAGGGCAGGAGTGGGAAATTGCAGAAAGGGACCTTATGTAATGCCCACAGCGTACTTGGATGCAGCTATCTTGAGAGGGCCAGATACATTAAAGTTCCAAGCATTTGGCAACCTGGCTGTAACAGACAAGATTTCCTTACCAGTGAGTGCAATAGTATCCCCTTTGCCAGAGGATCTTATGCCTTGTGTAGGTGTGCGCTGTCTATTATTCCTTCAGTTACATATAGCATTGATAGAAATGTGTCTTTTGGCATGAAGTCATTAAAAGCTGCAAAACCATGTTTTTTTGTTTTGTTTTGTTTTGTTTTTCTTTGTTCCAGGCTCCCTTACTTCATTCGGCTCATGGCTTAAAGAAGTCCTTCACATGAAAGGGTAATTCTAGGAAATGACCACAAGATGGCAGTATAAGCTCATTAGTTAAACTTTTGAGGACAAGGAAATGAAACTGTAAGATTAATATCCTAAAATTATTTGAAAGAGTAGCTAAATGGTTTGTATAATAGCTTATAGTTTAAAAAACAAAACAAAAGATTTCCAAACTGCGCTGGCAGTAAATAATAGTCCGTTAAGTGGATGTACAATGAATGAGAAGATGAGAGTGGTTAGGAGTGTACGTGTCCCATGACGACAGAGTATTCCCATCCACCTTATTTGTAGAACAGCTGATGCTGCCATCTACCTGATAACATATTTACCTCAGTTTCCTCATTTTTCACTGGAGATAATAGTACCTCCCTTATAGAGTTTCCAAAGGGATGAAGGAACTGATAGCATACAGAATTTTTAATATCACGGGGTTTTGTGTTCACTGTTAATTTTTATTATTCACCATTTTCTATTGAAATGCCTGACACTGTACTTGCTTCTAATCAAAACTGCCATTTATTAACTGTGCACGTACTACAAGATTTAGCCTTCACAATTGTATATTGCATGGGGATTTCATTAAAACTTTGGAACACAGTTTGGATGTGAATAACCGGTCACTCTTAGAAATGCAGAAACTGAGAAACAAGGAGATTAAATAACATGCCCCAAGTAAAACTGCGAATACATGGCTAGAATGGCTTTCAAACCTGGGTCTAAATCCTGGAAGCATTTCCTTCAACTCTACTATATTTGAAAGAAAAACTGTTAATACCAAATTTTGATTTTGTGAATTCTGTGGTTGATGCTTTACATTAAGTGTTTTTCTTCCGGTTAGAATATATAAGAATAATCTCATTATTTACATTTTATTTTATACAATTAAGAATATTGCTAGCTTTGGAGTTTTAGAAAAAAATAAAAAAAGTACTCAGTTGTGGGTTTGATGCTAGATCCCAATCAAGGTGTGTGTATGTGAAAATCAATCCATCGCTCGGTTGCTCTCCCCTCCCTACATATCACTCTCACTAAAAATTAATGGAAAAAAATATACACCCATGAAATATATATATTTTTTGAAATATATTTTATTGATTTTTTTACAGAGAGAAAAGGAGAGGGATAGAAAGTCAGAAACATCGATCTGAGCGAGAAACATAGATCAGTTGCCTCTTGCACACGGCCTACTGGGGATGTGCCAGCAGCCAAAGTACATGTCACTGACCAGAAAGGAACAGGCCAGCAAACTATCCACTGAGCCAAACCAATTTTGGAACCCCTGATATATTTTTTAAAGTACATTCTGACACATGCTTCCACATGGATGATGAACCTCAGGATATAATGCCTACTGAAATGAGCCAGGCCAAGCATTTGAAGGATGTGACTGTGAATGTGGAAAATGCTGTGTGACCTCACGTGTCCCCTGTCACAAATGTCTAACAATAAAGAAATGGTTCCTTGAACTAGAGAAGTCCTGTAATTCCATTTGTCCTCACCTTTATTTCCTGCCCCACCGCCATGGGTCTGGCTTGAGCATCCACCTAGGAAGCAGGAGGTCACGGGTTGGTTGTTTCAGGGTCAATGCACCTGCCCGAGTTGCATGCTCCATCCTCAATATGGGACACGCCGAAGCAGCAGATCAATCATTCTCTCATCATTAATGTTTCTCTCTCTCTCTCTCTCTCTCTCTCTCTCTCTCTCTCTCTCTCTCTCTCCCCTTCTTTTTCTTCCTCTGTGAGGTATAATTTTAAAATATATATATTTTAAAATCATAACTGTGATAAAAAAATAAACTAACAACCCTGTCAGGTTTTCTCAGTAGTTACTGCATCAGCCCTTATATTGAAGAGTCGAGGGTTCCATTTCAGCTCAAGGCACACAATAAGCTGGGTTTGACCCCAGCTGCCTGGGAAGGGTGTGTGGGAAGCAACCAATCAATGACTGTCTCTTTTGCTCTCTGTAGCTCGCTCTCATCTCTCTCTCTCTCCCCCCCCCTTTCCTTCCTTCCAACTCTCTCTAAAAATCAATGGAAAACATATCCACCGGTGAGGATGAACAAATGAAAAACAAAAAGTTAAATAAAATTACAAGTGGTCCGGAAATGGCACTTCTGGGTACACACACACACAAAGGGAAAGCAGGGTCCTGCGGGGATGTTTGGGCACCCGTGTCCACAGCATCTCAGGATGGATGCAGCCCCGGGGGAACCTGCATTGAGAGATGAACGGGTAGGAAGCCAAATGGCTTGAGAGACAGGGACCATGCAACAGTGTTCAGCTTTATAAAAGGAAGGACATTGTGACACAGGCTCCCTAATGGAACGATGACCCTTGAGGATATGATGCCTCCTGAAGTCAGCCAGGCCCATAAAGAAAGACATGTTCTGTGGAATTCCACTTTCGTGAGGAGGTCAAATGTACAGGGACGGAAAGTGGAATGTAGCAGTCGGGGACCGGGGCGAGAAGGAGGGAGAGTTGGTGTGTCTCATGGGGACAGAGGGTCCCTTTAGCCAGATGAGAAAAATGGAGGGATGAACATGTGTTCCGGCCCCCCAAGAGAAGAGAAGGCGGAGGTCAAGGAGCCATTACGTCCTACACTCTGTGCCCTGGGCAGGCGATGTACAGGACATCTCCTCTCGCCAAGCAAGGCGAGGAGACCCAGCCCAACACACACTAGGTCCTGGCAGATCGGTGAGGGACCCACAGTCAATCAGAGTTGTGCCCCCTGTCGGCGCGGCTGGGAGGTGGGGACAGAGGAGAGCAGGGAGAACGAGAAGCAGGTGAGCCCTCCCACAAGGTCACAGTGCCTGGTCGCTCTCTTGCTGTTGGTCTTGACCTCTGTGAGCCTTGACTTCCTCCCCTTGGCCCAGACACAGGAGTGGTTGTGGTTTGGGGCCAGTGCGGACCCTCGGCCGCCTGGACCAGCGAGGGCTTAGCACAGTATGGGGTGCGCCCTGTTTCCTGAGAGCTTTGGGATTCTAGAAGCCAGTCCAGAGAAGACCAGAGTGTCTTCTGACCTCAGGGTGTGGTCAGCATAGGCATCTGGAAAGCACACTGGAGGACACCGGATCAAGGAGGATTGATTGGATCAGCGTGTCAACCTGCCCGGAGGCGGGGCTTTCCACCTGCTTAAGGGCCCAGGGCTCCCAGCCTAGGCCATTAGACACCAGAGCCCAGCAGAGGAGGACCATGTCTTCTCCGGCCACGGCCCGTCTGAGGGCCACGGCACCCCGCTGGTTTCCTCCAGGACACACGCAAGCCCTGGAGACCGAGCTGGGTGCCCCCTGCGCCGCCCCGACCCTGGCGGCCCGGCCTCCTTGCCATCAGCCTACCGGCCTTGGGGGCCTGCTCCCACTGCCCACCACGCACTGCGGGGCCCCCAAGGCGTTCACCATCCAGCCTGAGTTCGTGAGGAGAGGCCTGGGTCCCCGCGCCATGCTGCCTACCGCCCGGAAGCTGTGTGACCTTGGGCGGCCGGCACAGCAGGCCCCCAGATACACAGCCAGCCTGCTCCAGCCGGCCCAGAAGCCCTCCTTCATGCACATGTCATCTGCTGGCACTTTCAAGAGGAGGGGTGCCCAGGTGCCCGAGCCCTGCCTGGCTCCTGGAGCCAAGAGGCCTCTCCAGGCCAGCAACAGCAGCAGCAGCAGCAGCAGCAGCAGCAGCAGCCCACCACCCAAGGCCCAGGCCCTGGGCCGCCAGCTCCCTAAGATGCGCGCCCCTTCAGGCCAAGGGGCCAAGGCCTCCTGCACCGTCCTCCCCAAGGACCTGGCCCGCAGCTCAGCTGTGCAGACTCTTCAGAAGCATGTTCTCCCCAAGGAAAGTGGGCACAGAGTCCCAGCCAGCACCCGTCAACGCTACCTCAGCCTGTTCCTGAGCCAGTGTCTCCAGTTCTGCCCCTCCACCCAGGAAGCCATCGAGAAGGCGCTCCAGGAGGAGAAGGCGGCCTTCCGCCAGAGCCCCAGCAAGAGGATGTACCCTAGGGTGGCCTTCAACACCTTCCTCAGGCTGCAGGACCTGGCCCCCGGTCCTGGGCCCGGTCCCTGCAAGCCTGGGTGCCGCAGCTTTGTAGCCCAGGACGAGGGTTTGGGGGGCAAGCTGGCCGCCCGGCCCTGCTTCTCCCTGCAGAGCCCGGACACCCCCCACCGGGAGGACCCTGAGCAAGGGGCCGCCCTGTACCAGCGCCTCAAAGAGCACCTGCTCACCCAGGCCCAGCTGAAGGAGCTCGGCTACCCCTTCCCGCACCCCAGCAGGCCCGGGGGCGCTGTCCTCTTCACCGCCCCGGAGAAGCCGCCCCAAGACTCCCAGGGCAGGCTCTGCTGCCGCTGTGGCACCCGCTACCCGGTGGCCCCTTCGGGCCGCTGTGTGCGCCAGGAAGAATGTCAGTACCACTGGGGGCGGCTGCGCCCCACTCCGGCGGCCGGGGGCTGGGAGATCCAGTACTCCTGCTGCTCGGCCGCCATCGGCTCCCCCGGCTGCCAGCGGGCCCCGCAGCACGTGCGGGACGGCCGCCACGAGGACCTGCGCGGCTTCGTGCACACCTCTGCCAGAGACCCGCCGCCCCAAGGCGCCGAGCCCGGCATCTACGCCCTGGACTGCGAGATGTCCTACACCACCGCCGGCCTGGAGCTGACCCGCGTCAGCGTGGTGGACAGCGCCCTGCGGCTGGTGTTCGACACCTTCGTCAGGCCGCGCCGCCCCATCGTGGACCACAACACCCGGTTCTCGGGGTGACCGCGGCCTACCTGGCCCGCACCTGCGTCTCCCTGCAGGACGTCCAGGCCGTCCTGCTCGCCCTCTTCAGCGCCGACACCATCCTCATCGGACACAGCCTGCACAGCGACCTGCTGGCCTTGAAGCTCATCCACGGCACCGTGCTGGACACCTCTGTGCTCTTCCCGCACCGCCTGGGCCTCCCCTACAGGCGCTCCCTGCGCAGCCTCGTGGCCCACCACCTCGGACAGGTCATCCAGGACGGGGCCCACGGCCACAGCTCCAGCGAGGACGCCAGCGCCTGCATGCGCCTGGTCCTCTGGAAGATGGCACAAGACGCCCGGACCCAGCCCTCACCGCCGCCCGCCGTTTGAAGGACATGACTGTGCATTTGCCAACTGCTGTGTGATCACACCTGTCCCCTGTCCCAAATGTCTAACAATAAAGAAATGGTTCCTTGAACTAGAGAAGTCCTGTAATTCCATTTGTCATCACCTTGATTTCCTGCCCCACCGCCATGGGTCTGGCTTGAGCATCCACCTAGGAAGCAGGAGGTCACGGGTTGGTTGTTTCAGGGTCAATGCACCTGCCCGAGTTGCATGCTCCATCCTCAATATGGGACACGCAGAAGCAGCAGATCAATCATTCTCTCATCATTAATGTTTCTCTTTCTCTCTCTCTCTCTCTCTCTCCCTCTCTCTCTCTCTCTCTCTCTCTATCTATCTATCTATCTATCTCCCCCCTTCTTTTTCTTCCTCTGTGAGTATAAATTTAAAATATATATTTTTTAAAATCATAACTGTGATTAAAAAAAAATAAACTAACAACCCTGTCAGGTTTTCTCAGTGGTTACTGCATCAGCCCTTATATTGAAGAGTCGAGGGTTCCATTTCAGCTCAAGGCACACAATAAGCTGGGTTTGACCCCAGCTGCCTGGGAAGGGTGTGTGGGAAGCAACCAATCAATGACTGTCTCTTTTGCTCTCTGTAGCTCGCGAGCTCTCTCTCTCTCTCTCTCTCTCTCCCCTTTCCTTCCTTCCAACTCTCTCTAAAAATCAATGGAAAACATATCCACCGGTGAGGATGAACAAATGAAAAACAAAAAGTTAAATAAAATTACAAATGGTCCGGAAATGGCACTTCTGGGTACACACACACACAAAGGGAAAGCAGGGTCCTGCGGGGATGTTTGGGCACCCGTGTCCACAGCATCTCAGGATGGATGCAGCCCCGGGGGAACCTGCATTGAGAGATGAACGGGTAGGAAGCCAAATGGCTTGAGAGACAGGGACCATGCAACAGTGTTCAGCTTTATAAAAGGAAGGACATTGTGACACAGGCTCCCTAATGGAACGATGACCCTTGAGGATATGATGCCTCCTGAAGTCAGCCAGGCCCATAAAGAAAGACATGTTCTGTGGAATTCCACTTTCGTGAGGAGGTCAAATGTACAGGGACGGAAAGTGGAATGTAGCAGCCGGGGACCGGGGCGAGAAGGAGGGAGAGTTGGTGTGTCTCATGGGGACAGAGGGTCCCTTTAGCCAGATGAGAAAAATGGAGGGATGAACATGCGTTCCAGCACCCCAAGAGAAGAGAAGGCGGAGGACAAGGAGCCGTTACGTCCTACACTCTGTGCCCTGGGCGGGCGACGTACAGGACATCTCCTCTCGCCAAGCAAGGCGAGGAGACCCAGCCCAACACACACTAGGTCCTGGCAGATCGGTGAGGGACCCACAGTCAATCAGAGTTGTGCCCCCTCTCGGCGCGGCTGGGTGGTGGGGACAGAGGAGAGCAGGTAGAATGAGAAGCAGGTGAGCCCTCCCACAAGGTCACAGTGCCTAGTCGCTCTCTTGCTGTTGGTCTTGACCTCTGTGAGCCTTGACTTCCTCCCCTTGGCCCAGACTCAGGAGTGGTTGTGGTTTGGGGGCAGTGCGGACCCTCGGCAGCCTGGCCCAGGGAGGGCTTAGCACAGTATGGGGTGCGCCCTGTTTCCTGGGAGCTTTGGGATTCTAGAAGCCAGTCCAGAGAAGACCAGAGTGTCTTCTGACCTCAGGGTGTGGTCAGCATAGGGATCTGGAAAGCACACTGGAGGACACCGGATCAAGGAGGATTGATTGGATCAGCGTGTCAACCTGCCCGGAGGCGGGGCTTTCCACCTGCGTTAAGGGCCCAGGGCTCCCAGCCTAGGCCATTAGACGCCAGAGCCCAGCAGAGGAGGACCATGTCTTCGCCTAGGAGAAGCGGAGCGGCGCCAGCTCCGGCCCGTCTGAGGGCCACGGCACCCAGCTGGTTTCCTCCCGGACACCCGCAAGCCCTGGAGACCGAGCTGGGTGCCCCCTGCCCCGCCCCGACCCTGGCGGCCCGGCCTCCTTGCCATCAGCCTACCGGCCTTGGGGGCCTGCTCCCGCTGCCCACCATGCACTGCGGGGCCCCCAAAGCGTTCATCATCCAGCCAGAGTTGGTGAGAAGAGGAAATTGCACTCAATTTTGTAACAAAGGTGTCTATTAGCATAACTCGAACTATGTCTTTGGCCACTGGCACCTGTAAATCCTCAGCAATGGTGTGAGGTTTCATAGCTCTGGCAATTATGAGTGCCACCAAATGTGAAGTTTCAAAGGCTGCTAGGTTTTGTTTGTTGTACTTGCCACCAGTGTCAAGTTTGGCTTTCTTGAGTCAGTCAGCTTTGCTTCTAAAATAGTTTCTATTCTTGCCAGCAAAGCTCGTATGCTTTCTTTCATAATGTCATTTTAGTTTGTTTGGCTTCATGGATTCGGCTGATAGAACTTCTCAACAAATAACAAATTGTGGTTTCTCAATTCCTGCTGTAATTATTGAGGTAAAACTATACTGTAAAAAATCCTCACTATATTTTCTTTTCTTAATGTTCTTCTCTACTTGATCCATTGTCATCAGATGGTCTACTAATGAAAATCATATATAACAATAGTTTTATTAATACAAAAGATGATACCTGCCATAGTTCAGTCAATACAGTTCATTAAATTTTCCTATGATTTACAGTTCTCTGTTTTTTTATATACCTGTTATTATCACAAGGGGACAGTATTCATGTCAACCTCAGCTAAATATAAAAATACTGATCAGCATCCAGATTAAGTTCCCATAGTACAGGTTTTTTGCAGTATTTGATGATTTTACAGTACATGATTTTACATTTACCTAATCATTTTAATTCATGAGGTGTCATTTTACCTCCATTACTGCTGCTTTCAATACAGCAGCTGCTTTCTACACAGTAGCTGCTCTCTACACATGTCTGATTGGTCTGCATAAGTACATTATGGCGCCAACCCTGTGACATACATCTGTATTTGTTCAGGGTGTATGTGTTGGGGTTGGTGCGATGATGTCATCACACTGGGTACTCATATGTGGGTATACCTGCATGTGAGCGAACCCACCTGTAGACAGAGGAGCCACGTTCTTAAGACCATTGGAAATATGTGTTTTCCAATAGTCTTAGGTGACCCCTGTGAAAGTTCCCATAGTACAGATCCCAAAGGGGTAACGAACCATAGGTTGACAACCACTATTGTAGAGTAATTCAAGGTTGACTACATGGACAGCTACATACCTCAAAATTTTTCACTGTATAGCTTTCTATGCTAAATCACAATAGCACCAGGTTGGAACAGTTGAGACATATGCAATGTTACCTTTGCCCATAGGAGAAATTTTAGGTGCCAAAACAGAGCCCACATCATGGCAATATGTTGACCCATATAAATTAGGTGTTCACTCTTAGCTTCCAAAAAAGCCATTACTAATTCCTACATAAGTGATTGCTAAAAAACATTTACAAGATTCTTTTTATTATAACACTAGAGGCCCAGTGAATGAATTTGTGCACCAGTGGGGTCCCTCAGCCTGGCCTGTAGAATGGGACCAAAACTAGCTCTCTGACATCTCCTGAGGGATCCCAGATTGTGAGAGGGAGCAGGCTAGGCCAAGGGACCCAACCAGTGCAAGATTGGGACAGGGGAGGGATGTGGGAGCTGTAGGGTGCGTCTGGCCTGTCTCACTTAGTCCTAATAGGCCAGACCCCAGCAGCAAGCTAACCTACTAGTCAGAGCATCTGCCCCCTGGTGGTCATTGCACATCACACAAGCAGTTGAGAGGCTTTAGCATGTCATTACGCTTTGATTGGTTAAGTGGATGACCAGATGACTGGACACATAACATATTAGGTTTTTATTATCTATACTAATAAACTAATAATATGCTAATTAGACTGAGAGATCTTCCGGGCAATGTCATGGTTGTGGGGCCAAGGCAGAGGTGGTTAGGGGTGATCAGACCAAGAGGGGAGGGCAGTTGGGATGATCAGGCTGGCGGGGAGGGGACAGTTGGAGGTGATCAGCTCAGCAAAGAGTAGCATTTGGGGGTAAGAAGGCCAGCAGGCGGAGTAGTTAGGAGCGATCAGGCAGACAGTCAGGTGAGCAGTCCCAGATTATGAGAAGGATGTCCTACTGCCAGTTTAGGCTGGATCCCATAGGTATCAGGCCTAAACCAACAGTCAGACATCCCCTGAGGGATCCCAGATTGGAGAGGGTGAAGGCCAGGCTGGGAGACACCACCCATCCCACCATGCACGAATTTTGTGCATCAGGCCACTCTACTAGGATAATATAAAAAGTACTAATGTAACATCCATATTTGCAGATTTGGGGGTACCTTAGCTTATTGTTATTGAAGAACTAGAGGCCCAGTGCATGAAAATTCATGCACTGGGGGTGGGTGGTCCCTCAACCCAACCTGCCCCCAAGCACATACTGGGAGCCCTGAGGGGATGTCCAACTGATGGCTCACCCCCACCCTGCCCAAGGCCTAAAGCCTCTGGCAAGGCTTTAGGCCTTGGGCACCCAGCCATCGCCCTGCTCAGCTCAGCCCCAGCTGCCTGCAACCACCTGGCCCGGGGGGCTGAGCACTCACCGCCACTTCTGCTCACAGCACCCAGAGGCGGGGCACTCTCTGCCACCACCACCACCACCACCGCTGCTGCCGCTGCTTCCCCTCACAGCACCCAGGGCTGGACGCTCCCTGACACTGCCTTTCATCACCACCCCTGGGGTCTGCCCCCGCTCCTGATTGGCTGGTAGCATAGCCAATCAGGAGCAAAGATACAGTCAAATTTGCATGTTTCTCTTTTATTATACAGGATACTTTTTAGCAACTAAATGGAATAAAATTAAATTATTTTAGGATTTTTCCAAAACTATCTCCACAAAAGAATTTCTCTACCTTGCATGATTTAGCATATGTCATGTGTCAAGTTTGTTTTTAATTTCTCAAATTTATTAGATATAAGCATATATATGACCTTCCCATTCCTCCATTTTCTGCCTTAAAAATACATAGCAGGAAAAAGTGACTATAAAAGAAAGCATCTTTGGATGCTGAAAAAAAGGAGATTTGGTGGTGTTTCTATAAGCACAGGGAATTAAACTTTCCCTTGTAGGCATTAGCAACATAACAAACCTCATTCCTTAGGTCAGAAAATTGCAAAAAGTACTTTAAAAAGTGTAGGGAAAATATTGAATAATTTATTTCAAGTTTGATAAGCACTAAACCCATCAAAATTTACAAGACATTGTTAACTGCTTCCAACTGCTACCTTATTAACTCATCCTGATTACATTCAATAGCCTGATCTCTATAAGGCATATGGGAGAGAGAAAAAGATTAGCGAAAATACTGTACAGCAACCCAACCTCTCTCCCAAGACTTTGGACTTCTGCTAAAGGTCCCTTCTTTCTTCTGCCCAGAAAATGAAAGAACTAAATAATATTAGGGTCATATCAACATCCTGCAGGCTTTTATAGCTACTAACTAGGACTCTGCTTTCCTGTCTCATTGCTGTATCTCTAGGCCTAGATGAGGAACTAAGAATTAGCATCTATTGCTTAGGACTCTACCTTAATAAAAAACTAGTGATGTTTCTCCAACTTTTTTAGAATATAAATACTCTTAAAGGATGTTTGTATTATGCTAGCTTATCAGAATTAAATATCCTTGTCTTCCATAATTAATTTGTGTAATAACTCTTCTCAATTTCCCTAGCTAATGCTGGAAGCACAAAGGCATGCCTTCTCACTCCTGGCTTTTCCTTTCCCTAGACCTAACATTGACTGCCATTCTCTCCCCTCCCAAGCCTGCTCCCTTTCTCTATGGGAGTGTTATCCTCAACATGTAATTGATAAAACCACATGGCGTGTTTTCCAAAGGGCTTTACAATTTTACATTCCTACCAGCCAATTTCTCCCCATTTTTGTCAACACTTGTTATTATCTTTTTTATGATTATAGCCATCCTACTGGGTGATGATGCCTCAAATAATTTTTGTCAAAGCCTTTATGCTACACATTGAGTTCATTCAACTTAAGGAAACTACATATTAACTAATTCCAAAGACAGTTTTCATTCCTAAATCAATCAGCCATTTATACTTTCTCCAAAAATAAAATCTCATTCATTTTCAATTCAAACCAACATTTCCATCCTCATGAAAACCATTCCACTCTTCAGCTCAAATTGTATGTTACACGGGAGTAAAACAAAGAGAGGATAAAAAAATAAGAGCCCTCCTCATAACTTTGCAACCTCAAAACATGTCCTATGATCTTGGGTGTTTCACTTATTTTCTGTTATGATCTTATGGGATTTCCCGGAAGAAGTCATCAAGAGTCTCTCAGAAAGTCTTAGAGTGGAAAAAAAAACAAGGTAGTGAAAATATATTATTTCTACCTCCTACACCATACATAAAGCTAAGGGCTAACACAAGCTATGCTGTCAACAGAAATATTTCTCAAGACAGAGGAAAAACAGAAGCATACTATATTGCCTTGAGTAAACAAGTTTCACACACCTATTACTTCAAAAATTTCCTTTCAGTTTGGTCCTGTAAATGTTTTTACACTCAGTATAATTAGGACTTAACATCGGTAAGAGTTATGCTTTTCTTTTCTTTTTCTTTTATAAGAGCAATTATTAAAAGGAATATGGAAGAAAAAAAAAAGGAAGAAAACCAGCGGGAAGCTTGGACTTCAGGACCTTTTTCATTCCAAGGTTTCTTCACCTTCTCAACTGTCATCAAGCCAGGTAGAGACTCTCCCACAGCGAGGACTATTTGGCTGTTTGAATCTGCATCGGCGCTTAGCAACGTGCTCTAAATCCAGATTGACAGGACAATTGACCAATCACAGAACCGTATTTTCTTTGGCGGTTGCCTGGGAGAGAGTACTGAGCAGATAGGGGCAGGCCAAGCAGAGGGACGTTAGAAACACCACCCATCCAGCCTCCAGCAACATAAAGTGGTTCTTCAGCATTGTGGTTGTGTTGTCAAGATGTCTCTTTCTAACAAGTTAACTTTGGACAAACTGGATGTGAAAGACAAACGAGTCGTTATGAGAGTAGACTTCAATGTTCCCATGAAGAACAACCAGATTACCAACAACCAGAGAATCAAGGCTTCAATCCCAAGCATCAAGTTCTGCCTGGATCATGGCGCCAAGTCAGTAGTTCTTATGAGTCACCTAGGTCGACCTGATGGTGTCCCCATACCTGATAAATACTCCCTGGAGCCTGTTGCTGGTGAGCTTAAATCCTTGCTGGGTAAGGATGTTCTGTTCCTGAAGGACTGTGTGGGCCCGGAAGTGGAGAAAGCCTGTGCAAACCCAGCCACTGGTTCAGTCATCTTGCTGGAGAACTTACGCTTTCATGTGGAGGAAGAAGGGAAGGGCCAAGATCCTGCAGGAAATAAGCTTAAAGCTGAGCCTCAAAAAATAGAAGCCTTCCGTCAATCACTCTCAAAGCTAGGGGATGTGTATGTCAATGATGCCTTTGGCACTGCTCACCGGGCCCACAGTTCAATGGTGGGAGTGGATCTGCCCCAGAAGGCATCTGGATTCCTGATGAAGAAAGAATTGGAATACTTTTCCAAAGCCTTGGAAAACCCAGAGAAACCATTTCTGGCTATCCTTGGTGGAGCCAAAGTAGCAGACAAGATCCAACTTATCAAAAATATGCTTGACAAGGTCAGTCATATGATTATTGGTGGTGGAATGGCTTATACCTTCCTTAAGGAACTCAACAACATGGAGATTGGTGCTTCCTTGTTTGATGAAGAGGGAGCTAAGATTGTTAAAGATATCATGGACAAAGCCAATAAGAATGGTGTGACCATCACCTTTCCTGTTGACTTTGTCACTGCTGACAAGTTTGAAGAGAATGCTAACGTTGGCCAAGCCACTGTAGCTTCAGGCATACCTGCTGGCTGGATGGGTTTGGACTGTGGTCCTGAGACCAACCAGAAATTTGCTGAAGTTGTAGCCAAAGCCAAGCTAATTGTGTGGAATGGACCCATAGGGGTATTTGAATGGGATGCCTTTGCTAAGGGAACCAAAGCCCTCATGGATGAAGTTGTGAAAGCCACTTCCAGGGGCTGTATTACCATTATAGGAGGTGGAGACACTGCCACTTGCTGTGCCAAGTGGAACACCGAAGATAAAGTCAGCCACGTGAGCACTGGAGGAGGAGCCAGTCTAGAGCTTTTGGAAGGTAAAGTCCTTCCTGGAGTGGATGCCCTCAGCAACCTGTAGCTGACAAAGTATTCCTTCCTACTGTTTCCTGCCCATAGCCTTTGACAAGTTAGTGCTTTTACATCTCAATTGGACTTTTGCTAAAATCTACCTCTGTATCAAGATCCAGGCAAATGACCAAGCGATGAGCTATCAGGAACTCTTAACATCAGCACAGAAATACAGTTCAATGTTAGTTCTCATGCATTTACCTACTCTCGTAAAGATCTCATTTGAACTTGACCATTGTGATTCACAGGAAGTGGGTTACCTATTAAAGCAAGTTAAATAAGCTGAATCTCTCCTTTATTTTAGCCTAGCTCTGTCATTGTTTCACTATTTGAAACATGGGAACAAGACAAAATCTTAATTGCTGGAGGAAGGATGGGGCATAAGCTGACAGACTATTAAACAATAAAAGTGCCCAAATAAACTGAGAAGAAAATTACATTTAAGAACTCACGAGTGCCATTAAAGGTCTCCTAAGGGGAAATTTCTTACTAAATAAGGAAAATGAGAAATAAAACATTCTTATTATACCCATGAAGTTCAAAAGAATAAATTAAGTCTAAAGAAGGTATGTCTGTGTTTGGATGCACAAGCATGTACACACAGGTTTGTTAGAATGGGAATTATAAATCAAATTCAAGTTCCAAATAGAGAAGTAATTGTTTTCTTTTTAAAGCAGATGTTGTTTAATGAAAAGGTAACATAACTGCTAAATCTAAACGCTGGGATTTTTGAAATGCATAAGAAATATGGATAAAGATAATTTAGCCATGGGGAAAATAGAGGTATAAAATCTCTTCCACATTAGGAAATAGAGTAAGAAAATACAAAGAAATGTGGAAGAAAGGAAAATATCCACTGGAGAATATTTTGCCTAATTATGTAGACAGAGCTGTCTGGGGACAATGTTGCTATCAAATTTAAGAGTAAAAATGCAGAGTTAATGATCCCACCTGTCATGGCCTATGTCCCATAACCCCAAATCAATTCTATAAAGTATCCTGAATAATTGAACTTATATATAACCTTAGCATATTTAAAACATACCTTATTTCTAAGGACAATATTAATAATGTCATTATAATCCCATGGAAGAGGTAAGAGTTAAGTATAAATTTAAAACAATTAAAAAAGGAAACCAAATTTATAGGAGTTGAAACAAAATTACAGTATATTACTTTGTTGAGTATAAGTTTAGTGCACCTAGATAGGCTCTTCATCATGAGGTCATCTAGAGAACCTCATGATCAAACTAGTGAAGCAAACCCACTGCTCTTAATAAATGAGCTCTATCTTTGGGTCTGAGGTGTCTGAGCTTTTATTACTTGACTAGAGGCTTGGTGCATGAAGTTTGTGCACATGGAGGGATCCCTCAGCCCAGCTTGCATACTCTCACAGTCCTGAACCTGTGAGAGATCGGGCCTAAATCAGCGGGCAAACATTTATCTTGCAGTCTGGGGCTCTCACAGTCCAGGTGGGAGAGGCTCCCATCTCTGTGGCAGTGCTAAGGAACAGCGAGCCCAGCTTCTGGCTGAGTGGTGTTTCCCTTGTGGGGGCAGCTCCTGCACTGAGTGTCTGCTCCCAGGGTCAGTGTGTGTCATAGCAACTGGTTGTTCTGCCAGTCTTTCTGCCAGTAGATTTATTTGCATATTAAGGTTTTATTAAATAGTACTAGAGGCCTGGTGCACGAAATTCATGCACGGGGGGCAGGGGATGTCCCTTAGCCCAGCCTACACCCTCTCCAATCTGGGACCCCTCAAGAAATGTCTGACTGCCTGTTAAGGTCCGATCCTAACCCATTGGGCCTAAATGAGCAGTCAGACAGCCTCACAATCCAGGACTGCTGGCTCCAAACTGCTCACCTGCCTGCCTCCCTGATTGCCCCTAACCATTTCTGCCTGCCAGCCTGATCATTCCCTAACCACTACCTTGCCAGCCTAATTGATGTCTAACTGCTCCCCTGCCAGCCTGTTTGCCCCCAACTTCCCTCCTCTGCTGGCCTGGTCATCCCTAACTGCCCTCCTCTGCAGGATTGATCACCCCCAACTGCCCTCCCCTGCTGGCCTGATCGCCCACTACTGCCCTCTCTTGCAGAGCCTGGAACCTTCCAGATCAGGGTGGGGGTTTCCTTGGGGCAAGGGGAGGCCTGGGCGAGGGACCTGTGTAGGTTTGCAGGCTGGCCATGCTCCCCAGCAACCCAAGGAGGCCCTGGTATCTGGGATTAATCTATGTCTACAATTGAAACTTTGTATCCTGGAGCAGAGCCAAGCCTTCTGCTTGCTCCATGGTGGCAGCCATTTCTGTTTTAAACTTTGTAGTGTAGAGTGGAGGCCTAGGCAATGGCAGGCTGAAAGCTTGGCTTCCTCCGTTGGCAGGGAAACCCAAGCCTCTGTTCTCTCCAGCTCAGTGGCTGCCGCCATTTCTGTATCTTTTATAACAGAAACTTTGTAACATTGAGTGGAGGCCTAGGCAGGCAGAAAGCTTGGCTTCCTCTGTTGCCGGGGAAACCCAAGCCTTCCTCCCACTCTCAGTGGCCGCAGCCATCTTGGTTGTTTTTGTTTTTATTTTTGCATAATCTACTCCTGATTGACTAGTGGGCATGTGGGTGTAGTAAAGGTATGGTCAAATTTGCATATTACTCTTTTATTAGATAGGATAGCCAGCCCAAAGGTGGAGTTAGAGAAAATCAATGCATTTTTAAAATTAAATCTTTATTATTGAAAGTATTGCATTTGCCCTTCTTTTCCCTCATCTGACCCTTTCTAGTCTGCCCTCATCCCCCCATACTCTGCCCCAGGTCTTCACCACCCTATTGTCTGTATCCCTGGGTTATACATATATGCATATAAGTACTTTGGTTGATCTCTTCCACACACTCACCCTCCCCTGTCTTTCCTCTAAGGTTCCATATTCTGTTCCATGTTTCTGTATCTTTGGATCTATTTTGTTCATCAATTTATTTTGTTAATTAGATTCCACATATGAGTGAGATCATGTGTGTATCACCTTTATTGATTTGTGAATATTGTACCAGCCTTGAGTTCCTGGAATAAATCCCATATAGTCATGGCATATGATATTTTTAATATATTGCTGGATCTGATTTGCTGATATTTTGTTGAGGATTTCAGCTCTATATTCATCAAGGATATTGGTTTGTAGTTCTCTTTATTTGTAGTATCTTTATCTGGTTTTGGTAATTAGGATAATGCTAGCCTCATAAAAATGCTGGCCTCATAAAATGAGTTTTGAATTAGAATAATGCTAGTCTCATAATCCTCTTGGATTTTTTTTTTTTAATAGTTTGAGGAGGATAGGTATTAGTTGTTCTTTGAAGGTTTGGTAAAACTCCCCTGAAAAGCCATTAGGAGATGGGCTTTGGTTTGCTGGGAGTTTTTTAAATTACTGCTTGTATTTCATCAGTTGTTATTGGCCTATTGGAGTTTTTTGATCACCCCCAAATTCAGTTTGAAAGATTGTATTTTTTTTTTGAAATTTGTCCATTTCATCTAAATTGTCCAACTTACTGGCATGTAGTTGTTTATAGTATTTTCTTACAATGCTTTGTATTTCTGTGGTGTCAGTTGTTACTTCACTGCTTTCATTTCTGATTTTATTTATTTGGGTCCTCTCTCTTTGTTTCTTGATGAGTTTGGCTAACAGTTCATCAATTTTGTTTATATTTTCAAAGAATCAGTTCTTGGCTTCATTGATTTTTTTTTTTTTTTTGGTATATATTTTTAGAATCTATGTCCTTTATTTCTGCCCTAATCTTTATTATTTCCTTACTTCTACGTATTCTGGGCTTGTTCTTTTTATAATTATTTAAGTTATAGAGTTAAATAGTTTATTATTAATTATTCTTGGGGGTTTTTTAGTGGAAAAGAAATAGGAAACTACAATAAAAGTAGCTTAAAAAGTCATTGGTTCATTACAATTATAAATAAATCATGCTGGATGGAATTTTCAAGAACTCCCTGATCTGTCATTGGAAGATTTTCTTTGGTTAGATTCTGGCTTTGTTCTCTGGGAGGAAATTTCTTTTCATAGTCCTTTTGGCCCCAAATTTGGACACCTGGGGAATCTTCTTCATTTCCTAATCTTTCATGTTGGTGTCCCTCATTAGTGCACCATAATGCTGGGGCTCTTTTCCCAGCCTTACAAAGGATTAAGCATTCTGGAGAAAGGGGATGCACATAGATGAGTAAAGAGTCCAAGTACAAAAAATAATTTTGAAAGGCATTGGGCGTCAGAGGACCTTTAGCTAAAAGGAACTGAAGACTCTCCTTTGACCAAGGACCCTGTGCTTTCATTAAACACATTTTGTCCCAAGGCAAGATGGAAATATACATATACTTCAAAGGGTATGGTATCAAAGGATATTGTCAGATTAGGGAATAGCCTACAGCTGTTCAGGTGCTTGGCGAACAGGAGGCAATAAAATGCCCTGAGCTAGCTGACAGCTAACAATCCTGTTCATGTTTGGGGAAAGTGCCATTTAGTAGTTTTCAACAGGTAAACTACATGTGTGGCTCACCCTTGGTGAACCTCCCAAGTCCCATCAACCTTTTGAAGGAACTCTTGCAATTATTACATGCTGGAATTGGTTCTCACCACTTTCTGAAGCTAATATTATAGAGTTGGGCCACATTAGACCACCATGCAGCATCTCTAGCTTCCTCCTTGCCAGTGCAGTTTTAAGAAAGCAATGAGTTCCTACTATAGCAAACAACTATTAGCCATTCAAGGCCAGACCTGTGATTTTTCAACCTTCTATATAATTATATATGAAAGAACTTCACCCCAAAATGTCTTCTGGTTATTGATCCTTTGATTCTTGCTTTTAACTAATTGGCCTAGTTGCTGATAGGTACTCCCAACCTCAACTGGTGGGCGGAGTTATAATGTAATCAGCATCTGCCACAGAGACATTGAACCACCAATCAAGCGCTTGCCAAGTGACCTGTATCCCACCCCTTCCTGTTCCTGCCCTTAAATGGTGTATTCAATGCGCTCGTGGCACCTTTTCTTCCGTTCTGTTCTCCAGGTTTGTGGGCCGTTCTCCGGGTTTTCGAGGCAGTCCAGAAGTGGTCCGGCTGGGTCCCTTCTTTTCCTCCCCTTCTGCTGGTCCAGTTTCTCTACCCTCCCCTCAAAGATGGCTTCACCCCGCACGTGTGCTCTTTCTTCCTTAGAACAGGGTCTTCTCCTCAAAGTCTGTATCCTGGTACCCTGGTCTCCGCCCATCTGTTTCATCTTTCAGTTGCTGTGCCCACTTTCCTCTTCATCATAAGAGTGGTTAACTTGTGGCCTCTGAAATAGTAAGCAGGGTGGGAAGACATTATCTGTAATTTGATCTTTGCCATCACCTCCTTATTTTTTGGCTGAAAAGTTAAAAAAAATTTGAGAAAACTGTGGCAATCTTTTTTTTGCAGTTTAATGGTATTGAGACAACTTTTAAACTTGGAGAGAACTCACTTGCCTGGTCTATTAGCCAATTTAAGTTGCAAGCAATAACCAAGTTGTCCAATGTTTCCTGGCTATGCTCATTTTTAAAGGTTATATATAATCCTTATTTATTTCACTTAGTGTTAATACTAATATTTTTTACTGATGAGATATTAATATATTCAATTTTGAGGTCCCAGCCTCTCCTGGTATGGTTATAACATATGACATACACAACAAACTATCATTCTGAAATATAAAAATTAGCGATTACAAAACATGTCTTGCTGCAAGAGTTTTGAACAAAGGGTTGTGAACCCATATATTTTCCTACCTTCTTATGTGTACATGGGGACACATACACACACACAAAGGTGAAGAGGATTAAGAGGTATAAACTTCCATTATAAAATAAATTAGCTCACTTTTGCCGAGACTCGTTTGGCTCAGTGGATAGAGCGTCAGACTGCAGACTGAAGGGTCCCGGGTTCGATTCCAGTCAAGGGCATGTACCTTGGCTGCAGGCACATCCCCAGCAAGGGGGCGTGGAAGATGCAGCCGATCGATGTTTCTCTCTCATCGATATTTCGGACTTTCTATCCCTCTCCCTTCTGCTCTATAAAAAATCAATAAAATATATTAAAAAATAAAATAAAATAAAATAAAATAAATTAGCTCACTTTTGTTGTATTTTGCTTAAAACAGCATGTAATAACCAAACACTGATATTCTACTTCTTTCTAAATATGTTCCTTGTAACTTTAAACCATATAGGATTATGTCCTTCCTACTATAATACCATAGGCAACAAATGCCACAGCAGGAAAATAATCACTTTCCAGCCTTCTGTTTTTCTTTACTCATTTCCTCCCAACTGATCCCTAAGTTAATGCCATATTTTATTGGTTTTATTTAGGCAGTATTGCACTTACCAGTAACAATTTTTACCTTAGTCTATAGACTAGTGGTTTGTTATAGTAATAGTAATAAGGATAAAATACAATATAGAATAAGTATTAAAGTGTGGAATTAAAGAGTGCTATCTGAAAGTGTGGAATGTAATGTAAACAAATGGATAAGAATCTTTGAGTGGCCTGTACTCCATATGTAAGACCAGATAGCAAAGCTCCTGAGACCCACTAATAAGACACACTAAAGACCACCAGCACATAAAAAGAGGAAGGAACCAGAGGAGGTCGGAGAGGCTGCCTGCTCCTCCACAGTCGGTCACACTCCACACCCCCTGCCTGATTCCGCCAGAGCTCTGCCGTGGACTGTGAGTCCGAACCATGAGCCATGAAGCCAAGGCCTTAAACGAGACACCGAGCTGCAGTTGCAACACCCAATGTCCAGTGTGTGTGTCTGTCAGCTGGGATCCAAGGGGCCCTGCCGAGGTCTGGGAACCACCAGGACTGTGGTAAATAAACCGTGTGTGATTCATGCATTGCATGTCTGTCTCCTGTGTAATTTATGCTCGGTCACTATTGAGTAAGTACCTTGGGTCGTATGTGTCAGTGTCTGTTTAGAGACTGGCTGAGGCACCCTTGGTCACCTGTGCTTAGGTCCCTAAAGGAAAAATTGGGACAATTGGCATAGTCGGCAGTTGCTAAACTAAAATTGGACATTAAGGGGGTAAGCGAAACCAAATTCATTTACAAAATATTTCCTAAATCGCTCTGGGCACAGCAGAGACTAATTGGTTTAAGAGAGAATAAAGGGAACTCTAGTCAACTCCAGTGCTGTGCACTGAGCCTGCTAAGAGTAAATAAGACGTTCACCAGAAACAGAAAGTAAGCAAGCCTGGAGAACTGATTGCTGTCACTACTGAAAATCCTTGAGCTTGCTACAAACTAAAGGTCATCCACAGTAAGGGCACCCCCAGGGGAAGCTGACTCCGGAAGGCAAGACCGGAGGGTCCTACCAGTTTCCCTGCCCTAGCTGAGTTGTGCAAGTGGATTATACCTGCTGACTATTTATGCAAGCAGGGGGCTATTGGAGACAGCAAAGACATGGTACATGCAAAATGGGAGACCTGGCTGGAGAAATCGGTGGAAGGACCCGAGTTGGCAGATTATAACAGCAGGCGGCAGTGCAAATTTGCAAAGAAGTTAAGGACTGGAGAGAAATTTCTCTTGTTATAAATTAAGGGAAAAAAGAGGAATATACAAAAAAATATAAATTTTATAAATGAATGGCAGAGCATAAATTCTGAAACAGGATCCTGAATGCTATAAGAAAGACTCACAATTATCTCTTTCTTTGCAAAATATACCTGACTGTAGTCCAGAGGGAACCTTCCCCTTCTGCCAACTATCCCTTTGGGAGATCAGGTCCTAAAATAATAGTTGCCCGGGACTGCCTTCAAGGCAGGAGAAAGGATAATAATGGAGAAACTCAGAAGATTCTGGAAAACATTAAGGAGGAATAGAGAACAACTAGCCAACATACCGGCAGAGAGTAAATGGTGTAGTCTAGAAGATAGCCTCAGAGAAAAATATAAGGTCAGATACACTCCCAGATTGGGAGAGAAGATAACCAATAATCCTGATACATTAATTAATACCAGTAATTCAAAGGGCGTCACCTGAAGAGATGATCCCAATACTTTTACATACAATTCATAATCTGCAGGAAGATAATGATAAAGGCAAAAGATTAGCACAAAAGGTAGTAGGACAATATTCTAGCAAGCCAGTCATAGTAAGAAAAAAGGTGGTGAGGAAGGAAGGAACAGAAGGTAATGGAGAGACAGTAGAATTCTCTTCATTCACAAGAGATGAATGAGCTATTAGTAAAGGGAGAACATACATATATTGATTGGATACTGCATCTACATGAGAAGGGAGGACACACCCTTATGGTCAGCGCAGATGAATTAGGGCAAGTAATAGATGCAATGGAACACCCAAAACTAAGAGAACAACTACTAAAAGACAGAAGAGCAAGGAAGACAGGCAGTGGCATTTATATGGCACTGGGTGTCTAAGGCCTGGAAAAAGGCTTTTCCCCCTATAGATTTCTCCTCATCACAATTTTCAAAACCATGGAATAATATAGGCCAGTTCCAACATCAATTGAGAAAATTAACTATCCTTAATGGAATATACTATGGAGCGAATCCCAGGGAAGCCACTAACATGGATGGCATCATAA
Organism: Antrozous pallidus; assembly: GCA_027563665.1. NCBI lineage: Eukaryota > Metazoa > Chordata > Mammalia > Chiroptera > Vespertilionidae > Antrozous > Antrozous pallidus. Next base: position 19,367,568 of record CM050517.1, on the reverse strand, counting down.
GATGTCTAATAAAGAATGTACCTAAGGGATATACAATACAAATGTAAAATTTATTGGCAGGATCAAAAACTCCAAATGAAATTAAGGAAAAAATCACCCTCCATCAGGACATGATTACAGATTTTTAAAAAATTACCTTTGTAGCAAAGGAGAAGAGAACACAAAATTACTCTTTCTTCACAGAAAATAGAAAGGAAATAAGGGGACCCCAGAATATGTATAGAAATAATAATAATTTCCAGAACAAGGGAAGAAATTGGACACAACCAAAACCATACCTATTATAACAAAAATCTTACTGGAAGGTGAATAAACCTTTCTTTAAAAGGGGACCTCCACAAAACCCATTTAACAAAACCCAATCCAGAGACCCCCTCCCCACTTACCAATCTAAGAATAACCCATTTCAACAACCCAGAAACAATCCATTCAGACAACAGGGAAACTACCAAGGCCCCCGCCCCCAATCGAAGGGCAACCAAGGAGGCATAAGAAGAAACTAACCTCTCCTGCTCTAGCAGACGAATTCTATAGGAAAAAATGATAACAGACCATATATTACTTTAAATATAAAACCCCAAGGTGATTTAATCTTACCTAAAACATTTTTAATAGACACTGGATCCCAAATCTTTTTAATGGCCATAGTTAATATACCTACAAAATGCTGTGAAAACACAATTTCTATTGAAGGAATCATGGGAAATATTATTAAGGCAAATCCAATAGACTATAAAATACTGTACAGAAATAGGCAGATTGAAGCTACATTTTACACAGCCCCTAATGTAACTAATTTAATAGGGTTGGATATTATACCCATAATATATAACTCACATATTAAATCATTATCCATCACTAAATATATGACAGATTTAGCAGCAATAGAAATTCCCCCTGTGATCCTACCCACACCAACACAGGCATCATTTACTCCTCAATATCCACTGAAGGAAGGACACCAAGACATTACTAAAGCCATACAAAAACTTCTAGATGAAAACATTCTAGAATTAGGAAGATCACACATCTACAGTAGCCCAGTGTGGCCAGTAAAGACTCCTAATGGAACATACAGAATTACCATTGACTACAGAAATCTCAATAAATTTTCATCTTTAGTCGAAGGAATCTTGCCAAATGCATCAGAGGTGATTAATATAATACAAGGGGATGCACCTAAATTTATGGTAGCTATTGATCTATCTGACATGTTCTTTGCAATTCCAAGTGATAAAGCTTCCAGGCAATTTACTACCTTTGCATGGCAAGGCAAACAATGCCAATTCAAAAGATTACTCCAAGGTTATAAAAATTCTCCCACCATTGCCCACAACATTCTTGCTACTTATATTGATCCAAAACAATAAAATTCAAAAATCATCCAATATATAGATGACACTTTGCTCTACAACAATAATCTAGACACCTTACAAAAAGATCGAAATAGTCTCATTAAGGAACTTAGATCTCATGGATGGACAATTAACCCTGAAAAAATACAACATCCAGGAACAACTGTAACTTTTTTAGGAATACATTGGGATTCTATAGGAAGAACAGTACCAAATAAGGTCATCAATAAGTTAGACCCACTTAAAAGCCCCACATCAAAAAAGGAAGCACAACAAGTTATAGGATTATTTATGTTTTGAAAAAAACACATACCATATCTGTCAGACATAGCAAAACCTATATACAAAGTAACTAGAAAGGCAGTAAACTTCCAATGGAATACAGATCAGGAAGAAGCCTTCCAACAATTAAAACACTACATCCACCTCTTCTCTCAACTACAAAGCATACAACCAGGTGACAAGGTAGTTCTAGATATTGCTTTTATATCAGAACATGGTAATTGGGGACTATATAAAAAAGGGAAAGATGACCATAAGCTGATGCCAGTAGGATTCTGGTCCAAGAAATTTCCATACTCTCATTTTAAATACTCATATTTTGAGAAATTGATTTGGACCTTATATGCAGCACTGCTATACACAGATCCTCTGACAGGACAACAGCCAATAACAGGCAGGAGCACCCTGCCTCTTAAGGCATGGTTAAATATGTCAGCGGAAGAATTTGCAGGTAGTCAAACTGAAGAAAAGGTACCCGCGTGGAAGTGTACATAAACACGCGTAGTACCAGCGGCTCTGGAGAACCAGCCCTCCCCACCAAGGAGGTAAACAAATTTGAAGTGGAGCCACCAACCCGTGCCAACAAGTTTGAGCCTATAGCGACACCTATAGGTATACAGGGACCAAAATACGCCCCTGTCTTAAAAAATGCCTAGTTTACAGACAGATCAGCCGCCGTATCCGGTGACCGTACTATCTGGAGGGCAGCAGCCTTCAATCCCGTGACACAACAAGCTCTGACTGCGTGTGGCGAGTCCAATTCTGCACAACATGCAGAACTTACAGCCGCATATATGGCTATACAAGAAGCAGTGTGGACACAAAAATATAATATACATATATTTACAGACTCTTGGGCAGTATGTAATGGCATTATATTATGATCAGGAAAATGGAAACAAACTAATTGGTAAATTAATGGTAAAGATTTATGGTCTGGAGAATATTGGGAAAAGATATATAGTTTATCACAAAAGATAAAAATATATGTAACACGTGTCAATGCACATGCTAGTGACAGCTCTAAAACAACACTATACAACAAAATAGTGGATCAACCAGCAAAAGGACTAACATCAGGAAGTAACCTCACTATCACTGATAAATCTAAATCTTTAGCAATAACATTAGCATTGAAAAAGGAAGATAACAATTCCTGCTCCTTGCCACCAATTCCATCAATTAAATTAAAAAAAGAAGATGGAAAATACAAAATACAACCTCCAGAATTAGAAATGGAAATTGACCATACCATTTATCACACAAATACATCAAATATTAGGACACATAAGACAATCAGCACTTATAAACTGGTTTCTAAAAAGAAACATAAAAGCTCCGATCAGAGACATTAAATCAGCCATAAATGCATGCACTGTTTGCAAAGGAACACACATGTTCCACACACTTCAGCCGCCTAAGATATATAAACCATATACACCTAACCAACTCTTACAGATAGATTTTATTTGACCTTTAAAAGTACCATTATCACAAAAATATGCATGCACATTAGTGGATGTAAATACAGGAATCCTTGCTGCCACAGCATCGTCACACCCAAATACAAAGACAACATTACGCTCCCTAAACACCTGGATGATGCGTTTTGGCCCACCACAAATCATAAAATCAGACCGAGGATCACACTTTATTGCCAAACCTGTACAAAAGTTGGCAGCAGAATTTGACATAGATTGGAACTTTCACTTATCCTACAACCCAACAGCAGCAGGAACAATTGAAAGGCACAATGGACACATTAAGCATAAAATGCAAACACTATTAATGGATAATAAATATCCATCTTTACAAGATCTTTTTAAATAAAGCGTGCCTTTTATTAAATTCTAGACCTAGACAGAATAGACCCTCCCCCCGACAACAATTATATCTTCCACTCATTGAAAATATCAATGAATACCAATTCAGCCCTCCACCTAGAACAAACAGAAAGATTCCTTATAAAATCTTAACAAAAAACTCTAAGGATAACTCCTTGTCCTTATAGGAAATCATAGCTGACAGCGAAGCATCGCTGTACTGGACAGTAAATGATAAGGGAGAACTACAACAAACCGAAATCCAAAACACACAACCAAGATCTTAAATAACCATTATATTATTTATTTATTGTCTTATCTCAGCCATAATCACTCTTACACTCCTCCTGTCACTCATAGCATACCTTTAACAGAATGTTCACAAAAACAGAACTCCTCAGTTTTATTAGCCTTATGCTCCTCCCACTATTGATTTCAATTTGGATGGCCGTGTCATTGACATGGTGTAGATATAAACATATTACAACTAATAATAACACAAACAGTAGTAGCATAAATAGCCTAACCAAGATCCCATTCATTAAAATTGTGATCCAAGAATTATCAAACCCACTATCCAAATTCTATAATTACGTGATCTGTGCTCCCGCAGGACTGTCATAGAATGATGGGAAGCGGACCTAGAAAACTTTATGGAAGAAGCCAAAATACAAATACTGTCCCCTACCCAACAACCCACACCACCCCCATATTACCTCATACCCCCAAATTCACCAGATCTTCCCCACCTTCCATCTCCACCAGCTACAGCTTTGCATATTCCCGATTTACAGACTTTTATTTCCTTATTGCCCAAGCAATACACACATAGGCCAGGATACCGCAGATTCCACTCTGATATCTGCAACCCAGCGTGGTACACTGGATTTGAATATGAAGCATACCAAGGAATATATCGCCATGTATTTTCAGGAGGAGTCACTGAATCTATCATAAACATACTGGATGAAATTCAATCTATCAAAGAATATTTGCCAGGAGAAACGGCTGTTTATTTCCTTGCTCTACTCAGAAACTATATTACCATAGCAGAACAAGCAATCTATTCTGATTACAGATACTCAAGCTCACTTCCACCATTAACAACCCCAAATGAATTACTCAACATAATTTGTATAGGAGACTTAAATGCAGAATATTTGACACCACCTTGGAACCATAACCCTGTAATCTCTCAGAGAGAACTTGAAGACAGACAAAGATGGAAACATACAATGGAACTAAGATGGCCCAGAGGAATTTTCCACTGGACATTGATTTTACTCACTACTAATATTATTATTAATAATGTTATTTCTAGTGCTTTTAGCACTAGGACTACTTTTAGTACTTCTACTAATGCTAATATTATTACTGAAGTAGCTGCTACTGCTTTACCTACTACTACTTTACCTACTACTCTGACCAATACTAATACTGGCAAGCCAGATACCATAAAACCAGCTATAGCCTATAAATTATCCATAAGACTAACTAAACCAAACAAACATTATGTTTTCCACCACCCCATCACACGTACAGCAAATGACTCAATCTTTTCATTAACTATAGGTGATTTTTCTTTCAATACTCCCTTACAATATTATTCCACATACAAAATGTGGCCATCATATTATCACCCAGATTTTTGCCAATTTAAAACGTTGAATTGTGTACAAAATACTATGAGAATATATGATCACACTCAACTGAAAGAATGCATTTCCCAACAATGGTTTCAGGACTCTGACTCTGAGATCAGTTTCCATTATAGATGCCCAATCAAGAGATCCCGCCATAAAAACTTATCATATAACTAATGATACTCTTATAATTTTTTTTTCCCATCACTGGTTAGTGGCAGGAAAATAAAATTTATTGAGCCCCCCCCCCCCCCATCCTAGTTCTCTTTCTCCTGTACAGTCTTGGTTCCCCGTAGACGCCCAGTCAGTCCTGCGAGCAGCAATGAGACCCACTTTTTGGCCAGCAGGGGCATCTCTGCGGATAGTCGAGGGTTTGCGGATGTGCTGGTGGTTGCCACCTCCAAATGGATGCTCTACAGTATTCATAGCCACACCCCGCACACATGGCCAGCAATTTCCCTTTGCTTTATACTTGTGGTAGGCACGCCCAGCCTTCAGGATAGGCTTGTCAATGCGGCCACCTCCAGCCGCCACACCGGCCACAGCTCTGTTGGCAGAGGAAATGACCTTCTTGGAGCCCGAGGGCAACTTCACTCGCGTCTTTTTGGTCTCGGGGTTGTGGGAGATGACTGCCGTGGCATAATTCCCAGAGGCCCGGGCCAACTTGCCCCGATCACCAGGCTTCTCCTCCAGGCAACACACGACGGTGCCCTCAGGCACGGTGCCCATGGGGAGCGCATTGCCAGTGTTGAGCTGAGCCTTCTTGCTGCGGTACACGAACTGGCCGGTGTGGGTGCCTTCAGCGGCAATGAACAACTCCGTCCTCTTCTTAAAACGGTACGGATCACGGAAGACCACCTTGGCCAGGGGCGCGCCGCGGCCTGGGTCATGGATGATATCCTTCCCGATGCCTTTGATGTAGCCGTGCCGCTCCGCGAAGTCCACGGCGCGGAGACGCGCGGCGCCCTTGCGGTGTTTCACGTGCGCGCGTTCCGGAGCCGGCGCCTTTCCTCTGCCCACGAATCACGCGGCCCGTGGCGGCAGTCTTCTGCTTAGCGCGGCGGAAAGAGGATCCTGGTTGCCCGAAAGCGGCCTTATCTTTATCATTCTTAACTCAAAACTTGTAAACATAGTTCAAAATGTAGATCCATATGTAAATATAGAAAATAATTCATGCATGCAGAGAGCACTAGTTAATGTAGTTCTATTCCAAGAACATCTCATGCATTTTTGGTATGCAGGAGAACTGGGAGATGAATTTGAGGATTACGATGAATATGATGCATATGAGGAAATGATGAACACAGTAGAGATACCCACTTACACTCACAGCAGAAGCACCTACCATAGTAGCACCTACATCAACCTATTTTAACTGACAACCATTCTTTCCACCACCCACCACAAGCCCAACCCTGCCAGAAAGCTTCCCTATTCACCATATTATAACATGACACACATTGTGAAGGAAAATTTATATAACTTATTATTAATATTATTTAACAGGCTTTCCAAATTTTCCAACATTTGGCAATTTTTGTGTAGGCATTAAATGTTACATGTCAAAGTCTGAATATGGCCCTGTGATGATAACCTCTTTAACTGATGCCATCACACCAGAAGCATATTTACCTCATTATAACAACTATTGGCCATTTAGAAACATACCTCAAATGATGACAGACCTCATCAGTCCTGTCAATTTTGACTCTGGCGAAATTATGCATAACTTTTGGAATTCACCGATGTTTGGCACCATATATCAAATTTGCTTTCCAGCAGCTATATCTGATAATTCCCTTCAAATTAATGCCACTAGGACAAACTATACTCATTTTTATACCAAACTAGAATCAGCTGTATATTGCGTTGACCCTAACAAGAAATTGGCCAAATCTGTTCTAAATCTATTGCAAAGACTAACTCCAAAATGCTATATTTATATGCTTACAAACTAAGATCACAGCAATTTCTAGGATTCTGGAATATACATTATACCACCCTTCATTACCAGATATAATTATATACCTTTACGGAAGTTCTACAAGGAGAACAATTTGCCATGAATTCAACCCACATTTGTTCTAAATGTCCAGCCATGGTCGAACTCAACCCAACAAGTATGCCCTCTTGTAACTGCTCTACATTATCCACAAAAATGACAATGACTATAATGGATTGGTTGCACTCTAAAAGATACATACTAGAACAGGCTAATTCCTTAGCAAATGTAACTATGTTTTTCTCTAACTACACACTGAAGTTTTTTCCTTTATTCATGTTTAATTCCTCTACAACATCATATCTATTAGATTGCTCCCTAAGTGTTACAGAATTACTCCCCTGTACAATTATTCCTAAACATGATCAACAAGCATGACAACCTACATTTTTAAACCACCCATACTCATATGGACCATTCCCTATAATAAGCTATAGAAATCTTACATTTAGTTACACCTCTACAAACATTCTTTCAAATCTTACCACAGGCCAACAACACCAAACAACCTATACAGTTCTTTATCCCAACTCAACATTAAGACCAACCCCTATACCACTAAATCACTTACATTTTGCTTGTAAGACCAACCCACTCATTAGTTTACATTATAATATTTATTATGGACTAAAACCTAGTTCTTGGTTTAGAACCTTTGGAGCCCATATTAATCCATCAAAAGCAAAATGTATAGCTGAAACCCTCGCTACTGGTTTTCAATAATATATGCTACATTACTTAGATGATGGATGGAAGAAATTATTCCTCCTCCACCATTCACCCATAACTAATCAGTCTCTTTTACCCTTCACTGATTTCTATTGTATACCTAATATAGCTGATAAATGTTATAATAACTTATTAGAATCATGTATCATACATAGAGGATGCTACAATTCTACGCATGCCTAAGAGCCCTACATTTCTCACCTGTCTATTCTTATGACATTACAAAATCTGCACCAAAACTTCTTGAGGCCCCATCAGTAATTACACAAATCAATAATCCAGGTAGAGTAATTTTTCAGCCACAGATTCAGAGAACTACCGTATACTTCTCATCAGATGATTTCTAGCCTTCTCATGAGTCAAAGCTTGTGCGGATGTAGAACTCCCAATTCAAATCAGAAATGCACCATTCCCTCAAAACATTCAGGAAGGAAACTGTTACAATTAGACACAGCTTCCTTTTCACTGGCATCAATCGCAGCATCTATATCTATAGCAAATTCAGTTAAAATCAATCAATTAGCAAATGATTTAAATAAATACTTTCACCATACAACCGAATTTCAAACTAAGACATTGGAACTCATCCTAAATCATTTGACAGTGCCTATCAACTGGCAGCACAAACCCATCAGCAAGTCATACTCTTATCAGACATAGTTAAGAAACAGGATTACTATATGCACACATTATATCAAGACATAGAGGACATTAATTATAAATTCCAAAAATACCAATTTAGACAACAATGTCAACTTATACAAAATTCCCTAACATAAGCCCAATGAGACCTACTATCTCTCATTGTTATGGGACAAGGACTGAACCCATTGTGGAATGATGCAATAGCTGCAATTGACTTTACAAAACCTATAGGATGCTCCTACTCAGATTGTGAACTTTCAATACTCACAGCAGTAGGAGGGGAAAACTTAGTGGCATATCCTACATTGAATATACCAATACACATAAACAATAATGAATATGCAATGCCTAATGGAGACATGTTATATGTGGAAACTTATTTCTTCTTAAAATCTTCATTAATACAATTCACTCCAAATATCTTCATTGCATTCCAACCACTATCTGTAGATACCTTTCCTATATCATTTCTTCCACATAACCCAAGACCCCTCATGTATAATGTAGGCAGACACAACTTTGTTGCTTGCGTTACAAACATTTCTGTATATGATCACACAATAAGGAAGAACGTGAACTACTCCTTCCCAAATTCTTGTCACTTGATCACTAATGCTATGAACATCACCTTTAATAATAAAATACATTATTCATTCTTTGACACCAAAACCTCTCTATATTTCTCACCCTCCTTACCCTTATACCAACGCTTGCAAGAAAAACATTATACTGCACCCCCTACTCTTAATGAATCTTTTTAACAAGCTTAGCTCTTTAGAACCCCTCTTAAAAGATACTATGAAGACCTTGAAGTCACAAGCTGAACAACTACATCACCTAACCTATATCCCGAAAGCCGGAACTACCACAATTTTGGCAGACTTGAAAAAACTACACCATAATTGTAAAACAATGGACACTCTCCTATCCTTATGGAGGACTGTCCCCTGCATCCTGATTGGAATTTCAACAACCCCATTGCATGGATTTGGCATTGACTCTCTTCATTTGAATGTACATGGACTTTAATTAAGGAGTTATTATTTGCACTGGCTATTATTTTCCTCTTGTGTTTATTTGTTAAGATTGCTAAAATTATTATATGCCTTATCCCTAATAAAATAAAACACAATTAATTCCCTTAGGGTAAACCCTTCAGGAATCACCAGGTGGAATGTTATAGTAATAGTAATAAGGATAAAATACAATATAGAATAAGTATTAAAGTGTGGAATTAAAGTGTGCTATTTGAAAGTATGGAACGTAATGGAAACAAATTGATAAGAATTTTTGAATGACTTGTACCCCATATGTAAGACCAGATAGCAAGGCTCCTGGGACCTGCTGATAAGACACACTGAAGACCCCCAGCACATAAAAGAGGAAGAAAACAGAGGAGGTCAGAGAGGCTGTCTGCTCCTCCACAGTCGGTCACTCTCCACACCCCCTGCGTGATTCCACCAGGGCTCTGCCGTGGACTGTGAGTCCGAACCGTGAGCCATGAAGCCGAGGCCTCAAACAGACGCCGAGCTGCAGTTGCAAAGCCCAACGTCCAGTGTGTGTGTCTGTCAGCTGGGATCCCAGGGGCCCTGCCGAGGTCTGGAAATCACCAGGACTCTGGTAAATAAACCGTGTGTGATTCATGCATTGCATGTCTGTCTCCTGTATAATTTATGCTCAGTCACTATTGAGTAAGTACCTTGGGTCGTTCGTGTCAGTGTCTGTTTAGAGACTGACTGAGGCACCCTTGGTCACCTGTGCTTAGGTCCCTAAAGGAGAAATTGGGACATGGTTATCAATCAGGGACAATTTTTCCTTGTAAGGATCATTTGCCAAATGGACACACTTTTGTTTGTCATAACTGGGATGGAGGAGAGGGGCTGTAGGGATCTAGCATTTTCCACCAAAGATGTTACTAAACATTCTACAATACACAAGATAGCACACTCACAAGAAAAAACTACCCAGCCCCAAGTGTCAACATAGAAATTTATTTCATTCTCATGTGACATTCAGGGGTGGTTAAGAGTAAGTAGATACTTTTTGTTGAGCTTATCCAAGGACCCAGGCAAGCAAAACCTGCACATGGCTTCCATCTCTAAGAGCAGGAATATCAATTCAATTGTTGACCTTTTCTGGCCAACTGAAAAAGGAAAGAGGGACCAAGAGCTAGCATCCTATCTTTAAGGGGAGTAGTACTTTTTTTTTAATTACATCCCTTTATCCTGAACTTAGTAATATTATATGTAGCTAATGGTAAACAGGGAAATGTGTTTTCTGGCGGGGTGATCTCTGGCCCTATTAAAACTATTACTGAAAAGAAGAATTTAAAAAAAAAACTGAACTTAAGACAACATAAAAAAGAGGAACCTATTAAAAATTATATATTTCACTGGAAAATCCATAAAGATCACACTTTTGTCATGATTATTTCTAAGATAAAGATGAACAAATACAATTTACAGGGAAAATTATGAAAGTAAAATGAGTTAAGGAGGAACACCAAGATGGCGGCATAGGGAAACACCTATTGTTCTGCCCCATGCAACGATTTAAGAACTACAACATAACAGCAGAACAGACAGCACCCAGAATCACCAGAGAGCTGGCTGAGTGAAAACTCCACAAACAAGAGTAAAAGGTGGGACACTGAGACTCAGAGGAGCAGCGGGAGCACAGCCTTTCAGACGGAAACAGGTTAGGAGCCGTCCTGATCGCGCGCGCGCGGGCTAGGGCTGGAGCAGCAACCCCAGCCGCATTTCTCCAACGGGGAGGGCGGAGACGTCCCACTACACAGATTCCCCAGTGCCAGGCGAGGTCCGAGATCCGGGGTACGTGGAGACGTCCCACTGTACAGATTCCCCAGTGCCAGGCGAGGTCCGAGGTCTGGGGGACGCACCCTGGAAGCAGGGCGCGGCAGAGGCTCCTAGTCTGCTAGAAACCCGGAGTAGGCGGGGAAAAGAAGGTTCCGCGCAAGGGTCGTGCAAACCCGCGACTTGCCCCCTGGAAACTCGTCTCCTGGTTCCGGAAACCATCTATTTTAGAGCCCTGGGCTAGACTTGGTGTGCAGACACATTTGGGGAAAGGCAGAGTTGTCTGGCAAGGGGAAGAGACTAGCGGCTTTCTCTTGGAGGTGTCTGCAGCCATCCCTATCCAACAGAGACCCATGTGCGCGAGCGCCGCATAGGACGCAGCTGACACTGAAGCTGCCGTGCAGCTCAGAGACTCCGCCCATCCAACCTGAACACAGTCTCCCTTTACAGACAATTGGCCTGGAGGTCAAACCCTCCTAGGGCTAACAACAATAAGCTGGGTTTAAATTCAAAAATACTGAATACAACCCATAAAGGATTGCAGTAAGAGTACCCACCTCAGGTAAGTGGGGAGGCTGAGCCACTGTCCCTTTGAGGATATCCACCACATAAAGCAGCCACCATGCAGAGATATGGAAAGAAATCAGGTGTGAAAGAAATAGAGGAGAAAAGACGACAAGATATAGAGTTCAAAACCACAGTTATAAGGCTTTTCAAGAGGCTCCTAGAAAAGGCTGATCAACTTAATGAAAACTACCAGGAAATAAACAAGACCAACCAGGAAATGAATGAGAATTACAAGGAAATGAATGAGAACCTCAAGGAAATGAATGAGACCCTCAAGGAAATGAACAAGACCTCTGAGGATACGAACCAGACCCTCACGGATAAAAAAAAGGATCAACTAGAAATCAAGCATACACAGACTGAAATAAAAAATATTATACAAAGTCCTAAAAGTAGTCCAGAGGGCCACAAGAACCAAGTCAAAGATTTGAAATACAAAGAAGCAAAATCCACTCGGCTGGAAAAGCAAGAAACAAAAAGAATTCAAATAATTGAAGATAACGTAAGGGGCCTCTGGGACAACCTCAAGCATGCCAACATCCGAATTATTGGGGTCCCAGAAAAAGAGAGAGAGCAAGTTAATGAAAACCTACTTGAAGAAATAGTGACTGAAAACTTCCTCCACCTGGTGAAAGAAACTGACTTAAAAGCCCAAGAAGTACACAGAACCCCAAAATATAGGAATCTAAAGAGGACCACACCAAGACGTATCATAATTAAAATGCCAAGAGCAAAAGATAAAGAGAGAATATTAAAAGCAGCAAGAGAAAAACAGTTGGTTACCTAAAGGGGAGCACCCATACGATTGTCAGCGGATTTCTCTACAGAAACGATGCAGGCCAGACACAAGTGGCAAGAAATATTCAAAATAATGAAGAGCAAGAATCTACAACCAAGATTACTCTATCCAGCAAAGCTATCATTCAGAATTGAAGATCAGATAAAGTGCTTCGCAGATAAGAAAAAGCTAAAGGAGTTCATCACCACCTAACCAATATTATATGAAATGCTGAAAGATATTCTTTAAGAAGAGGAAGAAGAAAATGGTAAAAATTTAAATTATGAACACAAATACACATCTATCAACAAATGAACATCAAAAGCAAGTGAACTGATAGGCTGATGAACAAGATAAACTGGTGAATATAACAGAAACATGGACATAGAGAGGGAATGGACTGACAATTCTTGGGGAGAAAAGGGTTGCGGGAAGTACAGCAAGAGATTGGACAAAAATGTTGCAACAATGGGAGAGGACATTGGGGAGGTTGAGGTGAGGGTGGAGGGTGGGATAGCTACAGGGTGGAGGGGAGATATGGGTGGATAAAAAAGGGGAAACAATGTAATTAATAAACTGAACAATAAAGGGAAAAAAATAAAGACAAAAAAATGAGTTAAGAAAACAATAATATAAGATTAAAAATAGGACGGCAAAAGGTACAAAAATTACATGACAATTTCTAGTATTGCTAGTACAAAATATAAATGGGGTTAGAGCAAGTAAGTAAAAATTGAAAATGCAAAGAGAAGATTCTATGATTTGAATTACAAGATTAGGGGTAAACGGAATGTAAGACAGACTTAGAAAGTTATATATATATATATATATATATATATATATATATACACATGTATCTACATATATATTTTATATATAGTATTGTTACATATGTATATCACACACATACATATAAAATATGTATATGTTTAGATACATTGTATAATTGTACTACATTTCTACTTGTTAAATCCAAATAAGAAAAAAAAAACAAAAAAAAAAAACTTGAATTTAGGCGTTACCATAAGATGGTAGAATTACCTTGGATTTTGTCAAAAACAACAATGAGAAGCCTATTTGTTTGCTCAAGTTGGAATTTCATTTACTTAATTCATATCCTTGGATATAACTATTCATATATTTTCTGTGCATTTTTTAATTAAAAAATCTGTATTGAAATAACTTCTTTTAAGCACCATTAGTTAATAAATAGATAATAAAATATTTTTTAAAGTAGGTGCTATATTCTAAGGCTATATTCTATTTTACCATTAACTTCGCTTAAGTAATTTCATATTTTAGTCATTAGAAGTCTTCTCTGGGTTGCAGCAGAAGCTGTGTTTTCTAAATCAATGTGTGTGAAGAATAAAGCAAAATAAAAAAGGGTGAAATAACTGGAATATAACAAATTAGAAAAGCATATGAGATTATATAAAAAACAGGAAGTTCCTCTCCCTATGCTATGGCCTGAAACTTTCTGTAGGAAGTGACAGGGCAGCCAGGGGCCTATCTTGTTTCCTCCCCCTCAGGTGTTGTTCTATAGATTTGTTTGCCCCAGTTTTCAATGATAGGGTCTATTCTAGTCCCTGCTATTCCATCTTATCAGATGTGGAATTTCAAATCATTTGTTTTTATATCTTTACACTGATACTCTTTTTAGGACCAGCTGAGCTTTGGATATACTACTTGTTTTATTAATTTGCTTTTTAATTTTCCCTCTTTTATTTTCTAATATTGTTCATAATAATATTTGTTTTCCCTGACAGAGTCGCTTTTCATTTTAGGTTTGGTTTATTTTTTAATGTTGTTTTTATAGTCAAAGTTAACATTAGTTATGATCAACGAATTGGCATTGGCACATCATTATTGCTGAAATACATAATGCACATTAGAGTTCACTCTTGGTGTTGTACCAGGGTTCTTTTTATCAGCCTTACAAAGGGTTCAGCATTCTGGAAAAGAGCTACGCATAGATGATTAAGAAGGAGTCTGAGGATGAAACATATTTTTGAAAGGCATTGGGGGTCAGAGGAGTTTTCAGTTGAAGGAGCTAGAAGGCTCTCTTCCTTGACCAAGGACTCATGCTTTTATTAAACACAATTTGTCCTAAGGCAAGGTGCAGATATACTATGCTTCAAAGGGTACGGTATCAAAGGGTAAATATAGAAATATTGTCAGTTTGGGGAATAGCCTAAAGCTGTTCAGCTGTTTGGCCAACAGGAGGCAATAAAATGCCCTGAGCTAACTGGCAGTTAACAATCTTATTCAGGTTTGGGAGAAGTGCCATTTAGCTGTTTCCTACAGATAAACTACATGTGATTTAATCCTGTTGAGCTCCCCAAGCTTCACCAATCTTTTGGTAAAACACTTGTAAATATTACATGTTGAAATTGGTTTTTGACATCTCACCCTTTTTGATTTTTTAAATTTAACAAGAATATGTTTTAAGATTTTTTTAATTTAATGGAAAGGACAGAATTCTAGCAAGTCCCTTTAAATTGCTGTCAGGCATTAAAGGAATTAGCCTGCAGTCAGTTTCTATCTGAGCCAACAATTCTTTGAGTCCCAATTTCATTGTCCAACAGTTCTTTATATGTACATGTCAGCAATGATATTTCATTTCTAGATGGTGAACAAATGGTGGTAATGCAGGTCTGACCCTCTCTGGTTTGGTCATGGGCAACCTGCTGTGGTGCATGGCTGCGGACTGCTAGCATGGAAAGGCGTCTTCCCCATCTTCACTTTCTGGACTGTTTCTCCTCTGTTCTTGGGGCCACTGCTATTTCTGTGGCTGGAGCAGTCCTGTCAGAACGTTCCTATCTGGGATCCATTGTTGTAGAAATCCACATGGGCTTGTAGTTTTCTGGAAATATACAAACATATTCTTGACTAAAAGGTTAATAAGAATTTTTTCTGTAAATTTGACTTGGGATCCTTTTTATTTTTGCCCAAACTATTTTCCTTTGGCTTATATTGACATCATATGATTTTTCATGGGTGTCTTGCTATTAGCAGAGCAAATGAAAATTAATTTTCAAAGTAAAAAATTTCTTGATGTAGTTTACTTACAGGATATTTTTCCACATATCATATTTTTCCACTATCCCTCCCTTTTTAATTTAAATATTAGGAGGCTTTTAAAATTTTACAATGCAGCCTTGATAAATTTAATTTTTTGCACAAAAATGTAACTGAATACTTCAGGAACAGTTTTTGTCCAGTAAAATTAAGTTGTCATGAATATTCACTTATTTCAATTAGCCAATTTAAGTTATTCTGAAATAAAATTTCTTCTAACTTCACTTGTCCTAGGCTATAGACAGTAAATAACATTAATTAAGTCCCTGCAAATAGCCTTTAACTTTATGTAAAATTTATCAGGGAGGCAAAAACACAAATTATTTACTTCAGTTTAAAAGAACAAATATATAGACTTCTAATTACAGTCCCTAAGACATTTGAAGAAAACCTCTTTATATATCCTTAACAAAGTAATTTTCAGGATACAGAGAGTTTCATTTAAGAATATTTGTCTTTTTTTTATTATTATTACCATGCAACCTTTAGGGCTGCTATTTAACCCCAGCAAGTATTGCCAGGCCATGTCACAAGAAGCAATTTCCCTTAAGGTCATGGTGACTACTAGTATGGATCACTTTTAATATTTTTAATAACACTGTAAATATTTAGTTTACACAATAAATATCAGTGAAAGATATTTCCAAATTTTAAAATTTCTCCTTTTCATTAAGCTAAAATTTTATATTTTAAGAGTATCCCCTTAGGCTTATTTGCATATATAGAGGGGTCATGGGAGGTCTTAGTAAGTTTCTTAGAAGACAATCAAATTGCTTACAAAGATAGTGGCTTCTCATATAAATTAATTTATATGAGACCTTGATTATATTTTATTTTTTGACAACTGTTTAGTTTTTATTTCATAATCATAAACTTAACTCTGCAATCCAGATAAACTGGGAAGAGGTAAGGGAATTATGGAACCCAATAAACTGGCAAAAGCACAAAAGATTATAGAATATTATAAGCAAATTGGAGTGAAGGAGTGCTCTCCTGAGCTACACAAGGAATGGTCTGGTGGTAAAGATAAAACACAAGTCAGATTTATTAGAGTTGACCACAGTCAGCAATGGTGATCTTCTTGCTGGTCTTGCCATTCCTGGACCTTGAAGGAACAAAGTAGAGCCAACTATCCTCCATCTTGCAGGGCTGGTCAGCCTAATCCCTCTTCATCCCTTTGCTGGGAGTAGCCACAAGGGTGCCAGGGATGTCCTAACTTCCCCAACCACTGCCTGAGCAGACTAGTGCAGCCCCAAAGACATGGCTCAAGTCCTATTAAGCCATAACGAAAGTACTGGTCACTTCCTGATCCTTGTGCTGTAAGACCCCCACTGAAAAACCCTGACCTAATAAGTCAATCTCTGTAACCCACGTCACTTCCCTAAGACCACCCAAATGACCAACCCTTTATAATCTATTGTTCTTGCCAGGCTCGCTCTCTCATCTTGCTGCTGTGCCAGATAGAGGCTGGGAGCCAATCCCGGGTTTGAATAAAGGCTGTTTGCTTTTGCATTGGATAATAAAGGGCTCCATGGTGGTTAATTATTGGGGATCCTGAACTCTGGGCATAACATTTGGGGGCTCATCCAGGATCCCCAATACCCACAAGAGACCCCAATCCGGAGAGCCTGACTGACCGTGGTGTCTGTGTCTGTACCTTGTCTTGTCTGCTGTGCGAGCTCGCTTCTGAAGCCTGTAGTGCCTGAAAAGGTCTAAGTGGACGCACTGGCAGACCTCGGGTAGGAGGAATCAAGGGACGCTTTGATCCTCCATCTGGAGGGGTGTAAAAGCCCCTCACCAGGGGAGTGGATTCCCCTCAAACCTCTGGGACGAAGCGGGTCACTCCCGCTGGTTGGTGCACAGCCATTGTCCAGTTTTCAGTCTTGTTTGGTTTCTGTGTCTTTCTGAGTACTTCTGTGGCCTTATTGGTTGGAAGGTAATGGGACAGACTCAAACCACCCCCTTAAAGCATTATGGTTGATCATTTCAAAGAGGTTAAGGGAAGAGCTAACAACCTTAGTGTAGAAGTAAAAAAGAGCCGATGGCAGACTTTCTGTTCCAGCAAGTGGCCGGCTCTTAATGCCGGGTGGCCCCTGGAGGGGACTCTCGATCGCCCCACCATTTGCCAGGTCAGAGAAATTGTTTCTCAGCCAAGGGGATGCCATCCCGATCAGTTCCCTTACATTGTTACTTGGCAGGACCTCATGGAGGACCCTTCCTCCTGGCTTAAGCTGTTCGTGGCTCTGCGCCCTATGGAGCCAGAACCCATTCTCGCCTTGCAGGAAGCAGAGAAGAAGAAGAAGGAAGCTACGCCTCCCCCCATCGGCCCCAGCTTCCCTCTACCCGGTTTTACAGGGGTGAACTGGAGAAGAGTTAATTTTTCCTCCCCCATATCAGCTCCCCAGGTTACTTACAGGAGAGGTTTGATCTTCTGGCGCAAAGTCCACCTCTTGGAGCAGCTGTGAGCAGGGTTCGGGGAGAAGGGGGCAGAGTCCTGGTGGCAGCCGCCAACATAGTTCCTGGAGCGGTCAGGGTTCTGGTGCAAAGCCCGCCTCTTAACCTGGTGGAGGGCTCAGACGGAATTGCGTGTTGTGGCCCCCGACTCCACTATTAAAACCCTACCATTGCAGGCTGCGGGCCCCCAGGATGCCAATGGCAACCAGCTCCACCACTATTGGCCTTTTGCCACTAGTGACCTTTATAACTGGAAGCTGCAGAACCCAAAGTTATCTGAGAAGCCGGCAGGGCTTATCGATATGCTGGACTCTTTACTCTTTACCCACCAGCCCACATGGGATGATTGCCAGCAGCTGTTGCAGGTCCTGTTCACAACAAAAGAGAGAGAAAGAATCCTCAATGAGGCTCGGAGGGTGGTTCCTGGTGTACACGGGAACCCAACCACTAACCTAGCCCAGATAGATGTCTCCTTCCCCTTAACTAGACCCAATTGGTACTTCAACACGGCAGAAGGTAAGGAGAGGCTCCGAATTTACCGCCAGACTCTAATGGGGGGTCTCCGTATGGCTGCTAGAAAGCCTACCAATTTGACCAAGGTAGGGAATGTACAGCAGGAAAGGGATGAATCTCCAGCTGCCTTCTTAGAATGAATCATGGAGGTATACTGCACTTACACCCCAATGAACCCAGAAGTCCCTAAGAATAAGGCAGCTGTAATCATGAGCTTTATAAACCAGTCAGCTGTGGACATTAGAAAGAAACTGCAGAGAATAGATAGATTAGGGAAAAAGAGTCTTCGGGACTTGCTGGAAGTAGCCGAGAAGGTCTACAATAACTGGGAGTCCCCTAAAGATAGGCAAGCCCGTGCCATGGCGGCTGCCAGTGATAAGCAGACCCTAAACCTGGCCAAGATTCTGCTAGCCACTACCACAGAGTCCCCTGAGGAGCGAGCCCCGCTGCCTTTGCCAGCTTGCAGATGACCAAGAAGAAGGTAAGGGAGCCATCAGGGGTGGGAAAAAGAAGCTGCAGCGGAATCAGTGTGCTTACTGCAAAGAGATAGGAGGACACTGGTTCTGGGAGTGCCCAAAGAAAGCTGGTAAGAAGGGGAACAGGACAGACTGGGTGGAAGTCTTAGAACTGGAAGGATTGCGTGATTAGGGGTTCAGACTCCCTCCCTGAGCCCAGGGTAACTCTTAGAGTGGAGGAGACCCCTGTTGACTTCCTTGTGGACACCAGGGCTCAACACTCAGTCCTCCGTACACCTCAGGGGAAGCTAGCCAACAAGAAATCCTTGGTGCAAGGGGCGACTGGCATGAGCCAGTATTCATGGACTACCCGAAGAACAGTATATCTAGGAATGGGCCAGGTATCCCATTCATTTATGGTAATACCAGAATGCCCCTACCCCCTACTAGGACGGGACTTGCTTACCAAGATTGGAGCCCAAATAACTTTCAGACAAGGGGGGCCCCAGGTCACTGATGGTAAAGGCCACCCCATCCAGGTTCTAACTCTAAGACTGGAGGATGAGTATCATCTCCACCAGGGGGTGCGCCCAGCAGAAGGCACTGTGGACTGATGGCTACAAGAATTCCCCATGGCTTGGGCAGAGACGGGGGAGTTGGGCTGGCTGCTCACCGGGCCCCAATAAGAGTCAAGCAGTACCCCATGTCCCAGGAGGCCTGGAAGGGAATCCAGCCTCACATCTGAAGACTGCGAAATCTAGGGGTGTTGGTCCTGTGCCAATCTGCCTGGAACACCCCACTCCTGCTGGTCAGAAAGCCACGCACAAATGACTACCAGCCAGTACAGGACCTCCGGGAAGTAAATAAAAGAGTCATGGGCATACACCCAACTGTTCCTAATCCATACACTCTTCTAAGTTCCTTGGCACCCTCTGGAGTTTGATATACTGTATTAGACTTGAAGGATGCCTTTTTCAGCCTGCTGCTATCACCTCAAAGTCAACCCTTGTTTGCCTTCAAATGGCACAACCCAGAGGAGGGCTGCAGTGGACAATTAACCTGGATGCGACTGCCCCAAGGGTTTAAGAATTCACCTACTATCTTCCATGAAGCATTGCATGAGGACCTTGGCGAGTACCAGAGAGAACACCCCAGTCTCACCCTCCTTCAGTACATAGATGACATCCTGATTGCTGCAGGTACCGCCAAAGATTGTGAGCAGGGGACCAGGGACCTGTGGGCCACCCTGGGGACCCTAGGGTATCGGGCCTCTGCGAAGAAAGCTCAAATATGCAGAGAAAGGGTGAGTTACCTGGGATACATCCTGGAGGGTGGAGAACGGCAGTTGTCTGATGCTAGAAACGAGACAGTCCTAAAAATCTCTACTCCCACCTCCCGGAGGGAAATAAGGGAATTCCTAAGGTCGGCTGGCTACTGCCACCTGTGGATACCAAGTTTTGCTGAGATCGCCAGGCCCCTATATGAAGCTACCAAGGAGGGGAAAGCGTTTGAATGGCTTGAAAAGGAGGAAACTGCCTTTAATCAGATAAAGACAGCCCTCTTGGCTGCTCTAGCCTTGGGCCTGCCAGACATTACGAATGCAGAGGAATAGCGAAAGGGGTTCTAACCCAGACTTTGGGTCCCTGGAGCCATCCAGTGGCATACTTGCCCAAAAAGTTAGACCCAGTAGCTGCTGGCTGGCCGCCGTGCCTAAGAATCATTGCGGCAACTGCGCTTTTGGTCAAGGATGCCGACAAATTGACCCTGGGACAGGAAATCTGGATTACAACCCCGCATGCTATTGAGGGGGTTCTAAAACAGCCACCTGATAGATGGATGAGCAATATGCGTATGACCCACTATCAAAGCTTGCTGCTCAACCTTCCCAGAGTTCGGTTCCATTCAAGTGCAGCCCTCAACCCCGCTACCCTGCTGCCTGACCCTGACCGAGATGCCCCACTACATGACTGTGCAGGAATCCTGGAGCAGGTACATGGACTTCGGAAGGACTTAACTGATCGACCCCTCCCTGATGCAGAGGCCACATGGTTCATGGATGGAAGTAGCTTTGTGCGGGACGGGTGCAGGTATGCGGGTGCAGCAGTGGTTACCGACACAGACACTGTGTGGGCGGAGGCTCTGCCCCCTGGGACGTCAGCTCAGCGAACAGAACTCATTGCACTCAGCAAGGCACTGACACTGGGAGCTGGGAAATGGCTTAACGTCTACACAGACAGCCATTGTGCATTTGCTACAGCTCATGTTCATGGGGCGATCTATCAAGAGAGAGGGCTATTGACAGCAGAGGGGCAGACAATCAAGAACAAGTAGCAAATTCTTGACCTGCTTGCAGCCTTGTGACTTCCCACTAAGCTAGCCATTATCCACTGCCAAGGGCACCAGAAGGCATATGATCCTTTGGCAAGAGGTAACCAAAAGGCTGATCAGACAGCCAAAGCAGTGGCCCTCAATTTGGTCCCTACCATGACCTTACAACTTCCAGATCCTGGGAACCAAGTTTTGCCAGATCAGCCAGGGTACTCTCGGGAAGAGCTGCAGCAGATCTGGAGGCTTCCCCACGCTCAGGAAATAAAAGGATGGTGGTACACACCAAACAAGGAGCTCATACTACCAGACTGGTTTGGGGTTGCAGTGTTAGAACGCATGTACCGGTCCACCCACTTAGGGACTTGGAAATTAAGAGACTTAATTCAGCATGCTAGAATCAAGATTCAGCAACAAGACTCCAAGATAAATCAAATTGTAGCCTCCTGCAAGACCTGCCAACTCACAAATGCAAGAGCCGGGCCAGGTGAACCAGGAACCAGGCTCAGAGGTACCAAACCAGGGTTACAATGGGAGGTTGATTTCACTGAAATCAAACTGGGGAAGTATGGTTATAAATATCTTTTAGTATTCATAGACACCTTCTCTGGCTGGGGAGAGGCATACCCCACCAAGCATGAAACAGCCCAGACGGTAGCCAAGAAGCTACTAGAAGACATCCTACCCAGGTATGGTTTTCCGGCTATGATAGGATCTGACAACAGATCAGCTCTTATTTCACAGGTAACACAGGCAGAAGCCAAGATTATCAGGGCAGATTGGAAATTATATTGTGCCTATAGGCCCCAGAGCTCAGGGCAGGTAGAGAGAATGAACAGAACTCTAAAAGAGACCTTTACCAAAATAACCATAGAGACTGGCAGAGATTGGGTGGCCCTCCTTCCATATGCCCTGTACCGGGTAGGAACTCTCCCTACACTTTAGGTCTCACCCCTTATGAGATCATGTTTGGCAGCCCCTCTCCCCCATCATTCCTAACCTCAAGGCTGAGCTTCTTGCTGAGTCTGAAAATCAGGAAATATCTTTTCTCTCTCTTTTTTTTTCACAGTTTTTTTATCTTTATTGTTCAATTTATTAATTACATTGTTCCCTTTTTTCCTCCCTATAGTTCCCCTCCACCTGGTACCCATCCCACCCTCTGCCCTCAGCCCCCTCCACTGTCCTCTCCCATAGTTGCAAGATTTTTGTCCAGTCTCTTGCTGCACTTCCCACACCCCCTTTCTCCCCAAGAGTTGTCAGTCCATTCCCTCTCTATGTCCGTGATTCTGTTACATTCACCAGTTTATCCTGTTCATCAGCTTATTAATTCACTTAATTTTTATCTTCATTTGTTGATAGATGTGTATTTGTTGTTCCTAATTTACCCTTTTATCTTTTTCTTCTTCCACTTCTTAAAGAATATCTTTCAGCATTTCATATAATATTGGTTTGGTGGTGATGAACTCCTTTAGCTTTTTCTTATCTGCAAAGCACTTTATCTGGCCTTCAATTCTGAATGATAGCTTTGCTGGATAGAGTAATCTTGGTTGTAGATTCTTGCTGTTCATCCCTTTGAATATTTCTTGCCATTCCCATCTGGCCTGCATTGTTTCTGTAGAGAAATCCACTGATAATCATATGGTTGCTCCCTTATAGGTAACCAACTGTTTCTCTCTTGCTGCTTTTAATATTCTCTCTTTGTCTTTTGCTCTTGGCATTTTAATTATGATGTGCCTTGGTGTGGTCCTCTTAGGGTTCCTGTATATTGGGGTTCGGTGCGCTTCTTGGACTCCTAAGTCAATTTCTTTCACCAGGTGTGGGAAGTTTTCAGTCACTATTTCTTCAAATAGGTTTTCATTGTCTTGCTCTCTCTCTTTTTCTGGAACCCCTATAATTTGGATGTTGGTATGCTTGAGGTTGTCCCAGAGGCCCCTTACACTATCTTCAGTTTTTTGGATTCTTTTGGTTTCTTGCTTTTTCGGCTGAGTGGATTTTCCCTCTTTGTATTTCAAATCTTTAACTTGGTTCTTGGGGTGCTCCAGAGCACCTTTAGGTCTTTGTATAATATTTTTCATTTCAGTCAGTGTACGCTTAATTTCTGGTTGGTCCTTTTTCATATCCTTGAGAGTCTCCTTTATATCCTTGAGAGTCTCCTTCATTTCCACGTTGGTCTTGATCATTTCCTTGCAGGTCTCATTCATATCCTTGAGGGTCTCGTTCATTTCCTTGTTGGACTTATTCAATTCCTTTGCAGTCTCGCTTATTTCCTTATAGGGCTCGACCTTTTGTTGGAGCCTCTTGAGAAGCCCTATAACCATAGTTTTGAATTCCATGTCCAGTCGTTTTTTTCCCTCCATTTCTTTCACATCTGATTTCTTTCCATGTCTCTGCATGGTGGCTGCTTCCCTGAGTTGGTCAATTAGCTTTTTGTGGTAGACTTCCTACTAGGGACAGTGGCTCAACCTCCCCAGTTACCTGAGGTGGATATGGGTTGCACAGTCTTGCTGAAGTTAAGCTCAGGTTAATCGTTGTTAGCAGTTGGAGGGGTTGACCTCTAGGCCAATTGTCTGTGAAGCTCAGCTGTGCTCAGGTTGGATGGGCGGAGTCTCTGGGCCAAGCAGACAGCGTTGGCTCCGCCCTATGCAGCCCCAGGGTTTCTGTGCTGGGGGCAATGGCTGCCAGCATCTCTGAGAGAGAGCCGCTGTGGAGCTCCACCAGCTGCCGGGTAATTCAGACTCTCCCTAAATGAGTCTGCACACCCAAAGTCTCACCCAGGGTCGTAAAACAAAGCAGACTGACGGTTTTCCAAATGAGGAAGCAAGTCACAGAGTGCTCTCTGCGTGGTCTCACAGCCGAGCTGTTCGCGCAAGCTGCCTTCTCCACAAGCCGGGAGACCCCTGTAGCACCCGAGCTTTGACGTGCCCTCCCACTGTCCAGTTTTCACCCCGTATGATAGTGGGTTCCCTGGACTTCGCCCAAAGCTGGAGAATCAGTCCAGTGGGACATCTTTGTCTCCCGTTCGAGAAAACTGGCTGGTTTTTAGCCGCCTGCCCTCTCTGCTGGCTCACGCACGCTCCAAACCTCTCTCCGCGCGAATCTTTCAACGCTGTCCGCCGCTGCTCCTCAGAATCACAGTGTCTTATTTTCACCTTTATTTGGGGAATTTTCACTCGGCGAGGTTTCTGGTGATTCTGGAAGGTGTTTGTTCTTTCGTTAAGTTGTAGTATTAAAATTGTTGAGTATGACGGCAAGATAGGTGTTTTACCTATGCCGCCATCTTGGTTCTCCGATATCTTTTCTCTTAAGAGGACTACAGAAGGCACACGAGGACATTTGTTCATGCCTCCGTGCCATTTATGAGGCTGGCCTAACCCCAACATCTCATTAATACAGTCCGGGAGACTAGGTGCCCATCAAGAGGCACTGCTGGGAGACCCTCGAGCCACATTGGAAGGGCCCCTACATCATCGTGCTGACAACACCCATCGCTCTCAAGGTAGACAGTGTTGGGACTGAATTCATCCCTCACACGCCCACCCAGGTGATCCCTCTACGATCCAGGAGAACTTTATCACACAATGGAGCGGGACCAGCACAATCTGCTCAAGCTCAAGCTACGGCGCTCTCGACCTGCCTGATGCTGGTAACCTTGCTCGCGATCACTCCTGCCACCGGGAGCCCACATACTCCCTATAATGTTACTTGGCAAATTATAAATACCAAATCGGGGGTGATTCTCAGTCAGGCTTCTCAAACCCATCCCAAAGACACTTGGTTCCCTGAGCTATGGGTGGACCTCCTGACTCTCTTTCCCATAATCTACCCCAACCCATACAGTACATCTGCTGCAATAGGCACAGGGGTTAAGGACTCAAAACCATTGAAGACCACCTATTTCTATGTCTGCCCCGAGCCCTCGCGGACTCGGTCCCGGGAAAAGAACCCTTGTGGGTGCGCTGGAGACTATTTCTGTGCTTCCTGTTCATGTGTCTCAACTGGACACATTTGATGGGAGGCCCCAAGGAAGGGCGACCTGGTCACCATTGGACGGCCACCTGCCCCACCTTGTCCCCATTTTGGCCATAACTACCATAACTCCGTTCGCATTACCTTCAAGTAAAGAGGGAAAGAAGGCTACTAGATGGGACACCGGAAGACTTGGGGACTCCTATTTTATCAGTGCAGAGAATTTGGAATGTTGTACCCTGTGGATCCTGGAATGTTGTTCACCCTCCGGGTCCAGAACGCCCCCCTCCACCATCATACCCCTTCGGGAGTAGGGACCAACCAAATACTGGCTCCCTGGCCTCGGCCTACCACACCCCGAGCGACCATGCCTGGAGGAACTTTGACCCCGGCATCACAGCCCCTTACCCCACTTACACTTACCACGGGAGGCCTGGCCCTAAGTCATACCTTACCGTCTGAGGTAGACCCCCTTTGGAACATAGTCATAGGAGCCTATTATGTCTTAAACAGCTCCAGGCCGGACCTAACCAAATCTTGTTGGCTTTGTCTGGACATTGAACCACCATATTATGAAGGGGTAGCTATTAATGGCAATTATACAACAACCTCGACTGCTAGTTCCTGCAGGTGGCAGCAGACTGCTACAAGGCTGACTCTCCAGATGGTAATAGGGCGGGGATCGTGCATAGGCAAGGTACCCTCAGAGCATTCACATCTCTGTTACAGAACTCTGGCCACCCCCAGGGAAGCAGTATATCTCTTGCCCCCTGAAAATGCATGGTGGGCCTGTTCCAGTGGCCTCGCTCCTTGTATCCATCTTTAGTTCTTAACTCCCAAAAGGAAGGCTTTTGTATACTCATGCAGTTAATTCCCAAGTTAATATACCACTCAGAAAAAGAAGTGTTTGATAAATTTGGGGCCACTAATCCCCAAAGTAAAAGGGAGCCCATCACTGCCCTTACTATGGCAACACTCTTGGGATTAGGACTGGCAGGAGCAGGGATTAGAATATCCTCGCTTGTCATATAGGACAAGAACTATGGAGCCTTAAGAGCAGCCATTGACTTAGCCATAGAAATAATTGAGAAATCCATCACCCACCTGCAAGAATCCCTCACTTCCTTGTCTGAAGTGGTGCTTCAAAACAGGAGGGGATTAGACTTATTATTCATGCAGCAGGGGGGGCTTATGTGCAGCCCTAGGGGAAGAATGCTGTTTTAATATTGACCATTCTGGAGTTGCCAAAGAATCCATGGCCCTCATGAGAGGAGGATTGCAGAAACAGAAGTTAGAAAGAGAGCAGTCTCAGTCTTGGTATGAATCCCCGTTTAATTGGTCCCCATGGTTAACTACTCTTATTTCTGCCCTCGTTGGACCCCTTGTAATCCTATTAAAGTTGTTCACTTTCGGCCCTTGTATTATTAACAAACTAGTTCAATTGGTAAAAGAACACATAGAAGTAGTTCAATTGTTGGTCTTACAGGCCCAATACCGGCCTCTAGCAATAGAAGAAGAGGTAGAAATACAGCCCGTCTCATGATTGAGCCGGGTGTCCCAAGACAAGGGGGGAATGAAAGGACAAAGCAGAGCTGACTATCCTCCATCTTGCGGGGCTGGTCAGCCTAATTCTCCTTCCCCTCCCTGCTGGGAGTGGCCACAAGGGTGCCAGGAATGTCCTAACTCCCCCAACCACTGCTTGAGAAGACCAATGCAGCCCCAAGGACATGGCTTAGGTCCTAATAAGACATAACCAAAGTACTGGTCACTTCCTGATCCTTGTGCTGTACGACTTCCACTGAAAAACCCTGACCTAAAAGGCAATCTCCGTAACCCACGTCACTTCCCTAAGACCACCCAAATGACCAGCCCTTTATAACCTATTGTTCTTGCCGGCTCACTCTCTCGTCTTGCTGCTGTGCCAGATAGAGGCTGGGGGCCAAACCCAGGTTTGAATAAAGGCTCTTTGCTTTTACATCAGATAATAAAGGGCTCCCTGGTGGTTAGTTATTGGGGATTCTGAACTCTGGGCATAACAGCTGTCACAATATCCATACCTCTTTCACCTGGCTGAAGACCACATGCTTGCCATCCAACCACTCAGTCTTGGCAGTGCAGATGAAAAACTGAGAGCTGTTAGTGTGAGGCCCAGCATTTGCTATGGAAAGGATGCTAGGGTCTGTATGTTTCAGGATGAAGTTCAGGTCCTCAAATTTCTCCCCATAGTAGACTTGCCACCTGAGCTACTATGGCATGTGAAGTCACCACCCTGGCACATAAATCCCGGGATAATTCTGTGAAAGCAGGAACCTTTATAACCAAATACCTCTCTTCCCAGTACTCAGAACACGGAAGTTTTTGCTGTCTTTGGAACTTTGTCTGCAAACAACTCAAAGAAGAAATGGCCCAAGGGCTAGCCAGGATGCCGATGTTGAAAAACACAGTGGGGTTAACTGGCAGCTTGGGAGTGGCTGCATTTGCAAGACCATGGTTATATTTTAAAAAGCTAATTTATAAAATAATTTAAGTAGGTATTGTAAGGTTCTACGGAGGGTGTCCCCTACAATCGTCTCCTGCAAGGACTCCAGGAGTCCGGCAGAGGGGAATCTCGGCACGGCCGTGTCTAGGCGAGAAGCCCCGGCAGGCGTCACGGGGTCCAGGGAAGGGGGTAGGACTCCAGGAGTCTGGAACGGAAAAACTTACAGAACGAAGGGAAGTCTGTCGAGCCTCTAAGTCCAAGGTTCTGGAAGGCGGCGAGGAGAGAGGGGGGACGCTTCGCCCCCGTCTGACCGGGACGGGTCACAAAACCCCTCTCCCGGGTTTCGGCACCAAGATGTAAGGTTCTACGCCCTATGCAGCTGTGAGAGAAACTGCAGGCCGGAGTCCGGATAAGTGAACAAATTAATCAGGCTTTATTGGGGTCTCCGGACGGGATCACAGGCTTGGGGGGAATGGAGCTGGAGAAGCCGTGCCATGTGACTGGGGCCAGGGGAAGGGGAAAAAGAGAGGGAACCCAGCCGGACCTCCTCCCAGACTGCCTGGGAGAACAGTCCGGGAGAAAAAGGGTCCCACGTGGGGCACTGAGGCACATTTTAAGGCCGGAACAGGCAGGGGTTGGGCCCAGGGCGGAATGGGAAGGGGTGGGACACAGGGCACCCTGGTATGCACTTGATTGGTGGCTCAATGTCTCTGTCAATTACATCATAACTCCACCCACCAGTTGGGGGGGGGTTACCTATCAGGTATCTTTAATTAAAAAAGTAAAGTAAATTTAGTAAATGTTTACATCTGAATTACAAGGCAAAAATGTTTCTTCGCCTCCAGCTTAATTAAGAATGCAGGCAGCTATAGGCTTTTTGTGATTTTAAATTTTGCTGTTGGATTTTAAGAAATACTTTGTTATTTATTTTTTACCCTTCTGAGAGGCAAAAACCTGTATAAAATTTAAATATAGTTATTAATTTTTATTAGATAAAGCTTTCTATACGATTTCAAGTATAATAGATTGGTTAAATTTAAAATATTTCCCTGGGTTACAGCCTTGAAATATAACTTGGGAAAAAAAAAACATTAAATATATATCTATATATGATTTAAAGATTATAATGCTTTTTATAATTATCTTAAGATATCAAATATAAAAATTTTCAGGTGGGAATTACAGAATTAATCCTTCTTATTTAGATCAATAAACAACATATTTTGAATTCCTAATAATTTTCAGAAGAAAACACGAGTTTTTCAACAGTTTTTATACTTCAGGCCTTTAATTACCACAACTATATCATTTCTTCCAATTCAATTTGAATTCTTGAAACTTTTCAGAGCAGGCAAGTCAAATATTTAGCATTTTGTCATTTCAAAATATCTAATAAACCTTTAATTTTATTATTTATATAATTAAGCACTTTCAAAAAAATGTTTTGCTGCCAAATGAGTTTGAAGAAGTTTGTAGCTTTACCAATGCAAATTACCACATTCCTCAAAGATGACTGCTGGTAGGAAATCGATTTCAAAGGAGCCACTATTTTTTTCTTTAAGAGTTTGCTGCCTGGGGAAAACTACTGGAGAGAAACTGGCCTACCTGCTCTGCTGGGGGAAGGGTAACCACCCCTTCCTCCATTAACAAAGGGCATAGATTTAATGCTTTTTCATGAAGATAAAGGAAACTTTAAATTAGCATACTGGGAGAGTGGGCTTCCATATTGGATTTCCTCTTATCTCACTTCCCCCACATCCTACTTGCTTCAGGGGAAAGAGTCAGTAACAAATTTGGCCATATATATCTTCATGCTTAATAGAGAAATACAGATCCTAAGTTTTTTTCTTTTTCGCTTTCTGAAGTAATTACTAGCACCCATGGTTATCTTGGCCAAAATTTGCATTTCCCACCGAATTCTTCTGTAATTTTTAAGCAAAACATTGAGTAATCTCCTGGGGAGAGAGCTGAGGGTCTTAATCTCTCTAGTGGTCCAGTCTCTCCCCTCCAGGAGCAGGGGGTTTGGTGGCTTTTTCAGAAATCACAGATTTTCCATCCTCAAAATACTTTAGGTTTTTCATGATTTGAACAAGAAAACATACTAAAGATGACCACGATACTCTTTTTCAGCCTGATTTTAAAAAGTACCTTTTGATATTCCCATTTCTTTATCATTTTGCCTATTGAACAAATTTTTCCCCACACAAAATATCACCCACACACTTGGAGATCCACTGGGTTTCAAAGCTGATGTGAGCTCTATGACAGTAAACTTGACCATCTGCTCAGGCCAATACTTCTTTCTCCAGAAGCACTCCCTTAATGTTTCCAGTGTTGAAGTCCGGCTCCAGGTCGGGTCACCAATTACCAGGGTTCTTTTTCTCAGCCTTACAAAATGTTCAGCATTCTGGAGAAAGGGCAGGGCATAGATGTTTAAGAAGGAGTCCATGAACGAAGCATATTTTTGAAAGGCATTGGGGGTCAGAGGAGCTTCCAGTTGAAGGAGCTAGAAGGCTCTCGTCCTTGACTGAGGCTCCTGCTTTTATTAAACACAATTTATCCAAAGGTAAGTTGAAAATATTCACTTCAAATGGTGTGGTATCAAAGAGTGTACAGAAACATTGTCAGTTTGGGGGATAGCCTAAAGCTGTTCAGGTGTTTGGCCAACAGGAGGCAATAAAATGCCCTGACCTGTCAGGCAGTTTACAATCCTATTCCAGTATGGGGGAGTGCCTTTTAGCCATTTCCAACAGGTAAACTACATGTGACTTAATCTTGTTGCACTTCCCAAGCTTCACCAACCTTTTGGTAAAACTCTTATAATTATTACATGCTGGAACTGGTTCTCGGCAGTGTTGTATATTTAAAAGACTTTTTTTGTTTGTTTGTTTGTTTGTTTGGCTTTTCATCTATTTTATTGATTTTTTTTACAGAGAGGAAGGGAGGGATAGAGAGGTAGAAACACCGATGAGAGAGAAAAATCGACCAGCTGCCTCCTACACGGGATGTGCCTGCCATCAATGTACATGTCCTTGACTGGAATCGAACCTGACACATTTTAGTCTTCAGGCTGATGCTCTATCCACTGAGCCAAATTGGTTAGAGCTATTTGAAAGATTTTGACAAAGGGATAAAGACATGTATCCATTATTATATTGTCATACAGAATACTTCACTTCTCTCACAATTCTCTGTGCTCTATTCACTCCAGCCTTCTCTTTAATTTCTGGCAAGAACTAAACATTTTTTCTCTCTATATAATTTTGTCTTTTCCAGAATGTCATATAGGTAGAATCACACAGTATGTAGTCTTTTCAGATTGGCTTCTTTCACTTAGTAATGCACATCTAAATTCTTTCCATACTGACTTCAGGTCAGATGGCAGAGAAGATAAATGCTGTGCTCACCTCCCTCCTGAATCACATCAAAATTAGAACTGAATTATTGAACAGTCATCCTTGAGAACCACCTGAAGGCTAGCTGAACGGAACTCCTGTAACTACGGACTTAAAGAAGAATCCATGTGGACACTGGTAGGAGAGGAGAAGATGAGAAACAGTCTGCTTCCAAACCCAGGTTTAGTAGTTAAGAATCAAGAGGGATATCTCTTCTGCATAGATTCCCACCAGAAACTAGAGGTCCTACCCTCACAGCAGGCTTCCCAGTCTGGAGCTCCAGTGCCAGGAAGAGAAGTCTCCACACAGCTGACTGAAAATCAGCAGGGACTCAGTCCAGCTGAGACTGAAGGCTGCTGTAAACTCAGGCATCCTATTAAAAGACCTGAACACACACTCACTTGCTCATGCACACTTAACCTAAGCTCCAGCCACAGGATAGCAGCTTGAAGTTATTTAGGGAGGAACTGAGTTTTCCTAATTATTAATCACTAGAGGCCCAGTGCACAAAATTCGTACATAAGCCCAGCTTGCACCCTCTTCAATCTGGGATCCCTTGAGGGATGTCTGCTGCCTAGTGGGATCAGGCCTAAATGGGCAGTCAAACATCCCTGTCACAATCCAGAACTTCTGGCTCCCAACTGCTCACCTACCTGCCTTCCTGATTGCCCCTAACCACTTCTGTCTGCCAGCCTGATCACCCCTAACCACTCCCCAGCCAGCCTTATTGATGCCTAAATGCTCCCCTGCCAGCCTGTTTGCCTCCAACTTCCTTCTTCTGCCAGCCTAGTCACCCCTAACTGCCCTCCCTTGCAGGCATGATTATCCCCAACTATCCTCCCATACAGGCCTGGTCCTTCCAACTGCCATACCCTGCTGGCCATCTTGTGTCCACATGGGGGCACAATCTTTGAGCACATGGGGACAGCCATCTTGTGTGTTAGAGTGATGGTCAATCTGCATATTACTCTTTTATTAGATAGGATAGAGGCCTGATGCATAGGCGGGGGCCAGCTGGTTTGCCCTGAAGGGTGTCTCAGATCAGGGTTGGGGTTCCCTTGTGGCATGGGGTGGCTTGGGCAAGGGGCCTGTGGTGGTTTTCAGGCTCATCATGCCCCCCCCCAGGGCGACCCAAGTGGACACACTGGTATCTGGAATTTATTTATCTTCTACAATTGAAACTCTGTAACCTGGAGTGGAGCCAAGCCTTCTGGTCCCTCCATGGTGGCTGCCATTTCTGTTGGAATTTATTTATCTTTTATAATTGAAACTTTGTAGCTGTAAGCAGAGGTCTGGGCTGGCCAGGGTGTGGGGAAAGCTTGGCTTCCTCCATTGCTGGGGAAACCCAAGCCTCCCTTCTGCTTTCTCCATGGCCACAGCCATCTTGGTTGGGGTTATTTGCATACTCGCTCTTGATTGGCTAGTCGATGTGGCTTGTGGGTATAGTGAAGTGATGGTTAATTTGCATATTACTCTTTTGTTAGATAGGATAGTTGTTTTAAATGTTCAGTTTGATAATCTCCAAATCCCTGTCTGGTTCTGATGCTTGTTCTGTTTCTTCAAACTGTGTTGGTATTGTTTTTTCTTTTTGCCTTTTATATGGTTTGTGATTTTTTTGTTGACAGACAAGTATGATACATTTGTGTAAAGGAGCTGTGGAAATATACTGGTGTGGTGGGTAATAATAATTCTATGGTCCTAGGATTAAGTGTCAGACTTTTAATGAGCACATATATGTCCCTGGTCTGGGATCTTCACAAGTGCTTGTTGGTTTGTTGTTTGTTTTTCAATCTCCTTGGTTGGACAGGATGGACAGAGGGGCCTGGAGTTGGTATATATCTCCTGCTATGAAAGGTTAGAGTAGGTTTAGTTGAGTATTTCCCTTCCCCGATGAGTTAGGCTTTGATAAATCACCAAACAGATTAGGCTCTGGTAAAGTGATTTCTCTTAAAGTCAGGGTTTATTAATTAGATCAAAATGTTCTGTCATATTTCAAAATAGTTACTTTACCCAGCCTCCAACCAGGAGCCCGAGGGGATTTTTCTTTATTCTTTACTGTGAGAATCTGATGAAGTACCTGGAGGTAAAACTCACAAGAGTGATCATGGGCACCTCTCAGTGACTGGGTTCCCTCTATCCTTTCTCTTTCAGGCTTGTCCACACTGAGCCTCCAGCAATTCCTCAATTACAGTAACAGTGTGGCCACCCAGGCACCGGTTTCTGTGGAGACTTGGTCGGCTTCTGCTTCGGTAAGTTATGATTTGAGGTATCTGCCTGTCTGTCTCTGCAGTGACTTAACTTCCCTTACAGACCTAAGAAGAGTTGTTAATATTTGCTCAACTTTTCATTTGTTATGACAGAATGGCAGTTTCTAAGATCCTTACATGGTGGACAGAAACCTGAAAATCTGGTTTTGTTTTTAAATTTATTTCAAAATTCAAACATTTTTTTTATTTTTAGCATAATTTTTCAGATATTATATTATGGAATCCATTCCTATTAGGGAAATAACATGTTATATTTTAAGTCCACTAAAAGTATCTATTCTTCAAACAAACCCAGTCCACTGTAAATTTGGTACATAGGATTATTTCTACAGGCAATAACAGCCCCTTGATATAACATAGAACTCAGTTTTAAAGTTATATTTTAAATTTTTTTATTTCTATAATGCCAGGCTGACCTTGCACCTTAAATTTCATTTGAAATCCCCATGATTTCTTCATATATTTTCAATGATTGCATGGGCTATATGAGATATCTCATATGGAAATAAATCACTCTATGTCCAAATAGTTATATTGAGTTTATCTTGATAAAGCCATAGACCTTTTTTATTCGGTAAAATTATAAAGCACTGTCTTGTTTTTGTATTTTCTTTGTTGTTTGTCATGTTTTGTTTTTGGTGGTTGTTCTTGTTTTTAGTTTTGATATACTAATTCATTATTTTGCTTTAGAATATAATATATATTTAAAATTACATCGAAAGAAAAGAAAATGAGTAAGTGGTTCATACCAGGATTTACAGAGTATTAGTAAATAATAGCAATGCATTTTCTTAAAAATTTTAATCGATTTTTTTTTTTAGAGTGAGAGAGATACATAGATTTATTCTTTCACTTACTTACGCATTCATTGGTTGCTTCTTGTATGGCCCTGATGAGAGATCCAACCCACATCGTTGGCGCATAGGGATGATGTTCTAACCAACTGAGTCAACAGGCCAGGGCTTATGATGTATTTTCACTAATTTTTCTAAATAAATCTCTACCCAAATATGACCTCTGGATATATGCTATTAAATGCTTAAGAAAAGAAATAATTTTAGCTTTCCTATTGGTTCCATTCTTGTTCTAAAAATGCCTTTATATGGTTACTAGAAAAGTAAGAAAGGAGAGATTAAAAAGAACATGGTGCTTTTTAATGCTAAATACCAGTACCAAGACAAAGTACTCATAATTCTTTATTTCCTGTGAGTAACATCATGTTTTTCTGGAAGTGAGCAGAACAGACAATTTATTGAGAATATTTTTGTCAACAATCTTACTTAATTCTGTCTCATTGTTAGGTAATTTTTTAAATCTGAAAGTATACATAATTATTTTAATAGAAAAAAATTGGCATAACTTAATGTGTTATTTATAGTGATTGATCAGAAAGTCAGTTTTAGAAAAACAAAATAATCTAATGATGTTAAAAATATTTTTGAAACAAGGCACTTACATTTTCTCAAAGCATTTAATTTTTGTTTACTTATTATTTTCATAAAATCTTGGAATTATTTAAACACTATTATTTCTTTAGAAGATGGATGGTTTTTGTCAGTTTGTGTCTGCGAAACGGGCGAGAAGAAAAAGTATGATCATTGCAGGTTAATGAAACACTTCTGGTGTGGTCACCTGAACTCAGGTAGTGAAAAAGGGAAGGAAAGGAAGATGAGAGCAAAGGGAAAGGTTTAGGATAGTGGTTGACAAACTGCAGCTCGAGAGCCACATGCGGCTTTTTGGCTCCTTGAGTTTTTAGCAAAGGCCAGCTTAGGAGTACCCTAATTAAGTAAATAACAATATACACCTATATAGTTTAAGTTTAAAAAATTTGGCTCTCAAAAGAAATTTCAATCACTGTACTGTTGATATTTGGCTCTGTTTAATGAATTTGCCGACTACTGGTTTAGGGGATTAGAAATTGTGACAGACCTTGGTGTCCAGTTGCACAGAGATGGATAAGCAAGCATGAAAGGTGATGGGGAGTTCTTTTGATTGATAAAGTAAGGGTGATATGGTTCAATTGGCTGTGTGTTATCCTTTGCACTGAAGGGTTTCCCATTTGATTCCTGGTTTTGTGGGCTCCATCTCTAATGGGGTATGTGCAAGAGACAGCCAATTGATGTTTCCCTCTCATATTAATGTTTTTCTCTCTCTCCCTCTGCCTTCATCTTGCTCTAGAAACCAATTAAAAAAAAAAACCTATTTAAAAAAAGGTAAGGTGGTAGGATACAAATATTTTACTATTAACTATTTTAAGAAGCATACATACATTAACTAGATATTAAAATTAGATAAATAACTAATCCTATATAATAAAAGGCTAATATGCAAATTAACCTAATGGCAGAATGACCAGTCACTATGATCTGACCACTAGGGGGAAGATGCTCAACACAGGAGCTAGAACCACTGGTTGTCATTGCATTCCCACAGAGGGGGAGCCACTCAGCCCGGGCTCACAGCTGGCAAGCACAGCAGTGGTAGCAAGAGCCTCTTCTGCCTCCACAGCAGCACTAAGGATGTCCCACTGATGGCTTAGGCCTACTTCCCACGGGAAGTGGACCTAAGCCTTCAGTGGGACAACCCCAAGGGCTCCTGGACTGTGAAAGGGTACAGGCTGGGCTGAGAAACCTCCACTCCCCCTCCTCCTGAGTGCATGAATTTCATGCACTGGGCCTCTAGTTTCACATAAAAACCATTAGGTCTTAGGCCAAGCCATCAGCAAATAAAGCCTTTAGGTGCACTGAAGGAAGATGATAATGTCTTATCAGGAGGAAAAAGGCAGTAAAGACTTGCCCAATGAGAAACGCCTGGTAGTAAATTTTCAGAAGCTTGGGGTTAAGAATACTTAACATGTAACAGACTAGAAGTCTTAAGGTGATGCTGAAGAATATGGTTCTCAATGTGCTCTTGTCAGGTCAGCAGCACTCAGAAACCTGTTAGAAATGCAGATTGCTGGGTGTCCACATGCCTATGGATCACAAACTCTGCTGGTGCATCTAGGAATCTGTGTTTTAACCAACTCTTCAGGTTTTTTATTTCAGCTAAATTTGATAGCCACTGATATATAATAAAGACCACTTTAAAAGAAAATAGGAATTAGTTCTAACAGTAGTCATGTCAATATCTACTTGTTTTAACTGAGGCAAGTAATTTCAGACTCTGGCCTCATTTATCTGGAAAGTGATATATACTCTATATGCTCTCTGAGGTTCTTTTCTGTTCCTGATTTATATGGCTCTGAAACCCTGCTTATACTTGAGACTATTGGCTATCTTTTTCATCTATTCTTGAAAAATAGGAAAAAAAAATGGCCCAGGAGCTACTAGACATATGACAAAGAGGTCTAAATTTTAGAGAAACTAAAAACAAACAAACAAAACAATAACAGAAAAACAAATATCAGAACTTTGGCTCTCCAACTATAAATTCTTTTTGTAATTTGATTTAATTCCTATATATGAAAGAAAATTTCCCTAAACTATAGTATCTGAAAACTTAAAAAATAAATAGAATAAAATATAGTGAATCAGATTCCATTACTTGTTACTTTATAAAGAAAGGTGAGTCCAAACTTCATGTCTAAAGGAAAAAAATTAGTAGTTCAGAAAAATACTTGTACATTTAAGTGTTTGGTTTGGTTTGTTTGCTTGTTTGATTTTGGCTGTTTTTTTAAAACTGTGATTTCTTTAAAGCTTGTGTAGATAGCAAAAAATTAGAGAGAGAAGTTTACTTTTCATTGTATACTTTCTTGTATGGGTTAAATTGCTGCTTCGATTGTCTTTTCAATTAGAGGAAATTATCTACAATTAAGAAGAAAATGGACTTCACTGGATAAGCCTACACATTATCCCTGCAAAAAGCCTTTCCTCAACTTTCCCTTGCCCAACCCACACATCCAGATAATATCTTTGAGGCTCTTTATGTAAGCCTCTTGCTTTACTCTTTAACATTATTGGACATTTTATTTGTTTACATATCCATTTCTCCCAGCTCTGAAGGACAAAGAGTACTACTTTCCAACTGTTCTACTCCAGAGCCTAACACGTTATTTAGCACGTAGGAGGTTTTTATTGACGATGCTGGGTTTTACACAACGAAAGGATAAGGTACATGATATTCAAAGATAAATGGTGAAATAGAAGCTGAGAGCAGAAGTGTCACAACGTCTTGGGATGATTTAACAGGAACTGCATTCTCACAATCAGGAAGTTTCTTTCCTGTTAGCTGCGCCCTGAGGACAGAAATGTAGTAAAGTCCATGAGGCTACAAAACAGGAACTTCATTCTCACAATCAATTACGTTTCTTTTCTTGGCCAAAGCAACAGAAGAGTATTCCATTTAACATAGTATGCTACAGATAAGAAACCAGCCAGCCAGGAGGCAGGATAATCAATTATTAGAGAAAAACAGAAAGTGAAATTTCCTCTATAATGGAGGAGAAGTCATTATTGAAGGTCACAAGACACTGATAATACATATTCTGCATATTTTACC
The DNA here is from genome assembly GCA_027563665.1 of Antrozous pallidus. Classification (NCBI taxonomy): domain Eukaryota; kingdom Metazoa; phylum Chordata; class Mammalia; order Chiroptera; family Vespertilionidae; genus Antrozous; species Antrozous pallidus. The sequence continues at coordinate 19,329,502 of CM050517.1, read as the reverse complement.
AGACAGAAGACAAATACATTCTCATTTTTTTGTGTGTACAAAATGGAAACGCTATTAAGATATACTAGTTGTGTGTGTGTGTGTGTGTGTGTGTGTGTGTGTGTGTGTGTGTGTGAAAACTTTAGGACACAACCACAGTGTTTGTCAGAAAGTTCTGAATATGTAAGCATGTACATTATTAATAGTAGGATGGTGGTTTACCTATACTACAACTCTCAGGATTAAGAACATTTCACAAGGTTAGAATTCTCTTGGAAAAAAATAAATATTTATAGGAAACCATATATATTAAACAAATTCAGGTAAGTGCCATAAATTGCATCAAGTCCTTTGTTCACCTGCAGTCTTTCAATGTACTTAGCTGATATTTGACCTAGGCACTCTGTGCTCACCCATCTTAAATCAGGAGACTACACTGTTATGAGTGGCAAAACATGAAATTTGTAGATAACCTTGGAATATGATTTAACTTTTCTAAGTCTCCATTATTGTAAAATGTAGATAGTAACAGAGTCCAAAACTTCAAATAATACATGTGAATTTGCTTTATCAACTGTAAAATGATAAACAAATGCAGATAGTCAATAGTTGCTTCTGGCCTTCTCATCTCATCCATTTATTTCTGGTACTTTTCAGCATCCTTTCATTTCCTAAAGACCCAACTGAGGACAAAGGAAAAATTTGAAAACTGGATGACAGCATATGGTAATTCTAAAACATTTTTCTAGCAGGCAGAAGAAAAGTTTCTTAACCCCACACAAGAAAGAAATTTGCCAAGTACAATATCACTTGAGTAAAGAACATAATCAGACACCACACAAAGGGATCAGCTAGTTATTCATGTGTACAAATCTTTAATTATCGTTTGTTTTCTGTTCCCAGGCAGGGACCCAATTTTTGTAAAAAAAAAAAACAAAACAAACAAAGAAAACTTTGCTTTTGCTTAAATTTCCAATGAAATGAACATAGGTAACTTTCAGTTTTGTGAAACTGGAAGGAAATAACAAAATATCAGGGTAGAATGTATTTAACCTGATGCAAGCCAAATTTCTTTCACTGTGACTATGTGTTCTAGAGATGGTTATTAACCTTAGAAAGGGGGAAATAATAACAGACAACTGCAGTTAATTCATAAGCTTCAGATTAAAAGCAGATGAGGTGTTTCCCTGAATGAGGAGTAAGAAATATAATTTTACATTCACACTGATTGGCTTCTATTGAGTCATAGATGACCTTTGAACACAACACGAGGGAATTCTTAAACAAATATAAAAAGGTCACATGCAAGAGTCAGGTGTAGCAACTTCCATATAAAACACCAAATAATGGATTTCTTTATTCCTTGGGCCTTTATTTAAAGGGGATTAGCATTTGACAAAGCTCATATTATTAAAGACAATGAGCCAGCAGACCAAAACAGCTATCAGCTGACCTTTGAGAGAAGAACAGGATGAGCTGGGGAAGAACAAGCACTGGGACATTGGTTAATGCTTAACATAGATTTGAATCTCTCTGGAACACAGATGGTAACATTATGTAGAGCTGGAACCAAGCCCCAGGGAAGAGTAAACCATCAAGTGTTACAAATGGAAGGCAATTGTGAGAAGCTAAATCTAGCCCTGTAGTATAGCTCTAAACTCCTCAAACTAGCATAGAATGTGATGGAATAATTATCTTCCTTCTATGTCATTCATTTATTAACCCAATATTGCCATTCTTTACTCACCAATGCCCTCATTTCTCTCCCTGTGCTTGGTTTTTGTCATTGTCCTCATTGGGAACATAAATCTGCTGTGTCTCCATTCCACCATGTCTACTATTCCTTCAAAGTTCAACTCAAGATGTATCGCATTCATGAAACGCCTCTCTATTTTAACCATCTTGTTTTTTTCATTCATGTACTCTTTCCAATAAGCATTCTTTATTCATTCTTTTAAAAAAATCTTTATTGTTTAGGTTATTACAACTGTTCCTCTTTTTTCCCCCATAACTCCCCTCCACCCGGTTCCCACTTCACCCTCTGCCCTTATCCCCCCCTCTCACTGTCCTCATCCATAGGTGTATTATTTTTGTCCAGTCTCTTCCCAAACCTCCCAAATAACTTTTCCCCCTGAAAATTGTCAGGCCACTCCCTTTCTATGCCCTGATGCTATTATATTCACCAGTTTACTCTGTTCATCAGATTTCTTATTCACTTGGTTTTTAAACTTACTTGTTGATAGATATGTTTTTGTTGTTCATAGCTTTTTTCTTTATATTTTCTTCTTCTTCCTCTTCTTAAAGAATACCTTTCAGTATTTCATATAATACTGCTTTGGTGGTGATGAACTTCTTTATCTTTTTCTTATCTGCGAAGCACTTTATCTGACCTTCAATTCTGAATGATAGCTTTGCTGAGTAGAGTAATCTTCAATGTAGGTTCTTGCTATTCATCACATTGAATATTTCTTGCCACTCCCGTCTAGCCTGCATAGTTTCTGTTGAGAAATCCAATGACATTCGTATGGGTGCTCCCTTGTAGGTAATTCTTTTTCTCTTGCTGGTTTTATTTATTTATTTTTAAGAAAATATAAAATATATTTTATTGATTTTTTACAGAGAGAGGAAAGGAGAGGGATAGAAAACCAGAAACATCGATGAAAGAGAAACATTGATCAGCTGCCTCTTGCACGCCCCCTACTGGGGATGTGCCCGCAGCCAAGGTACATGCCCTTGACCGGAATCGAACCCGGGATCCTTCAGTTCGCAGTCCAATGCTCTATCCACTGAGCTAAACCGGTCTCGGCTCTCTTGCTCCTCTTAATATTCTCTCTTTGTATTTTGCTCTTGGCATTTTAATTATGATGTGTCTTGGTGTGGGCCTTTTTGGATTCCTTTTGTTTGGGGTTCCGTGCGCTTCCTGGACTTTTAAGTCTATTTCTTTCACCAGGTGGGGGAAGTTTTCAGTCACTATTTCTTCAAATAGGTTTTCAGTATCTTGCTCTCTCTCTTCTTCTGGCACCCCCATAATTCTGATGTTGGTACACTTGAAATTGTCCCAGAGGCTCCTTACACTATCTTCAAATTTTTTTATTCTTTTTGCTTTTCTGGTTGAGTGTTTTTTGCTTCTTTGTATTTCAAATCTTTGACTTGATTCTTGTGATCCTCTAGTCTGCTGTTGGGTCTCTGTATAATATTTTTTGTTTCAGTCAGTGTATGCTTAATTTCTAGTTGTTGCTTTTCATATCCTTGAGGGTCTCGCTAAATTTATTGGCCTTTTCTAGGAAATTGTTGAAAAACCTTATAACCATGGTTTTGAACTCTATATCCAGTCATTTTCTTTCCTCCATTTCTTTCATTTGTGACCTGTCTCTTTGTCTTTGCGTTTTAGCTGCTTCCCTGAGTTGATAGAGTAGCTTTGTGTGCGAGGTGTCTTTTGGCCTCTGTGGCTCAGCCTCCCCAGTTACCTAAGGTGGATTCTCTTGGTGCACCTCTTTATGGGCTGTGTGCACAGTCTTGTTGTAGTTAAGCCTAGATTGTTGTTGGTATCACTGGGCAGAGTTGACCTCCAGGCCAATTGGCTATGAGGATCAGCTGTCCAGTTTCTCCCTGAATGAGTGTGGGTACCCAAAGTCTCACACAGAACTGAAGTCTGGTGTAGTCAGGAGGTTTTCTTTCCCTCCATAAAGAGAAAACCAGCTACCGCTCATCTGCCCAAGCCCTCTCTGAGAGCATGCACATCCTCAGCTCTGTCTTCCACAGTTCCCCTGTGTCTCAGTGCCCCGCGGCAATAGTTGTGTGCACCTCTGAGAGAAAGCTGCTCTTTGGTTTTGCCTGCTGCCAGACAGTCTAGATTTTCCCCAAATGAGTGTTTCCAAATCTCACTTGGAACTGAAATACAGTGCAGCCAGGAGGTTTTGTTTCCCTCCAGAACGAGAAAACCAGCTACTGTTCAGCTAGCTGCCTGAGTTCTCTCTGCACACGTGCCTCCTCATCTCTGTCTTCTGCAGTTCCCCTTGGTCTCAGTGCTCTGCAGCATTCGCTGCATGCATCTCTGACAGAAAGCTGCTCTCGGGTTTTGCCTGCTACTAGATGGTCCAGTTTCTCCCTGTATGAGTCTGGGTTCCCTGAGCTTCAGCAAAAGCTGGATTTCAGCACAGTGGGGAACCTTGGTTTCCCGCACGTTCGAGGAAGCCAGCCAGGCCTTTCCTCTCATGCACGTGTGTCTCTGCATTTCAGCATCTCTGCCCTCTGCAGCTCCCGAGTCTCAGTGTCCTTTTTTCTTTCTTTTTAGTTGCAGGATTTCCACTCAGCTAGCTTTCTGGTGGTTCTGGATGATGTCCTTTTTGTCTTTTAGTTGTAGTTTTGAAATTGTTGTGCGAGGCAGCATTGGAGGTGTTTACCCATGCCACCATCTTGGTTTCTCCTTTATTCATTCTTTATTCTTTATTTGTCTTATATTGACATATACTATGTGCAGAGAAAATGCTCAGGACAGGGGATAAATATACACACAAAATCCAGGATTCCAGAATATAACTATTTTGAGCGAAAATGGTCATGTATAAAAGAAAGCTACATTTAAAATTTACTGAGCTAGAGATATGTCCAAAATGAAGTGAGGGCATAGGAAAAGTAATCAAATTTGCCTACAAGGGCAAAGGAAGACCGTCATGAAAAAATATATATTGATTAAGCTGAGATAACAAACAATACAAGTTTAGGTAGAAGGAAAGTAGGGAAAGAGAGTGGTTCAGGAAGCAGGTACAAAAGCATGAAGACAGGCAATTTCATTTTTCAGAGCAGTGAAGCATGCTGTGGGAGCAGTTGAACCATGGAACAGAGGATGTATGAAAAAGCCCAATCATGAAGAATCTCATATACCATGAAAAGAATTATTTATTCTAAGGGTGGATAAGAAAAATATTTCATAACTAGTACATCACAGGCACTGACCTTTTTGAATGTTCCCAGGAGGACACAGGCATGCAAGGCTTAACCTCATTTCTTTCCAGATTGTGGGGTTGCCCATGCATGTTCTGAAGGCAGGTTCTATGGTGGCTCTGTGGTGGGCAAGGAGCACTTGAAAGAGTAAGAGCAGAATCAATTTTCCAACTGGTATTTTTAACTACCAGTGCTTATTGGCTAAATAAGAGCACTGTCCTTTTCCCATTATATAATTTATTATTCACATAAAAGGTATGATGGCATGCATGTATTCCTTTGTTTATTCTGCTCTTTGTTGTAATTTAAATTATGCAGAAACTTTTGTAAATTTCAAGCATGATAAGAGAACAGAAATTTATGCATCATTACTCTGGTATCAGTTGGGAAGAAAGAATGAGAGAAATATAAAAATGGAGAGAGCAGGAGCAGATAGAAGCCCAGCACTATAATCCAGAAGATAAATGATGAGGGCATGGTCTGGGACAGTCATGATGGGAAGTGAAAAGATGAGCTGCTTTAACAATAACTTGGAGGGATAATCTGCAGTTCTAATTGAATACAAGTAGGGATAATGTAAATGTGGACACAACAATGTAGAATACATCCAAGATTTTATATTGAATATATGTGTCCTAGTTTCCAGCACTTATGGAAATAACAATATTTCTTGGTTTGTCTTGGAGGTCCCTGATATACATAAATTATTCTTAGCAATAATTTTTTATAGTGTCCTCTTTTACTCGTAAAGTATCACAGATTAATGGTCATTCTAACCAGCTTTAGAGACTTTTCAAGTGACTCCATCCAGATATGGCTTTTCAAAGAGTTCTCTAAATGTAAGATTCACTTGGAAAGCTTATTGAAAATGCTGAAATCTGAGCTGAACTTCTAGAAATTCCTAGTCAGTATTTTTTAGGAAGAAGAAAAAAATAAAACAATACAAAAACTCATGAGTTTTTTTTTTTTTTACTAAATTAAGCACCCTTGCTGATTTTGATTATATCATTATAAACCCTATATTAACATATCCAAATGAATTGTATATCATCTTTTCTTTTCTTCACAAAAGAGAGGATAAATTATACATACAATTAACCATAAGGATTGAGGGAACAATACAATTGAAAGAACAATATAAATTGCTACCTAAATGAAAATTAATGTCACTGTATTAAATTAATACATTAAAGAACAATTTAACAAGACACCTCACTTATAAATAACTTTATTTATGAAGGCATGGTGAAATTAATGTTAATTTTAAAATGAGTCTAGGTCTATCCTCCTCAATTCTTAGCAAGGATACAGAAGACAAGAGATAATCAATCATTTTACTAAGGTCACCCTGATTGTTTCTAATAGAATTAGACTTTGAACACTGACTCCTTAAATTATACTGATACTTTTCCATGATATCTAAAAACAGAAAAGATCTTGTAAAAATATCTGTTTTAGCAATTGTATCAAACAAAAGGCATTTATAGAAACTTTAGAGGCCTGGTGCATGAAATTTGTGCACAGGATCAGGGAGGGGATGGTATGTCCCTCAGCCAGGCTTGTACTCTCTCCAATCTTGGACCTCTTGGGGCATGTTTGACAGGGATTGGGCCTAAACCAGCAGTCTAACATTCCCTGAACAATCTGGGATTGCTGGCTCTTAACTGTTCATCTGCCTGCCTGCCTTATTGACCCTAATTATTTCTGCCTGCCAGCCTGATTGCCCCCTAATTACTCCCCTGCTAGCCTGGTTGCCCTTAACTTCCCTCCCCTGCCACCTGGTAACACCAAACTTCCCTTCCCTGTAAGCCTGGTTGCACCTAACTGCCCTCCTCTGCCAGCCTGATTGCCCACAACTGCCCTCCCCTGCCAGCCATCTTGTGGTGGCCATCTTGTGGCAGCCATCTTATTATGATGTTGTGCATGATAGGGTTTTATTATATACAATTTTAGATGCTCAACAAATACAAGGTTTTGCTGAAAATAACAATAAAAATATTAGTGCCATTTATTGAGCATCATATGCCAGGCATTGTTTTAAAATTTTTATATATACTATGCTTTCAATCATCCAAGCAAACCTATGATATGAAAATCAACATTTTACAGAAGAGAAAATTGGAACTTGGAGGTTTCCCAGACATGACACTTTCCAAAGACTGCTTTTAACTAGTAGATAGTTGTTACCTGGGAAGGAAAAATCATAGAAATCTGGGCCATGGAGGGTCAGCTATAAGGCAAGGATGCTATTTACCTTTGCAATAACTAGTTAGTTTGGGGTGGTCAGCACAGAAGTGCCCAAAAGGCAGCAGCTAGTTAGGCAAGGAGAGAACCTGTATTTTATGTAGCCACTCTGGTCAGAGTGTACTGGTCAAAACCCAAGAATAGAGAATTAATTTTAAGAAGTAAGAAAAACAACATTCCCTAAACAGAATGTATTGACTGATAGCAATTGTCACTGAAATCAATACTCAATTACAAATTCCATTTGAACAGTTGGAATTAACTGTATAAATAGGAGCAAATGATTGGCCCTTTTAACATAAACTCTGGTTATACAAATACAAATAAGCTGGCATATACTCATTGATAAAATTGGGACGGCTGGGTCATGAAAGACCAACAAGGACCATGTTTGATCTACATACAGAAAAGGACATATTAATTCTGGGAAGTGAAGGAACAAAGGTGTTTTCAAACAATTTTGAAAGCTTAAGGTCAATCTGTCAGTCTAATATGTGTGTGGCCTTTTTTAAAACCCTAAAGGGTCACATATTTTTTTTTATATTTGTTTAACTTAATAATAGTTCTAATATTTGACAAGCAAAATATCCATATAGCATATGGATATAAAATTAGAGAATATCTAGTAAGTGCTAATAGTATATATATATATATATATATATATATACACACACACACACACACATATATATTTATCGTCTATAATTGAAACTTTGTAGCCTTAAGCAGAGACCAAGACAAGTCAGGCCTGCAGAAGGTTGCTAAGAAACCTTTTTTTGTGCACTTCTTCATCTGCTTTTCTCATAGAACTACTTAGTCATGCATAACATCTCTGTTAACAATATTCCACACCATTAAGTAGAGAGTAGGAATGGGTTCTAGGTGCTTCTGTTTCTGGTTTTGCCCATGGAATACATCCTTCCATAGAAAAATTGTTGCATAGGGAGTGACTCCAAGGTGACTTGATTCTAGTGGTGATTCAGCTTATTGAGAGCTCCCACATCACTTAAAATAGGGTAATATATATTTTAGGGATTAACTAGAGACTTGGCAATTGAATGGTTGAAGCTTTATTTTTATTTCAGGGCAAAATCTATCCAGAATTCTAAACTCTCTTATAGATAACATTTAGAGCAATATTCAATTATTGTATCTAATAAAAGGGTAATATGCAAATTAACTGTCACTCCATCACAAAAGATGGCAGCGCCCATAGCCACAAGATGGCAGTGCACAGTCCCCTCAGCCCCACAGGAGTTCCCCAGTCCTGCGGGGTGGTTGCTGAGAGTGAGCAGAGAGAGCGGCCTGGCAGAATGGTTGCTTTGTCACTATGGTGATGAGGCAAGCATCCCATCTTGGCTGTGGAAGGCCTCTGGTCTGCGGGTGTGGAGCGGCCAAGTCCAACAGAGAGCATAGAACCACGAGGAGTTGGGCCTAAGTCTTCATGGCACCCGGATTGAAGAGGGCTCCCTTGAAGGCTCCCAGATTGGAGAGGATGCAGGTTGAGCTGAGGGACCCATCCCCCATGCATGAATTTCATGCACCAGCTCTAGTTTAACTTATAAGTAGCTATAATTAAATTGTGTTGATATCATATCACAGGCACTGGTCTGCTCTAGTACCTTTTGTCATGTAACTCAGTCAAGCTAGTATAAACTTTAAAGGAACAGAGATGTTTGAATTTCAGACAACATTGTGCAAACTGTATGCTAACATGAGCACCCAGAAACACATGACAGTGCTATGTACGCACTACCTGTGATTTATTTATATGCCTTCATTTATGAAAAAGGATATTTAAAATCATTACACTGTAGAGGTAGAGAGAACCTGAAATTATTAGCCCACCCTCCTCCATTTGTGAGATATGGAAACAAACCTGCAATAATTAGACTTTTATGGATGAACAGAATCAAATGCAGATAACTTACTATGTAATTTAGATCAATATTATCTTGGACTCCATCTAACAAAAAAAAATAATTTTAATATAAAGAAAATTTAAAACTTAGAAATACTAACAGTTATTGGGTCTTTTGCCATTTGAAAAGCATTATGACCTTATGTAAACATAAAATATTAATTGTTCTCTAAAACAATAAAGTCAAACAGAATACTAATGAATATTTTATATCATTATAAGAAAATACTGTATTCTCCACAATTCATGAAAATGATAAGCTTAGCTTTACTCATGCAGAAGTAATCTTGAAAACTCTAATGCTGTAATGAGCATAATTTGGTTCATAATTGTCAAAATACTAATTGGGAAAAATGAGGATAAATTATAATAGCATATGAACTCCAAAGAGTAAGTTTACAATGGGTAAATTTGAAATAATCATTTACTTAAAAGTGCCATGAGAATTCCAAAACTTCAGTTAGGCAACCAACAATGAAATTTGAGACATTGGTATGACAAATCCTGTTTCAGACGTTGTTGATTTAGATTTACTTACACAAACAGTGTTTGCCAAAGACAGGAAATAGGTGTAATGCATATATACCTCTTGAACCTTCTCTCCTTCCACTCTCCTTCCAAGAGATAAAGCAGATACTTTACCTTGCTCTGAGCACCAACCGTAAGTCACAACTGCTCTATTTTGAGGTGAACATTTTATGATGCAAATGTGTTTACGTCTTGGCATTGGCAAATGATACCAGTAAATGAATCTATGATTTTCAAAACTCTCTTGACAACTGTTATAGAGAATAATAACCTTAAGTTAGTATACTCTTAATAGCTCTAATATCGCAAATGTACTTTTATCAAATTTAACATCTGTATAAATTTTTTGCTTTTTCTTATAAAATAAGCAACCTAACTCATTCCCATGTCTATGACTTTTGGAAATAATTATACTAAAACTCCCTTAATTAGTAAAATGAAAAAATATGGCCATCTGTGTGTGCATATGTCCATATATTAGTAATTTACTAATATTCACATATATGGATCTGTGTTAATACAGACATTATTAAAATAAGGATGGGAAGATATTGGTCATAGTTTTAAATCCATCAAAACCAAATTATAGTACTCACTTGATATAAAATATTATATTAAAAATTATCAGTAAAAGATACAATTTCTTCCATAAAATGCACTCAACTAATAAAAATTTTTTAAGAGTTTCTGAAAATTCCAGTTAAAAGTGAATCTACTTAGACAGCTAATTTGCATAAATAATTTAAGTAGAAAATTTGTTTTGTATGTTTTATATAAGGAAGCAATTTCCACATAGAGTTTTATATTCCTAATAATAAGAAGTGACTTTGGAGAAACAGAAACTAAAAAAACAAAAACAAAAACACAGAGCTACCTAAGGATGACATGTAAGAAGTTATTTACCTCAGAGAGGAGAGATTTTACTTTCAAAATATTTTATTAATGCTTTTCTCCACTGTGGCTGAATGTGAGGCAGGGAGCTTAGGGAGGATTTACTAGTATACTATTGCCAAAGAAGATCTGCAGTTGCCTCTTCTGCCGGTTAAAGCCAATAGCAGTGTCTGCCTTGATGACTAACTCGCTGGAAGAGAATCGAAGGAAATTAAACTGATTACATGTTTTCAGCCCAGAGCTACTCTCTGATGTGTATGTAGTCAGTTGGGACCATTGAATTGGGCTTGGGTTTGAGGAAGAAGTAAATTGGAAGGAAGAGCGGCAGAACTCTCAAATAGTGTGTAAATCAAATACTGCTCAGAATTACAGAGATGTTTAATAAATTCAAGCAAAGGGAGGAGGGTGAATCATCCTTGATAAAAGAAAAAAAATTGCTTTTCAGAACTGTCAAAGCAGTTATTATCATTTAGAAATTTTTAGATTTGCCTTATGACAAAGTCTAAAAAGTTTGCAGATGTTGTATAGCATCTAAGATACTTTCTACTTTGCAGAGAAGTAAGTAGCGAGATGAAAGTGATCAGAATGAAGATCATCTATCACATTGAAAGTTTGAAAATGTTGCATCAGATACTTTTCTGTGCTGTGATTAGTGTGTGTGTGTGTGTGTGTGTGTGTGTATACCTATTTTATACACATTACACACATGTGTATCAATGCTTTTAATGCCTCTTTTATGGTCTGTATTGCTTAAAACATTTCTCTTGCCTCCCCTCAGGAGTGAGGGCTTTGAGTTCAAAGTGTGTGGGTTTATCTCCCAGTTCTGCATGCAAGTTCATGGCATTTTATTATGAAATCTCAGATCCTGGGACTACTACCTGTAAACTGGGGTACTGAATAACATCATCTAATACCTAGATTCTTAGGAGTTTTAAATGAGCCCAAAAGAGGTACAGTGCTTCACACATACACACCAACTCCATATAACACCATTGTTACATGTGACTCACCTAGGGCAAAGAGATAGCCATGAAAAGTTGCAGGTAAACTTATTTTTAAAAAATCTATTAATAAGTTTAATCCCTCTACATTCACTTTTATAGGTGAGGCTTAAAAAGGATCTGGTTTTCTTTTTCTCCATATAGTGAGTTACTTTTTATAACACTATAGGCGAGGTAACCTGCTCGTCCTCCTAAATAGATTTTTATGCTACCTTGTTTGGTTTGCTTCTTCAATTTCTATTCACCTCTCTAGGCCCGTGTGTCTGATCCTATAATAATATCACATTTTTGTCAATATAAGTTTGAAGTCTATCTTAATAATTAAATATGGAAAGATGTGTTACTTCTTATAAAAGATTTGCTACATTATTTATATACTGATCAGAATTTTTATTGGAATTATAAAGAATTTTCATATTAGTTTAATTCAAATTGTTATCTTTATTATATCAACACTTAACAATTTAGAAGCAAGGAAAACTTTAATTTATGCAGGTATTTCATGTCTTTTACTAGGGTTTTTATTTATTTATTTACTTATTTTATTTCAGATAGGAAGGGAGATGGAGAGATAGAAACATCAATGATGAGAGAGAATCATTGATCAGCAGCCTCCTGCACGCCTCCCATTGGGGATCAAGCCCAAAACCAGGCATGTGCCCTTGAATAGAATCAAACTGGGGATCCTTTAGTCCGACGTTCTACTCACTGATCCAAACCAGCTAGGGCTTTTTATAGGGTTTTAAAGTTTTCCCCCAAAAGGAATTTTTTCTTGGTTATGTCATATATATATATATATATATATATATATATATATATATATATATATAGTTTCTTGTTTTTATTACAGTTATGGAGAGTATTTTTTTTAATTTTATTTTTTAGTTGAATGTTGCTGGTATATGGCAATAATATTTTTTTAATGATGTGATTTCTAGATAGGTGACCATATCATTTGAGCATAATAATATTTATCTCTTCCCTTGTAAGATTAATGAACATATATATTTTTCCTTTCGTTATGGTTTTCATCAGAAACTCTCCACTTCAATGTTGAACAATAACAGTGACATTAGTCATTTTTTCTTATTCCCAGTATTAAGTGGAATGCGCCTCATCTCTCCCATAACTAGAATATTTGCTATAAATATCTATAATAATAAAAGCATAATATGCTAATTACCTTTCAGATGAAGTCAAGGCTGTGAGGAAGCCCAGGTCCCAGGTGCCAGAGGGAAGCCAGTGCCAGCAGCCTGGAAAGGAAGGCCTACTCTTGCACGAATTTCATGCATCAGGCCTCTAGTTTAGTATAATGTCATTACAAATTAATGATCTCTTCTGTTATTTTTTTTTTAGCTATAACTAGGGATTAAATTTAGTAAGAATATTTTTGCTACATAATTTTTTTAGTTTATGAATTTTCTAATTTTGGTATAATTTTTATAAATATATGCTTTTATTAAGTTAATAAATAGTGATATGTCATTTGAGAAAAAGAGTTATTTTCAAGTGAGCCTTTGAAACATAGTGATGGCCCTAACATCAATCTGAGGAAGGAACAGTATAATACAGTTTAATTGTATCATTTACATTTATGCTTCAGAAAGACACAGCTTGCTGTCTGCAGTCTGTAATTAAATAGTAGTAAGGCCTCAACATTTGTAACTACACATCTTTGAAATGTCTTAATTTGACTCTTCTCTAATCCAGTAGTTCTCAACCTTCCTAATTCCTTGACCCTTTTTAATACAGTTCCTCATGTTGTGGTGATCCCACAGGTTGAGAACCGCTGCTGTAGAGCCTGAGACCATCAGAAAACATAGAAATTTACATTACAATCCATAACAGTAGCAAAATTACAGGTATGAAATAGCAACAAAAAATAATTTTATGGTTGGGGGTCACCACAACATGAGGAACTATATTAAAGGGTGGAGGCATTAGGAAGGTTGAGAACCACTGCTCGAATCACACTTAAGAGAAATTACTAATCTCTTTAAAAAAGGAGAATTACAAACAGCAGAATGGAGAGGAACTTGGGAGCTTATACTTAGCAAAATAACTCTTTTTAGGGAAATGATTTTAAAAGAATTAAAATGTGTGCCCCTCAGTAATTAGCAGAGGAAATGTGTAACTACACACATTTAGAAATTCTCTACATGCAAGTCCATGACAGGAAGAGGCAGTTATTTACATAATTCTTTCTAATGTTTTTCTGCTCCATGAAAACAAACTACACTATACTCTATCAGCACCAGGGGAAGAGGAGAGGAGTGGAATTAAATGCTTTTGTCTTCCAGCTGATGCTAAATCTTAATCACATTTACCTCATTCTTAATACTTACTTCCAGAGCCCTGCGTTAGTCAAGATTCTCCCCATCCTTTTGCAAAAGCATCACAATTTGTCAGGGCAAAAGGAATAAAACGTTAGCCTCCACTTTTGCACACATGGGACAGTTCAAATAGCCCACACTCTAGGTATGTGAACGATGGACTCCCCTAATGGTGAGCTGGGATCCTGAGGGCTGGCAGGAACCATATATTGTTTACCTGATCATGGTCCGCAATATCTAGCATGCTCCCCTAGATAAAAATGAGTAAAATTTGATGAATGTGTATTAAAAGAAAGAACAATATCTGATTGTCTTCAACTTGTAAAAAAAATAAAAAGGAGAAGCCATTCTTCTCTGTTGCTCAAATTCTGCAGTAGGCTCACCAGAGGCCAAAGCCAGAGGGAGGGGCCTAAGACAGAGTCCTCTGAGACTATCAAAAGCTTCTGCAGCTCCACCACTGAGCAAGGACAGTTTAGCCACAAGGAATTTAGAATAATATGTACTCTGCCTTTTCCAAACATATAATCTAATTATGGAAAAAAGGGCAAATGTACATGAAGAAATTGAGATAAAGTACATCCTGCACATAATCAAAAAAAAAAAAAAGAATATAAGCAAAAGTTTACTGGTTGAACTTTAAATGCTCCTATTCAGGGGCAAGGTCAGTGTTTTTGGTGTTAGCTTGTGAGTTCTTTGGGAAGAGAAAGACTGAAATGTTCTCGAAAAATGTGGTTAGAATCCAGGTTGGAGGATTAACATGATCAAAGACATAAAGGACATACAATCAAAGGAAGAGATAATGAAAATATAAATAGGGAGACTACACTGACTACTGTAATGGAATAAAGATTATCCCAGGCTGGGTTCCCCAGGTAATGTGAAGAAAATCTGAGAGACAAGTTTATTAAGAGATGTACTTGGGATTAATTCCCCAGAAAGGGAAGGGAAGGAAATAAGATTGGACAAAAGTAAGAAGTCAAGCTGGGATGTAGTCTTATTGAAGGATTCAGGCAATCAACTACTTCGGAGTGGTCCTGAAGCCAGGGTAATGTTTCAGAGCTGTCCCTCGTTGGACTGGGGTGGTCAGCCTTTATACCCCATACCTGATAGACATAGGATGGGGGTACCCTGGGAAGGAAGCATGATATTGGACCAGGTGGCTGTCTCCAGCAAACACCATCCCTGAGATTTTTGCTGACAACACTCCCACGTAAGGGAGCAAGCATCCCAAATGATAATACAGTACTAATGTTAATGCTAGGACTTGTATGTATATAGTGATATTTAATGCTTTCAAATTCTTTAACGTTATTTATAACTTTAAGCCTCACAATATGAGGTGACCCTATATCACCATGTTTTTATTTGACAAATGAAGATTGTAACTTTCATCTAGTTAAAGAGGAGTCGGATGAAAGAACTCCAGATGACAATAACAAAAACCAGGGCTTCCTAAAACTCAAGTTGCTGCCAGAGTTCAGGTCTGTTCAATAGGGGTCCAGGTATCTCTGAGAAATAAAAATGGCTATTTTTGACATTCAGTTTATGTGCTTGCTTTGTACAAAAGTAAGTTCATTTTTCTTTCCAGGTTTTTCCTTTTTTGTCTTTGGATTTTCATTCTGTTTTTTGCTCCTTCCTCTGTTCTACCTCAAAATTACAATACAAACAACATAAACCTTTTTTTATTGTTATGAGTAAAATTTTAATTGTATAGTAGAACTTAAATTGAAAAAAATTATAGAAATACCTATATAATTTTTATGTGTTATAGAACCCTTAAGTTATCAATTTTGTGATTTCCATTTCAACACCCCCCACTTTCCATTCTAGTTATTTAAAGGGAAAAACACTTTATTAAAAAGCTAACAAAGTCCTTCATTAGTTCAACAAAGTAACATAAAAGTTATCATAATGGGTTATGTTTTTAACTTACAATGACATCTTAAGAAAATATTATTTGAGCTCTCAAAAATCTTAGGAGTTTTATTTTATATTTGAAGGTCAAGATTGTACTTAGTTGTTAATATTGTTAATTTCAAAAATTTTTCACAAACATGTTGAGTAATCAACATTTATCAGCTGTTAAAAGATTTATAGTAATGCATGACTATTTTTGCCAAGGCAAAATATTTATTTATTTTGAAACTTCAGCCCCAGATATGTATAGTACAGTTCAGCAGGATATAGATATTGAGGTTTAAAGAAATCT
Organism: Antrozous pallidus; assembly: GCA_027563665.1. Taxonomy (NCBI): domain Eukaryota; kingdom Metazoa; phylum Chordata; class Mammalia; order Chiroptera; family Vespertilionidae; genus Antrozous; species Antrozous pallidus. The sequence continues at coordinate 19,313,452 of CM050517.1, read as the reverse complement.
TGGATTCTACCTCAGCTACACACTAGCAATGAAACTGTCAGGAGGTCACTTAATACCTCTATGCCTCTATATTTCTTTTACTTGGACATCATTAGCTGCAAAAAATAAAATAAAATAAAATAAAATAAAATAAAATAAAATAAAATAAAATAAAATAAATAACCAAGAAAGAGAAGAGGAATTTTTCAAGAGTTAATAGTCTCTTTGGCACAAAGATGTTTTCTTCTTCTAATTACTATAATTATGGGAATGTAGACTCATTATCGGAAATGAAGAAAAGAGTGTCTTATCACATGAAGATAAACTCATTCTCTTGAATTTCTGTTTAATCTTATTTTTTTTTTTTTTTGCCTAGCTTTGTTTTTGAGCATGAGTTCTGTGGAGAAGGGAATGAGATCATGTTGCTGTTACTGTCCTCCAGGAAAATAAAAATGTACTCATTTCCAGATATCCCTACACATTGAGATCATCAATGCCACTACGCAATTTCTTTTCTGTTACCTTATCTTAAAATTGGCCCCAAATACTTATGTCACAGAGTTGTTGTTTTTTTAATACTCATGAGAGAAGCAAAACTGCCTTGAGATATGGGTGCTTGGTGGTGGTTGCAGATACCTTGCTATCTCAGTGCCTTACTCACAGATCTGTAGCTCCAAAAGATTTTTAACTTACTATATGCAATGGACCTTGGAACATCCTTGAAAATAAGATAGTTCTCAAATCTTATATAATAAAAGGCTAATATGCAATTGACCAAATGGCAGAATGACCATTGTTATGTTGTGTACTGAGCACCAGGGGGCAGATGCTTAACATAAGAGCTGCCCGCTGGTGGTCAGTGTTTTCCCACAGTGGGAGTGCCACTCAACTATAAGGTGGGATCATGGCTGAGAGTGTGGGGACAGGCCTGAACTATCAGTTGGACATCCCCTGAGGGCTCCCGGACTGCAAGAGGGCACAGGCTGGGCTGAGGTACCCCACCCCCCAACCCAAATGCATAAATTTCGTGTGCTGGGCCTCTAGTATTAAATAAGAGAATGTACATGAGTCTGCCCAGGTTGCCATAACAAATGACCATAGATTGGGTGACTTGAACATCACAGATATGTCTTTTCTCATAGACCTAGAGGTTAGAATCTGAGGCCAAGGTACCAGTATGGCCAGTTTCTAGTGATTTCTCTTCCAGGCTTTCAGACAGCCCCCTTCTCACTGTGTTCTCACATGGCCTCTTCCCTGTGTGTGCAGATGGGAGAGAGAGAGAAAGAGAGAGAGAGAGAGAGAGAGAGAGAACATGAACAGAACAAATGCACTCTATAGTGTCTCCTTATATAAACACTAATCTTATTAGATCAGTTCCCAACTTTATGTCCTCATTTTTCCTTAACTACTTTTTTAAAGACCCAAATACAAATACAGCCTCATAGGAGGTTAGTACTTGAACATATAAATTTGGGAGGGCACAAACTTTTAATCATTATAGAAGGCTAAGAATCATCCAATGTACCTTGGTGTTGTTTTTTAACTTAATTTTGAAGCTTACACATTTTCCTTATTGTAAAACCATCATAAACATAATTTTATGTCTCATATCCTATATAATAAAGAGCTAATATGCAAATGGTGGTCATGCCCTTATACCCTTGTGCCAGGGCTGGGGGACCTGTGGTGGGCCAGGCCTAGGACCTGAGGCTCCATCCCTGCCCTGGCAGGGCTTGATGAGGGACCTGAGGCTGTACCCCCCCCCTGGTGGGCTTGACGAGGGATCTGAGGCTGTGCCTCTCACCCTGTGAGGCTTGAGAGAAACATCAATCAACTGCCTCCTGCACACCCTGTATTGGGGATGTGCCCACAACCAAGGTACATGCTCTTGACTAAAATCAAACCTGGACCCTTCAGTCTTGAGGCCGATACTCTATCCACTGAGCCAAACTGGTTAGGGCTAATTTCCTTTTAATGTGTACAAATTTTGTGCACCAGGCCACTAGTTCTCTAATAAAAGGATGTATTTTAATCTATGTAGACATTTTATCTCCTTGTTAGTGAGCATATAATTAATTGTTTTACCCTTATGAATATTAATGTGATAAAAATGTACACTAGAGTTTTTTCAGAATGTATTATTTCTTCAGGAATTTGAATTAGTGAGGCAAAAGATGTGAACATATGAAGGGAATTAATACTAGTACATGGCCAATAATCCCTTAAAAGTGATTTTCCTGATTTTAGTTCAAAGGAGAGTATTACCTTTTTATTTTGAAATTTAAGGTATTCTAATAAAAGGAGGGTTTGAATGGGAACGGATGATAACACATGGAAAGGACTGAGGAGAGTGGTCGAAAGTTTTTTTTTTTTTAATCACTATTTCTTAGTGGATTTACCTATGGTTCTACAAATGGCAATATATGAATCAGAAAGAAGAAATAGCACATACTGAAAGGTAAATTGAAGAGATGTTCATAAGGGGATATTTAGGATAAAGATAAGGAGGGTCAAGGAAACTAGCAAGGAGTAGTGCAGTAGTATCCCCATAATAGTAACAGTTGGGAGCTATTATGACCCTTAAATGGGCAATGTGAAGAAGCCATTCCTAGACTTTGAAAAGAATTGCTACATAAACAACACTGTGGAACTCAAGTGGAAGTTTAATATTTACAGGTGCACTACCTCAGTAAAGGGCATTTGTTTGTTCTTTGTTGTCTCCATTAGAAGCTTGCTTCAGGGGCTGAATCCATTATCATTCTACTGGTTTCAGATGACAGATCCTCTGTTATTACATTACTAATGAGTTTAGAATAAGTTATATCATCACCTTGTTTCATCTCCCCCTGCCCCACCCTGACCTTCATCACTGTGTTCCTCAGAAGTTCATGTACTAAAATTCCAACTCAGGTTCCTGTTGCCTTTGTTTTGTTTTACCAGCAATGGCGTTGTTCCCAGTGTTGCTGTTTCTGGCTGCTGTGTTGCTTCCATTCTTTCCTGCAAATGGACAGGTATGGCCAAGGTTGAAATATTTTCAGATCAGGCAACCCTGAAGAATAGCAAGCAATTAGATTAATTTTCCAAAATAAAAAGAGATAGTGTGTCTGGGGCATCACAATGTATGGTAGCCCCTAAACACATGAAGATATTGAACACAGGACATATCTGAGATATGTAGTCAGAACTGAGATCTGCATATATATGATGCATAGCAGACTTCAAAGACTTAGTTTAAAAAGGGTGGTAAAATAATATCGCATTAATAATTTTAATATTGATTGCGTGACAGAAGCATATATTTTGAATATGTTTCAAAAATATCTACACTAATAAAAGAGAAACATGCAGATTGACCATCACTTTGCCATGCTCACCAGCCAGTCAGGAGTGAGTATGCAAATTAACCCAAAAAAGATGGCAGCGCCCTGCCTCCCAGCTGCTCTGGGCCTCTGGGCAGCACACATGCAGGCGTGGAGGACAGGATACCTGCTATGAGAGGAAGGGTAGGGGACAAAGGGAGCTACAGGAGTGGTGCTCCAGCTAGAGCTAAGACTGAAGGCTCTAGCTGGAGCAAAGGCCTGGGTCCCAGGTGCCAGAGGAAAACTGGTGCCAGCAGCCAAGGAAAAGAATGCCTATTGCACGAATCTTCGTGCAATGGGCTTCTAGTATTATAAATATCAATTTAACCTATTTTTTCTTTTGTAAAGTAGCCACTAGAAAGTTAAAATGACCTTTGATGCTTTGATTATTTTTCTGTTGACAGTATTGGTCTATGTATTTAAAAGCTAATGAAATTCCTCTTATCTTAAGATCATTTTCTGGTTTACTTGTATTTAATCTAGTTCAATGTGATCCCCACAGAAAATTAACAATATATTTCCATAATCTCAAAACTAGCAAAACTTCTCATACATTACCACATTTAATTTTCACAGTTACTGCATGAGAATAAGTATACCTTTTGTATTAATTTGAAAAAAAATTACTGGAAATATTAAGCATATGGATTTTTTTCATAACTTTTACAATTCATTTGTGAAAGATAAGATGCTCTAATTATTGCTAATATTTTATTTCACTTTAATAATCCCAGGAGAGGTATCAATTACCCTCTTTAATTGTTGAGTAGTGCCCATATAGGAAATATATTTCCTGATCAGAAAACCTCTGAATGTAAGGACCTTTGGTTCTGACTGTTCACACACCCTTCTTAATTAGCATTGGGCAGACAAGATTAGTTAGGACCCTTAAGAAAGAGAATTCTGACACTGGGTCAGACCTCATTTGGCAATCATTATTAATCAACTTTCAATCTGAAGACAATATATTCATCACTTAGGGCTTCATTCAAGTCATTTACTGTCTTCTTCTCAATTTCTTTCCTAAAGATTTTCTGTCATAGCCCTTTCTGATACCCTCTGACCTCTCTCATCGATATCCTAGTTTTCATTTATAAAATCATTGAAAAGGGCACTATCGTTAGATCTTTTGCATCAGTAAATGTTTGCTGGTCCGATGCTCTAAATTCCCTCTGCCCAGGGCTTTCTGTGCTTTGTCAGGGTGCCTACAAAACGTTATTCACTCTCAAAACCCCAATCCAAGCCATTTTTTGGGAAGCCTTTCCTAACCCTAATCAAGAAAAATTGATCCTGCCTTTCTCTATATCTAGTAGATCTTGCCTATCATTTTATTTATCATGTGATATTATAATTCTTTATGTCATATTGCCTATTCAATATAAATTCTTTAATGACAGAAAGCATATTTTATCATTGTATTTTCAACACTTCATATTTCTCATCACCTAATAAAACTTTTATTAATATTTATTAAAAAGAAACAAAGGCATGTACTTTTCAGTAGAATTGTTATTTATAAAACAATATGGGTTAAGAAGTAGGAAATAATTACTTCTTTTTCTCAGCATCACATTCTGATATGTATTGAAATAAAACAATTTTAAATAGGTTTTTGAGGTTAATAGGATATATCCAGGGATATTATTTTACACTTTGATTGGTCACTGCTAATATTCATGTGCATCCTTTTCAACTTAAGAGTTAGTGGCTGGGAATGTGCCAGATTTGTGGGTATGTATGCTGACATTTGATCTTGGTCCCTGTCTTTAGGAATATACATACAGGTGGGAGAAATGGATGCATAAGTAGATAGTGGCAATATAAATATGGTCAGACCTGTGCTTACAGTATCTGGATAACTTTGCAAAATCTCAGTACTTGTGGAAAGAGAGAATAACTTATTCCAGCATGTCAGGAAAAATCAATAAAGGGTTTTGTCTGCTTAGAATTATACTTGCTTCTATGCTTAGACCCCACTCCCTCACCCTCCACCCACGCACAAAGTTATACCAAAAATATAAGCATCTGGTAATACCTTAGTTATATTTTTGTTATTGAAATGAACAAAACCAGCAATAACCCATTAATTGCATGGCTTTGCTCCCTCCAAATTGCCTTGGAGATTTGTTCAATATTATAAAACTGTCTTTTGATTAATTCCATAGAAGCTGCTACATAATAGTAAATCATTGGCCAGAGTATTGAATGCACATGGAGTAGGCCTGAACATTCTTTCTTTGAATACAGGTAACATGCTAGGTCAAAATTCCCCCTTCAAGTGTAGAGTCACCTGATCCTCCTCTTATCACCACTCCCTTGCTGCAGTCTGACTGTGAATGAAAATGTCTTAATGGTTCCCATCTTATAACTTTGTCATTATGCTATCCCTCAGATCTCTAGACCAATCACATCGAGACGTCTCTTCATGCTAGAAAGTGGTATTTGTGGCCTCAGAGGTGTTTTGAATTGTCATGACATGAATAACATCTACACTCTCAAAATTTAACACTACTTCTTTTCTATTTAAATGTTATAGCTTTGATTCAGATTCATTGGCAATGCTTAATAATTAATATTGGTTTGAACTGAATCCTTTTGAAGTAATCTTGGTGCTCTTGAATTAATTTACTCATATGCGATTTTTCACACTTTTAAAAACTAATTCTGATTTGGCTTTTCTTTAGAAGCCAGGCTTTGCTGCTCTGTCAACCACCCGAAAAGAAGTGCAAAAAGAGATTATAAATAAACACAATGACTTACGAAGATCAGTCTCTCCACCGGCCAGAAACATGCTGAGGATGGTAAGAGGTGGCCACATAGAAAAGTGGCTTGAGCCAGTTGTGATAACGACTGTCTCCTACTAAAAAAAGACCTTGAAGAACTTTGTGACTTAGGAAGTTCCATTTCTGATATTTCATTAGAGCTTCTGTTATAGACAAGGCAGAAATACTTTTCTTCATTCCACGTACTATTTTTGCTTAAAAAATTGTGTATCGTTCTACCATTGTAGGTTCTATTCACTGGAATAATGTCATCTGTCAGAATTGATTCACTATCATGTGCATTTCAGAGTTCTCTGTCTTTGTGAGTGAAATTTCTCTTCCCAGAGAAATTATATATTGTATGCATATATAAATTGCATACAATTTCAGGGGACCCAGCGAACCCTGAAACCCACTCAGGAACCCTGGCCATGAGGTTAGTGTGTGCCATCTCACCTTGATAAATTGACGTTTAGACACTTTCACTGGGCCTTTTCTGTTTGTTTTGACCCAGTAAGTTCTCTGGTTACAGGCAACTCTTCTGAACAGCTCCTCTCCATACAATCAAATAACCTACAATCATCATTGACATCATCCTTGTTATTAATGTCCACTCCACCCAAGTAGGTTTCACCCTGAACCCTCAACCTTTCCTCTGAGACATGTTGTTAGCCAGGAAAATTCAAGTGTTGCTGACTTGAAGCTTTAAGGAACCCTCTTTCAGGAAGAGAGTCTACAACTATCTTACCGTTGGAAAAAAAAATTAATTACTATGCATATTCTGCGGTCCCCTAGTACAATCTTGGCAGGGCCTATGCAAGTGAGGGGTACAAAACTTGATCTTCACTAACTCCATGAAAGCAGGCAGAAATTCTTAATTGTACTTTATAATGTTTTAATAACTTGTTCATTTTATAGGACTATTTAAGTTGGCACAAATTCTTTTTTTCTTAAAATACATTTTTATTGATTTCAGAGAGGAAAGGAGAGGGAGAGAGATAGAAACATGAATGATGAGAGAGAATCATTGATCGGCTGGGCTGCCTCCTTCATGCCCCACACTGGGGATCAAGCTTGCAACCTGGGCATGTGCCCTGACCAGAAATCAAACCTGTGACCTCCTGGGTCAATGTTCAATCACTGAACCACCACGGCGGCTGGGCAGCACAAATTCTTAATTGTACTTTATAATGGTTAAGCAACTTGTCCTTTTTATAGGGTTATTTAAATTATGGAGGCAGAATTAAAACCAAATCTGTAGCCATCCAGTAAAGGGCCATTATGTTTTTCTGATCATTACCTCCTCCTAATCTATAACCGGAGAGGCATTTTCCCTTTAGGATCAATGCCATTTAGCCTAAATAACAGACCATTCTGGGCCTAGTGCCAGAAGCCAAATGTCTTAGAAACATATTAAGTGCTGAAAAAGAACCCACCAAAAACAAACAAACAAACAAACAAAAAAACAAACCCACACAAACAAAAGGAACTAGAAATGAAGTGTGCCAGCTCAGTATTATAGGAAAACCATGTCAATACATCTACATGTTTATCAATATTTAGGCTAGGAGCACTGCTAAAAGTCTTTAGATATTACTGCTGTGCTATCATCTATAGACAATTAACTATCTTAGACTTCACAGTTACTTTGGGGTAGCCATACTATCTCTGTTTCTTTTGAAGTAGAAAAGGACACATTAAAAATGGTCTTTGATTATAAGAATAATCAGAATATGCATGTACAGAGAAAGTTATAATGATGTGAATCAAGCTACCAATCTCTTTATAAACGTTATGCACCTTTGTGTTTTAAGTCATTAAGTGCCTATCTTCTTCTCTGCTTTTGTTTTAGCAATGGGACAGCAAGGCAGCAGCAAATGCCCAAGTGTGGGCAAACAAGTGTACTCTCAAACACAGTCCCAAACAGGATCGAAAAATTGGTATGTAAATCAAATATTTGTTGAGTAGGTGAACAAATAAGATAATAAGGGGCCATTTCTTGATGTTGCATTAAAAAACCTTTGTGAAACTGAAACCGGTTTGGCTCAGTGGATAGAGCATTGGCCTGCGGACTGAGGGGTCCCAGGTTCGATTCCTGGCAAGGGCATGTACCTTGGTTGCAGGCACATCCCCAGTGGGGGGTATGCAGGAGGCAGCTGATCGATGTTTCTCTCTCATTGATGTTTCTGACTTTCTATCCCTCTCCCTTCCTCTCTGTGAAAAATCAATAAAATATATACTTTAAAAAAAAGAAACCTTTGTGGATAAATATTGCTTCTAATGCTGCCTTTTCAAGTTAAAGTATCCCTGTGTGAGAGAAAGCTCAGAAAAGCATCACTTTGTGCTTACTGTTCTCTCTTTCATAAAAACTGTCTCACACAATGTCATGTTTGTACCTCTTAACCATCTCATGAGTAAAGCAGGTCTTATGTCATTTCTTTTTCTGTTTTAAAGAGTAAGGGACTCACTGTCCACAGGAAAATAATTGCTAGCAAGTGTTACATATGGGAAATTCAAGTGAGAATTTTAGACTTTTAATCCATTGCCCTTTTCATAGTATTGAGCCTGTTTGTGTTTTGAAAAACTATTTATTTTTGAATTTCTAAAATATGTTGAATTTTGTCAAACCATTCTGATTTTTACTCAAAAATATTTACCATTAGCATCTTTTTCATTTTTGATGACAGTAAGTCAAATCTTTTGTGTGTTCTGGATGCTCTTACAAAGCATGCAATACTATATTAGACTCGAAAATAGCCTCAAAGACATGACTTCTACATTAAGGAACCTAAAACAAGGAGATATCATATGTATTGACAATTAAACAAAATATTTACTTGAAGTAGCAACTGACAGATATAGGCAAGCCCAATTTGAAAATAGTAAATAACTCACCTGTTTTGAAAGTAAGACTGTCATTGTTATTTTTTATTCTATAATTTAATGAAATTATTGAGAGGGATGACTTTTATTCAGAAAAAGATTGAAATAACTGGTTTTGAAGATCCCAATCTACTGTTAAAATTTCAGCTTCTTTCTTCCCTTAATAAGGAGCTATTCAAGAGTAATTTACACTACCTTTAAGTAGTATGTAGATATTACATTTCAACCCATCCAAATGTAAATCTTAATTTCAAGGTTTGAAAAGTACATTAAAATGTTTGTGGGCTGCAAAGCACCTTTACCCTAATTCTTTGAAGAGAAGTTGGCTTGTGACATTATGATTTGCTGATTAAAGAGTACTCATAAACTTTGAAAATAGTGTCCCTCCTAATGTCATTTGCTTTATGCTTGGAACTCTTAAAGACCGAGAGTAAGATTGTTTTCAAAGTTTACACAAAATAACTACCCTAAACATTTATTGAAGTTGCTATATATAAAAAATTTCTGGTAAGTATGGGTGAGAATAAGAGAAACACCGTGAGTTGCTTTCTGCTTTCAACAAGCTAACAATGCACAGTTGAGAGCACATGAGGCATACACTCATGAAGAATTTAATATGAAAATGAATGACTCTAGGAGCAGTAGATATTAAAGAAGGAAAACTTCATCTACTCAAAATTTTGCATGTTGAGATGAGCCTCAATGTGTTTGGCATATTTGGTTTCATTTAGGCTTATAGCTGATAAGGAACTTTCTATGTATGAGAGTTCCCTGGTTCAATGAGGGAAATGATTTTATCTATTCTATGGGCCCAAAACAAAAGGATGCAATATTAATGAACAGTTAGCAACTATGGGCATTGGTTTGAAGATCAGGGACTCGATTGATAGAGATAGATAGTTAGATAGATAGATAGATAGATAGATAGATAGATAGATAGATAGATAACAGATAATCTCCTCCCTCCCTCCCCCCCCTCTCTCCCTCTCTCTTTCTCTTTCTCCTCTTTCTCTCTATCAACATTGCATGATTTATTGCTTTTCCCATGAATGATTTGTTTTTTTCTTAGGTAAAAGGAGTTGTGGTGAGAATCTCTATATGTCAAGTAAGCCTGCTTCATGGCCACAAGCAATCCAAAACTGGTACAATGAGGGAAATGATTTCATCTATTCTATGGGACCAAAACAAAAGGATGCAGTGGTTGGACATTATACCCAGGTAAGGAAAAAAAAAATGAAAAAAACAAACAAACATAAAACTTTACGATAAATGCCCTAAAGACAAAGCTTCTCCAAATTTTGACTGATTCCAATGCTGAATCTGGGGGAAGATCCAGTAGGTAAAGCATAGTCTTCACGTTGTGTGAGTATTTCAGCTGTGAGCCATCATTTGTTAAAAGCATGTAGGCTCTTAATAGGAGAACTTTATTTTCTGAGTAGCCTAAATGGATAAAGCAGTGAATATGCATGTAAATGTAATAATTTCAAAGGTTTTTACTTTAATTCAATTATTAAAATATTTCCATAAGATAAAGGAAAGTGTGTGTCAGTAACATTCTTTTCAGTTTTTTATTTCCTATTATTTGTTTTTTTTAAATAGTTTCTTCGCTAATGTACTCTCATATTTGCACTTGCATGTAGCTTGTTTGGTACGCGTCTCACCTTGTTGGATGTGGAGTTTCCTATTGCCCCAAAGAAAAATCTCTAAAATACTATTATGTTTGCCAATATTGTCCCAGGTAAGTATATGCTTTCAAATTTGCTGTCAATGATGCCATCGGCAATTTAATATTTTAAAATTATCATGTAAATAGACAACTCAGACTAAAAAAGCATATTTCAGTGAAGAGGAGAGATAAATCTTTAGAAATATGTTCTAAATTTGAGACACAATCAACTTCTCAGAAAGAAGACCAATTTCTCATATTTGAGTCATATATTCTAAAGCTGTCTTCCATCATGATTAAAATGATTTGTCTTCCCTCTGAACTTCCTTTTCCATGGGTATATGTTGTATGTAGTTCTCTAGACTTGGTATTATCAGTTTTATATTAAATTCACATCTGGAAAGTGAAAGCTGGATGGTAAGGCCAGGGGTGAAGGTGAAATAGTAAATGGTAATGACTTTGTAGTGATTCCAACCCTTTGTACTCAAATATTTCTACTCCTGATCATCTAAAAATACCTATAGTATACATTAAGAACTGATTAAATCTTGGGCCTCAAAGGGTTTTCAGGAAATTCCTGATATTTTTCAAATTGTCAAGAAACAATAATATCTTAAGTATTCACTTATTACAATTTAACACAAAAATTTCTGAAAGAATCATCCATTAAAATATTTTTAATAGCTCTGGCCCATGTGCTAAGAGGTTAGAACGTCTGATCACACATTAAAATATACTCTCAAAACTTTAGACCTATTTATTCCATTTCATTTGCTCGGACTGTGAGATTATGGTCAAGGAATTGCGAGTATGTGTGAATTATTATCTTACTTTGCATTGTTATCTGAGTATAAGTCAGCAATGTTCATTTTTCAGATGACACAATGAAAAACGTTGAGTAAATACTCAGATATATAAGGTGATCGCTGCTACCCTTGGAGCATAAACTAAACTGAAAAATGTCTTTCAAATTTCAGTGGTAATATTATTGGCAGAACTCTCACTCCCTACCTGAAAGGAACGCCTTGTGCCAGCTGTCCTAATCACTGTGACAAAGGATTATGCAGTAAGTCTGAAGTCATTAATTTATCAGGGTAATTAAATAACCTGATATGTATTTTTAAAAATTGAGAAATCTTCTGAACGAAGCCAACTTAAGCAATGCCTTCATGCAGAAGAGAACAATAAAATTACTCAACAGAATGTGTTTATGTGAACATCTGAAACCATTCAGTATATATACACTTTTTTCAATGAAAGCCTGTTATCCTAGGTAACCTAAAGAAACATCTACCAATGATATATATTTGTGACTATGTTGAACCAATTGCATATTGGCATGTATGAAATGTTTCTGTAAAAATAAGTTATTGTAATTAAATATGAATTTTCTTTTCATCAAATTAATGATAATATAGAAAAGATGGCATTTTAAAAAGAAAATATATATAAATATAAAGGTGTGAGAATACAGAATATTGCTTAGTCTAGACAGGCACACCAAATATAGTCCCTTATATATCAAAATATTAATCATACTAAATTTCTCATTTTCCTCATAGCATAGTTGAAATTATCAAGTTTAATTTAATAATCATTTGCACTTTTGTTTTGCTAGTAAATTTTATGTATTTTAAAAATGTCTATCAAATTGGCATGTGGTATTATTTGCTAACAGAAGCCTCATTATTTTAGCAAAAAGATCAAAATTGATGTCATATAATATCTCATTTCCAGTGTTGTTATGAATGGAGGTACAAAGAGGTTTTTTAGTTGGATGAATTATTAGAATTATTATGAGCAATACAATTGACTCATTTTTACCTCTCAAATGCATTCACTTAACTGAATGGTAGCATTCTTTCTGAGTGAACGATATAGCCATAATTCAGAATACTTACGATATAAAAGCTATAAAAACTAAAGAAGAAAATACTAATACCTCTGTATATACTATTTGTTAAGGATTTTGGAACTAATCCTGTTAGTATTGAGTAACGAACTAAAAGACTTTAGGCAGAAGAGTGATGAGAACAGAACTGTGTTTCATACAGAGCTTCTGGCAGTAGTATTAAGAAACAATTGAGTAGAAGCTATCTGACAGACTACTGTATTCAGACAAAATGAATGAAGAGAAATGGGCAGTTTATGAGAGACAAAGAGAAGAATAGCCAGTGTTTATTACCTGCACTTGTTAAGCATTGATAAAAAGTAGAAGGGGATGAGTGCAGGTAGATTCCTACTTCCTGGTTTGAATTATTTAGTAGTAGGACTGCCATTCCTCTGAGGTTGGGTGAATTGATTTGGGAGTTGCGGAAAGATACCAAAGAAATGCCAAACTTGTAGGTAGGATGATGAATTTAGGTTGAGATTTGTAGCCACTGAGGGACATCCAAGAGGAAATGTCCAATAATAATAGTAAAATTCTATTTTTATATTTTTTACTTTCACATCTCCGAACAACTTCTTACTCCTCAAAAGAAAAGCCGGTGGCATTAAGTTTAGTGGCATCAGTATCTAATATAATTTTTTGTGATGATGGAAATGTTCAATATTTTACTGCTCTATGAAGTAGTCCCTAGACACATTGGCTGTTGAGTACTTAATCTGTAACTAGTATCACTGAGAACCTGAAATTATGAAGTTATATAATTAAAATTAAAATTTAAACAACCACATGGCTAGTGGCTATACTTTTGAAGAGTGCAGTTTCATAAACGTTTATTTAAATTCATTTCACCATGTTTTCTGAGGGAGGAAAGACAGCCATTTATTTTAGAAACATTTGGAAAAAGCTCAAATTAAAAAAAAAAAATCCAAACACACAAAATGATGCCTTACTCAGTGAATTTAACTAAGAGGTCGTATGTCCCTCAAGATAGGGCATAATGACTGACACCAACTTGTTCATCCTGTTATGCTATCAGAGCATAATGCACGTTCGTACTGTTCCCTCCTCCTCACTCACATGGAATTTATTGTTTGTGTTATTGCTGTGGAGGAAAATGATAATGAAGTGACTAATTGTTTTTGCTTTTGTTCCAGCCAATTCTTGCGAGCATTTTGATCTTTATTCTAACTGTAAAGATTTGAAGAGCCAAATGGGCTGTGAAAATGATTTTGTCAAGAAGAATTGCAAGGCTGCCTGCAAATGTTCAAAAAAAATTTATTAAATGCCGAATACAGACTAATCATGGCTAAGTGGAAGGGAGCCACATCTACTTACACTTAACATTTATTAGCAAAGAAATCATTTACATGTTAACTATAAATTTGATTCCAAATAGTAATATCTTTTTCTCCTGGACCTTCATTTTACTTGACAGAAATGTCTCTCATCCAAAGAAGGGTTCAGATGTGTGGTCTTTAATTCCTCCTCTGCCATTCACCCTTCTTCTCACTCATCTAGCTTCCATCTTTATAATTAAATTAATTTTTTTTTCTTCCTAAAGAGAACCCAACCTTCATTTTGCCAAAAGCAATGAAGATTTCTGATTCTTCATCTGCATAAATTGTACAGTAAAAATGACCACACCTTTTTTAAACCTCTCTTCTCTTAGGCATATCTACCTTAAAGAAGAACTTAAGATAATATACATAAATACTCTTTCCTCCAGGAAGTAGAAGTTAGTTTCCTCTCTTTTGAGTCTGGGCTGAACTTAGTGACTCATTTCCAAAGAGTCAAGTATGGGAAGGGAACAGTAATAATTTCACAGTAGAGAAATCTGGCAAATGCCACCTTAACTAAATAATCAGAGTCAGAATCATCCGTAATAAGTGGACTCAACTACCCTTCATCTGATGTTATTAGAAAGGTATTTCACTTCCGTGGTATTGTTTCTAAAAACTTATAACACAAATTTTTTCATTAGATAACACATTAGGCAAATTTAAATGGAGGGACATTTTACAAAACACCACTGATCATGATGCCTCCAAAATGTAAAAGTCATGAGCAATAAGAAAGTTCAGAGAAACCGTTACAGACCAGATTGACTAAACAAACACAAGAACTAAATACAACGTGGTACTTTGGATTGGATATTGGAACAGAAAAATATCATTAAGGAGAAAATTGGTGAAATCTGAATAGACTCTTTAGTGTTTTTAATAGTAATGATGATTTCTTAATCTTTCCAAATGTACTGGGATAATGTAAAATGATAATATTACAGGGAATTGAAACCGGATTCAGAGTATGTGGAAATTCTCTGAAACATTTCTGTAAATCTAAAAAGACTCCAAAATAGCCCTGGCTTGTTTTGCTCAGTGGATAAAGTGTTGGCCTGCACACCAAAGGGTCTCAGGTTCTATTCTGATTAAGGTCATGTACATGGGTTGCAGATTGAATCCCTAGCCTGTGTGGGAGGCAACCAATCTCTCTCTCTCTTTCTCTCTCTCTCTCTACTCATTTCCTACCCTCCCTCCTTTCCACTCACTCTAAAAATCATTGGGAAAATATATCCTTGGGTGATTAACAAAATAAAATAATAAAATAAAAAGGCTTCAAAATAAAAATTGCATTGTAAAAGAAAGTATATTTTTCTCGGCTCCATACTTGTTCTCTAGATTATCTGGTTATTCTTTCTCAGACTCCCCTCCCCCCACTACCAGCAAATTTTGTCGGTTCCACTGCTAAATGTTTGATTTTGTCTTTTTCAAGAACTTTTGGATATCAATGATTTGATTGTCAAATCAAACTCAGCTGCTTATCCAGTGTCTATGACCACTAATCATTTCAAGGATATTAGTCATGAGGCAGAGGCAAAGCAGGGATAGGTCCAAGACCGCCAATGTAGCTCTGAGATGGTGCTTCTGCAACACATTTCCTAATCTCAACAGCGATAGACTTCCTTTTATGTCTACTTTCAAAACCTCCCCATAGAGCTCTCAAGTACTGAAGATGATACTTATACTCAAATTGATTAGCAAGAAGGTAAATCATTTTTCTCTACTTTGCTATTTTCACTTTATTTAATTCTCCTTTATTTCTTATGCTCCAAATTGAATTATCTTATCAAATTCTATCAAGCTTCTCAAGATTTTTCTTAGCTCAGGGAATTTGTGTTTGCTAATAGCAGTCTGAAAGATTCATCCCTCAATTATTTGCTAGACTAGTTCCTTCACATTGAATGTCATTGCACCCAAGGCATTCCTTTGAGTAAATAATCTGAAGAATATCCCCTCATAGCTCCCTATACTTCCTTTCATAATAATCATTACCATGCATAATAACTCATTCCTACATTCAACAAATATTTATTGGAAACAATTATGATTCAACTATTTATTTAAGTCTTTTGAAAATAGTGATTAACAGAATAGACCAAGTTCAGAACTTCATGGAGTTCACACTATAACAGGGCAGAAAGAAAACAACATATTTGCAAATAAATCCTAATATAATATAAGAAGTGATAAGTGTTATAAAATAAAATGGGCAAGAGAATGAAGAATAATAAGGACAGGCTGGGAGGGGAAATTTTTAATTTAAATAAGATAGGTAAATACTCTCTGAGGTAATGACAATGGATTATAGCCATAATAGAAGTGAGAAAACAACCAATAACAATAAATAATCAAGAAATTCTCAGGCAAAGAGAATAGTGACTACAAAGTTGTGGAGATAGTGATAAACTTATTATATTTAAGGAAAGGCAAGAAGGCCAGAATGGCTGAAGCACAGTGAACAAGGTGAAGATAATTTTAAAGAGCCCTAGTTGGTTTTGGTCAGTGGATAGACCATCGGCCTGTAGACTGAAGGGCCCCAGGTTCAGTTCCAGACAAGGGCACATGCCTGGGTTGTGGGCTTGATCTCTAGTAGAGGGCATGCAGGAGACAGTCAATCAATGATTCTCTCATTATTGATGTTTCTACTTCTCTATCTCTCTCCCTTCTCTGAAATCAATAAAAATATATTTAAAATAAAGAAGTAAACAAACAAATAAAAAGGGGTCAAAGAGTTAAGCACAATTTAGTCACAAACTTACCTGCCTAAGAACTGTGATATTATTATAAGTAAACAATGAGATAGATATTGTAAGATGACAAAATGAAGCAAAAACTGGAAAACAAGGTAAGTATTTCCCAACTCAAGCTAGTATTACTGTTTGCCAAAGGCAAAGACATCACAAGAAAACTATATTATATTATCCCTCATGGACATAGATGTAACCTATTAAAGGGATCATACACCATGGCAAAGTAAGGTTGTCCAATTATAAAAGGTTGTTTGAACATTCAAAATTAATTAGTGTGATATACCATATTAAAAAAATAAAGACACCATCATCACAAATGATGTAAAAATGCAGCATCTTTCACAAAAACAAATTTTAGAAAACTAGAAATAGAGAGTAACTTTCTTCATCTTAATAAGGAACATCTAACAAAATCCTCCCGCTGACAATTACACTTAGTGATTGACTGAGTGCTTGTGCTCTATATGACTTCGTGGGTGAGTACATCATTGTAGTGCTTTTCAGTTTAGAATCCACTATCAGGAATAAGGTGAGGATGTCAGTTTGAACCACTTTGCTCAGATTTTAAGCTTACAGTCAACACAATAAAATAAAGAAAATAAGTTAAAGGTATATAGATTAGAAAGGCGGAAATAGTCTTTACTTGCAGATTAAAATGACCTTTCTTGGATAAACCAAGATGGCGGCATAGGTAAATACCCATACTGCTGCCCCATACAGCAAATTCAAAACTACAGCTAAGGAGAAAACAGACATCATTCAGAACCACGAGAGGGCTGGCTGAGTGGACATTCCACAAACAGAAGGAAAAATAAAAGGACTCTGAGACTCAGCGGAGCTGAGGAGGACAGAGTTGCGGATATGTGTGGAGTCAGAGGTTTGGAGCTACATGCAAATGGAAAGGGCAGGCGGTTGCAAACCTGGTGGGGTTTTTTTGAACTGAGAGGGAGTGTCCCACTGCACTGAGCCCTGGTTCTGGGCAAGTCTCGGGGAACCCAGACTAATATGGGGTGAAAATGGACTGTAAGGAGGAAACACGCTGAAACTTGGGCACTGCAAGGCCTGTGAGCTATCGGAGAGGGCTCGTGGCTGGCTCTAATGTTCATGAGGAAAAAAAAAAGCCAGACTGTTTCGTCTTCCCATTCCAGTGAGTCTTTGGGTGTGCAGACTGATTTGGGGAGAAACTTGACTGCCCAGCAGTGGGCAGAGCTTCGGCCAGCTTTATCTCAGAGGTGTGTACAGCCTTTGCCATAGGGCACGGAGACCCAGGAGCCATTTAGAGCAGAGCTGACTGGAAACCAGGGCTGCCTGCCCAGCCTGGAGACTCTGCCCCATCCAGGCTGAACACAGCTCATCCTCAAAGCCAATTGGCCTGGAGGTCAACCCTGTCCAGTGATACAAGCAACAATCTAGGCTTAATTAAAATAAGACTGTGCAATCCATAAAGAGGTGCAGCAAGAGTATCCACCTCAGGTAACTGGGAAGGCTGAGCCACTGTCCCCTAGAGGACACCTACCACACAAACCTACTTGATCAACTCAGGAAAGCAGCCAAAATGCAAAGACAAGGTAACAAATTACATGTGAAAGAAATGGAGGGAAAAAAATGACTGGACATAGAGTTCAAAACCACAATTATAAGTTTTTCAAGAGGCTGCTAGAAAAGGCAGATAAATTTAATGAGACCCTTGAGGATATGAGCGAGACCCTCAAGGATATGAGCGAGACTAAATATGAAAAAGGACCAACTAGAAATTAAGCATACACTGAAAAAAATATTATACAGAGACCCAAAAGTGGACTAGAGGACTGCAAGAATCAAGTCAAAGATTTGAAAAACAAAGAAGCAAAAATCACTAGGCCTGAAAAGCAAGAAACAGAAAAAGTCTAAAAAATTGAAGATAGTGTAAAGAGCTTCTGGGACAACTTCAAGCATACCAACATCTGAATTATGGGGGTGCCAGAAAAAGAGAGAGAGCAAATAATGAAAACTTATTTGAAGAAATAGTGAATGAAAACGTCTCTCACCTGGTGAAAGAAATAGACTTACAAGTCCAGGAAGCTCACAGACCCCCAAACAAAAGGAATCCAAAGAGGACCACACCAAGACACATCATAATTAAAATGCCAAGAGCAAAAGATAAAGAGAGAATATTAAAAGCAGTAAGAGGAAAACTGTTAGTTACCTACAAGGGAGCACTCAAACAATTGTCAACTGATTTCTCAACAGAAACTGTGCAGGTCAGAGGGGAATGGCAAAAAATATTCAAAGTGATGATTAACAAGAACCTACAACCAAGATTACTCTACCCAGCAAAGCTATCATTCAGATTTAAAGGTCAGATAAAGTGCTTTGCAGATAAGAAAAGGCTAAAGGAGTTCATCAACACCAAACCAGTATTATATGAAATGCTGAAAGGTGTTCCTTAAGAAGAGAAAGAAGAAGAAAAAGGTACAGATAAAAATTATGAACAACAAATACACATCTATCAATAAGTGAATCTAAAAATCAAGTGAATTAAAAATCTGATGAACAGGATAAACTGGTGAATATAATAGAATCAGGGGCATAGAAAGGGACTGAACTGACAATACTCGGGGAGAAAGGGTTTGGGAGGGGGTGGGAAGAGATGGACAAGAAGTGTACACCTATGGATGAGGAAAGTGAGGGGGAGTTGAGGGCAGAGGATGAGATGGATACCAGGGGGAGGGGAGATATGGGAAGGAAAAAAGAGCAACATTGTAATAATCTGAACAATAAAGATTTATTAAATTTAAATAAATAAATAGATAGATAAATAAATAAATAAAAACAAGCAAAAAAAAAAAGACGTTTCTTGATGTTTCTACCTCTGATAGAACTCATAAGCTAACACAACTAAAAAGCAAGTTTAACAAGGTCATGAGATTACAAGGTGGAACAGAGAGCACCTTAGAAATAAAAAGAAATACAATAGGCTTCTCATCAGAATCTATGCAAGAACCCAGTTCTCCCAAATCTCAGGCATCTAGGACACTGCTCATTTCAGCTCAGCACATTGCCAGCATCGAATTTTGCATGAGTATTTAGAGGTTCCTGCACTGCTCCTGTCAATAATGATATACTACTTTCCATGTGCTCACCAACATGTGTAGACTCTCATACTAAAAGGTTTCTTTATTCTCGATTTGCCCTTCATATCAAACTCATCAACACCACTTTTTTATTTTTTAAAATTCTTTACATCCTAACCTTTGTTCTATTTCTACTGTTTTAAAATTAATAGGGGAAGTTGTCACCACACTCATCTTTTTTCCATCACCAATCTCTCAGTTCTGCAAATCACCCTGCACAGTGCAATCAGGTAGCTTTCATGAAAAAAATATTTGATCATGTAATTTTCCTTCTCTCTAAACACTGGTAAAATTACTTCCCTATGTTATACAAGGAGGCAAATCCCCTTAGACTTCTCTACAAAGTTTCCCCAAATTTTCTATAGCCTAACATTCTTACCTACATATGCCTTTGTGAACACTAATTTGTGTGTTTCTATCTTCATACCAAATATACAAAACTTGTTTTCTTTTATGATCAAATCAGAGACAATTTTCAGAGAGGTTTAAATGAAACTCTACCATCTAGTTTTTACCCAGATAATACCAACTCACAAACTCCCAGTTGCTGAATATATTCCGGTTTCAACTACTTAGCACTAAACTACATTACCTGGTAATGTTCATACATATTTATCTTTCTCACAGCACTGTACACCTTAAAGAAAAGAGATGACATGTCCTTTTCTCTGAATTCTCTAAGAATCTAAGCCAGGCTAATATTAAGTCACAGAACTAATATTTACACACTGCCATCTATCTAACCAGTATTGTCCTAAGCTTTGGAATTATACCAATAGTCAAGAGAGACATAATCAATTCCCCAATACAGGGGGTGGGAAAAGTAGGTTTATAGTTATGAGTACATGGAAATTTGTTCTTGTATTATTATTTATTAATTATTACATTATTTTCTATATGAACAACTGTAAACCTATTTTTCCCACCCATGTATATGTTCCCTGACAATGTCTATCATTACAATACTCAAATTGCTCTCATTTTGACATTTTTCATAAGAACAAATAGTAATAATGGAAGTAGGATGCCTCTAAGAATAAAAAGGACATACAGAGTAAATTATAGCATATTATAAGATAACAAATACATTGTCTTGCACTATAAAAAGAACAAATGTACCAAATAATTCTATTTCTAAAAAGTGAGCAGAAATTTTGTGGCTATTTGTTACAGGATAGTGAGACGCTAGAAAATTTTTAAGCAAGTGGAATAGGAAACTAAGACAAGAAAATTGAACAAGGCCAAATGATTTGGATGCTTGAAGCTAGCTTGTAAATAACAAGCTATTATCTTTTCCAACTAAGGACACTTGAGAGCAAATACCCTTCTCCACTAACAGAAAGAATCAGAAGAGAGAGGGAAAGGAAGAGAAGGAAGAGAGAAGGGGATTTTTAATGCCTGTTCTCCCCAAACAGTAAACATGGAGTTAATAACCCTGGAACTGCTAAGGAAAGAAAGAAGAGGGAGTACTAAAATCCTATCTCACTAAACAAAGAAGTCAGCCATTTTGGAAAAAGAAAAACAAAAGGTGGGATACAGGTGTTTTTCTCCCTTTTCCACGTCCAGTGTGGAGAGAGAGATTGGGTTCAGTTTCTGAGTAGAGGAGCTGGGCATTAAGAAATATGAAGAATAGATTTCTGGGAAGGAGGAACCAAGATGACAGCATAGGTAAACACCTATCTTGCTGCCATACACAACAATTTCAAAACTACAACTTAACCAAAGAACAAACATCATCCAGAATCACCAGAAAGCTGGCTGAGTGAAAATTCCACAAATAAAAGTGAAGATACGACACTGTGACTTGGAGGAGTGGTGGCGGACAGTGTTGAAGATACGCACGGAGTCAGAAGTTTGGAGCTGTGCGTGCGCCAGCAGATAGGGCGGGCAGCTGAAAACCTGGCTGGTTTTCTCGAATGGGGGTGACAAAAACGTCCCACTACACTGATTCCCCAGCTCTGGGCAAAGTCCAGGGAACCCACAATTATATGGGATAAAAACTGGACAGTGGGGAGGCACGCCAAAACTCGGGTGCTGCAAGGGTCTGCAAGCTTGTGGAGAGGGCGAGCTTGTGCAGAGTGCACGTGAACTTGGGAACAGCACAGCTGCGTGACTGCGTAGAGAGGACTTGTGACTTACTCTCTCATTTGAGAAACCACCAGACTGCATTGCTTTACGACCCTGGATGAGACGTTGGGTGTGAAGACTCATTTGGGGAGAGGCTGAATTGTCCAGCAGTGAATGGAGCTCGGCAGCAGCTCTCTCTCAGAGGTGCTGGCAGCCATTACCACCTGGCAAAGAGTCCCAGGGGCCGCATAGGGAAGAGCTGACACTGCCTGCTTGGCCCTGAGACTCTGCCCATCCAACCTGAGCATGACTGAACCTCATACCCAATTGGCCTGGAGGTCAACCCTGCTAGTGCTAACAACAATAATTTAGGCTTAACTTCAACAAGACTGTGCAACCCATATCCACCTCAGGCAACTGGGGAGGCTGAGCCACTGTCCCTTAGAGGACATCTACCACAAAAAGCTAATTGAACAAATCAGGAAAGCAGGCACCAAGCAGAGACATGGAAAGAAATCAGATGTGAAAGAAATGGAGGAAAAAAAACACATGACTGGACATAGAATTCAAAACCACGGTTATAAGGCTTTTTAAGAAGCTCCTAGAAAGGCTGAGACCTATAAGAAAATGAATGAGACCCACAAGGAAATGAAGGAGACCTACAAGGATATGAAAAAGGACCAACTGGAAATCAAGCATACACTGACTGAAATTATAAAAATATTATACAAAGACCTAAAAGTACTCTAGAGGATCGCAAGAACCAAGTTAAAGATTTGAAATACAAAGAGGTAAAATCCACTCAGCTGGAAAAGCAAGAAACCAAAAGAACCCAACAAATTGAAGATAGTGTAAGGGGCCTCTGGGACAACCTCAAGGATACCAACATCCAAATTATAGGGGTGCCAGAAAAAGAGAGAGAGCAAGACAATGAAAACCTATTTGAAGAAATAGTGACTGAAAACTTCCCATACCTGGTGAAAGAAATTGACTTAGGAGTCCAAGAAGTGCACTGAACCCCAATATATAGGAACCCTAAGAGGACCACACCAAGGCACATCATAATTAAAATGCCAAGAGCAAAAGACAAAGAGAGGACCTTAAAAGCAGCAAGAATAAAAACAGTTAGTTACCTATAAGGGAGCACCCATACGATTGTTAGCGGATTTCTCAATAGAAACAATGGAGGCCAGACGGGAGTGGCAAGAAATATTCAGTGATGAATAGCAAGAATCTACAACCAAGATTACTCTACCCAGAAAAGCTATCTTTCAGAATTGAAGGTCAGATAAAGTGCTTCGCAGCTAAGAAAAAGCTGAAGGAATTCATCACCACCAAACCAATATTATATGAAATGCTGAAAGGTATTCTTTAAGAAGAGGAAGAAGAAAAAGGTAAAAATAAAAATTATGAACAACAAATACACATCTATCAACAAATGAATATAAAAATCAAGTGAATTAAAAATCTGATGAACAGGATAAACTGGTGAATATAACAGAATCATGGGCATAGAGAGGGAATGGACTGACAATTCTTGGGGAGAAAAGGGGTGTGGGAGGTGCAGCAAAAGACTGGACAAAAATCTTGCAACTATGGGAGAGGACAGGGCGGTGAGGTGGAGGGTGGGATGGGTACTATGGGGGAAAAATGGGGGAACAATGTAATTAATAAACTGAACAATAAAGATTAAAATATAAAAAAATTTAAAAATGGAAGAATAGAAGACACAGAAATAGAAATAAAAAGCTGGGGCTGGGTGGGAAGTCTGTTCTCTCTGATGAAAAGACAGCAACAATGAGCCCAAGAAGCCATGTTTATTTATATTACACAATACAAATAGGTTTCTCTAACATTAGGATCAAAGGAGTTTTGGTAGGCCCAGGTCCTATTCATTCTCATTCCCAGGGCAAGATTACATTTACATTTCAAGGCCCTCTCCCTGACACCTGAGGCAAAGTTAAGGGCAAGCTGATAAACACATCAGCCTTGTTGGTGAAGCATGTTTTTCAAAGACATGGTTTTGCCAGGTGTCTTGGCGTCTTGGATTCAGCTGGCACAAAGATTTAAATAATGCTCAAGGTGTCTTCCCTGGGGCTGCCCCCCACAGTGGAAAGTTTATTTCACTCCATGAAAGTGAAGCCAGCAACGTTTCTGGGCTTGTAAAGATAAAATTGCCAGGTTTTTCCCACAAATTTGGGAAACTAAAAGAGAGAGACCTTCAGAGTTAACCTATACCAAGATACCTAGCAGATAAATTTCAGAACCTATAGTCAGAAAAAATATATAAGGCACACCCTCCCTACCTTGCCTCACCACACTCGCTCCTTAAATTAGCCCAGAGAGCCCATCCAAACTTTAAGGTGGTTAGTAGATTTCTTGCCTTACTCTTTAATCCATTTGCATAGTTTATTTGCTTAATAAATTCGTTTTAACACAATGCAATTATCTGGAGTCACTAATTTGAATTGATTCCTATGAACATGACAAGATTCAAGTGGTCTGACTCAGGGGCCTGTCCAATAACACCTCTCTGGTATCTGTGAGAGGTGCCTATAACTTAAGTATCTGAAATGTTAAATTAGTAATCTAAGCAACATTTATCCAAAACATAAATATAGAGGTGAGAAAAATCTGGGAATCCTATATAATAAAGAGGTAATATGCAAATTAACCCTCATGCCCTCACAAGACCAGGCTGGCAGAGGGGTTAGTAAGGTCCAACTAAATGACTGAACAAGCAGGCTGCATAGGGTGACCAGGGGAGTGGGGGGTTGGGGGGTCAGTTGAGGGAGACTAGGCCAGTAGGAGTGGCAATTGGGGCGATCATGCCAGCATGCAGAGTCAGTGAGGGGAGATCAGGCTGGCGGGGGGGCGGGGGGGGAATGGTTAGAGGCTACTAGGCTGGCAGGCGAGTTATTAGAAGCCAGCAGCCCAGGATTGTGAGAAGGATGTCTGACTGCCAGGGATCAAGCCTAAACCAGCAGTCGGACATCCCCCGAGTGGTCCCAGATTGGAGAGGGTGTGGGCTGGGTTGAGCGACCCTCTTCCAGGCATGAATTTTATGCACTGAGCCTCTAGTGGATTTATGAACACTTAGAAAATCCATCTGTCTGGAGTTAACTTTGATTTAATGTAACCATAAGAGTAAAACAATATAAGACGGCTTGTGAATTCTAAGACTTTTAAGCCAGTTGTACTTGAACTGAAATAGAAGAGAATTAAAAATATCTGTGCAGCTGTCACTTGGAATTTTAACCTTGCAAAGGGAAAGTGGCACTCAGCACCATGAAACAAGGCAATCTTGTTATAATTGTGCCTATGTGAGTTTCACAGGATTGGGGAGAAATTTCAAGCCTCTTTTCATGGCCACAGAGAACTCGCAGGTGATGGATGATCATCTTCGGTTTGACATCTTTACACCCAGTATATCCTCTAAGTAATATATTAACTCATTCCTTTAAATCTTGAAAACAACTAAGCAGAGCAGAAAATGTATCTATTAATCATCTGCCCTCTGTGAAGAGAGGCAACACATCTTCAACCTACACCTCATATCCCTGCTGAACTTGGAAGCCAGCATCCTTCGGTCAAGAATTCTGGGCACTTTCCTAAGATTTGGTCCTGTGTTCCTGTGACTCTCTTTTGAATTTCCTGACAACAAAACGGTGTGGAAAGAATAAAGCAGGACACGGACACAGAGTGTTTATGAGCAGACCTGGCAAATGCCAACTTTATGTAACCCTGAGCTCACTGTTCTCATCATACTGGTATAGCACTGAAAACTTAAGTATCAATAGACCTTTCCAATCTCTTCTTTAAATTCCGATCCGTGCTGACTCAGGGGATCCTGTCTGTAAAAGGGACACCTCCTTTTCAGCCACGCCCTGGGCATTTTAAATCCCAATACATCTCCATCTTCTTTGTACTGTTCGGGTGTGTGAGCAGACGTTTACCTTCCTCATCATGGTAATGAGAGAAAAGCAGACCTCTGCTTTTCCCCAGGGAGAATGGGTAGGATTTTCTCCAGGGCAGCCGTGGAAGGAGCCAGGGGAAGGCGGGCCGGGGAGAGGGTAATTGGGGGAAGAACTGGGTTAGCCTGACGGCGCTGAACTCAAAGCTCTGTGACGTGTCGCCCACGTGGCCGACTGGCCTTTTCACTGGCACTGCAGCTGGAGGAGGGGCCAGTTGCAGCCCGACCCTGGCTCCTGCTCTGAAGCAGGAAGATCTGGGCCCAGGAGCCAGGGTAAGAAATAGAACAGGCTGGGAAATTGGAAATGACCAGGGCGGGGGATGTGGGTTAAAGTCAGGGGGGAAGGACCATCTGTGATGTGAAGGGTCTTGTGATTCTTAGTACTCTTTGGCTCTCCGGTACACCGGTAGGGTGTTTCTCTGTGTTGCTTAGTGCCCATTCGCCAGAGGCTTTCAAAATGTGCTTGTCTCTGTGAGTCCTGTTCACAAGGTGCGCTCTGAGTCATAGCCGAAGCCTGAAGTCATTTCTAAATCTGGCCTTCCATGAAGTCAACTTGAGAAGTTTTGCTTCTTAGGTTTTGAGTGCAGTTATGAGAAACTATGTATTATTACTTGTTTGTAGAATTGTGGCTGTTGAATCTTGTGGGCCTTATGCCATCTACTGGCTTCCAGGAAATGACATGAAGAGAAATACAGGTGTGACCAAAATCTATGTTGTAAATGCCCATTATGTGGGTGTCTACTTACAGAGTTTATCTTCTAAAGAGTATATGGATTAGTGGCCTAGATGAGGAGTTGTGAATCTTGAAAATATGTTGTAATATTCCAAGGATGTCAATTAACCCAATTATTTTTTAGTATTTGAATAAAATACAAGAACATCAAAACAGTCTGATCTCAGAACAGTCTTAATGGTGAGACCAAATTAATACAACAAAGTATTAGAGAGCAAGACTAAACAGTTGTATCGAGTTTTAAGTTTAGAGATGAGTGATTATACCTAGTCTTCACATCTTTATGTTAAATGTCCTCTTTTGCCCTGTTTCAGGATTATGGAACCATACACCATGCTCTCCCTGTAGACACCTCAGCAGAACCCTGACATTCTGGTTTTAAAACATCTGCAACAGAGGGCACAGTACTTTTCTATTAGTAAGTAGTGGGGGAAAGGAGGAAATGGCAGCCAACCTTTCAACTATGTATGCATGTGAGTTTAAAGGAATAAAAAAAATAATAATAATTTTTCTTTCTGTAAGTATAATCTTAATTTCAGGCTGATGTAAAGGATAAATTGTTGATTGTACACAAAATGCTGAATTGAGGCCAGGGGAGGAAAGAGGGGAGATAAGTACAGGCTAGCCATGATTTTATATTAAGAACAGTTCACTGAGTATGTAATAGAAGAGCAAGATAAAGGCACTTTGAATTTTCTTTCTCTGCAAATAACTATTTTATGGAAAGGTGATTGAGTTTATAATACCACATATTAACATGGGTGTCCGTTTTGTTAGGGCAGGTTACTTTATCCTGTATTCTCTTTTCAGTAATTATTCAAATTAAGTACCTAAATTTGAACATAATGTTAAAAACACTACTGAATGAATTTATTAATGTATTTGTTTTCAAGTGGTAATACCCAGTGATTACCCACCTGGCATCCTAGTTATGTCATTCATGTAACCCTTGAGTGCCTCCTATGGGCCAAGTAGTTGCAGGGAAGAGGGTGGGATTGAGGAACAGAAGAAGACTTAACCCTTCAGGGGCTCACTGTTACATATTGTACAGGTGCAATGACCCTATAATGTAAGTACTTGTCATTCACCACTTCAAAATAACAAGAGTAGAGTGGACAGTTGACCTTGCCTGTGTTGACCATCTCTCTATCTACTGTGTTATTAGTCAACTTACAAAAGTAGAGTATGAAACTCATTTTGAAAATATCCCTAAATATGTGTTCAAAACCTTAAGAAAGATCTGTATGACTTCGATTAATAACTAAATGCGGGTAAGGGAGAATGTGTGGCCTATTTCAGATAATGCTGCTCCTAAAAGCTTATTCACAACTTAAAGAGCTTTTAAGAAATGAATGATTGTAAATAATCATGTAAATAGCATTAACCTTTCAATCTTAAATGATCTATATAAAATACAAAGAAACTTACAACATAGGTACAGTGGACATATTATGGAACTATGTAACCAAAAAATATGAACATCTAGCCACTATATGCAGTATTTTAACTGAAATTTGAAGAACTTATGAAAGATAATTCTTCATTAGGAATCTCTGGTTAATGGATTCATGGTGTGGTGGTTCAGGTATGGCATGTGATGGCAATCTTTTAATCATGAATGTATAATCTACTTAATTTAGTGCTTAAGGGATTAATCAGAAAATTATGTAATTAATGTCACAGTAAGTTATAGTTTGCCAGTAGCTCTAAAACATGCTAATCTGACACTTCCCCTCTAATTTGTGTTTAACTTCATTTGAGATAGTACCTTCATCTCAGGTATTTGGCTACCCAGTGAAGGCATACATATCTAAAGGTTATCTGAATCTTCTCCGTAGAAAACTAAAAACTTTTCTGACTGTAGTAGAAAGAAGATAATGACTTATGAAGGTTTTACATTCCTTGAAATTTACTTTCTTTACTTGTCCAACAGTGGCCAGTTGTAATATTTATTTTTATATTTTTATTTATGCAAACTATAAAATTCCCCATACGTGCAAAACATATAAATACAGATATTAGAAACACTTTTAAAATTAGCAGTTTAATCAAACAACATGCATTTATTGAAGCTCTTAGGAGCTCAGAAAATTACCACACAGTAAAATGATAATAATGAAAATATTAATAATTTCCATTTGTTGAATATTCTATGCCAGGAATTATATTAGGTATTTTATGCCCTTTCGTTTTCAAAGCAAACAGATGATAAGACAATCCACATTTTACAGAAGAGAAAACTGAATTTCCAAGAGGGTTTCCCAGCACTGATTTTTTAAAAATTATGTTCGCAACCAAAAAGATATAGAAACTTAACTAGGAAGTCAATGTCACAGAAAACTCTGCCACACCAGTTCAGCCACAAAGTAGGATTCAAATTACCTTTGAAGTAATTAACTTGTCTTAAGTGGTTATTATAAAAATACTAGGCTGAAAGGGCAGCATCCAAATTTTAGGGTGCCTAAGAAGAGAAGGCTGGTTAGGGAATAAGGACATGCTTTACTCATATTAAAAGCTACATATGAATCAATGTCAACAAAAACAATGTCAAGGGGGGAAAAAAAGATGGCAGTATAGGTGAACACCTAAACTGCTGCCTCGCACAATAATTTCAAAAATACAACTAAAAGACAAAATGGTCAGCATCTAGAACCACAGGAAAGCTAACTGATTGGAAATTCTACAACTAGAAGGAAAGAGAAAAGCACACGGAGAATCAGAGGAGTTGCAAAGCCTGAGGTACAGAGACACGCGCGCGGAGAGGATGGGGCAGCTGAGGGCCTGACTGGCATGGTCTAGTGGGAAGGAGACAAAAACCTCCAGACTGCACTGAAACCCAGTTCTGAATGCACCAAACCCCAGTTACAGGCGAGACCTTGGAGACCCAGGCTCATACAGGGGAATCTGGACTGTAAGGTAGAAACTCAGGGGAATGGTGAAAGGCAGAGGTCCGGAGGCATGCAAGTGAATGAGTGTACAGACAGAGGACAGACTGTTGGCTTGATCTAGCGGGAAGGAGACAAAAGCTCTGGATGGCACTAAACCCCAGTTCCAACTGCACTGAACCCTAGTACCAGGCGAGAATCTGGGGGTCCAGATTCATTGGAGGAGAGACTGGACTGTTTGGCAGTGGGTGAAACTCAAGGGAGCATTTTTCAGAGGTGCTTGCAGCAATTTTCTGGAAACACTGAGACCCAGGAACCTCATGGGGTGGGGCTGACTGGAAGCCAAGGCTGTCAGCTCCACCCTGAAACTCTGCCCCATCCAAACTGAGCACAGAGGCTTTTGCAATTTTGCAAGTCTTGTTGCATAAGGCTGTCTCCCAGAGTAGATACAGCTGATCCTCACAGCTAATTGGCCTGGAGGTCAATTCCGCCCAGTGATACCAACAACAATCAAGACTTAACTACAACAAGGCTGTACACACAGTCCAAAAGGGGTGCACCAAGAGTGTCACCTCAGGTAATAGGGGAGGCCGAGACACCTAGCAGACAAAGCTACCCTACCAACTCAGAGAAACAACGAAAATGTGGAGACAAAGAAACAGATCACAAATGAAAGAAATGTAGAAAAACAAATGACTGGATATAGAGTTCAAAACCATGGTTATAAGGTTTTTCAAGAATTTTCTAAAAAAGGCCAATAAATTTAGTGAGACCCTCAAGGATATGAAAAAGGACCAACTAGAAATTAAGCATACACTGACTGAAATAAAAAATACTATACAGAGACCCAACAGCAGACTAGAGGAACACAAGAATCAAGTCAAAGTTTTGAAATACCAAGAGGTAAAAAACACTCAACCAGAAAAGCAAAAAGAAAAAAGAATCCAAAAATTTGAGGATAGTGTAAGAAGCCTCTGGGACAACTTCAAGTATACTAACATCAGAATTATGGGATTGTCAGAAGAGAGAGAGAAAGATACTGAAAAACCTATTTGAAGAAATAATGACTGAAAACTTCCCCCACCTGGTGAAAGAAATAGACTTAAAAGTCCAGGAAGCACACAGAACTCCAAACAAAAGGAGTCCAAAGAGGACCACACCAAGACACATCATAATTAAAATGCCAAGAGCAAAAGACAAAGAGAGAATGTTAAAAGCAACAAGAGAAAAACACTTAATTACCTACAAGGGAGCACCCATACAATTGTCAACAGAAACTATGCAGGCCAGACAGGAGTGGTAAGAAATTTTCAAAGTGATGAATAGCAAGAACTTACAACCAAGATTACTCTACCCAGTGAAGCTATCATTCAGAATAGAAGGTCATATAAAGAGCTTCACAGATAAGAAGAAGCTAAAGGAGTTCATCAACACCAAACCAGTATTATATGAAATGTTGAAAGGTATTCTTTAAGAAGAGGAAAAAGAAGAAAAAGGAGGAAAAGGTGGCTGCTTCAAACCAGAGCATGGATGGAACTGGAGAGCATTTTGCTAACTGAAATAAGCTAGTCAAAGAAAGATAAGTATCACATGATCTCACTCATTTATGGAATATAATGAACAACATAAATTTATGAACAAAAACAGATCCAGAGACAGAGAAGCATTGACTGTCAAATCTCAGAGGGAAGGTAGGGGAGTGTGAGGGTAAGGGGAAGAGATCAACCAAAGGACTTGTATGCATACATATAAGCCTAATCAATGGACACGGTCACCGGGGGGTGGGGTGAAGGCATATTTGGGGAGAGGGGATTGGAAGAGGTAATGGGGGATGAGGACACATATGTAATACCTTAATAAAGAAATTAAAAAGAAACAATGTCAGTCACCTGGCAATAAAATTTTAAGCTATCGGTGTAAAATATTCTGTTTCAAAAATTTATTGACATAGATTTACTGAAACAACCAGAATTTGCTGAAACAGAAGTAGGTGAAATATATATGGTGCTCTGACCTTCTCTTTACCTCCCTGCTTCCACCAGGTAAAGCAGATACTCAATCCTGCTCTGAGGACCAACAGTAAGTGATGACTCATGTATTGTAATGTGAACAAGTTATTTGTCAATCATTTTATTTTGCCAATGATAAAATTATATATTTAATCTATCCATGATTTTTAAAACTTTATGGTTACATTTTTATTATTAAGAGAATCAAGTAAATTTTACTCACTATATCAAATTGAAACTTAAATGAATTCTTTGTTTCATTCTAAAATAGAAGCTATAAATAATTTCCATGTTTATGACCTTAAAACAATTGAACTATTTTTAGTTCAATTGTTTTGTAGAACAATTTAATAGAAAAAGGTAAAAATGTGACAATTTATATATATTGGTGCACAAATTTGTGCATGGGTGGGGTCCTCAGCCTGGCTGTGGATTGAGACCTATGAGGAGGGGTAGCTGCAGGGAAGTACCCAGGGAGGTTGGCCAGCCAGGCACCCCCATTAGGGGCCGATCAGGGGGCAGGGGCTAGCCGTCCAGGGGCTGGGTGGTGGGAGGGTGTCTGGACAGTGGGAAGGGCTGAAGGAAGTTGGCCTGCCAGGAGGAGAGGCTGCAGGAGGTTGGCTGTGGGAGCACACTGACCACCAGGGGACAGCTTCTGCATTGTACATCTGCCCCCTGGTGGTCAGAGCATATCATAGAGACTGGTCAACCAATTGTTCTTGTGGTTCGGTTGTAACAGTCACTTAGGTTTTTATATACATAGATTGTCCCTACCAGAGACTATGTTAGTTCCACTATTATTCTACTGGCTCCATATGGCAGTCTTCTCTTGTTACAGTGGCTATGAGATAACCTTGTTCACTACATTGATTTTCCCCTCTTGTTCATGTACTATTAGTTTCAATGCAGAACTACTTTGTTTTCTTTAGACTTACTTCCCAGCAATGGCTTTACTCTCATTGGTGGTATTTCTGGCTGCTGTCCTGCTTCCATCTTTACCTGCAGAATGTAAGGTAATGTTAGAGTGGAAAATCCTTCCAGCCCTATCCAGACAACTTTGCGGGATGGCAAGGCACTTTTGACTGGGAATGGCAGGGGAGTCTGGCCCATCACAAAATAGTCACTGGTTGCTCAGAGCACTTAGCACAATTACCTAGATGAAAGTCCAAGGCTGCACTGTCCAGCACAGTAACTGCTAGCCACATGTGGCTATTGAACACTTGAAATGTGTCTTGTCTAAAATAAGCTGTACTTTAAATGTAAAACACATTCCAGATTTAAAAGATTTAGAATAATAGCAGAAGAAAATATTCCATTAATAGTTTTATATTGAATACACATTGAAATAGTATTTTAGATAATCATAAATTTAGGTCATTAAATTATGTAAACTTTATGGAACAGTTCACACACCCTACTCTCCCTTCAGACTTAGACCTCCACACACCTACATACAAAGATAACCAATAAGTATTGATGATTGATTTAATATCTTAATTACATTTCTCTTTGCTTTGTTTTCTCCAAATTACCTTGGAGATTTGTTTAATATTGCAAAATTGTCTTTTGAGTGATTCCATAAAATCTAACTACAATAGGTAGAATGAGTTTCATAGACTTTTGAATACATTTCAATTGAGCCTAAATATTCTTTCCTTAATACAACCTAAATGCATTCTGTCTCTAAATACAGATACCATACCAGGTCAAAGTTCCCTCAAAGTCTAGGATGAACCTTGACCTCCCCTTTATTCCCTTTGTACAGTCTGATCAAATGTAAAGAAATATATCATGGGGTTCCTATTGTGCACTTGTGTGGTTATAAAATATTATCACTCATATGCTATATTAAGAATTTCCTAGAACTAGCAATAGGTAGTTTGGTCTTAAAATTTTTAAAAAAATTTTGCCATCCTATGAATTACACTTCCATTCACAAATCTTCAAGTTACCTCTTTCCTATTTGTCATAGCTTTTGGCTGAGATTCATTGGCAATGCTTGACAACTAATATTGGCTTAATGGAACACTTTTTAAAGTGATCCTTGCTTCTTTGAATTAACTTATTCACTCTTACATGTTAAAGATATTTCAAAAATGTTTTTAAAACCCCAATTTTATTTCCTTTTAGGATACAGCCTTTTCTGCTTTGTTAACCACTCAAGTGCATGTCCAAAAAGAGATTGTAA
Organism: Antrozous pallidus; assembly: GCA_027563665.1. Lineage (NCBI taxonomy): Eukaryota > Metazoa > Chordata > Mammalia > Chiroptera > Vespertilionidae > Antrozous > Antrozous pallidus. Next base: position 19,279,854 of record CM050517.1, on the reverse strand, counting down.
ATAAACACAATGAATTAAGGAAATCAGTCTCTCCTTCTGCCAGCAACATGCTAAAGATGGTAAGAAGCAGTAATATAAGGAAAGTGGTGGGAACAAGCCGGTAGTTGGCATTTGTGAAGAACTTTGTGGCTTACAACATTCTGCCTCTGTTTTGCTATTTCATTTGAGTTATGTTATGGGAAGAAATTCTTAATTTTACTTTATAATGGTTAAACAACTCATCAAGTTTACAGGGCTATAAATTTGGGAAGACAAAATCACAAACCAGACCATCAGGCATCAAATGTGAGGCTGTTATATTTTTTTCTTCACTTTTCTAGTCTAAAATAAACCCCTTTTCTTTCAGAATCAGTGCCATTGAGGATAAATAGCACTCTTTCCAGGGTGCAATCCTTGAAAGCTAAATATTTCCTATATTAAAACAGTGTGCTACAAATGGAATTGGGATAATCAAACCAGTTTATTACTATTGCAATCTATAATAATGAAAGTGTAATATGCTCATTAGACTGGGCAGTCAAATGACCTTCTGGACATCATTCTGGATGTCCTTTCAGATGCAGCCACAGCGGGGCAGGGAGGGCAAGGCAGAGGTGGTTAGGGACAATCAGGCAGGCAGGCAGAAGGATAAGAGAGATCAGGCAGGCAGGCAAGTGGTTGGGTGATCAGTCAGACAGGTGAGTGGTTAGGGGAGATCAGCTAGGCAAATAGGCCAGCAGTTAGGAGCCAGCTGTCCTGGATTGTGAGAGGGCTGTCTGACTGCCAATTTAGGTCCTATCCTGCTATGGACTGTGGCCTAAACCGGCTGTCAGACAACCCCCAAAGGGTTCCAGATTGCGAGAGGGTGCAGGCCAGGCTGAGGGACCCCCTCCCATCCCATGCATGAATTTCATGCACCAGGCCTCTAGGATAATTATAATACTTTGCATGGGGATTAGTATTTAGAATAGTGCCATCACTAAAAATCCCAGATGTGGCTGCTGTGCAATCATAAATAGTCATTTCTCTTGTTAGATATATCACCTATGGACTGTTTTTGTGGGAAATGGGCATTGTGGCAGATAAAGACAGACCAGAGATATTTTTAGAACCATGACAAATAGATAATACATCTACAGAAGTTTTGAAGTAGTGCAAATTAACTTTATCAATTAGATTGCAATGTGTATGTTTTGTTGGAGTTTAACATTTAAGTATATATATTTTTTCCTCATAATAATTAGGAATGGAACAGAGAAGCAACAGCAAATGCCCAGAAGTGGGCAAACAAGTGCACTTTAGTACACAGTGATCCAGAGGAACGAAAAACCAGTATGTAAATTAGTAAATATTTGTTGAATAAATGAAGAAATAAAATAACAGTAGACAAATAAAATAGAATGGATCCTTCTGGTGTATTACATTAAGACTATGAATAAATGTTATACTTGGCTTTTTGGAGTCACGGTATCTATTATGGAGAGAGATATGATAAATGCCATTTTGTGCTTATTGATTGTTTGTTATGCAAATAATTTCTCAAGCAGTATCTAATTTGTTCCTCCCAACCTACTCATGAGTAAAGTAGGACATAGAGAAATGACTTATCCAAGAACACATCCTGATGTAGTGATATATATCAGAAAGCTTAACCAGGCTTTCTGATTTCTAATCCACTGATCTTTTGTGATAGTGTGTAGCCATTTGGTGTTCTGAAATTATTTATTTTGTATTCACAAGATATATCGAATTATATGAAATTGTACCTGATTATTTTTCTTTATAAATATAAGACCTTTTTAAATCAGGATGTTATTTTGATTATGTTGATTCATTGAAAAAAATTTATAATAAAGTATTTTGTATGGACTGTGTAACTATAATACATGGAATCATATAGTCGATTCAAAAAATGCAATAGACATATATCAAGGATTCTGGTGTTCAAATAGTTGGTTTATTTTACCATTTCAGCTTTATTGCTTTCCTCATGTTCTGTTCCTTCATAGATACAAAATGTGGTGAGAATCTCTATATGTCAAGTGACCCTACTGAGTGGTCAAATGCACTCCAAAATTGGTATGACGAGAGGCATGATTTTGTTTATGGTGTAGGACCTAAGTCTCCCAGTGCAGTGGTTGGACATTATACCCAGGTAAAGGGAACAATGAAAATACTTCTATTGCAAATGCTCTGATACAGAAAGCTTCTTTAAATTATGACCCATTTCAGTGTTTAATTTGGGGAAAGAGCCCGAATAGGTACAACACAGTACCATTGGACTAGTACTTCACCTGCAGCTGTCATTTTATTATGATGGTTTGCAAAACTCTTGGTTGGAAAGTGCACTCTGTAATTTTCCAACATTACAAATGAATAGTGAATGTACATAAAAAATTAATATTTTAAAAGTGTGTCCTTTTGTTTCAATAATGTAAATATTTCCATAAAATACATGGCCAGAAGCTATAGTAGTGACATTTTTTTCAAGTTTTTATTTGATATTTGTCCTTTAATACTTTCCTTTTCTGACGTTATTCTTTATATATTCCCTTATGGATTTGTAGCTTGTTTGGTACTCATCTTACCGTGTTGGCTGTGGAGTTGCTTATTGTCCCAATCAAGATACTCTGAAATACTACTATGTTTGCCACTATTGTCCTGCGTGAGTATACACTTCAGAGATGAATGTCAGTACTTCCATGTGCAATTTGATATTTTTAAATTTTCATATATTAGACCAATCAGAATAAAAACATGTGTTTCAGTAAAGGAAAGAAAGAAATCTTTGGAAATGCTTTTTAAGGTGAGATACGTTCAACTTATCAGAGAAGAGGCCAAGTTCTCAGACCAAGTATAAATATGAAGCTTTCTTTTCTCAACTGTAAAACAATGTCTTCTCTCTCAATTGCCTTTCCCAACTGCTCAAGATTATCCCCTTAGCATGTGGAGTGTGCATGTCGCTCGATTAGCTGCCATCAGTTCTCACTACTTTCGTGCCTTAATGACGCTTGATGGTTAAGCAAGGGGTGGTAGTGCAGTGGCAAATTTGGGATCTAAGATTGTGATTTTTGCCTTTTCTGCAAAAATGTTTCTGCTCCTGTTTATCTACAAATATTTACATTTTTACCATTAAAAATGATTCCTTCTTTTGTGTTTCAGAGGTTTTTCAAGAGATCTTTAATATATTTCAGAGTCCAGAAAAAGTTAACATCTTAACTCTGTTTCTCAGCAGTTTTTTTTTAACATTTTTTTTTATGATTTCAGAGAGCAAGGGAGAAGGAGAGAGATAGAAACATCAATGACGAGAGAGAATCATTGATTGGCTGCCTCCTGCACACCGGTTCCTGGAGCCCACAACCCAGGCATGTGCTCTGATCGGGAATCGAACTGTGACCTCCTGGTTCATAGGTTGATATTCAGCCCCTGAGCCACACTGGCATGGCCTCAGCAGTTTTCACACAAAAAACAACTCCATAATGAACCACCCCATACTGTCTTGATTTATAGCAGGAAACATGCTTTTTCATCCAGCAATATGTTTGAAGTCATCCACAATAAATATTATGGACATATCAAAGATCTAATATCAACATATCTCTTAGCTTAAATTCCTTATGACTAAAGACAGGGGAACTCCCCCCGCTCCCCCCCCAACCCCACCAAACTAAATCTCCCACAGGATTTATTTTGAGATTTTAGATAACCTGGAGCTATTGATCTCCCATTTGAGAAGTGTGGCATTCACAGTCATTTACCACTAGAAAGAAGTGAAAAGTCCTAGCAGAATTCACTCAAACTCACTGCCTGGCTGCGAGAGGGGAGGCATCTGAAGTGAGGGGTAGAGTGAATAATGGGGGGGGGGGGGAGATAGAGGTGAGAGAACCCTCCCAACCCCCTCTAATACACACACCACTAATTATTTAAATATCATTGTTCCTGCTAGAAGTATTTACCGTTCCTAGTATGTATCAGAGAAATTATGGTATTTTATCATCTTCCAAATATGAATGTTATGGTAGCATTGAGCATTTTCTTTCATACTACTACTACTTCCTAGCCCCAAGAGTTTCTCCTGTCTGTCTAGGAGGTGTGTTCTAACCCTAGCCAGCACATTGGGGTGCACTGCCTTACCATTTTAACCAAGTCTCATGAGCGATAATAGAGTGATGAAATATACTCTGAAAAATTTAGACTGTAGTTATTCTAATTTAGTTGTTCAACCTACAGAATTATAGTGAAGGAGTTGGGTCAATGTTTGAGGTATTTTCTTAACTTGGAGGCCATCTGAATTACACATTGGGGATTGCCTTTTTTCACTTTTGATAACAGATCTAAATATATTTAATAACTATGTATATTTGGTGACTTAATGCTACCCCTGGAGTATAAACGAAAGAAAAAAGTGAAAAATATTTGACATTATGTTTTGTAAATTCCAGTGGCAATAATGTGAATAAAAAGACTACCCCTTACCAAGAAGGACCACCCTGTGCCAGTTGCCCCAGAAACTGTAACAATGGACTGTGCAGTAAGTTTGAAGTGATTTTACCTACTGTTATAATCAAGAGTTGATACTTTCTTTTCTTTTTATGGATTAGGAACTCTTCTAAAGTTACCAATTTGAATACTATCTTGATGCAAAACACAGAAAGTTTCCTCAACAGGAAGTGTTTAAGGAAACATTTTATACACTTTTATAACTTACTTATGTTTTGTAATGAAAAGAACATTACCACTTCTAACATAATGAAACATCTACCATCAAATGGCTTTTGTGAATATGCAGAGCTCATTAATATTAACTATTCAAGTTTCTGATAACTAGTTCATTACATAAAAGGTGTTACTTTGAAAAAATTAAAATTATAAATCTACATATATGAGATAAACATTATGGCTCAATCTAGACAAGCAAACTAAATATTAAATTACTTTGTGCTAATATGTTCATCATGCTGATTATTATATTTTTATAGTATAATTGGAATCATAATGTTTGACTTGACAAATGATTACTTACCCTATAATTTGATAGTAGTTTTGTGTACTTTTTAATGACAAAAATTCAATCAGTATACAAAATTGGTTCATACTGTTGCAAAAGGAGAAAATAAAGTAAATGTTATTTCAAAGTTCTCATAAGTAGAAATAAAAAAAGCTGTTGTGCTTTCATAATTAGGATACTTTCATTAAAATTATGAACAAGAGAGTTGACCCATTCACTGAGATTTTTACCTTTCAAATTCATTCACCTTTAGTTAGCCTTTTTCTCATAAAGCTATAATTCAGAATATTGATGATATCAAAACTATAAATCAACTAAAAAAGAAAAAGGTTGAATATTTATACCACTGCTGAGTGCCATTTGCTAAAGAGCTTGGAATTATCCTATTAGCATAAGCATTCAACTGAGACAGAGACTTTGATTTGTTGTTCCACTTATTTATACATTCATTAGTTGATTCTTGTATATGCTCTGACCGGGAATCAAACTTGCAACCATAGTGTATTGGGATGTCTCTCTAACCACCTCAACTGCCCAGCCAGGCTCCCTCTATACCTATGCATTTTGAAAGTATAATTGTTTTGCTGCCACTAAGGAAAATGATAACATGTAACTAATCTGTTTTTTGTTACAGCCAATAGTTGTGAATATGAAGATCTCCTTAGTAACTGTGGTTCCTTGAAGACAACAGCAGGTTGTGGGCATGAATTGCTCAAGGAAAAGTGCAAGGCTACTTGTCTATGTGAAGACAAAATTTACTGAAATGTTCAACGTGTAATGCGCAAGATTAAGTGGAAAAGGGCTGCATTACTTAGACCTGGTGGTGAAGGGTGCATCATTTAATTGACACATCCCAGAGGAGCGTTGTAAGCCTGTTAGTTACAAATTTGATTCTGAACAGTAATACATCTTTTTCTCTAGGATCTTCAAAGAAATCACTCTCTTACTTCGATTTACAAAAGCAACACGATGCCAACTTTGGACTTTGAGATACATTTGCTACTTTAAAGTTAACAAATTAAATCAAGTTGAAGATGTTTAGAGTTGTAACCACAGGATTTAGGAGACTAGAATTTTGGACCAAAATGAAGAATCACGTTTCATGCAACAACTTGGAGAAAAAAAACACCTGTAACATCATTGTCATTCCTACCACATGATTTTTTACATGTATAAAGAATGAATTCAAACATTGGATCTACCTTTGTCTTATGGTGTCCTTTAAAAAAAACAACTAGTCAGCTTTTAGAATAAAGAACATATCTAAGCAACCACATGGACATGATTCTTGTGCATTATTATTTTTTTTCAATTTAATATATTTTTATTGATTTTTTTTGCAGTATAACTTATATTTAATAGTAGTACATAAGTTTTCCTTTTTCCACCCCAATATCCTCCCCTCAGCCTCCCTTACCCCCCAGCACATGTCCCTACCTGCCCCCCTCCCCGCCCCAGTGTCTTTCATTCATTGGTTATGCTCATATGCATTCATACAAGTCCTTCGGTTGATCTCCCTTGGCATCCACCTCCCATCCACCCCAGGCTTCCCCCTGTAGCTTGACATCCTGTTCAATGCCTCCCTGCCTCTATATCAATCGCTCTCCCCTGTTTCTTTTCTTCAAAAATATCTTGCCTCTGCATACTAGAAATAAATGTATAAGAACAAAAAATGTTTGAGTGTCAGTTTCAATGTCCAATTGTTCTGAGTCCCAGTTTCAATGTCAAATAGTTCTTTATGTGTACATGTCAGCAATGGTATCCAGATGGTGGACACATCGTGGCAATGCAAGATCCATCCTCTCTGGTTTGGTCCTGGACCGCCTGCAGCCATGCGCAGCTACCGACTGCTAGCATAGCAAGGTGTTGTCAGTGTCCCCCATCTCTGAACCATCCTCATGACTAGAACAGATCCGTCAGTTCCTCACAGTCGCAGGAACCCACATGGTCTTGGAGTTGTTCTCTGCAAACACACAAACACATTCTTGACCAAAAGTTAACAAAGGGATCCTCTCTGCAAATTAGATTTGGGATTCTTTTTATTTTTGCCTAAATGATTTTCCTTTGTCTTATTTTGACACCATGTGTGTTTTTTCATGGGTGTCCTGCTTTTGGCTTTACAAATGGAAAGGGATGTGGCAGGGAAGTAACATTAAAACCTCTATACAAATATATTTGGAAAACTAGATAACTTGATAGGAAAATAAAAATACAAAAATTGACACTTAGAAAGTTTAAACTGCCCCTTCTCTATAGAGAAAAGCTATTAAGAAGCTATCAACTCCCCCACCCCCAAAAAAGAAGTGTGTGTGTGAGAAATATGATAAATGGGCAAAGAACATGAACAATTAATTATAAAAATAAAATCATTGCTAAACATAAAATACTTTTTTACTTTACTCATAAAAAGAAATAGAAATTTAAACCTCACTGACACAGCACTTCACCTCTCACATTGTAAAAATAAAAAAAAAACACATTCTGCTACAGTTTTTATGAGGGGTGTATTTGGCAATGTCTAGAAAACTACATGAGCATTTACTCTTTCACCCAGCCATCTTTCTAGGATTCATCTTCAAATCACTACTAGAAATTTTATAGTGTCCTTCAACCATATGACAATTCATATTGCAACAATATTTATTGAAATAGTATTTGTAATTGCAAAATATTGAAAAAGTCAATAGCCTACAACAAAAATCTGGTTTAATAAACTATGGTTTATTCAACATATTGTAGTGCTATACATCTTTTATGTAGAACAAAAATCTTGATGAACTTATCTGGAGTGATTTCCACAACATATTGTTAAATAAAAAATAGCAAAGTGCAAAAATGTTTTTGATAGTATTTTACCTTTTGTTAAAAAAAGGACAAATGCAAGAATACATCTGTACTTTTACATTTTTGCAACATAGGAAGAGTGCACCAGAAAGTAAGGAAATTGGTTGTATACAGTCAGTGGGTGAGAATGGGATGGGCAGAGTGGAGGGTGTCAAAGAGGTAGGAAAAATTGGTTGGAGGGAACAACTTCTCTGATTTCCTTTTTGTATAATTTTAACTTATAAATTATGTTAATGCTTGCATACTCCTTAAAATAAAATATAACCAAAAAAGGTGGGGAAGAAAAATCCAAAAATGAAATAAACACAAAAACAAATTAAACTATACTTTAAATACATAAAATAATCACCATAAAGAAGGGGAAAAAAACACACCACAGAACCAATTCAAATAATGTTCAAATGCCATTTTGGACTGTATGTCTTCTATATTTATGTAAGCAAATGTTCAACTCTAATGAATAAGACTTTCTTATTTGGTTTTTTTTTTTAGCCTTAGACACATGGGTTAGTAGTTCTGAAACTACTATGTATGCTATGATTGAACAAATACATTTAGGTAATGGAAACCAGGTTTCTCACTGTTGGAGAAAGAATTTATACATATGGAATAGAGGAAGGTGGAAATAAACCCTGTGTTGTTTTACTAGAATTGGATATATTGCTATGAATTAATGGTTTTCAACATATAGAAATAGATACGGCTGTTAGGGAACTAAGCAGAAGGAATCCCTGCCCTCAAGAATGCATACTTTTTTTAAACAAAGGAGATAAGAACATAAGGCTTCCCAGCCATGAGGGCGACACACTATTCTTCAGGATGGTAAAAATTATTCATAAATTGATATAAACTGTAACACCAAAGAGAGAAATGCTGGCTTACCACTTTTAAATGGAACACGTCATGACTTTAAATTTTAAAAAAATTTTCAGAAAGGACAAGTTCATCTGGTTTATTTCTAACTTGCTCATTTCCATATGCATAAATTCTTTCTCCAACAATGAGAAATCTGATTTCCATTATATGTATTTGTTCAATGAAACCTTCATCCCTTATAGCACTGGCAGCCAGCAGCAAAGACGTTGATAACTGATGAGTGGCCACTGGATGTTTCCATGGCGTCCAGCAAACAAACTCAGTTTGTTTGGAGGTACTGGCTACATGTTCACTGAATATGGCCAGGTATGAGTCCTTAGCAGCGCAGATCTGTCAAAGAGGCTTTTAATTTCCTTAGTTTCTGGTACACTCTTCCTATGTTGCAAAAATGTGAAAGAGCAGATGTTATGAGGGAGGTGACAGTATTTATTAGTACACATGAGGAAATTCCTAGGGCCCTATGAGTACCCAACAATGATTGGGTGAAAACTTTACAGTTTATGACTCTTTCAAGAGCAAATAGAGGGGAGCACTATCTTTACCTGTCATACACATGCATGAGTGCACACATGTGCACATACACACATGCACACTCACACACACAAACATTTTATGGAAACTATTATAAAACCAAAACTCTTAATGTTGAGAAATCCCATCTAATAAAAGAGAAACATGCAAATTGACCATCACTTTGCTATGCCTACCAGCCAATCAGAGGCAAATTAACCCAACTAAGATGGCAGCAGGCACAGAGCTGGAGCAAGCAGGAGGCTTGGGTTGCCCCTGGTGATGGAAGCCAAGCTTCCTGCCCACCCTGGCTAGCCCTGGCCTCTGCTCAATGCTACAAAGTTTCAATTACAGAAGATAAATAAATCCCATATACCTGATTCCAGCCAGCCCTGGCCTCTGCTTGGGTTGGCAGGTGGTGTGGCCAGCCTGCAAGCCACTACAGGTCCCTCACCCAGGCCATTCCATGCCCCAAGAGAAACCCCACCCTGATATGGGACACCCTTCAGGGCAAACCAGCCTGCCCCCAGATGTACATTAGGCCTCTATCCTATCTAATAAAAGAGTAATATGCAAATTGTCCATCACTCCAATACACAAGATGGCTGCCCCTATGTGGTGAAAGATGGCTGCCCCAAGTGGACACAAAATGGTAGACACAAGATAGCCTGCAAGGGAGGGCAGTTCTGGGTCATCAGGCCAGCAGGGGAGGACAGTTGGGGGGGACCAGGCCTGCACAGAAGATGGCTGCGGCCACTGAGAGCAGGAGGGAGTCTTGGGTTTCCCCAGCAATGGAGGAATCCAACCTTTCTGCCTGCCGTTGCTGGCCTAGGCCTCCACTCAATGCTACAAAGTTTCAATTATAGAAGATACACAATCTCAACAGAAATGGTGGCAGCCACAGAGCTGGAGAGAGAAGAGGCTAGGGTTGCCGGGGCGATGGAGGAAACCAAACTTCTGCAGCCTTAGCCTAGGCCTCCACTCTAGGCTAAAAAGTTTCAAACAGAAATGGCTGTTGCCACAGAGCGAGCAGAAGGCTTGGCTCCACTCCAGGCTACAAAGTTTCAATTGTAGAATATAAATTAATCCCAGATCCCAAGGTCTCCACTTGGGTCTCTGGGAGGCATGGCTGGCCTGAAAACCACCATAGGCCCCTCACCCAGGCCGTCCCACACCCCAAAGGGACCCCCACCCTGATCTAGGACACACTTCAGGGCAAACCAGCCAGTCCCCACCCAAGCACCAGGCCTCCATCCTATCTAATAAATCTAATATGCAAATTGACCATCACTCTAACACACAAGAGGGCTACCCCCATGTGGTCAAAGATCCTGCCCCCATGTGGACACAAAATGGCCACCACAAGATGGCCAGCAGGGAAGGACAGTGGGAGGTTCCAGGCCCTGCAAAGGAGGACAGTTGTGGGTGATCAGGCCAGCAGGGGAAGGCAGTTGGGAGGGACCAGGACTGCAAGGAAGGGCAGTTGGGGGCAAACAGGCTGGCAGGGGAGCAGTTAGACATCAATTAGGCAGGCAGGGTTGTGGTTAGCGGGTTATCAGGCTGGTAGGCAGAAGTAGTTAGGGGCAATCAGAGAGGCAGGCAGGTGAGCAGTTTGGAGCCAGCAGTCCTGGATTGTGAGCAGTCCCAGTAGGATCGGGCCTAAATGGGCAGTTGGACATAGGATCGGGCCTAAATGGGCAGTTGGACATCCCTTGAGGGGTCCCAGATTAGAGAGGGTGCAGGCTGGGCTAAGGGATATCCCACACACCCCACCCCCGTGCACAAATTTCTTGCAATGGGCCTCTAGTATAATTATAAAAGACACTCTTGATTTGTATTTAGAATGTTTAAATGTCGTCAGATATCTATTTATTTCAAATTGAGATGATTTTTCACTTTTTTGATTATGTGAAATAATTTAAGAGTAATAGATACTAATGATGTACATTTGAATGTACTTGTTTGTCTCCACTTGTTGCTACCAAAGTTAATTAGAAACATATTACATTCCAGATGGTATGCTGAATTTTTTATATTCATTTTTGCTCTTTGCCTTCATAATAGTTTTTTGTCTTCATCTTACAAAGAAGTAAGTGAGGATAGGAGAGTTAAGCTTCTTTTCAGATATGAACACCAGCAAACATCAGAGCATGGGCTCAACCCAGACAGAGCCTGGCAAAAGCCTGATGCTTTTAGGCACTGCACAATGCAGACTTTTTGTTTTTATCTAGACTGAACTTATTTGACAGTTTGGACTGAAAATGTATTCACACTATTTCATTGGAAAAGAACAATGTTCTTCACATTAAGTTCTGAGGTAGATTTACTTATTCTATATTTATGAAAATGTGTATATTATGGACTTTGTGACTTTTAAAACTTGTAGTTCACGGTAGTCAGGCATAAAATGCTTCCTTTTAACTTCATAAAATAAGATAGCGACTTAATTCTGTTGACTTCTGTTGCTACTATCTTAAAATCTGGTTTGTATTATAAAAAAAATGATGACAAGAAATAGGTTGAATCCTGAACAGCAGTGCTTGTGCGAGGGCGTGAGAAAGCTTTCCAGGGTGATAGATGCAGAGCTCCATACATATTGGTAATTAAATTGCCTAGAGACCTTTGACTTCGTGCACTATATTGTATGCAAGTTATGCCTTAATTTAAAAACAATAAAACAGTTGCAAAAAAGGAGGATGGGGGAGGGAAAAAAGAACAAGAAATGACAAAAGTCAAAATAGACTGTCATAATATGGCATGGAGGCACAGGTTTGGTGAGAAAATCGAGGTTTAGTTGGGGGCATATTAAAAACGAAAGTATGGAGTGGCAGTTGAGTTTCACTGTATAGATGATTCTTAAAATCATGACACTACATTAGATTCTCAGAGAGTGAGTAGAGCAGTTTGCTAAATCTCAAGAGTTTGCTGAAGCTTGTGAATGCAAGATCCACCAAAAATGGCAAAAGTTATTATTTCCTATTTTATTTTATTTTTTTCTGTCAAGGAGATAACTCTTTAAACTCTACAGTTTGGCACAATTAGGTGAAAGTGGAAAAGAATACTTAATTTGTGAGGAAACAGTCACAGATTACCAACATGCTTGAGGGATATTGAAAACCTTTTCAAGTCATGGGGTATCAGTTCACCTGAAAAATGTTGAGGAAGGAGAGCAATGTGCCGTGACTGACACGTGACAAATGGAAGAGCCAAAAAATACCTGGAAAGTTTGACATTAATCTTTAGGGAATATATGTAATTTAAAATATGTTTCTTTTCCTTTTTAGCATTCTTGAATCAGGACTTCATATATAAAACAGAGTTAATATATAGAAGGGAACTTTTTAAAAAATTGTGCTAAGCTAAATTTGTTTCTCTTTTTGCTAGTGTATGAATATAAATGAAAATGAATCCCATTTTATAAAACTACATGTGTATGTGCCCATAGTTCATCTAAACGTTCAGCAGAATTTTATTAAATTCATATTAAACCATGGCGACTATTTTCAAATATAATGGGTACCTGAAACAGAGGAAAAACAAGACAAAATACCAATCTCCTCTTCTCTGTACTGGATTAGTTCTGCACAAGATTCTGACCTTGATGTTATTAATCAGTGCTTCCAGTGACTTCTGTGGAAGCAGGCAATTAAGCAGTGCATTAGGTCAGCAATGAACAACCTCTCAGGAATTTGTAAATAAAATTTCATGTGATATCATCAACTTCCAGTGCAATGTTTCAGAAACCTCAAAATTCCAGGCAGGGTAACCTAGATCTACTCCTGCTAGAGATAAGATTTGAATGTAATAGCAATTTATGAAGTGGAAACTAAAGGAAAGAATGTGTAATTAGACAGGGTAGGTCAGTATAAGGCAGTGGCTCTTAAAGAGTCATCTCTCAACTGGTAGTAGCATCAACATCGAATCAGAAACTGGGGTGAGACGCAGCAAAGTGTGTTTTAACAGATCCCCTGCTATGCTCTGAAGTCCGGGCTGACTGTCCCATGGTGTGGACTAGGAGGGCAGACACTGCCTTTGGCAGGCTCCAGTGTGGTCATTAGAGGACAGTATTTCCCATAAGGCAAGGCTCTTTCAGGAGCCCCATCATGACTGGAATGAAATGGTTCTCAAGATTGTTTCCCTTCCTTCTCTATGTGCAAAAAACCCAATATTTTTATTGCATGCTTGGCCTTCTAATTACCCTGTCCCTGCAAAGGAGGAGCCCTTAAAGGGGAACATAATCATGCTAAACTTAGACAGATGGCTAAGATTTTAAGTGACAGAATCAAGTGTAGCAAACATTGGAAAACTGGACTAAGAGTAACTAAAGTCACTCTTGGTTACTTAGTCGCACTAAGATTCAAACATCAACTGTGGAAGAACAGGTTGAGCAATACTTGGCACATGAGTATCTTGTTTAAAAAAGACCTAGAGCTTTTCATTAATTACAAATGTCACATGATTACCAAGGTGTTGACACAATCCTAGGGGGCATTTATAGGAAAATGTTCACACAAAGCAAATAAAAGGCCCATGCTACTGTGCATTGTGGAGAACACAACCAGAACATTCTATTCTTTTCTGATGTCAAACTTTGACAGGGTATTTGAACTGATGTCCAAAGGACGGTAATAAAGAGGTGAGGTGTATTAAAACCATATAATCTATCAGGACATCCCACACCAAGCCTGCAGCCACCCACATTTATGAGCATGGCTGCCTCTCACCCAATGATCACTCTGGGAGTCAGAGACCTTACAGTTTGAGCACTATGAAATATTGAGTGGTCACTTGTCTCTCTCTATATACGTAACACACCTTGGTAGAAGGGATTCAGCGGTAAAGATGGTGACAATTCCTGCTTGAATTGTGGGAAAGGGCTGGTTCTAATGGTGAAACACATGACAGGGTGAGTCTAGAGAGTCAGGCTGGAGAGTCTCACTTTATTTTTTAAAATACGTTTTTCCTGGTTTCAGAGAGAAAGGGAGAAGGAGAGAGAGGTAGAAACATCAATGATGAGAGAGAATCATTGATTGGCTGCCTCTTGCATACCCCCTACTAGGGATCGAGGCCATAACTCAGGTGTGTACCCCGATTGGAATCGAACCATGACCTCCTGGTTCATAAGTCAACACTCAACCACTGAGCCATGCCGGCTGGGCCTCACCTCCATCACTTTAAATCTTGATGCTATCATGTTTGCCCCTTTTCAATTACAAATGTCCCAGTCATATAAAGAAAGAGAAGGGGCTGGGAGGAGGGTAGAGGGAATTAGTTATGACATGAGACAATAAGCCTCAACAAGTAACTTTGTTTTTCTTCTACTTCTCAGTTTTTGTTGTTGTTGTTTGTTTGTTTTTTGTTGTTCTTGTTGTTTTGTTTTAATAGCAATAGAGCTATCAGGATATTTTTTTCTGGAAAATATTGAACCAGGAGGAAATTTTTATTCCCTAGTGAGATATATCCCTCTAGAAAAGCAAAGTCTATCCTTAAACAAACGTTTCTTGCAATGTGGCCCCTGCTGAACTTGGGACAGCACTGCTCATGCAGGTTGTGTGTGCCTTGTCAGCCCAACTGGCTAGATAACCTGTTTGGAGTTGTGCATGACATTTTGCTTGTGTACCCTAAGGCACTTAACACCCTGTAGATCAATATTTGATATTCAGGAAATATTTGCTCTGTTGAATTGTTTGGAATCACCTCATCAAGTGTCCTGATTTCGTATGTTATTATTTTTGTTTTAAAATTCTGGATGTATTTTTGTTATACTCATCCTTCAAGTATGAAAAAAGAAAGCTTTGAAAGATCATATGGCCTGTACTCTTCTTAGAGACAAGAACACTGGAACCTCAAAAGGGGAGGTTACTGACATAATTAATGGAAGTTACAAGTATAACTGATTCTAAACTCAAGCTCCCAGAATTCAGTTTCCTTAACTGTTTCACTAAAACTATACTCATTTTTTTTAAATATTGCCATTTCTTATCTATCTGCCATAACAATCCTCGTTTATTTCCTTTTAAAGTATCAGTCCCTTAAATGATTGTCTGCTGGCTTTTTTTTTTTTTGGTCATTTCCTAAAGATATCTTTATTCTTTATTAAATTTGGTATGTATTTAGCTAGAACTCTGTTCAGTATCCCATACCCAGTGCTCTGCTGCACATTAGCTACGAGTAGAAATTTAATGAATGGATACATGAGCACAAAAGTAAATAAATGGAAGAATAACTGAATAATTGCATAGAACTATATTTTATGAGCTGACATAGACACTTCAAAAAGCCAATTTACTCCAAAGAGTATGACTATAACAAAGAATCCTTTGGCAAGGAAAGACATTGTCAAAGAAATTCTTAAGGTATTTCCTGCTACAATTGTATGTGAAAGAACACGCCTGCTCTTTAATTTATTAAAACTAAAAAAAGGAATTGTTATCTCCATGTCTTTGATAGACATGGAACATCACCTCTATTTCCGTGGGAGGAAGAAATAAGAGCCAACTTCCCTTTGAAACATAACAAATACCAGGAAGAAACATAGCTTAAGGAATCATGAGAGTTGACTCCAAACTTCTCACTCTCTCTTTTCAATGTGATGTTAATTATTGCAAAATAAGTTTATGTATTGATGTTTTGAGCATGTAAAATTGAAAATGAAAATACCTAAAAAATTTCGTGTAAAGAAGCATACCACAACATATTTGATAGAATAAGAACATAAAAATTAAAAGGCAAATTTGGGCACTGATATATATCAAGTTCTATTTCTAATTGGATATCCACTGGGTATCCAGCACCATTATGCATATCTCCGGTAAGCAAAAGATAGTCTTTCACTCAATCAAATATATTGAATGTCTAATGAGAATCTACTACTTCCCACATATGCTTATTAGTTGAATTGGAAAATCCTGATTTCATGGAAAGTATGAATATCCTGAACATTAAAAAAAACGTAAGTAGGTATTATATTATTTTCTAAATTACTAGAGATCATTATTATTACTAGGTAATCAAATTCAATTGAATTTTTTTTAGAATTTCTTTATTGGTTTTGGTGTTACATATGTGTCCTTATTCCCCCATTACCCCTCTTATCCCCACCTCATGTCCTCACTCCCCCTGTTGTCTATGTCCATTGGTTAAGTTTATATGCATGCATACAAGTCCTTTGGTTGATCACTCTCCTTTACCCTCACCCTACCCTACCTTCCCGCTGAGTTTTAATGGCCTGATCAATGTTCATCTGTCTCTGGATCTATTTTTGTTAATCAGTTTATGTTGCTTATTATATTCCATAAATGAATGAGATCATGTGATATTTATCTTTGTCTGCCTGGCTTATTTCACTTAGCATAATGCTCTCCAGGTCCATCCATGCTGTTGCAAATGTTAAGAACTCCCTTTTTACTGCAGTGTAGCTGTGCCACCATTTTTTAATCACTCATCTGCTGATGGATACTTAGGTTGTTTCCAAATCTTAGCTATGGTTAATTGTGCTGCTATAACACAGGGGTGCATATATCCTTTCTGATTGGTGTTTCTGGTTTCTTGTGATATAGTCCTAGAAGTGGGATTACTGGGTCAAATGGGAGCTCCATTTTTAACTTTTTGAGGAAACTCCATACTGTCTTCCACAGTGGCTGAAGCAGTCTGCATTCCCACCAGCAGGGCAGCAGGTCTCCTTTTTCTCTACATCCTCATCAGCACTTGTCCTTTGTTGATTTGTTGATGATAGCCATTTTGACAGGTGCGAGATGGTATCTCATTGTTGTTTTGATTTGCATATCTCTGATGATTAGTGACTTTGAGCATGTTCTCATATGTCTCTTAGCCTTCTGTATGTCCTCTTAGGAAAAGTGTCTATTTCCGTCCTTTGCCCATTTTTTTTACTGGATCATTTATCTTTCTTTTGTTAAGTTGTATGAGTTCTTTGTAAATTTTGGAGATTAAACACTTAATCTGAAATATCATTGGCAAATATGTTCTCCTATGCAGTGGACTTTCTTGTTGTTTTGTTGATGGTTTCTTTAGCTGTGCAGAAGCTTTTTATTTTGATGTAGTCCCATTTGTTTATTTTCTCCTTAGTCTCTGTTAACCTAAGAGCTGTGTCAGTAAAGATATTGCTACAACATATGTCTGCTATTTTTCTGCCTATGGAGTCTTGTAGGACTTTTATGGTTTCTTGTCTTACATTTAAGTCTTTTAGCCATTTTGAGTTTGTTTTTGTCTATGGTTTTTTAAAAATATATATTGTATTGATTTTTCACAGAGAGGAAAGGAGAGGAATAGAAAGTCAGAAACATCCATGAGAGAGAAACATTGATCAGCTGCCTCTTGCACACCTTCTACTGGGGATGTGCCCGCAATCAAGGTACATGCCCTTGACCTGAATAGAATCTGGGACCTTTCAATCCGAAGGCCTATGCTCTATCCACTGAGCCAAACTGGTTTTGGCTGTCTTTGTGTATGGTTTAAGTTGGCGATCTAGTTTTTTTGCATGTATCTTACCAAATTTCCCAGCACCATTTATTGAAGAGACTGTTTTGTCTCCTTTGTCAAATATTAATTGGTCATAATGGCTTGAGTCAATTTCTGAATTCTCTGTTCTGATCCATTTGTCTATATGTAAAGACTAATTTTTAAATAATCCATAACCTAGAACATAAAATGATACTTTTATTTCCACTACCCATTCTTATTAAATGCTATCTACTAATGTTTTTTCTTTAAAATATTTCATGAATAGATTGAGTTAAAATCATAGCAAGAGGTAATTTGATTTACTGTTTTGATTGAACATGGTAATGTGTCATTGGAATATAAACTTATTTCTTAATTTAAATTAAATTAAATCAAATCATGAATGCAAAATTGTTTATTAACTTATTTTCTTCTATCCGTTTGCCAACACAAACACAAATTTTCTCCAACTCACTAAGAAAAGGTGAATATACCTGTTGGTTTATTTTACAGAACAAATTTTTCCCTAATCTTTCCCAAGCATGTGATCCAGGACAGTTCTGACCCTGAATGAAAAAGAGGAATACAAAAAAAAAAAAAAAAAAAAGAAATTAGAGGAGGAAAAGAAGAAGTAACCCCTAATGTCATCTATAGGACACTGGCATTTATATTAAAGAACCAACATAAGCTTTGAAATTGTAGAGAGTATTGTCTGGTCCATTCCAAATTCATTATGATAATTCATTATACTTCTGCTCTAACACAGCATTTGGATTGCAGTTATTGCAAGCATTTGTCACATTGCATGTAAAGTTTATTTGATAATTTTACCTATAAAGGGGTGTTTTTTAAAACTGCTTTATTAAAAAATATACTTGAAAAAATAAAATGTTCTAAAACTAAAACTCTTATGGGGGCACAGAACAACCATAGGAATGAATTTATGATATAACTAACAGGTTTCCAATAAGATTATTCTATTGGTGCCATAGCTGGTTTGGCTCAGTAGACAGAGCATTAGTCTGTGGATTTAAGGGTCCCAGGTTCGATTCCAATCAAGGGCACGTGCCCGGGTTGCAGGCTCAATCAATTGACTGAGTCAAGTTTCCTAGAAGGGAGCCCAAGAGGGGCATTCTGATTCAAGTGATTTACTGGAGGGTGCTCTCGGGAGGAGCGTAAGGAGAACAGGATTCTTGAGGGATAAGCAAGAACTTTTCTCTATTGAATTCTGATCCTACGAGGGCACAGATTGTATGTCAAAATTAATCCCACCTTGAATCAATGCAACTGGCCTTTTTATGGTGATATCATTAGCTCCTGGGTGCCCCTCACTATTGAAGTATGCATAATATCCTTGGGCATGGCAAAGACTATTGTGTGGAGACAAGGGCAGCTGAGCCATTTAACCATGCACACACCTAAGCCAACACTCAGGGTAGCCGCCAGAGGATGGGTGCACCAGCTGGTGAAGAGGATCTGGGCACCAACAGTGTCCACTATTCAAATAGCACCACGATAAAAGAACCTCTTTTCAGTCATTCTTGGTACAAAAGGAAATAAGGGAAAATCCTTTTTTTTTTC
Source organism: Antrozous pallidus (assembly GCA_027563665.1). Lineage (NCBI taxonomy): Eukaryota > Metazoa > Chordata > Mammalia > Chiroptera > Vespertilionidae > Antrozous > Antrozous pallidus. Next base: position 19,260,596 of record CM050517.1, on the reverse strand, counting down.
TTCTGCTCCAGATTATTGATAATGGCAAATGAGAACACAGCAACAATGACACTTTTATTTTTTTAATGAGGTCGGGGGAAACATTACTATTACCAGAAATGTTGTACCTTGGTTACCTGAAACTAGGAAAGAATGGTACGATACTGACAACTGATGGGTGGAGGATTATCTTCATTGGATGGGCAGAGAAAACACTGTTTCTAATGCAATAAAGACTTGGATAATGACCACAGACATTGAAACTTGTCCTTTTAAAAAGATGCCTTCTTGTGACATCCATGAAAATCTCTTGCACAGGTACTTTACATCTATAATGAAAGATACTTTTATGTTACTAAGGAAGAAAACCAACAGCATGGGTTGTCATGGTTTCTTTGTCATAAGTCATCACAGTTTTATAAAGTATTACTGAAAAACCTCTAGACTTTACATTTTACTTTATATAAAAATTAAACATGAGGAGGAAAATGATCCTCATTACTTTTTCTGGTGGTTATTTTTATTTCTCTTTGAACTTTAGGCACGTGCCCAACCAACACAAAAAAAATATAGTTCATATAAGGACACAGCCGACTCTTTCACCATTCCTTCTTTCGCATGCACTCAGGAGCCTGTCTTGTAATTATGATTACTGGGTCATCTCTCCATTTCATGTATAAGTATTTACAGAGTTGTTTAAAACTTATGACTAATAATCAGTATCTTTGAAACTTAAGGGCTGGAAGTTATTTGATATATAGTCTATAAAACCTAAATTGTGGGTTACATTATCAGACCAAGAAATGAGAACAATAAAAAACATCTTTGGTGTTTTCCAAAAGGTTAGGTAAGGACACCATCTTTTATGGGAAGTATTGAGCAATTTTGCCCTGAATAGTTAGTAGTCTTAGGTGACACCTTTTAATTGCCTCATTTGTGAAAGTCTTCACTCAAGAATTTGCTAACCCTGCTTCTCTTGCAGTGATTCTATGATTCCATCTCCACAGTCCAACACAGGAACAGGCACACTTACATACTTGCCTGTTTCTTGATTATGTCCATTTTAGTTATTATACACATGTGAGTCAGGAGGCTTTATATTCATGTTTAATTATATATAAATATTTTGTTGTAAAATACTTGTTCTAAATTAGCCAATCTGTTTTAGAAGAATCAAACACATTGCATCTCCCTTATCCTTTATTTACCCCATTTCTAGATTTCGTTTCTTCAACATAAGCTTAGCTATCTCTTGTCCCATCTCTAGTCTCTGTTAGTCATGATTTGTTCTTAGCCTGCAGGTGCCTTTTCCAGAACTATTTGCTGTTGCTATCTTTGAAATATTTCCCCCTCTGACTAATACCTCCTGTAGCTTTTATGAGTATCTCAAGTTACCTTCCTTAGTGAAACAGTATTTTCCATCTAATGAATTCCTTCCCAAATTTATAAGGTCAAGCCTCATTCAATTATGTGTGTGTGTCGGAACAAACAGAATAAAGCTCTCTTTACATATGCATCTGTATTATGGTGCTTCTTGATTCATATTCCTTTCTTCATTCTTTTCATTACTCAGGTCTGAGCTGTGAAGCTAGTTTGTAAACTCCATCAGAACACCTAAAATAGTCTTCATCACAATAGCTACTCAAAATATATTGAAGTGTTTAATTAAACTTAAAATATTAATTTCCCAAAGAGATACAAACCAGTAGATTAACTCAATCAGCCTGCTATTACAATATGAGCTGAGATTTTGATTCTCCATCAATAATGCAGAAATATGGAAGAGAACACATGTTTAACCTGCCTATGTAGAAAGAGGAGACTTAGTTCTTGGTATCTGATGTACTCAATGAGGTGAATGAATACCAGATATAATTTTAGGAAGAAATGCTTCAAAGAGATGACTGTCTTTGAGAAACATTCAAATCCTCAGTACTGTTTTGTGGTTAAGGATGCTTCAGACTATAAGATTGGAAATTTCAGACACAGGAAAATACTGGAAAAGTTTAAAGTACTAACTTGGAAGTTCATGAGGAAATTATTATTCGCATAGTTTATGTAGTTGATGTTGTTGTTGTCATTATTCTGTGGCTATCTTTGCAAATATGCCACTAAATGTCAAGAGATATGGAGCATACAATAAATTGCCAAGACTTGTCAGCAGAGATCACATGTCCTAGAGGGAGACAGGATCTGTCCCTCCAAGGCTAATTGTAAAACCAGTGGATAGGTTACCTGACATGGGAGGTAAAAATAAGTCTTTTCCTTCCAAGACTAATATTTAGTAACCACATGGGGAAAAATGGATTTGCAGGCTCTCATGGAGGCAGAGCCCTTTGCCAAGTATAGCTCATCTTGACTGAGAGAAGGATCACTCAACTACAAATCACGAGTCCTGAATTTCTTAGTGTTTTCTTTTAAGCAAAACTGGGATTTTTCCCCTTCTTATTTCATTTCTACTCTCTTATTAAACTCTATAAAGTAGGAAGTAGAACATTCTTTCCATTTATTTTAAAGTGAAAACAATATTCAACAAGATCACTAGAGACCCAATGTCAACAGACAGTTCAACATTACCTGACCAAGTGATTTTATTTTTCTACATTCACTTTTTCAAATAATCTTGGGGTAAGGACTTAAATTAAATGTCTCAATGGTCCTCTCTCATGATTATCAGGACATATATAAATAATATCTCAGTGCAATCTCCTTAGAACTCAGAGATAAGCCAATGGATGGAGGAGAAAGAAGAGAAGAAGGACAAAGAGGAGGATACTATGATAGCTGATGATATTGAGCCCCCTATTTTGTGCTCTGTCCTAAGTGCTTTACACAAGTCACATAATTTTATTTTAGCAACTTACCTTCAAAGGCAAATATCATAATTATCCCATTTAAAAATTAGGAAAATTAAGTACAGAAATTTTCTAAAATCAGCTGCTAATTAATGTGGTTTCCCATTGATAATAATAAGTTCCATAATCAGTAAAGGGCTCAAATGACACAGTCTATTTCTATGTCGATGAGTCCACCAACTATTTTTTATGAGTATGTAAAAAGGATATTTTGGATGGGAGATGAAATAATGCAAATTGCTGAGCAACAAACTCTTAAAATAAAAATGAATTCCTTTTAGCAATATTTGTGCTTATAGCATTTTGTTTACCATAAATATCTATCTATATATTTGTATAGGCCCATTAGCCCCTAATTATCTCATGTCTAACTATGTCAGACAGGTTTGGTAAGAACTAGTAAGTGCATGTAAACATCTTGCAATATAAAAGATCTAAGAAAAGAGAACTAGGCCAAATGTATCAGGTTTACAGATATATACAATATAATTTTATTCAATAAGCTTTACTAATTTAGAATATATGAAAAGCAAAGATGGGCCAAGTATCTTCTTTACTTCAAACTATCACACAAGGCATTTATGTACACAATTTGTCTTCTTAATAAGCTATAATTTTATTATGTGTCCAATCTCATGTATACTTTTAAGAACATTTTTTTCTTCTTTAAAAATCACATTTTGCCATTCTAAACTAATTTCTTTTTCAAAATTGAGATATAACTGCCACATAACATTATGTAAGATTAAAATACACAACATATTTGACACATTCATATTGCAATGTCATTGTCATTGTAGTGTTAGCTAACTCCTTTGTTGAGTCCCTTAATTATTTATCCTAGTAATGGAAACAATTAAGATTTAGTCTCTTAGCTTAGTTTAATGTGTATAATATAGTTTTATTGTCTAGAATCACTGCACTGTGTATAGCTCTTCAGGATTTATTTATCTACTAGTAGCCTGGTGCACGAAATTTGTGCACAGGGTGGGGGGTCGTCCCTCAGCCCAACCTGCCCCCTCTCACATACTGGGAGCCTTAGGGGATGTCCAACTGATGGCTCACCCCAGCCTCTCCAGAGGCTTTAGGCCTTGGGCACTCAGCCATCTCCCTGCTCAGCTCAGCTCCAGCTGCCTGTGACCACCCAGCCCCAAGGGCTGGGTGCTCACCTCCGCTCCTGCACCCTGGCCACTTACCCCGCCCCCTGGCTGCCTCCTGCGCTCGCCACGCCCCGTGCCCCAGCCGCCTCCAAGCTTGGGCAGCCAGGGCACCATGGCTCACTACTGATTCTTCTCCACCCCCAGGGCCGAGCCCTCGTGCAGCTCAGCCCTGCCCATCAGCCCCGCCCCCTGCTCCTGATTGGCTGGTAGCATAGCCAATCAGGAGTCAAGGTATGATCACATTTGCATGTTACTCTTTTATTAGATAGGACTAGGTGAAAGTAGGTATTCTTTTTTTTTTTTCTTTTTAAAATATATTTTATTGATTTTTTACAGAGAGGAAGGGAGAGGGATAGAAAGTCAGAAACATCAATGAGAGAGAAACATTGACCAGCTGCCTCTTGCACACCCCCTACTGGAGGTGTGCTTACAGCCAAGGAACATTATGCCCTTGACCAGAATCGAACCTGGGACCCTTCAGTCCGAAGGCCAATGCTCTATCCACTGAGTCAAACCAGCTTCAGCTGAAAGTAGGTATTCTTAAATAACATTTCTTCCATTCCCCATTCCTCAGTCCCTGATAACCACCATCCCACTATTTGGTTTTTTTTTCAGACTCAGTTTTATTTAGGTTCCACATATAAAAGATATCACACAGAATTTGTCTTTCTCTGCCTGACTTATCTCACTTAGCATAATGCCTTCAAGGTCCATACATGTTGTTGCAAACAACAGGGTTTTCCCTTTGAAAAGTATTCCACAGGCCATACATACCCATCATTTTTATCCACTCATCTATTAATGAACATGTCTTGGCTGTTGTCAACAATGCTGCAGTAAACATGGGAATGCATATATCTCTTCAATGACTTATTTTTATTTTGTTTCAATGTATATCCAGAAATGGGTTTCTTGAGTTGTGGAATAGTTCTATTTCCAATGTTTTGAGAAACCTCCATATTGGTCTCCATAGTGGCAAAGCCAGTTTGCAGTCCCACCCACTGTGTAGCACATCTTCACCAAAACTTGTTATTCTTTGTCTTTTTGGTGATAGCTCTTCTAACAAGTGTGAGCTCAGATATCTCACTGTTCTTTTGATTTCGTTTTCCTGGTCATTAGCAAAGTTGAGCACCTTTTCATGTACCTGTTGACCACATGGATGTCTTCTTCAGGACAATGCGGATTTAGCTTCTCTGTCCAATTTCTAAGTGGATTGTTTGGGATTTTTTGTTATCAATTTAGGGTATTAACACGTATGAAATACATGGTTTGCAATTCTCTTTTTAAATTCCATGGAAGTTTGTTTCTTTTGTAGTGCAAAACTTTTAAGTTTGATGTAATCTTGATTGTTGAATTTTTCTTTTGTGCTGTTGTGCTGTTGGTGATTTTGACCAGCACCAGGACCTTTATTACAATGTTTTCTCCTAGGAATTTTGAAATTTCAAGTATTATGTTTAAGTCATTGATCCATTTTGAATTAATTTTTGTGTGTAGTGTAAGATAAGTGTCCAATTTCATTTCTCTATGTGTAGTTATCCACTTTTTCCAACCCTATTTGTTACAAAAACTATCCTTGCTCCATTGGCAGTCTTGGCCCTCTTATCAAATATTAGTTGAATGTATATGTTGAATGGATTAATTCTAGGCTTTCTATTCTTTTCCATTGCTCTATATGTATATTTTATGCCAGTACCATACTGTTTTAATTACAATAGCTTTGTAGTATAATTTAAAATGGGAAACTGTGATGCCTCTGACTGTGTTTTTCTATTTTTCTTTTCTTTTTTAAATCATCTCTTCATTTTCATTTCCTGCTATGCTACCTCCTCCCCCCCCCCCAAATTATGCTTTCCTATCTGCATCATGGTAGTTGCATATTCAACTTCATTTACCTGATGTTTTGTTCTGCTATTGAGACACTGCTATAAATTCCTAATACTAGACTGTCCAACTATCTCTTGGGCCATGTTTTCCTACCTCATTATTGCTTTAGCTATTCAGGGTCTTTTGTGCTATCATACAAATTTTAGGATTGCGTTTTCTATTTGGGAGAAAAACGTCATTAGGATCCTGGCAGGGATTGTGTTGAATCTAGAGCTGGCTTTGGGTAACGTGAATATTTTAACAGTAATAACTCTTTCAGTCATGAACACAGTATCTTTCCATTTGTGTCTTCAATTTTGCAGTTTTTATTGTATAGATCTTTTATTTGTTAAAATTATTCCTGGGTATTTTATCATATTTGATGCTATTATAAATGGGACAGTTTTATATCATTTTGATGTTTCATGTTTGATCATAGAAATACAACTGATTTCTCCTATTGATTTTATATCCTACAACTTTCCTAAATTCATTAATAAGATTCAACTGTTTTTATTTGAATCTTTGGGATTTTCAATATTTAGGATGTATTATCCAGAAATAGCAATGATTTTACTTCTTCCTTTCTGATTTGGATGTCTTTTATTTATCTTGCCTGATTCTTCTAGCTAGTAATTCCAGCTCTACTGCAGTGGTTCTCAACCTGTGGGTCGCAGGTTGAGAACCGCTAGCAGGGTCACCTAAGACCATTGGAAAACACAGATATTTACATTATAATTCATAACAGTAGCAAAATTACAGTTATGAAGTAGCAACAAAGATGATTTTATGGTTGGGGGTCACCATAACATGAGGAACTGTATTAAAGGGTTGCAGCTTTAGAAAGGTTGAGAACCACTATAAAGAAAGAGATTATGCTCATCAGATAGTCTACCCATAAATCTCTGGGAGTGCCACACGTGTAAATATCCCTACCAGGTCCATAAACACCTTCAAGGCACCAGTTCTTTTTTTTTCTTTTAATCTTTATTGTTGAAAGTATTACACAGGTCCTTCTCCCTCCCCTCCCCCCCCCATTAACTTCTTCCAGCCTGCTCCCATCTGCCTCTCCTCCCCCAGGTCTTAACCACCCCAATGTCTGTGTCCAAGCGTTATGCATATTTGCATACAAGTTCATTGGTTGATCTCTTCCCATCCACTCTCCCCTTCCTTCCCTCTGTGATTCAACAGTCTATTCCTGCTTGGAAGGTACCAGTTCTTAAATCTACACCTTCCACTCTACTGCAGGTTCCTTGTGCATGTTCTTGTGTGAAGGAGCTCCCATAAATAGGGAGTACAGTAAGAAGCAGGCCATATAAGCAATGGACACAAGACACTGTGTGTGTGTGTGTGTCGGGGTGGGGGGGTAATGTGGCAGGGGGTAGGGGAGGCCAGGGGAAGGTCAATGGGGAAAAAAAGAGACATATGTACTACTATTTGTAATACTTTAAACAATAAAAAAATAAAGTAAAAAAAAAACAATTAAAAAAGAAAGCAGGCCACAGTTGGCAGGCAAAGGGCAAACTATAAACTTGAGCTCTAGCATCACTCTCTCCAGGGGAATGCTGGAGTCTCCCCTCAGCTAGGCTGGACTTCTGCAAACTTTCCAGTGTCATGTTGGACATAAAGTCCCTGATTTTTTTTTTTTTTTTTTTGCCTGACAGTTGGAAGAGTAGTCTAGTAAGTTTCCCAGCTTCACTCTTTCCCTAGCTATTAATCTAAAACTAAAAGGCCAAAGTGAGAGGCAACAAGTGTTTGAAATTAAAAAGAGTAACTAATTCAGGAAGCACTGATTCAGGCAGAAACCAAATAGGTTTCCAAGTAGGAGGTGGAGTTGAGGGGCATTCATGAGAGAAGAACGAGGGATAATTACATGGATAGAAGGAAGGGATTTTTATAAATGCAGATAACCTAACATAGCAATCCTAATTCTAAAGAATGTCTATACTTTTCAGTCTGGTAGTCAAAAATGTCTGCTTTCCTCTTAGCTTTGAAAATAGTTGGAGTACAAAGGTTATTTCACCCACTTTTAACATTTTGAAGGTTTGAGGAATGAAATGTGCATGACAGTTCTTCTGAGATGGCAGCTCTGACTCCATTTTGAAATGGCTTCATTTATATTATGTTCACATCACAGCTGATACCGAGCTTTATTGGTATATTGCCAGCTGCACTGGTAGGTAAAATTCCTCACAGGACTGTTGGAGTAAAGTACTACCCCCTCCCATACCCATAATGCTGTTTTTGTTCAAGTATGACTATCTAATCTATTGATTAAAAAGGGAAATATAAAGGAGAAACATCTGGGCTGCCATGTTGCTATCACCCCTTCTGTGGTAGGCAGTTAAGACTTGAGCACAGCAAGGATGATGGGCCAGATACAGAAAGTCACCAGGAAGGAAAGACCTGGGTACCTACCAAAGGAGGATTAATTGTAGGGTGGGACCTTGCCCCCAGGGTGACCCTTCCTCCCCTAGCATATCACTGGTCGTATGGTTTAGGACCTCCTGACCTTTCCTCCCTAAAGATAACATCTAGGCCTCAGTTGTATTTCAGTTCCAGGCCCCCAAAAGCAACAAAATAGGCTGACTTCAGGATCAACAACATTGAATAATGGCACCTGCCCTGGTGACCACCAATCAATCAATGGAGAACTAGACCCTGAAAGTATATACCTGGAAAGCTTCTGAATTAAGATTTTCCCCTATGATCTCTCCTAAAATCTTCACTCTTAAAACGCTCAGGACAAAGGATACAGTGCACTCTCCCTCTCCTAGGAGCACACCCAAGCTTTTCCTTTCCTTCCCTCTCCCTCCCCCTCTTACCCCTGCTCCAGGTGCATTACCTTTACCTACTTCACTCCCAAGCTCCAAGGGCCCCTCCTTTATACTTATAACTTGTTTCCTAAGCCCATTCCTTCTACAAATACTACCTGTGATTTACCCAATAAATGTTATCTTATAGTCGGAGACTTGGCTCTGAATTCTTTCCTAGCCAGAACTCAAGAACCAAGGTCCAGTCTGACCCCACTGGTTAGACACCAGGTGCCATTCCAGCCACTTACAACACTTCCACATTCACTTCTTTATATCCTCCATAGTATCTTGCTTTGCCCAGTGTTATCAGCAAACTAATTAAAAAATTAGCAAAATATAATAACAATCATTAAGTGCTTATAATATTGCAAGTACTGGGTGTTTTAAATGAATTAAGTTATTTAATAATAATTTCAACATTTTGTGGTTATTAATATTACCTATTTGACAAATGAGGAAACTGAGGCCTAAAGAGGATGCTTAAGTTTTCTCAGTTAGTGAGTGGTGAAGCTGGGCTATGATCAAGGATGGCTAGCTCCAAAGCCCACTCCTAAAATACTATGTGGCTACTTTTCCAATTTACATTAGCACAATCAGAAAGCATGAGGAATTAACAGTCATTAGAACAAATTTATTATTTTGTAAGGCTATTTTTAAATTTTGATATATTTCTGAGGTATTTTACTAAATTATGACATACTTCTAAAATTACTTGAACATTTTATTTTGATATTGTGGCATTTGATAATAAAAATTAGGTAAATTAATTTTCTGTTAATTAAGTCTCCTATTAGAGAGTATAACTAATTTTAATAATGAAAGATAGTGTTGGATGTTGTAATATGTATTATATAATTCTTAGACTACATAAAGGCAATTTATCGAAAGCTAATTATGAGTGATTCCATGGAAGGCTATTGAAAACAAAAATACAAATCACTATCTAACTAAATAGTTTTACACTCTCCACACCTTGTATTAAAGCTTAGTCCTTCCCTAACCCATCATTACCAACATTATTAAACTAATTATAGAGAATAGCAATTAACTTAGTTCATCTGTAGAATTAAATGATGAGCTTATTTAATACTGAAGCAGCTGATAAAATCTTTAAGGATGGTTTCAGTGTAACATATTTCAGTCCTGCATAATTTAGAGTAACCAATCAGGAAAGAGGAGTGATCTGTGTTCCAATATATACTGCCATGCTAAAGATCAAAATATGCTCACCTGCTTTTGGACTTAGGAACATCTTATCCCCACCCTCTGCTTATCTCAGGTAAAACACTTGCTGCATTATTTAATGATAAGAGGTATCCTTGGGAGAAAAATCTTTTATAGCCTTTCATTTTACTATCAACTTTCTCACTAGTAAATGGTAGTGTATTAATTATTAGGATTTATTTAAAATACTTTCCTAGCGTTGCCTTGGTTTAATGCATCAAATAAGCTAAAAGATGGCTCAATATTTGTTTATACTTGGCATACCACTTTGTAATGGGGTTGTAGACAAACTGGAGTACATTCAGAACAAAGCCACTAGGGTGCTCAGGATGCTCAAAAGCCCATGGTAAATAAGTTGGAGGCAGGCTGTCCAATTTTGCAGACGGGAGCCCTACTGGGGCAGTGATAGCCAACTTTCATAGTTGATGGTCATAAAGAAGATGTAGAACAAGATTTAATAGAAACAAAAAGTATTTCAAAAATAAACTTTTGATATAAAAGAGGGAATTATTATAAAAGTAACACTTGGCAATTTTTTAAAAATAATCATAATAATGATAGGAGAAAGTTATAGGAACTAAAAGTAAAATTGTAACTACACATCCATTACTCTTTAGAGGTATTTACTGTTATTACTTTGGTGTATAACCTTGCACATCTGTGACTTACTTTTTCAGTTTACATTAAAAGTTATGACCTGGAGAAAAAATTAAAAATACCCACACAAGATTTTAAGCTAACTTCCTTGCAATTGGGGACACTCATCACTGATATGAATCATTACAGATTGAAGTTTTACTCTTTTCCTTTGGTTAGGCCCCAAATTGTTATCTTTTTAAAGCAGTGGTTCTCAACCTTTCTAATGCCTCAATTCCTTAATATAGTTCCTCATATTGTGGTGATCCCCAACCATACAATTATTTTTGTTGCTACTTGATAACTGTAATTTTGCTACTGTTATGAATCATAATGTAAATATTTGTGTTTTTCCATGGTCTTAGGTGACCCTGCTAGTGACCCACAGGTTGAAAACCGCTGCTGTAAAGCCCAAGACCATCGGAAAACACAGATATTTACACTATGATTCATAACAGTAGCAAAATTACAGTTATGAAGTAGCAGCAAAAATAATTTTATGGTTGGGGGTCACCACAACATGAGGCACTGTATTAAAGGGATGTGGCATTAGAAAGGTTGAGAACCACTGTTCTAAAGCATTAAGAAATGTTGCTACTATATTCCTGTCTTCCAATCTAGGAATGGGTAACACAGGAATAAAGCCTACATTTGCAGGTAAAGAATGACACTGATTTTTATTCTATATGACCAAGAAAATTTATTCTTATGGAAAGTTTCAATCTACAGAAAGCTATACTAGTCCATTCTTTAAAATTATCATCATGGTTTTTTTTTTTATAAAGTAAGCTGTTTTATGTACTCAGAAATCTCATAACTGCTTCATTTTTTTTCTCAGAGGCAATGATGCTGGTGGGCATTTGCTTCATGGTACTGCTGCAACAAGCAGCCAGCATGGTAAGAATTTCTTATAAAATAGATTTTAAACTCTATTAAGAGGAGTATCTTACCCATAGTTCATGGTGAATGTGACATCAACAACATTGTAAATCTCCTGAGATGGGGACAAAAACCTTGGTTCTCACTAATGTGTATTTTTACAGAAATTGGTAACTTTTTTTTACTAATCAACACTACTGAGCAATAAGACGATGGACCAGCAATTAAGGAATTCATTTTTATCATGAGTAGCTTGTTCAGTATAAAGGTTTAATAACTGCTTAGAGATTTAGTTTCTAGACCCTCAAAAATATATTTGATATTACAATGTCCTAAACAAATATGAAACTACCATTTCAATTTCTTAAGGTTAGTTTAACACATTTTAATTTCATTCAATTCATCAACCACTTACTTAGTATCTACTATATGAGACAAAGTGCCAAATGCTGGGGTAACACAATAAATTAGATTAGCATGGGACTGCCCACATAACACCTCAGAGTAGTAGAGGATTAATGAGTCAACAGGTAACTTGAAAAGTATGACAAGTGCACAGTGAAGTTTAAAATAGGATTGTGGAGAATGTTATTACTGAACATTTGCTATTTAAAAAAATTCTAAGCATTTTGTCCTTTTCATCTCATTTAGTCCTTATGATAACATAACTAGTAGGATTTAGACCAATAATGAGATAAGATAGAGGTGGAGAAGGGAAAGAATATGAGAAGGTTGCATCTAGTTGAAGTGTAACAGTAGGAGACCCTGGAAGTTTGGGCATAAGCCAGTTTGGAGTACGAAGAGGTAAGAGACAATATTTTTTGGAGTGGTTAGAAGAGATGCAATAGAGGATGAGGCTGGAGTAGTAAGAGCAGGCCCATAAATTAGATTAGCATGGGACTGCCCACATAACACCTCAGAGTAGTAGAGGATTAATGAGTCAACAGGTAACTTGAAAAGTATTCAAGTGCACCGTGAAGTTTAAAATTTCGCAACCCACTAGTTGAGAACAGCTAGCAGGGTTGCCTAACACCATTGGAAACCACAGATATTTACATTGCAATTCATAACAGTAGCAAAATTACAGTTATGAAGTAGCAATGAAAATAATTTTATGGTCGGGGGTCACCACAACATGAGGAACTGTGTTAAAGGGTTGCGGAATTAGAAAGGTTGAGAACCACTGGAATAGAGAGTGACAGAGAGATCTGCATTTCAGAAAGATCACACTATCACATGGCAGGAACAAGGCTGTAGGCAGAGAGACTAGTTGGGAACTTGATCAGTAACCTAGGTGATAAACTATGATAGTGGCCTGTATTTAGTTCTGAGAATGAGGATCTAATTCTAATCTATGTTAGTGACTACCTTTCCAATCTATGTTAGAAGCCACAGGACTTAGACATGGGTTAGACATGGAATGTGAGGAGAAGGTGGCAATATCTGGTTTGTATCACTGGGAGATTGGTGATGCCATCCACTGAAATGGGAAGCATCTGATGATAATCAGGCTATGAGAAAAGTCAAGGATGAATTCATCTGGGGCAGGTAGGTTTCAGGTGAGGCGTGGATAGGATCTGAACTGGAGATAAGAGGCTTAGGGATCATTGGCGTACACGTGGCATCGAAACTACAAAAGTGCAAAAACTATAATGTGAAAAGGAAAAGAATTGTGAAGAATACGAAAATTGAAGGGTGAACCAGAGGAAGGGAAGCTGAAAAGGAAGGAGGGTGAGAAGAAAGAGAAGAAATAAGAGCATCACAAAGCCAAGGGGAAAGTGATTCAAGAAGGTTGTATACATCTTTTCCCAGTGTCACCTAGACAGATAGGTAAAGGACGAGAAGTTTCCATTATATTTACCACCGGTGAGGTTGTGATGATCTTGGCAAATGCCAAGATAGGGTGGTGAGTACAGAGGACAGAGTGCAGTAGATTGAGAAGCAAGTGTACCTTGAGCAGTAGAAAGATACAAGCTATAGAGGAGAAAGCCATATCTCTCTCCTTAGTAAGTGGGGAAATTCAATCAAGCAGCACAAAGTTTGGCTTGTAAGGTTCCACTTCCTTTTATCCTCTTTGGGAGAGAAACCTTGGCATGTGGACTATAAGATCAAGCAGGAAGAAGGAAAGTAGAATATATCCTTGAAGCTGAGTGATTCTTATAAATTGACTTTGTATTTATTTAAAGGGGTAGTGTTTTACTTCTAAAGAACTGAATCTTTTTACAGACTACAAAGTTATTTGAGGAAACCAAAATGAATAATGCAACTTCCATATTTCTCGAAAGAAGATAATTAAAAACAAGTTTCATCAAGTTATATGCCTACAAAGTTTTCTTATTATAGTCACCAATCACAGGGTGATTGGTATAAACACATAGGAAGAAGTTCAAAGTTTGGAAATGCTGTTTCCTAGCTAAAGTTAAGAAGTGCTATTTCCTTAGTTTTAGCAGTGCATTCCAGAGCCAGTTTGTCAACTTAGAAAGACCCTAAGATTTACTTAGTATGAGAGAATTTGCTTCAAGTTCTGGGTTTTTACAGCACACATGGTTTTATAAGTTTAAATCGGAGAATTTTAACATGTTTAATTTTCAGGACCCTAATCTGTAAAATAGCATACAGTTTTAGTCAATGTAGTCATTTATTCTGAGCAATGCCTACTAAGGAGTGGTTTATCTGGTCTGGAATATCCCTGAACCTTGTTTTTTTATTTCAATTTTCAGTGGGAATAATTAATCTTACCACAATGCATTGCTTTGAGAACTGAATTCTATAATAGTATTTCCATAAAGTGTAAAAATTAAAATTATTTTACATTTCTTTGCAAAGAAAGAAAATGTGATCGTATTATGATCACTACCAGGATTGATTTCAATGAATCAGCTACTTGGCACTCGAAGTGTGTTGTCTTTCAGAAAACCCATTGTACCCTCCAAGAATCTCAGTTATTTTTTGCTTTAGTTTTTTTTCCCAATGGTGGGAGCTATATATTTAAAGGTATTTTTGGCACTCAGCTCTTACTGTCCACATAGCACTTGAAAGCTTGAATCACTGTTTTTACTGCTCAATTTGATAATGTTGTCATTGGAAAGGCAATACTAGTGCTGTGCTGGTGCAGAATAAGTGGCTCCCAAACATGGCCTGAGTTTAGGGGAACTACAATTGTTAGTTGAAATGAGGCTCCAGTAAGGCACACACAGAAAGAAAAAGTAGAAAAATAAAAGTAAAAGTTGAAAGCAAAAGTAAGGTGAGGTGCTGAAGTTTGGTAATAGCTTGATGTGAAACATGGGACAATGCTTATTAAAGCATTTTTAAATTTCTTAAGAAGAAAAGAGAAAATAAGATACAGATAAAGTGGAAAACTAGAAGTAGAAGATAGTACAGGTAAAATTTTGGTAATTTGTTTGCTCATAGGCACTGGACCTCATGGGGTTTTGCGGGTTCAGTTAAGGTGTGGAATTTATGAGGGTTGCATCCCAGGGAGGTTGAGGCAGGGGCAACCAAGCCTACCTATAGTTCACAGGTAGAAAGTAAGCGGTAGAAAGTAAGGGTGTGGTCAAGATGTTTACAACATTCTTGTGAGTTTCAATCCTACTCAAGCTGAGAATTACACATGGCCACGAGAGGACTACGCCCTCTCATCAGTCCAAGTCTTAAACCTGTCCACACACTGTAGCCAACCCCCACAAAGCAGGTCTTATGGATCAAATTAACCTATTGTTAAAGGCAAAGAATGTTGATATTCAAAAGGACACTTTCAAGGTCCCACAAAAATTCTATGACTTAGACTACCAAAGCATGGTCCCTGAGAACTTGTTGGCCCCACCTAATTGTCCTGAATCAAAAACTTTGAGGGGTGAACATAGCTGGTTTGGCTCAATGGCTAGAGTGTTGGCCTGTGGACAGAAGGGTCCCAGGTTTGATTCCAGTCAAGGGCACATGCCTGGGTAGTGGGCTTGATCCCCAGTAGAGGCTTGCAGGAGGAGGCCAATCAATGATTTCCTCTCATTATTGATATTCCTATTTCTTTCTCCCTCTCCCTCTCCCTTCCTCTCTGAAATCAATAAAAATATATTTTCAAAAACCAACAACAACTCTGCAGGGTGGAGCCCAGCAATCTGTATGTTAACAAGCCCTCTGGATGAGTTTGATGGCAAAGTTGAAGAACACAAAAGTCAACATTTTTTAAATTTCCATGTTGAAATAAAGCAGTTGTTTTGTTATCTTGATTTTCAATATTGTAACATTGTTCTTACTTTTTGCTTCATTTCAAAGTCAAATACCTCAATTTTATCTTTATTGACTGAACTTCCATCAATCCAAATGGAGATTGTTAATAAGCACAATGACCTTAGAAGGATGGCAAATCCCAGTGCCAGCAACATGCTTAAAATGGTAAGTCCTGTCTGATTGACAGGTTGTTACCAATTAGCATCTAACCACTTAACAATGAATATTAAACTATGACATATATGTAAAATACTCTGATCTCTTTATTTCCCTAGAAAAATTACCAATATTGGTTAGTAGTTAATACTGCATTTGAATTGGAAAACATATTGACTCTCTCAATATTGGATGAAAGTATAATTAATAGGCAGTGAAAGAAACCTTGTAAATTATATTACTTGAGTAATTAGATGCTAAACAACAAATAAAAACTAAACTATAAAATATGCTGTATAGGTATAAAAATTATATTCTTTCTGTTATTGGTAGGATACCCTCTGTGTTCCACCTCTGTTACTGGTGGAAAGGGAATTCTTGTGATGTCATGAGAAAAGGAATTTTCTGAGACCTAAACAGGAAAATGAGTGATAATTACTTGCATGGAATTCATCCCCTGGGTTTCCAAGGTCCCATTTCCCTTCATCTCACCATGGAAAAAGTCCAGTATTGTCTTCATCAGAGGTAGAATTTAAGCCACTGCCTAGAGTTTCTGCCTCTTATTAAAGCACAGGCCAGTGCAGTCAAGCAACTGGCTAGGTCAGCTTGTATTCCCAGCTATGGTCCATTGCCTGTAGGGTCCATATGGCCATGGGCCATGCAGCTGCTAAATCTACATGGCTTTGGGGGTGCATAAGTGAGTGATGGTCAAAGGAGCAAGAGAAAACAAGGGAGCAAGAGCACAAGAGCAAATAAGCAAGAGGAATAAGAAAGAGAGAATTATTTGTCTAGGGATTATAACCAGGAGCTTAACCAATCAACCCTTCAGGATTTCACATGTTTGCAGTTTATCTGCCTTTTTAGTCAATTATCTTTTCTGTAAGTTAGTACCTTCCCTATATCACCCCAACTTCACTGTATCTGTGCCCAGCTTCCTTCCCCAAGTGATTTGCAGGGAATGGATCACTGGCTCCCTGGGGAGTATAAAGTTGCAGCTTCCTGGTTAAACTGCCCAATTGACCATGCCTATGATGTCTGACCTTCCCTTTGCTTTCTTCCTACTATTAATATTAATAAACTAGTTAAGAGGGTAACACTGCTCTTCAGCTATGGTCAGGCCATATGTTATAGAATGTGTATGGGAACTTACACAGAAGGTGTTGACTCGCATGGTGAGGAGTCTGGGAACTGAAAGGTGAGGCAGTCTGAGGTATTTAGACTAAATAGTATCCCAGGAGAACATGATCACTGACTCTAGGCTAATTACTTAATCTGAAGGAGCCTCAGCTTTCTTGGCTATTAGTGGAAATGATCATTACCCTTTGCTAACCTGTCTGAGCATCAGTATAGAAATGCCATTGTAAGAAAAATGCCATTAACATATGAGACGTTCAGTGAAAAATAGTTACTGTTTCTCTTCCCCATTCAAGTATTTAAAGTGCTATCATATGATGAATTAAATTTGTTCTGAATTTCCTCAAAGACCTGAGCTAGAATTAACAAATCGTAAGTATTTGGAAGTTATACTGTATATACCTCAAGCTATTAAAAAAAAAGTCTATTTAGCAATTAGCTGTCTTAGGAGGTACTGAACATATACTTCCATTACAGACAAAATGTGTATTTTTTGGAAGAGAGTCCTATAATAAATAAGAAATAGAATCCATTATCTTTCTGAATCATGACATTTATGAGACACTATGAAAGTTGTTGCTAAATCTAGACTATAGGAAGGAATTTTTCTACTGACCCATATGTTTAACTTTATTTCTGAGGAAGTAAGTGTGTTGTGCCCAATGTACAGGACAAATACTTCCTGACTATATTAGCTAATTGACATTGCCTTCTCAAAAAGATACAAGCTGCCTGCTCTATTCTGAAGACCTCTTCAACTTAGATTGGAACTCCTTCTCCACCTGCCCCCAGAGAGTAATGTATAACAATTTTAGTTTAGCTTATCTGAATTATGACAATACTCAATTCCTATTTGGATTTATTTTCCTATATCTTTCCTTTTTAATGGTAGACATTTATTTTTTCATATATTTTGTCCTTTACACTGTTATATTTTATTTAGTACAGCACAAACTTACTAATGCTTGCTATAGCATCTGGCAATATATTAATGTATATGAAGACTAGGGCAAAGGCAACAGACATTTTGAAGAAAACAGCACATACTTAGTTCTCATTTCTAATTAAATATCCATAGCCCCAAGCTGTGCTTATCCACCTAATTGGGCTTAAAATATATTTCCCTAAAAAATTTAATTTCTGATCTTATATGGTAAGATGCTTCCTTATAATTAAAAAAGCAAGAAATGTATCTTTAGATAGAACAATAAGAAATACTAGAAAACAATTGATCATATAGGCATTTGTTTTAAATGTAATCGTGTATATCATGACTGTCTCATGAAAACATCAGATTTTTATTTTCAAATGTTTGTTATTTATGTCAAGACATGGAATGATGTAGTTGCGAGGAATGCTGCAAAGTGGGCAAACAAGTGTATCTTGTCTCACAGTTCTCCATCTGAAAGACAAATTAACTGTAAGTCACTCTTCCCCAATCAATAAAAATAAAAAAATTAAGTTAAAATTCACCTAAGTGGAGAGGCATGGCAGCTTGGGAATGGTGATGGAGATTTTGTCTGTCGGTTTTAACGTCACGACCTATCCTCTCACACACAAACCTTGCTTCCTTTTACTTCCTTTCTTGTATTCCTTTGTTTTCATTTCTTTGTTTTTTAACTCTTGCCCTAAAATCTCATTACTCCTCCTACTCCAAGAAGAAAAAAAAGGAAAATGACTCTAAGTTAGAGATCCAAGGCAAAAGCTATGAATAAAGAGAAAGAGATAACAAAAAAACATTGTTTTAATTTTTTTTTTTTCTGAACTTGAATTCATTTAGATACTCATTATTCTTATTTAGTCACAGGCCAAGTTTATTCCTGAAACCCTGTCACTTACTACATTATAGTCAAAGTTGTCAGACCACAAATTCCTGGTGAAAAGAATTATTTCTTTTAATATAACTTTACAGGGCATAAGTGTAAATTATGTTAATGAAGAATTAACTCTCTACCTTACTTTTGAGGTCCTTAGTTTGCTTTACTCTGCAAGCCCACCATACCCAAACCTGTCTTACACTTTTTTGCTAAAATCTGATGGGCCTCCTCATCACCACTCTTGCATTCATGACTTTGATTTTATTTCCCACGAGATATAATATCTTATATCTGATTTATTTGCTGTCTGCTTCACTCATGCTCCTCTTAATTCTCCAGCTAAAGAGGAGAAGGTCAAAATCATGTCCCATATATGCATAAGCTGAAAGCATAACAGATAATGATAAATACTTGTTGTTTGTTAATTAATTTACTAGTATTGCCAAAATGGTATCTGTGACTGTGTTAACCTACACAAACAGCTTGAAAATGAATCATTATTTATACATTTTTACAAAGCTATTCATATGTAGGCAGGGGGTGGGAGGTGGGGAGAGAGAGAGTGATTCCAATTCACAGAACTGAGCTTTGAAATTGAAATTAGATTTCTCCAATCAGTCAGTGAAAGATTTGGAAGGTGATATTGATCACAAAAACTAAAATATAATATTCTAAGTTTTCAATGAGAATTATTTGCAACTACTGGTTTAACCATTGTTTCATTGTCTTTTCTAAATTTTAGTCACTGGCTGTGGAGAGAATATATACCAGTCCAGTAGTCCCAAATCATGGTCAGAAGCAATCCAAAAGTTTTATGATGAAGTTAAAGATTTCAAATATGGATTTGGAAGTACTCCAGCAAATGCTGAAACTGCCCATTACACCCAGGTAAAAATGAAATGACAAAAGTTTAATGTTTTTTGTCCACTACCCTCCCAAAATTATTTTTTCTGCACAGTTTATTCTGGAGATGCTAAGCATACATCTTAGCTATGCAACCTGTATGTGAGTGTAAAAGCTTCCCTACAAAGTATGTGCTACCCATTGATGCACATAAACATCAGCCCATTATCTCTCAGATACCCACCAACTTCATCTGCTTATTGTGATCCAGACTTACCACAATGGATTTTTTTAAATGACAGCTCTGAAAATAAAGTGATTCATGAACTTAATTATATTTAAGCAACACTTTGAACAAGTCTCAAGCTATTTTCTCTATACTAACACAGAATGAAATACTGAAGAGAAAAATAATGAAAAATTAACTCATATGTGCAAGATATTTTTAGTTGTTAAATAAGTATTTTTGTATTATGTATATTGGACCCCTAAGATTATGTGCACACACACACACACATACAAACACACACCAAGATCAATAAAGTTTGTTCTTTTTTCCTGCAAAAATCAAATCACTCTTAGGTGACTATCCCCTTATTGCCCAGCAACCCATTGTCCATAAATTTATGAATTTGAGTATGACTCACTGTTATAATAAAGGTATTATGCACATATAAACCTTGTTTGATGTCAAATGAAGCCCCATAGCTGGAAGAGATATTTTAAAAGAATAATCATCAAGCTTATAAATTAAAAATATCTGAAGCCAATATTTTTCAGTTTTTAAAATTTTCTTAATTTTAATAAGCAATTAAGAAACAAGCCATACAACATGAACAGCATGAATTGAATTAAAATGACTATTTTAAACTTTTCTCTTACAGCTCGTTTGGGCCACTTCCCACCAACTTGGCTGTGCATTAGCCCAGTGTCCTGACTTCCTTCAGTATTTCTATGTTTGCCATTATTACCCTGCGTAAGTACAGCCCAAAGGGCCACTTTTGGCATACGGTAGGCCAAATGCCTGCACCTTGAACTATAATCCGACCCCTTTCATCACTCTGAGGTTATAAGGTAGCTTCATAGAGAGTATGAGGGTGGTTTTGAAGAAAGGAGAAAATTGGAAAAGACTGGATAGTCCAAGCAGTGCATTCTAAGGGATGAAAGAGCCATGGGGATATTGGTAGCAAAGCGCAGAAAGAATGGGATCTGTGGCTCACAAGATTTAAAGACAAATGTTGGCTCTGTCACTTACTGGTTGTGTGACCTTCAGTTCACCAATAACTTAACAACCTGGAACTCCTTTTTCCCTATCTATAAAGAGACAATAGCAATACATTTCTTGCAGTGTTTTTCAAAGGATTAGACATAATAAGCTATTTTAAGTGCTTAGCATAGCTCATGCCACCTATTAGAATCTCAATGAAATAAAAATTCATCCAGTAAAGAAGTAAGAAATACTCTGAGATGACAGATCCAAAAGTACTTAGGGACCTTGCTACAAATCTGTCTTCTAGTGCCATATCTTTGGTCTACTGTAAAGACTGTAGAACCTCATCTCCTTTTTTCTGCATATATTTAAATCCTACCAATTTACCTTGAAATTGTCTTTGTGAACCCAACCTTCATAAATCTCTCCCTTTGCTGACATGTGACTCTTGATTTATATTCTACTCCCATGGCACAATCCTATATTTCTTCATGTTGTCACTGATTCTGTCCTTCAACTATTCCATTGCCAGTGGAAACATGAAGAATACCATCAGGACCCCATATAAAAGAGGAAGACCATGTGAAGACTGCCCTCATAATTGTGATAATGGGCTTTGCAGTAAGTACTATTCATTCTGCATCTTTATGTGGTGATGTCTACATGGGCATGGCCTTGCTGAGTATGATGGTCTCAGAATCTGCCCTGATATATGAATGACCTCATTCTGCTTCTGCCTGCCCCCTACCCGTTTCCTACTTTAGTCATGTTGATCTTGGCAATAAAAATGGAGCTAAAGCCCAGTTGGTGTGGCTCCGTGATTGAGCACTGACCCATGAACCAAGAGGTCATGGTTCAATTCCCAGCCAGGGCATATGCCCAGGTTATAAGCTTGATCCCCAATGAGGGACATGCAGGAGGCAGCTACTCAATGATACTCTCTCATCATTGATGATTCTTTCTCACCCTCTCCTTTCCTCTCTGAAATCAATAAAAAAACACATTTTTAAAAAAGAGAGCTAAAAGTGAAAGTGGTACATTCAGCTGCCACTTGAGAATGGTGATACTAAATTAAGATAGACTTTGAAGTAGTCATGCAAAGCAAAATAAACTACGCCAATGTGGAGATGAAATTGTCCTTTAAGCCCTTCTGGCAGTCAGTTCTCAGTTAGGGTGGTGAAAGGCAAAAGTATTGACACTCTCTATGCAACCTCAGAGAGGCTCAGGCTTGGTTTGCTGTTGCTCATAAATAAAAGCCTGGGAGTAAAATAAAGGGAAATTTGGTGGTGTTCTCCTAAGTATGGCCACCCATATGCACACACACACACTCACACTCACACACTAACATACACTCACATATTCTGCCAACTACACCACTTGCTTCCTTACTCACAGCTGCATTTCCTGGGGAGCAGGCACTTATAAAAGAAGTTTGGGCTACTTTAAGCACATGCATTGAATGTTCCTGCCAGTCTTCTAGGAATCCCCAGACATTACATATACATATAAATATGCACACCAAAGCTACCGCTGGTATAGGATACTAATCATTTGCATGGCTTGGTAAATGAGATATGAGTGGGATTTGTCTTTCATTTGCTGCCCTTGCCCCTTTGTACAATCTATTCATTGCACAAGTAGATATGGCAGCACACATACCCACAGGGCTAAATAAGTAGCACCTAACATATATTGGTAATTATTTTATTTCTGTTACTTTGCACCTTGTTGGAACATGGTCGTGAATTTTTTTTTTTATTTCTTGAAGTTCTGGGTATGTGAACTCTCTATCTGCTACATCAGGTATATTGATTAAGCAGTTTGAGATTATTACCTCCCATGTGTGTGGTGAGCTTTGAATAAAAGAATATATAAAGAATAAATGGATTTTTCCTAAGATAATATAGTTTTGGATAATTAATCTAAGAAGCAGCATTTAATTTATTTTTTTATTTCATTTTAGCCAATTCCTGCATGAAGGTGGATAAGGTAACAAATTGTGACGATTTGGTCAGAAAAGCAGGGTGTGATGACCAAAAAATAAAAAAAGAATGCCAGGCCACCTGTGAATGCCCTTCTGCAATAAAATAAAACACATTTTAAGGCTGATTCTTCATCTCAAGAACAAAGTGACTCCGTTTAAAAACAACTGTAAAAGTGTCTTTGTCTTTTTCTAAATGACCAAACAAATTTTGAAAAAGTCTTTTATTGACTATGTCCTCTTTCATCCATTTATTTGATGATATCTGAATAAAAAAAAAACAGGTAACAAAAAGAGCACATTTAGTATCTGTGAACTATAACTTAAAAGTGTAATGCTGACTCTATTAAATTATTTAGTCATAATTGGTAGCATGTGCTAAAAGCTTTTGTGCAACTTATGAATAAATGTATTCAAAGCTTTTAAAACAAACTCTTTCCTTCACTAAGTCATTAATCCATTGATGAGCGCATACACTTGTATCCTTGAAGAGCTCTCTTTTGGCTGGTGTTCACAGGACAAAGATGGCGGGGAAGATGCTGATTCCAATGATAATTTAAAATATGTACATATCTAAATCTGTTGCCAGAACATGAAAGAATCTGCTAAAGTGATAATTCACAAACACTTACCCAGTCACAGTTTTGTAAATTAATGAATGTAATTGGCTCCCCAGTTGAGGGGGAGGCCTGGGCCATGTCCCTAGAGAAAGGACCCAGAAATGCCATCATAACACATTCCATGAACCTTTTGTTAAGCTTTCACTCAAAGGAACCCGGGCTATCTAGCAAGGTAACTGACAGGAGTGGAAAAAAAAATTTTTTTGTGGTTTATTAGATCTGGACTTAAAACTAATGCTGATCACCAAAGACTTCAAATATCACCATAGCACATAGATCAGAATAAATCTTAGAAAGGTCAAGACAATAAGTCCTGGCCCAAGTGCATCTCAGAGTAGCAGCAGTAGGACTGCAGACTGATCCATGGGTAATTCTCTAGTTCCAAAAGATGGAGTAAAAACCAATACACTTTGCCTGGTCAGTGTGGCTCAGTGGTTGAGCATCGATCATGAATCAAGAGGTCATGCCTTCAATTCCCAGTCAGGGCACATGCCCGAGTTGCAAGTTCGATTCCCAGTGGGGTGCATTCAGGAGGCAGCCAATTGGTGTTTTACTCTTATCAAGGGTTCTCTATCTTTCTTCTTTCCTCTCCCTCTAAAAAATTCAATAAAAACATATTTTTAAAAAAATCAATACACTTAGAAAGTCTCAAATTCAAACATTGGTTTTCTGACTCAAAGATTAAGAGCTATCATGGTAGCAAGGGCCAAGTTAAAGTCCATAAAACTAGCAAGATAATAAGCCAAAAAGAAATTTAAGTGATTGGGATACTACAGAAATTTATGATATAATCAATACAAAAATTCAGAGGTGGTAATTGTAACCCTATTTAACTTGTCTATTTAGCCAGTATAAAGGCTAAATGGCTTATGGATAATAACTGTAGACCAGGGAGCAATTCTCAACCTTTTTCATCTCATGGCACACATAAACCAATTACTAAAATTCTGCATAACACCAAAAATATATATTTTTTCCAAACTGACAAAGAATAGGTATGCTTTTGATTCATTCACATTGGATGGCTACTATTGTATTGGTTGTTATCATTTTTTTTATTTGACCATCTAAGGAGAAAGTGGTTAGTTCTTCTGACTAAATAAGTTTTGCACGTTTTAAAAATTCTTGCAACACACTGGTTGAAAATTGCTGTTGCAGTGGACTACTGCAAACTTAATGACCCAGTGGTACCACTCTCTATGGTGATTCTATATATCAAATCTTTGTTAGAGAAAATCAACAGATTCTTTTGCACCAGGAATACAGCTCACACACAATCTCCCTCTATATAACAAGGCAAATAGTACATACTATACCTTAACATAGTATATTTTTGCTATCCATCTACTCTACCAATAGTGCTTCTTTTAGATTCATAAGGCATCTTATTTAGTACTTATTTAGTACTCCATACAGCTGTTTTATTTTATTTTTAAAATATATTTTATTAATTTCTTACAGAGAGAAAGGAAGAGAGATAGAGAGTTAGAAACATTAATGAGAGAGAAACATCAATCAGCTGCCTCCTGCACACCCTCTACTGGGGATGTGCCCACAAGCAAGGTACATGCGCTTGACCAGAATCAAACTTGGATCCTTCCAGTCCGCAGGCTGACACTCTATCCACTGAATCAAACTGGTTTCGGATCCATACTGCTGTTTTAATAGCTCTGGCAAAAATATAAGATTTTGTGTATATTGTGTATATTTACAGAGACAGATATAATAAAGACCCATATGTTTACCAGCCAGCTCATGAAACAAAATATTGTGAAGTTGAAACTCACTATAACCACCATGACCCCTTACTCTTCCTGCCTCTACCTTAAATTTGTTGTTTCTCATGCCCATGACTTAGTCATACATAATTTTCCTATATCTATATTAAGTATTGTTTTTCATATTTTAACATTTTATATAAATGCTGCCAATACTGTACATACCATCTACAGCTTGTCTTTTTATCTCAAAAACTAGGGGCCTGGTGCCAACTGGGGCCTTCTTTCGTTCCCCACCACTCCCAGGTGGTCAGGGTACATCATAGCAAGAGATCAAACTCCTGGTCTTCTGGTCAAACTCCTGAGGGGACAATTTGTATATTAGCTTTTTATATATAGAATAGAGGCCTGGTGCACAAAATTCGTGCATGGGGGTTAGGGGATGTCCCTTAGCCCAGCCTGCACCCTCTCCAATCTGGGACCACTTGAGGGATGTCTGACTGCCTGTTTAGGCCAGATCCTGGTAGAATCAATCCTGGTAGGATCGGGCCTAAACAGGCAGTCGGACATCCTTCTCACAATCCAGGACTGCTGGCTCCTAACTGCTCACCTGCCTGCCTCCCTGATTGTCTCTATCCGCTTCTGCCTGCCAGCCTAATCACCCGCTAGCCACTACCCTGCCAGCCTAATTGGTGTCTAACTGCTCCCCTGCCAGCCTGTTTGCCCCCAACTTCCCTCCTCTGCCAGCCTGGTCACTCCTAACAGCCCACCCCTGCAGGCTTGATTGCCCCCAACTGCCCTCCCTTACAAGCCTGGTCCTTCCCAATTGCCTTCCCCAGCTAATCTGATCACCCACAACTGCCCTCCCTTGCAAGGCCTGAAACCTCCCAACGGCCCTCCCCTGTTGGCCATCTTTTGTCCCATGGGGGCAGGATCTTTGGCCACATGGGGGCAGTACTCTTGTGTATTGAAGTAATGGTCAATCTGAAAATTACTCTTTTATTATATAGGATAGAGGCCTGGTACATGGGTGGAGGCCAGCTGGTTTGTCCTGAATAGTGTCCCAGATCAGGTTGGAGGTTCCCTTGGTGTAAGGAGTGGCCTGGATGAGGGGCCTGTGAAGGTTTCAGGCTGGCCATGCCCCCCAGTGACCCAAGCAGAGGCCCTGGAATCTGGGATTAATCTATGTCTACAATTGAAACTTTGTAGCCTAGAGCAGAGGCCTAGGTCAGCAATGGCAGGCGGAAAGCTTGGCTTCCTCCATTTTCAGGGAAACCCAAGCCTCTGTTCTCTCCAGCTCAGTAGTTGCCGCCATTTCTGTATCTTTTATAATTGAAACTTTCTAACATTGAGTGGAGGCCTAGGCCGGCAGGAGGAAAGCTTGGCTTCCTCTGCTGCCGGGAAACCCAAGCCTTCCTCCTGCTCTCAGTGGTGGCAGCCATCTTGGTTGGGGTTTATTTGCATAATCTGCTCCTGATTGGCTGGTGGGCATGGCTGTGGGCATGGCTTGTGGGTATAGCAAAGGAAATGTCAAATTTGCATATTATTCTTTTATTAGATAGGATTATTTGGGAGATTTATTTATTCTTATGCTATCAAGTTGTTTATACTCATTGTCACTTTTGTATAAACATTTAATGGTGTTCTCCAACATTAGATATTCATCCTCTTTTTCATGTATACTTAAATTGTCTCCAGTTTTTTACCCTGACATATAAGTTGACACTGAACATTTTTACACATGTTCTTGTAAACATGCTCCAGCATTGGCAGGAATAAGTAATTTGCATCTTCCTCTTTACTGGAACTGCCTAATTATTCTAAGAAAAAGCAGGTCATACTCCCAATAGCCAAAAAATAGGATTTCCAGTTTCTCCGTGTCCAGAAAACACGTGGTTTATTTTACTTTTTAAATTGGCAAATAAGATACCCTATTATGGTTTAATTTTTTATTTCTTTAACTATTAGTAAGATTGCAAATATTTTTATGTTGGACTTTTGGCAATTCTTCTGCAGTGCACTGCCAGTTCTCAAAGTGTTATTATTATTATTTTTTTTAGCCCACACAGAGCTGAGATTAAGAAATAGTTATATAAGGAGATTTAACCTGAGGTTCTTTTTTAGTTGACGAGAAGCTGGGTTTGAATTGAGTCAGAAGGAAAGAACCTTGTAGACTGATGGTATTACTTCAGGCAGAAGCCATTGTTGATAGTCTGCCTGTTCTATGCAGAATAATCCAATGTCAGTTTGATGGGAATTTTCATAGAAACTCATACAGAAATTGCCATGTTATTATTAGTGAACAACACCTGTTTATATGGTTTTCCTACATGCAAAATTGTTTCATTAGATTTATAAAAAACAACAAAAGTCTTTTTAAAAATATTGATACTACTAAATAGCTATTTAACTTCCCATTTACCTTAAAATTGACTTTTCCCCCAAAGCATGTGTATAAATAACCAGCCTCATGATTCTAACTCATAAAAATGCCCTAAATCAAGTGACAGGTCCAAAAATTCATTGCAGTTGTTTCAGGGTATTCTAGTGTGAATGTATTTCTTCTAGGCATAATCCTTGAATTTGTTAAAGAGGAACAATATCACAGGCTCTACTGTTCCTGTCAGACATAGTCCCCAGTAAATATTTTGAGTGAATAGTGAGATTAAAGGATAATGAGGGGATATTCCATCATCAATTCCTTAGTTGCAAACTACAGAAACCAAATTTTCTTCTTAAAGAGCAAATAGGATTTGTTGGACGGGTACCAGGCCGCTCAGAGAATCAACCCAAACGTCAGGAAACAAGTCCGACCAAGGCCAGGTGAGGTCACAGGTAGAGGGCACCACAGGAAGGTCTTCCAGTTAGAAGACCTTCGGCTGTTTACAAGCAGCCCCCAGGATGTCAACTCCTGTGTATTTTGCAGAACTGATCTCTAAATTCCAGATGTGAGGATACAATCCACTGATCCCAGACCACAGGCTTAAACTGCCAAAGCGAGGTGGGGGAGGGCAGGAAATATCCACCCAACTTGAGTTTCCACAATGGAAATCAATATCTTTATTTAAAAACTCTCTCAAAATAGGAAGTGTTTGAATGTGGGTGGGCAAAAATGACAGTAAAAATAATAGTTACTTTTACCGTGTCTCTACTATGTCCCAGGCTTTGTCTTTCGTATGCACTGTGATTAGGATCCTCATTATGACCTCCGAAGTAAACAGTACCCACATCTTTTAGAGAGCAAAACCAACCACAGAAGTTTACTTATTCAAGATTATTAGTAAACATTGCACCTGGAATCAGAAGCTAGACAGTTTAGATTCAAGTCTGAGGTACTAAACCTTGAACTGCACTATATACCCCCCAGTTGCTTCCAAACAGCTCCTTTCCCTGCTTATCCTAATGCCGGAAGCTTCCGAGTACAGTTTGGGTTGTAATCCTATAATAAGAATCATTAGTAATCTTCTGTTAAAAACTTCAAAACCTGTAAACTTCATTTACAGTATGAAACATTTTGTCATCTTTAAAAATCAAGAGGCAAAACTGATATTCTAAGACATATGGTTGAACGGTAATTGAAAAATAAAAAAATTTGAAAGTCAAATAAGTAAGATATATGATTAAGTTTTTAATGAAAGGGTATTATAATATGATGTTACTGACATTAAAATATAAGACACATGTAGCTATCAAAACATATTTATTTATAAATATATAGAGAAAACCTAGAAATATGAACACCAAACTATTGGTATGGGAGTGGCATTGAATGGTTACAGTGTTTCAAGTGGTATGAATGATTTAAAAAAGATAAATTTGCTTATAGCTTTCATCATTTGAAAACTGAAACTAAACCTAAATATACATACATATACAATTATTATATTCCTATGAAAGGGAGTACTTTTTCTAGGACGTGAATAATCCCCTAACAACTTGGCAGAAGAGTGCCAAAAACAATTAGTCAAATAGAACAGCAGTTTTCGAGTCAGACAGACTTGCATTTTACTTGGGGTCCTGAAATTTTCAAGTTGTTTTAGACTTTGGACGTCATTTAGTGTCTGGTTTTCCTGCTTGTAACATGACATTAAGAAATGAACCCTCCTGGCTGGGCTGTTTTAAGGATTATAATTAGCACGTGAAAGAACCTGGTAGATAGATATCAGGTGGCAGGGGATATTAAGGCCACCAAACACTTACTCTAGTACATGGGTGCCTGAGGCTCAGCAAGCTGAAGCACATTGATAAAATGCTATGGGGAAAAGACTAAGTTCTGGAAAGAAAATAAATAAAGAAATAAAGTTTTGTCATGTTTTCTGGGAGGCCCTTGGTTCCAACCTTATCTTTGAACAGCAGCTTGCCTGGCTTCTGTGACTTCCTTTCATTTAAGCTGTCTACTCCCTTGGGTGCAACTGCCACTGCACTAATTGGGCGGGATCTCTCTGGAACTGAGGTGTGAGTTTCTGTCCCCTGCCCTCCTTCTCTACCTCCTTCTGTTTTGTTCTTTATTTTCATTGTGCCAGTGGGATAGCAGCTATTGCATGCATATTCATTATTAGTGAAGCAAGGGAAGCATGTTTGGGACATATCTTTTCTTGGAAACACTGTGGAGAGTGATTCCCATCCCCCTCCCCCCCAGTTAAAATTAACATTCAGTAATGTATTAGTTTTGGGTATATAGCATAGTGGTTAGACAATTATATGATTTACAAAGTGATTCCTCCAATAATTCTAGTACCCACTTAGCCTAACACAGTTATTACAATATTATTGACTGTATTTCCTGTTCTGTACTTCACATCCTCGTGACTATTTTGTAACTACAGAGTTGTACTTCTTAATCACTTCACCTTTTTCACCCAGCTCCCCAACTCCCCTCCCACCTGGCAACCCTCAGTTTGTTCTCTGTTTCTATGAATCTCTATTTTGTTCATTTATTTTGTTCTTTATATTCTACATAGAGGTCCAATCATATGGTGTTTGACTTCCTCTGTCTGAGTTATTTCACTCAACATAATACCCTCTAGGTACATCTATATTGTCAAAAATAGTAAGATTTAATGATTTTTTATGGCTGGGTATATTCCATCATTTACATGTACCACTACTTCTTTATTCAATCTATAGATGGGCACTTAGGTTGTTTCTAAATCTTGGCTATTGTAAACACCACTCTAATAAACATAGGGATGCTTATATTCCTTCAAATTAGTGTTTTGGATTTCTTCATATGTATACACAGAAGTAGAATCATTGAATCATCAGGCAGTTTCATTTTTAAAATTTTCAGGAATCGTTTTCTATAGTGGCTGCTCCAATCTGCATTCCAACCAACAATGCATGAAGGTTCCCTTTGAGAGAGAGATAGGAGTAGGTGAGTAGGAAGGAAGAGATCAACCAAAGAACTTGTATGCATATATGCATAACCTATAGGCAACAGGGTGGTGGAGGCCTGGGGCAAGGGATGGGGGCAGACTATAGGTGGTCAGTGGGAGAAAAAAAGTGGACATATGTAATACTTTCAACAATAAAGATTTAATAAAGAGAAAAAAAGCAGTAGTGGTCTTATTTTGATCAGTCATTGATATCAAAATAAGCAACGCCAATGAAAGTTTATAACAATTGTTATCCAAATGTACATATATTCAGATATTGAGATAAAAAATTGTGTCACTTACATGAAGCCACACAGCAAGTTAAGGATCAACCTAGGATGAGAACATGGCTTACTCATTCTTGATCAGTTCACATTTATCTCACTCACTGAAAGTCTCTGAAGCACGAGAAAGCTGTCTCCAACCATTGACACTTCAGAACCGCCCTGCTCTCCAGCCTCTTCCTTTTGTGGTTAGAACTGTCAGGAGAACTTTCATCACACAACTGTTTACCATCAGCCAGATCTTTGGTTCTTGCAAGCTTTGTAATTTGAGCTTGATCCTCAGCTTTACTCAAGCCCCAGAGATCCTGATGATAAGTGTTAGCTGACTGAAGTAATGAGAGAGTGAACAGCACTATTAAAGTTACTGTTGGGATTCCATATGTTTACTAAAGGCCAGTGCATAAAATTTATGCACAGGAGGGTGTGTTCCTCAGCCCAATCTGCACCCTCTCCAATCTGGGACCCCTCAAGGATATCCGACTGTCCATTTAGGCCTGATCCCATAGTGGAATCAGGCCTAAATGGGCAGTCAGACATCCCTCTCATAATCCAGGACTGATGGCTCCCAACTGCTCACCTGACTGCCTGCCTGATTGCCCCTAACTGCTTCTTCCTTCCAGCCTGATCACCTCCTAACCACTCCCCTGCCAGCCTGATCAGTGCCTAACTGCTCCCCTGCTGCCCTGATTTTCCATAACTTCCCTTCCTTGCTGGCCTGGTCACCCCTAACTGCCCTCCCCTTCAGGCCCAGTCACCCCTAACTGCCCTCCCTTGCCAGTGTGGTTGCCCCTAACTGTCTTCTCTTAGTGACCTGGTCACCCCCGACTGCCTGCCCCTGCTGGCCTGGTCACCCCTAACTTCTCTCCCTTGCAAGCCTGGTTGCCCTTAACTTCTCTCCCCTGCTGGTCCAGTTGCCCCTAACTGCCCTCCCCTGCAGGCCTGGAACCCCCAACTGCCTGCCCCTGCCAGCCATCTTATGGTGGCCATCTTATGTCCATATGGAGGTGGCCATCTTTGACCACATGGGGGTGGCCATCTTGTGTGTTGGAGTGATGGTCAATTTTCATATTACCTCTTTATTAGATAGGATCATTTAAATGCAACTCATTACAGTAAGGCTGTCCCTATTTTTCTTAATGACATGATTGGATTGCCTTGTGAGCTGTTTTATTTTTTTTCTTTCGAGACTGCCCTTAATTTAATTCACTCAGATAATATTTATCAATTGTCCACTGTGTGCTCACCACGGTATTGATTATAGATAACAAAAATTTGCTAGTGAAAAAAAGGGAAGGGATCATGAAGTACAAATTAGTAATTATAAAATAGTTATGGGGATGTAAAATACAACTTAGGGAACATAGTCAGTAATCCTACATAATAAAGAGGTGATATGCAAATTGTCCATCACTCCAACACACAAGATGGCTGCCTCATGTGGTCAAAGCTGGACACCACAAGATGGCCAGCGGGGGAGGGCAGTTGGGAAGGATGAAGCCTGGGGGTGATCAGGCCTTAATGGGAGGGCAGTTGAGGGGGACCCAGGCTTGCGGGGGAGGGCAGGTGGGGGGGAGGACCCAGGCCTGCAGGGGAGGACAGGTGGGGGGGAGGACCCAGGCCTGCAGGGTAGGGCTGTTAGGGGTGACTGGGCCAGCAGGGGAGGGCAGTTGGGGGCACCCAGGCCTACAAGGGAGGAGAGTTAGGGGTGACCAGGCTGGCAGGGGAGGGCAGTTAGAGCATCAGGCTGGCAAGGGAGGGCAGTTAGGTTTTACTGGGCCAGCAGGGGAGGGCAGTTGGGGGCACCCAGGCCTACAAGGGAGGAGAGTGAGGGGTGACCAGGCTGGCAGGGGAGGGCAGTTAGAGCATCAGGCTGGCAAGGGAGGGCAGTTAGGTTTTACTGGGCCAGCAGGGGAGGGCAGTTGGGGGCAACTGGGCCTGCAGGGGAGGACAGTTGGAGGGATAAGGCCTGCAGGAGAGGGTAGTTGGGGGGGACCCAGGCCTACAGGAGAGAGCAGTTATGGGGGACTGTTCCTATAGGGGAGGGCAGTGGGGGCAACCAGGCCTACAGGGGAGGGCAGTTGGAGGCAACCAGGCCAGTAGGGGAGGGCAGTTGGGGTGACCAGGCTGGCAAGGGAGGGCAGTTAGGGATGACTGGGCCAGTTGGGGAGGGCAGTTTGGGGCAACCAGGCCTGTTGGGGGAGGGAAGTTAGTGGTTATCTGGCTGGCAGGGGAGGGCAGTTAGGGGCAATCATGCTGGCAGGGGAGAAGTTAGGCATTGATCAGGCTGGCAGGCAGAAGCAGTTAGGGGCAATCAGGCAGGCAGGGAGGGAGCAGTTGGTAGCAAGCAGTCTTGGATTGTGAAAGCAATGTCTGACTGCCCCTTTAGGCCCAATCCCCAGTGGGGAGGATGAAGACTGGGCTGAGGGACACATACCACCACCCTCCCAACTGTGCATGAATTTCATGCACCAGGCCTCTAGTATTGTAATAACTATGTATGGTGTCAGATGGGTGCAAGACTTATGGGGGAACACTTCATGAATAATATAAACCATTATATAAACCAATATGCTGTACATCTGAAATTAATATAATATCAAACATCAACTATAATTTCAAAATTTTAGAAGTTTAAATGCTGTGCTAAATAGACACAGCTGCTGTCCTCAGGAGCAACAGGCCAGGTAGGGGGACAGTCATTTTAAAAATGTCAGATAAATAACAAGAACCGTATAAACACACACACCACCAACTATGGGAAAGGCTATGGCAGAGAAGTCCTCATCTAAGAAGAGGTGATAGTAAGAAGCTGGGTTAAGATGGGAGGTCCAGGAAAGCTGCTGTGGATATCACCTTTTATCTGAGAACTGAAGGATGATATGTGTCAGGTGTGGGGCGTGGGGAGAGAATGTGTGGAAACCATGCCCCATTTACAAAGAACAGCTGGAGGGAAGACCTAAAGAGAGAAATAATTATTTTCTCAGATTGTCCATGACTCAGCTTATTTCAATACAAAGTTCTATTCTCAGAGGAAGGGCAACAAACGTGAACTACTCAATCAGTCTAATCCTGAAATATATGTAGTATACTTTATTATTTTGTTCAATTTGATTATATAGCATAATTTCCACCAATGGGTGGAACATTTTAACCAGCCTTGCCCATTTTTTTTTTGCAATGTCATTGGTATACCTTTAACATGTAGTCCACACACAGAGCAGTCCCTCTGTCTTTATCAACCTCCCACAGCCTGTGAAACCCACAGTGTGCCTCCGTCCTTTGCTACAAACATGAGGTTCACATTCCCTTTCATGGCCATTGGCCTGGAGGTTGCCATGATTACTTTATTTGGATTATTTGTTCAGTATGAAACGGATCAGAATATTCGCCAGCCACCCAGCAGTTCCAATTCAACAGATGTGGACAGATTCTTTGAATTATACCCTCGTGAGTAGGCAATCTACTTCTTATACGTTTTAGGCTCTCCAGGTTCTCAGAATGTGAAAATTTTGAATACTCTAGCCATTTGAGCTCCACATTGGAGCCCCTTATAGAATTATGTGATAATTGTAAGTACTAATGGTATTCTAAGTCTATGCTGTGGCATCTGGTCTCTGTAATTACGGTGTTTGGATAGAATATGTGTGTATTAAAATATCAGAACAAGAAGCTCCAAGTTAAAATAATTGATAAACTTTTTGTGTTGCCTACCTGTGGCTAAATGACCTTATTTTTCCTTTGAATTATTTATTCGTTCTGCAAAGTATAAAAAAATCACCTCCTACTAAAAAAGTAAAATAAAAAGGAACTTTGAAGGATAAGAGCAGAAACAAAATGGAGTATTTAGAAGAGCAGCCAGGATTTCATGTGGGGACCCTAAGATATAAGTTAAGTAGTAATTTAGGGTCATATAGGATGTAAATAGAGCTTTAATTGAAATGAATGCACTCTGGTTTTATAATATCCTGAAAGGAAGGAAGTTTGTTTCTTTGAGATGAAAATTGTGAACACCTAACATTTTAAAAGCAGAATCCTTTCCTGAAAATGGTGACAGAGGAAAGAATGAATTTAATCTCAAGTTTGGAAGAGCAAGCTATGAAATAGTTAATATGACAATTACTACCATACATACACTGATGGCCTTTGACAAAGCAGGCCTGTTTGATACCTCAGTAACCATGAAAAGCAGCGGCAATATATTTCTCTTATCTAGATTGTTTATTTTCTAAATGAGGCTCAAACAATTTTAAACAGTTAAAATTATTTAAAATGGTGGCAATGCCTAGTATAGTTTTACTAAAAATGTATAAGCTTTTAAGAAACAATTTGACATTAGTTTTTTTCATTTATATACAGTTTTGGGGAGTATTCTCATGTAGAAATGATCTAGAGTTACATGACTCAGCTGAAATGTACAATTGCAAGTTAAGAGTTAGAACCAAAAGTTGGAGAGTCAAACTCCAAGTCTAGTTCTATGTACATTACACAGATGTCCAAGAAGGTTCTTGATTAGATAATTTAATAATTTTCAAGATAAAAAATAAACTCAAATTAGAAGTGTGTTAGAATCCATATGCTTTTGTACATTTCACTTATTCATCTAATAAATGTTTTTATTTCATACCAAGCATGTGCTACAGCAAACTTATTCAAAGATAAAATAAATATGATCTCTTTATTTTAAAACCCTGCTATCTGGTCCACATGTAAACTAAATATAAGAGATAAAATGCCAGACTATGATCTAAGATGAGCGTTATTGAAATAAGGTTCTTTTGAGAGCCCCATAATTTGCATAATTCAAGCTGAATTCTCTAAGTTCCAGTGTCAAAATTTCCTAGGTAAAACTTCAATTCAAAATGTGAGGGGAAAAAACAAGTTGGAGAGAATTACTAAACATGCTCATTTTGGTAGTTGCTTAGCAATCATATCACCCTTATACTTTGCTTGCAAAAAAAAAATAATTTATTTCATGATTTATTAAGAAAATATTTATTAAGCTCCCAATTCTTGTAAAACAATCTTCAGAGCTCTAGGCTCTAGGAAGTGAATAAAGCAAAACAGAGAAAATAGGCAACATTCATGCCCTTATGAAGTTTATATTCCAGGAAGACTGGCTACAAACATACAAACATATATGTATATTAATATTCATAAAAATACTTACTTTAATTTACATATGTACACATAGATATACTCACATTTAGGTGGTAATAAAATGCCACAGCAATAAATGAAGTGATATTAATGAAATAGGTGCATCTGGACAAGAAAGGACGTCTTTTCAACCTTTCACAACTAGGGTGATGTGAAATAAATAAGTCTTAATTGGCTAACCTACAATTGCTTGCAATTAATTAACTTCTATCATATGCATCTTGAATAATACCAATCCTATACTGTTCTTGAGAGAATTATAAACTAGTCACTTAAATTGCCTTATTTTTCTGTGGCTTACATGAGAAATCTGGTTGAGACAGGCAGTTAATGTATAGTCTAGTGTGCTACTGCATACTGTTGTACCACAAGAATTTTTAAAATATGCAATACCTGACTGCATTTTCCTTTAGATTATTAAATTTTAAAAGTGACAATAGTCAACAGAACAGGGTCTGTCAGGTGTAAATGCCCTGTCTTGAGACATAAATATATTGGTCATATAATAGTGCTGCATCTTATTGGTCATGATATGTAATAAGATTGCATCTGGTTCTTGGTACCAGAAATTCTTAAATATAATTATAGATACTTTATTTTTTTTAGAAAAGTTACTTTGGATCAAAAATATATGTAATTACTATTTTTTGTAAATCAATCAACATTATACCTATTTTTTGTCATATTGGCAAAACATATTTTTTGGTGTGCCGCAGAATTTTAGTAATTAGTTATGTGTGATGAGATGAAAAGTGTAGAAAATCTCTGGTCTAGATAGTTCTTTCTGATTTGAAGTGACAGTTAATAAAACTAAAAGAAGCAAGAGAGTAAGCCAGATAGATATTGGGAAAAGAACATTTTATGTGGAAGAATAGCATGTGCAGAGGCACTGGGGTATTTCATATATGTAGAGAGCAAGTGGAGAGAATAAAGTCAGAGATGTGAGAGCTTGGGTGCTGCTTGAGCATTGTGAGCACTTTGTTTTTATTCTGAGTGAGTTGAGAAGCCACCAGAGGACTTTGAGAGGAGGAACTGATGTGTTTAGGTTTTAAAAGCTTTCTTCTGGCTGTTAAGTAGAAAAGAGATTGCAGGGGGGTGACAGAGATGAGTAGAAAGACATATTAGGAAACCAGTCCAGTCACCCAGCAGAGAAATGATAGCAAGCTTCACCAAGGTGGTAGTGGAAGTACTGAGAAATGGTCAAATGTTAGCTAGGCAGGATTTTCTGATATATCAGCTGTGTCAGACATGGCAAAAAAAAAAAAAGAAATCTAAAATGATATCAAAGCAGAATTCCTTTTCACTCTTTAAAGGAAACATCAAATTACAGTTGCCAATAATAGTGATGATTAACAATCATTGTGTTGTCCTTGAAACCAAAAACAGTTCCTTACTTACAACAGCCCCCCCACCACACACACACACACACACACACACACACACACACACACACACACACATACACACAACCACCACCACCACCACCACCACCATGATGGTGACCTCTTCCCCACTTATAACGCAGTGAGGCCAGTATATGGACAGGGGGTGGAGGAAGGGAGGGAGACTTCCATCAGTAGAGGCTGCTGGGCATTAAGCAGAACACAAAGTAAAATTTTACATGGGAGGCATCTTCACTCCTTCAAAATGCTGTCCATAACCCAATCTATACTCAATTAAACATTCTCTCTTCTATGAAGTGGAAACAAGGCCTAAAATTATGACTAATACTACTCCCCAAGGTCAGCTATATTATTCCTGGTTAAAATATTGTGTAGAATAGCCCTAGGAACTACATGATTGTGGTTGTGCGTGTATATTTTCCCCTACATTTTAACAATGAATATCCACAAAATCTGTGGAACAGCATGTCATTGGAGAGAAGATTATTAAATATTAACTCATGAAAAAGCAATGTTTAAGTTGACAACATTTTTGGGTGCCTCCTGGAGCCTGTGTCAGGTGCAGGGATTCAAA
Organism: Antrozous pallidus; assembly: GCA_027563665.1. NCBI lineage: Eukaryota > Metazoa > Chordata > Mammalia > Chiroptera > Vespertilionidae > Antrozous > Antrozous pallidus. The sequence goes on along the minus strand of CM050517.1, from coordinate 19,222,685 downwards.
CAGAATCCCTGCCTAAGAATCTCACAGTGTATTTTAATAGTTCTCAATAGTAATATGGTAGAACATTTGATCATTTCACAAATAAGTAAAGTAAGATATTTATATTTTAAATGAATTCAATCAGCTATCTCTCTCTTGTTTCCTTGCATACTACTGTGCTTTTGTGAATAATAATAATAATAATAATAATAATAATAATAGAATGATGTTACTTACACAGGCCTGGGTTTATCATTCATCCCAAGGCACAACCATGGAATGTGTGGCACTCCTGAATGGCCTGTTCATGTTGTGAATAACCCCAGAGATACACATTTCAGAAATTAGCTCTATTGGATGCTTTTTGGCTGCCATGGCATCTAGCAAAGTGTTGGTTACTCTGTTGAGGCAAATAATTTGACAAGGAATAAAGCTTGACTATGACTGTCAACTAATCCTTGCTAACATGTAAACAGACTAGAGAAAAATAAAGTTTAAGAAGAAAGCCCTTTAAGGACTGTTAAAATTTTATTAGAGATTCCATAAACACAGTATGTATATGAGACAGTAAAACTATATTAATGATCTTTTGGTACTTTGTTACATTAAAATTCACTAGTATATCTTGCACTTTGAAAGGATCTTTTACCTATGGTTGATCTTATAGAATTTTATATTATTCATAAGGAAAATATGAATTCACTAGAGCCCTGGTGCATGGAATTCATGCACAGGGGTATGTGTCCCTCAGCCCAGCCTGCATCCTCTCCAATCTAGGACCCCTCCAGGGATGCTCAATTACCCATTTAGGCCCTATCTAGGTAGGCTTTTGCCTTCCAGCCTAATCACCACCTAACCACTGCCCTGCCAACCTGATTGATACCTAACTGCTCCCCTGCCAGTCTTTTCCTCCTAACTGCCCTTCCCTTCAGGCCTGGTCACCTCTAATTGCCCTTCCCTGTAGGCTCGGTTGCCCCCAACTTCCCTCTAATGCCGGCCTTGTCACCCCTAACTGACCTCCCCTGCCAGGCTCATATGGGAGGAATCTGGACTGTCAGGAGGAAACTCAGGGGAGCTCAAAAGGCAGAGGTCTAGAGCCGCGCATGTGAGTGCACTGAGAGAGGATTAACTGCTAAGTGTGCTGCTGGCTTTCTCTAGCAGGAGAGAAACAGAAGGTCCCAACTGCACTGAACTCCAGTTCCTGGCAAGAATCTTGGAATCCAGATTCACTGGGGGAGAAACTGGACTGTCTGGAAATGGGAGAAACTTAAAGATGGCTTTCTCTCAGTGGTGCTTGCAATGATTACTGAGGGACACTGAGATCCAGGGGCCTCATAAGGCAGGGCTGATGGGAAGCCAAGACTGTCTGCTCAGCCCTGAGGCTCAGCCCCATCCGAGCTGAGCACAGAGGCTTTTGCAATTTTGCAAGTCTTGTTTCACAAAGGTGTGTCCAACACAAAAGATCTCCTGGTGTAGACACAGCTGATCCTCACAGCCAATTGGCCTGGATTTTAACTCTTCCCACTGATACCAACAACAATCAATACTTAACTACAACAAGGTTGTACACACAGTCCACAGAGGGGTGCACCTAGAATGTCTACCTCAGATAACTGGGGAGACTGATCTACTGGCCCATCTAGGACACCTAGCACACAAAACTACCCTACCAACTCAGGGGAGCAGCAAAAAATGTGGAGCCAATGAAACAGATCACAAATGAAAGAAATGGAGGGAAAAAAACGACTAGATATAGAGTTCAAAACCTTGGTTATAAGGTTTTTCAAGAATTTCCTAGAAAAGGGCAATAAACTTAGTGAGACACTTAAGGATATAAGCAAGACCTTCAAGGATATGAAAAAGGACCAACTAGAAATTAAACATACACTGAATGAAATAAAAAATATTATACAGAGACCTAATAGCAGACTAAAGAAATGCAAGAATCAAGTCAAAGATTTGAAATACAAAGAAACTAAAAACACCCAACTGGAAAAACAAAAAGAAAAAAGAATCCAAAAATATGAAGATAGTGTATGAAGCTTCTGGGACAACTTCAAGCATAACAACATCAGAATTATGGGGGTGCCAGAAGAAGAGAGAGAGCAAGATACTGAAAACATATTTGAAGAAATAATGACTGAAAACTTTTCCCACCTAGTGAAAGAAATAGACTTACAAGTCTAGGAAGGCACAGAACCCCAAGCAAAGGGAATTCAAAGAGGGCCACACCAAGACACATCATAATTAAAATGCCAAGAACAAAAAACAAAGAGAGAATATTAAAAGCAGCAAGAGAAAAACAGTTAATTACCTACATGGGAGCGCCCATATGATTGTCAGCTGATTTCTCAACAGAAACTATCCAGGCCAAATGGGAGTGACAAAAAATATTCAAAGTGATGAATAGCAAGAACCTACAACCAAGAGTACTCTACCCAGCAAAGCTATCATTCAGAATTGAAGGTCAGATAAAGAGCTTCAGAGATAAGAAAAAGCTAAAGGAGGTCATTACCACCAAGCCAGTATTATATGAAATGCTGAAAGGTATTCTTTAAGAAGAGGAAGAAAAAAAGATAAAGATAAAAATTATGATCAACAAATACATATCTATCACCAAGTGAATCTAAAAATCAAATGAGTAAAAAATCTGATGAACAGAATAAACTGGTGAATATAATAGAATCAGGTGCATATAAAGGGAGTGGATTGACAATTTTCAGGTGGAAAGGGGTGGCTGGGTACAGGAAGAGACTGGACAAAAATTATACACCTATGGATGAGGACAGTGAGGGGGTAAGGGCAGAGAGTGGGATGGGAATTGGGTGGAAGGGAGCTATGGGGGGGAAAGGAGGAAGAACTGTAATAATATGAAAAATAAATATTTATTAAATTAAAAAAACAAATAAATAAAAGAAAATCAGTAGATCACAGAAAGAACAAGAGTAGTCTAATGTAAAAAAAAAGCAAAGGATATTCAGGAAAATAGCTTTGTCTAATTAAAAAACAACAGTGAATTCAATAGAACTGTGTTCTTATTTTTGTTCTATCTCTGTAGCTCTAAACAAATTGTGGAGCTGAACGAGACTTTGGTCTTCATTTAATCTAAACTTTCCTTTAAAGAGGAATAATTCTCCAAGAAGGACTTAGTAAAGCCAGAGAATAAGCCATGTACCGGTACATTCATTAAGTTTGTTCTCTAACTTAGTGATCTATATTAAATGTTTACATATACAAAATAAATGGTGGAAAAACAAGTTGTAAAATCAAATAAGTTGGTATTAAGTGACAGATGTCCAGCAGCAGGTAAAAACTGTAGCATAGTCCTCTGTGACTTCCCTGGAAGCTGCTGACCAGGGACGATTCCCAGAGATTGATTGTTTCCTTTCTTACCCTCCTCATCCTGTCTCTCCAGGGAGGGGGCTCCAAGGAACAATGACATGGCCAAAGTCTCAATGTGTGCATAGGGTCGAAAGCATGAGTGACACTAAAGTGTGCCTGAATCATGAACGAGTGGTCTGATTTTCTCAGTCTCTTTATGTGAACATTTGCTGCACTCATACAAAACAGACTAGCTGCTAGACCAGCAAAGGCCTTAGTGGCTTAATCTATAATGTCTATTCTGTTATTTGCAATAGAATAATACTTGACATTAAGTTCCCAGGCCTCCCAGGGCATCTTTTAAATGTTGGGAACCTTTGAAAAGCCAGGCTCTTCCTCCACATCTAGGTCTGATAAGTACCACAGATTAGTTTATTGGATTTAGTTGGCAAAGTTTCAAATACATATAGTACACAAGTTGTGTAGGGGAGAAAGTCAGAACAGTTCTGTGGGATTGGGGACGGGGAGTGAAGCCCATAGGGAAGATGCTACAGATTGGGTTCCTCAAGAAAAATATTCAAAGACAGATGTTAGCCTGAAAGAGGTTTATTAGGGAATGCCTTAAGAATCCACACCTGCAGCAGAAGGGTTTGGGCAGATAGATGTGCTACTTTAGCTGACCCCAAAGGTAACTCTGAGACTGGGATCAGCTAACAGTAGGTGTACAGGTAAAAACTACAGGCGATGCTCATGTGAATTAGTCATTGGTCACAAGCTACCCTAGGGAAGGACTGTGACAAGGACAAGGCATGAGCATTTCCCAAGAGAATTGAGAGCTTAGGGTTATCATCTAGCAGCACTTCCTAAGGTGAGGGCAAAAGGAAAGAATAAATCTTTCAGTTATAATAAATCTGCCCAGTGCATCAGAGCCTCTCCTGCAGGAGACAGACCCCTGGGGCATCATCTCCCACCCTAAGCTCACCATGGCTTAACCTGATGGGAGGATAGACATAGAGAGAGGCAAGAAGTAGTAGCGTGTCTCTGAGTGCTGGCCAGGCCAAGACTCTGCCTTGGTTTCCCTTACACCCCACAGAGCTCCATGCATGGAAGAGTTGGTGTCATCAGGCCTGAATTGAAAAATCCTGTCTCCAACATTTGAGTAAATTAATTGGATCCTAACATCAGGTTCCTCTGAAATATAGCTTCTAGATATGTCCTCCCTTGTGCCTATTTGCACTTAAACATCTGGCTACAGTAGTTAATATTAATTCAATGCTTACATGTTTAATTTAGCTCTGGTTTTATATTTGTTCCCAGTTTGGTCATAATTTACTTTGTCTATCTATTGGGTTGAACCATAAGAAATTGCCAACAGTTGAACTTTCATGGGTAAATCCAATGCAAAAATGTCAATTTCATGTGGTTCTACCAAATATATGTCTCAGCAACTAAGCTGTAAACTTCTGGAGGAAAAGGACTAAATGAAACACATTTAGTCATGTATTTCATTTATGTAGTGCATTACTGATACCCCCGCCCACAGAGGGTTATCCCATTCAGAGTCACTCTGTGAAATAGGATATTTTCAGTATTGCAGATAAGAATACTGACACTGAGAGAAAACAAATGATTTGCCCAAGGTCACACAATCATGTGATAGAATTTGGGAACCTGAGCCTATATCTCCAGATACCAAGTCCAGTATTTGCTCTCCAAAAAGATACAGCCTTCCTTCTATCAGTTTAGAAATTGCTAACAAACACGTTATCTCACTTGACTTGAATAGTGATTTGGTAAGATTTCCAGAGCTGATACTATTATTTATACACATTTGATAAATGGAGACTATAATTCATTCATTTAATTATTATTGCCTTTTTTATTATATGCAGGCTTTTATACCAAACTCTGGGGAGTAATGGGTGAATATGTCCTAATCTCTTCAATAAGGAAGCTCACTATATAGTGCAGAAGGACACCTCATTGACCACCTATTACAGTGTGATGCATGCTAAATAAATGCCAATACAATGTGACTGATGCTAAAGCTGAAGTATATACAGAAAGCTGTGTGAAAGACACTAGGGAATGTTAATTTTCCCTTGTAGTATTGAGAAAACCTACAAGAGGGGGATGATCCTTGCACTATGCTTTGTAAATATTTCTTCAGGGGAGAGGTAAAGGGAAACTCTTCATGGAGAGAATGAAGAACACATTGTGATACCACACGTTGTTCCATGGAGAGGATGAAGAACACACTGTGATATTACACATTGTTCCAAGAAAAGACTCAAACATTGAATAACTTGCCCATGGTCTCATGGTTGTCATTGGAACCCAGCCTTTGGTTGCCCAGTTAATGTTCTCCCTTTACAGTGTCTTGCACAAAGGCTGCCACATTAAATAAATGGGATATACTATGATCTAACACTTTCTTTATGCTCCCCTAATGCAGATCCACCCCCTCCTTTGTTTGTTTTTGGCAGTGTTCCAAGATGTGCATGTTATGATATTTGTTGGATTTGGCTTCCTCATGACTTTCCTGAAGAAATATGGCTTCAGTAGTGTAGGCGTCAACCTACTGATTGCTGCTCTGGGTCTCCAATGGGGCACTCTTATACAGGGGATCCTGCACAGCCATGGACAGAAAATCCACATTGGAATAAAAAAGTACGCATTTCTTACTTTTCAAACATTGTGTTTTCAGAGCAATTGTTTCTCTGATTAGTCTCTTGATAGCCAGTCTCTGAGCTAGCAGGAAAATTGTCTGCCTTACCCAATAGAAGGCTGTTGGGATCCAGGGAGGCAAATCTATGTCTTGCTCTACTAAGCTAGATCATACATGAATGCCTTTGTCTTCTCTGGTATGACTTTAAGGGTATAAAATTATTATTCTTTTAATTTCAGCTACAGGGAACACAAATCTAACATTAGTCACTTTTCTAAGGTTATTTTTGAAATGCAAACACTCTGGGAAATAGGTCATTTATCAGGTCAACAAAAATAAAGTAAAACCCTAAATGAGATAAAGATAAGGTAGGTTAAAATAAAGGAAATGTTAGAGCAACTTAGGAGTGTACAGTGAATGAAAGAGAGGAGGGGTTAGGAAGTGGGAGGGGCAAAAAGCAGGCCTGGGACAAGTGACTGGTGGGAACTGGCTTGGAGAAGGACCTTGCCCTCTGGGTAAGGTGACGCTATAGTTTATTACAACTCACAGTTTTATTTGGGATTTGCATTGTTCTTTAATGTATTCTTTCTCTTCCCCTTAGCATGATAAATGCAGATTTCAGTACAGCCACAGTTCTGATTTCTTTTGGAGCTGTCCTGGGGAAAATAAGTCCACTCCAAATGCTGATCATGACAATCATAGAAATTGCTGTCTTTGCTGGTAATGAACATCTGGTTGCTGAGATATTTATGGTATGTGTTAGAGGATTTATACTTACATAACTTTGGACATTGTGTGTGGTTACAACACATAATGGATGTCTACTCTATGCAGAGACAGACCCTGGCAAGAGTTATATCACAGAAAATAGTAATAACAGTCCTCATTTATTTGAGTGCCTATTGTGAACCAGGAGTTTTGTGGACATTATCTCATTTTGTTATCACAATACTATAAGGTAGGTGTGATTTTTGTTAATATTTATACAAGAAGAAAAACAATTATGAGTACAGATACTAAATGACTTGCTGGAATCTGTATTCAAACCCAGATTTTTTTTTAACTCCAAAACTCTTTTTATTACATTACTAGAGGCCCAGTGCACAAATTCATGCATGGGAGAGAGGGATGTCCCTCAGCCCAGCCTGTACCCTCTCCCATCTGGGACCCCTTGAGGGATGTCCAACTGACTATATAGGCCTGATCCCACTGGACCCTCTCATAATCTAGGACTGCTGGCTCCCAACCATTCACCTGCCTGCCTGGCTGATTGCCCCTAACCGCTTTTGCCTGCCAGCCTGATCACTCCTTAACCACTCCCCTGCCAGCCTGATTGACACCCAATTGCTCCCCTGCTGGCCCAATTGTGCCTAACTGTCCTCCCCTGTTGGCCTCGTTGCCCCCAATTGCCCTCCCCTGCTCACCCGGTCACCCTAACTTCCCTTTCTTATCAGGCTGGTCACCCCTAACTCCCCTCTTCTGCTGGTCCAATTGTAACTAACTCTCTCCCCTGCAGACCTATTTACACCATCTGCCCTCCCCTGCTTGCCTTGTCCCCCACAACTGCCCTCCCCTCCAAGTCTGGGTCCCCCCTAACTGTCCTCCCCTGCTGGTTAGATCACCCCTAATGGCCCTCCTCTGCCAGTGTGATTGCCCCTTTGCAGGCCTGGTCCCTCCAAACTGCCCTCCCCTGCTGGCCTGATCAACCACAATTGCCCTTCTCTGCCGGCCATCTTGTGGCAGCCGTACTGTGTCCACATGGGGGCAGCCATCTTTGACCACATGGGGGTCATCATCCTATGTGTTGGCGTGATGGTCAATTTGCATATTACCCATTTATTATATAGGATATTTCCTATCAATGATTAATTCCTATTTCTTTCTCAACTACTAGGTGAATAGTCTTCCTTGACTTTTGTTAAGGTCTAGGTCAAATCTCTCTTCTCCATAAAAATATCATTGAGTGTCCCAAGAATTAGAAATAGAATATTTCTGGGCACTCTCCAACAGGCTGTGTATGCTTCTGTTAAACATTTAATTCAACAGCAATTAATTTGACAACTTTCTAGGTGACATGAGTTGGTGCTTCAGTGACAAGCAAAATAGTTGAGGTCCCTGACATTATAGAATTTGCAATATAATTGGGGAGACAGACATCAAACAAATAATCATACATTCCCTGACCCACTCATAGGCATGTGCATATGTGTGCATTTGTGCATGCAAACACACACACAAATATTACTATAAATGATAATACATAGGTTGAAAAACTAAGTAGAGTGGGTTATGAGAGAATGTAACTAAAAGACCTAATTTAGACTGGGGAGACAAGGAAAGGCTTTCTGAGGAAATGACACTTAAGCTGGACCTGAATGGCACATAGGAGTTTACTGAGAAGGAAAATCTTAAGTAAATTAATAGAGTATCGTATTCCTATCTTCATAAGGACAGAACAATGCCATGGATTTGGTACTCTGAACTTTCCCTCTAGAGGCAGGAAATGCAGAAAAATGGATTAAATCCATACAGTATGCTAAAAAGGACCTAAAATATATTCAAATGAATCTTGGACCACCAGCTGGTTTTCATGTCATCATATAGCAGAGTGAAAAAATATGGGAAAGACCCAGGCTTTTAAAAAATATGTATTTTTATTGATTTCAGAGAAGGAAAGGGAGAAGGAGAGAGAGAGAAACTTTAATAATGAGAGAGAATCAGTGATCGGCTGCTTTCTCCATGCCCCACTGAATACCCCCCCTCCACTGAGGGTCAATCCCACAACTCTGGGATGTGCTCTGACTGGGAATTCAACCCAGATCTCCTGGTTCGTGGATTAGCGCTCAACCACTAAGCCATACTGGTCGGGCTACCTAGGCTTTATGAAGTTTCACATCTTTAAATTGCAATTAAGTGAGTTTTATCTGTCATGCCAAGTAAATGCAAAAATTACCTTTTGTTTTATATCACATACAAGCATAATATTTCAGGGAGACTCACCCTAACCTGGAAACATAACCTAAAATGTATCCAGTGCCCACTAAGGACCATAGCACTTTATTAACATGGTCTCATTTATGTAACTGGGTAATTAATGTTTGCCCATTTAACAGAACCTGTGATTCAGAGAATTATGGTAATTTGTCTAAAGTCACATACCAAAGAAGTGCCTGACCTAGGATTAAAAGTCAGTTCTATGTGGCTCCAAAGCCTTTATAGTTTTTCTATTTAACTGTCTTGCTTTATCCCTCTTTCTCTGACAAATTCTTTTTCTCTTGGTCTATTTTTTTTTTATTGCTAAGCCATTAAAGCAGTCCTTTCATTGACTTTCTTCCTGTAGTGAGATTCAGCTTCACCTTTTGCATGAATGTTTTGCCCCTTCAGGCCACTGATATTGGAGCATCAATGACGATTCATGCCTTTGGGGCTTACTTTGGCTTGGCTGTGGCAGGTGTCTTATATCGACCAGGCCTGAGGCGGGGACATGACAATGAGGAGTCTGTGTACCACTCGGACTTGTTTGCGATGATTGGTGAGTAGAGATGAACTTGTTCGATTCTTGTCTATTTGGTCAGTCATGAGGGAAGGTTAACTCCAGCATAGCTGTGAAGATCTTCAAGAAGGAACATCCTCTGAATACTACTTTTGTTTATGCTGGCTCTCCTCCTAACTCTTAGATAACTAAGCCAAAAAGAGACATTATCAGTGTCCAAGGCAAATTGCCTCCCCTAGATTGTATTTTTAATACGAAAGACATAATATATATTTTATCTTAAGACATAATATATCTTTTTGTGGTTTATTTCAGGGACTCTTTTCTTATGGATATTTTGGCCCAGCTTTAATTCCGCTATCGCTGAAGCTGGAGACAAAGAATACAGGGCCGTGGTAAACACATACTTCTCTCTTGCTGCCTGTGTGATAACAGCCTATGCATTCTCCAGCCTAGTTGAGCACCGAGGCAAGCTAGATATGGTGAGTGTCATATGAACCCCCGTGGGGAAGGAAAACATTTTCTTCTTTTCCCTCTTAGCTCTTCTGGCTGGCCTGAGAATTAAATTGACATGAGGCAGATTAACAGGAGAAAACAACTAGACTTAATTATGTATGTACATATGGGGACCCATAGGACTATGTGATCTGAGGACAAATGGGACAGCTAAGTCTTGTAGGTCATTTTGAACTAAGGGGAAAAGTGCGTAGTGGTTTGAACTTCAAAGGGGAAGAAAGCAATTCACATAGAAACAGAGAAGCAAATGTTTGCTAAACAAATGTTTATTGGACCATCCTATCTAATAAAAGAGTAACATGCAAATGTGACCATACCTTGGCTCCTGATTGGCAGGGCCAAGAGATGCGAGCGCTAGGCCCTGGGGGTGGAGACAAAGCTGTTGTGATGGTAGCGGCAAGTGCCTGGCCCCTGGGCTCAGAGCGGAGGTGGAGGGTAGCAGCCAGCGCCTGCCCTTGGGGGGTGGGGAGAGATGAGATGGCGGCAGCCTGGTACTCCAGAGCAGAGAAGACTGAAGGCTCAGGCTGGAGTGAAGCCTCCAGCCGGGCAAAGCATACATGGAAGGCAACAGCCAGAGGGAAGGCCTGGGTCCCAGGTTCCAGAGGAAAACTGGTCCTGGCAGCCAGGGGAAGGAAAGCCTATTGCATGAATCTTCATGCAACGAGCCTCTAGTCTTTAAGAATATGACACAGAAAAAATAGCAAAAAGGCCTGCTAGGCTTCTCCCTTCCTATCACACCTAGTTCAGATTGAAAGTACAGTTATCAATGATCATAGTTTCCTTCCTGGACCAGATTCTCTATCTAAATTCTTTCAGAAAGATTCAAGGTTCTTCTTGAGCCTTTTATTTCTTAAAATGAGCCAACTTAAAGTAAACAATATCTCAAGGAAAAGCACATGTTGAAGTGGCAAAGGCTCCCCTTTACCCTGTGGAAGTTTTACTAGATAACACGAATGGTTGGTCATTTCTGCATCACTGCTAAGCTGCCAGAACAGATCTCAACACTGCAGACCTTGAAGAACATTTTGTTCATTCCTTTCTTCATCAAATTGGTACTCTGGAAAATTAGAGTGTTATCTTTAGTCTAGGAGAGAATATAATCATGCAAAACTAAAAGATTTGAGGCATTTTTCTCTACTAATAAAAATAATTGTTAATAAAGCTATCTCCAAGTTCTTAGAAAATCTAAAACAGGACATGTCAAGAGAAGCAAAAGAGAGTGGAGAAGGAAAGTTGTTTCTATTTTCCTAACTGCAAATATTCCTCTCAAAGAAATAACAGCTAAATGCAATGGGAGATCCCGACTAAAATTCTGAAAAAGAAAAAGGACATTAGTGGGGAAACTAGTGGAGTTCAAATAAGGTCTTTAAGAATATTACAGCAATGCTAATTTTCTAGTGCTATGATTATGTATGAAGTTAACATGTGGAGAAACCGGATGAGGATATATGGAAATTTTCTGCAGTATTTTTGCAACTTTTAAATAGTCTAAAATTATTTCAAAATAAAATAGTTTTGTCCTGACCCATGTGACTCAGTTGATCAGGTGCCATCCAAAAGGTTGCTAGTTAATTCCTGGAGAGGGCGTATGCTTGGGTTTCAGACTAAATCTCTGATAGGGGACATGCAAGAGGCAATCAATTGATGTTCCACTCTCATATCTATATTTCCCTTTCTCTCTTTCTCCTGTTTCCTCCCTCTCTAAAAATCAATAAAAATATTTTTAAAAGTAAACAAATAAAACTCGTTTTTCAATGCCCCAAGTTGGTCCTTAGACTTTGTGGCCTGTGAGCTGGAGAAATGCAGTGAAGAAGTGGTCCTCAGAGCAGCCACTCTTCTTTTCCAACTGGAGGGAGGAAAAGAATATTGTCCCTTTATCAAGCATAGCTAAGGATGTATTTCAATGCTCTACAAGTTGCTTCATGGGAAAAATTAGGAAAAAATTATGCGCAAGTGGTTCTCTTTTTTTAAATGTTTTTATTGATTTCAGAGAGGAAAGGAGAGGGAGAGATAGAAACATCAATGATGAGAGAATCATCAATCTGCTGCCTCCTGCACGCCCCCTACTGGGAATCAAGCCCACAAATGGGCATGTGCCCTGATGGGGAATGGAATGTGACCTCCAGGTTCATGGGTCAATGCTCAAACACTAACCACACTGGCGGGTCGGGCTGGTTCTTTCTCAACAGTACTCTTGACCTTCCTCCTCAGGCAGGCAGCAAGAATAAGATTTTCCTGAGGAATTCTGGTAAACAGAAATTGGAGACTCTCCTCCCTCAGCAAATGTCCTCTGTACAATGACACTTGTGAAAGCTGTTGTCTTTCATGTGGAATGTGTGCCTTTAAATGTCTCTATATTCCCTCTTTGAAAACTTCAATAGCTAAGACTCAGAAAGCACACAATAGCCACAGGCCTCTGTTGGCTCATGACAACCACAAATGTGTTCCCAAACAGTAACAACAGACAAAACCTGGATAGAATAATTGCTCTGCTTACTCCCCACCCTTCCTTTTATTTCCTCACCTTCCTCCCCACTCTGGTCTCTAATCACTCATACACTCCCAAGAAACTCTGGCAAGAAAGATATCATATCAACTGCTTGGAAGAAAGGCTTTCTGCAATTATAAAAAACATTCATTTTAAAAATAATTACTAGCCTTTTCAATTGAATATTGTGCCCTGGGGTCCATGAGTCATCGATTCATTAAGTCCTGAACATTGCCAGTTCAGCTCACTTCACTCATGTTTCTGGGCTCCTTACAGGTACACATTCAGAATGCAACCCTGGCTGGAGGCGTTGCTGTGGGCACTTGTGCAGACATGGAGATCCATCCATACATTTCTATGATCATTGGGAGCATCGCAGGAATGGTCTCTGTACTTGGATTTAAGTTTCTGACTGTAAGTATGACAGATGCTGAGTGAAATATTGATTCTGCACAATCATCTTATCACATCCCACCAGCAAAGAAAAGCTATGAAAATTGCTTTCATAAGCACCTCTCCTTGTTGCGAGTCATTTGCCTTCCTTGTCAGAGGTCTTATTCATACCTTATTGTCCAGTGTTTATACTACTTCCTGACTTCTTTTGGGTAGCAGGAGAGAATCCAATATCGGTTATTTATCACTTTGTAGGAGTGAATGTCAAGAACTGTGTTCTTTTCCGAAATACCATTAATTTTTTATTTAAATTTTTTATTGTTTAAAGTATTACATAAGTCTCTTCTTTCCCCATTGGCCTCTCCCCAACCACCTCCATCCCCCAGCACATGCCCTCACCACTCCCCTTCCTGTCTGTGTCCATTGGTCATGCTCATATGCATGTATACAAGTCCTTTTGTTGATCTCTTGTTCCCTCACCACCCTCCCCGCCTTCCCTCATAGGTTGGACAGTCTATTCAATGCTTCTATGACTCTGATTCTATTTTTGTGGATTATGTTTATTTTGTGTAATTAAGAACTCTTGTGCTTTTTAAAGAGGGATTTAGGATAAGATCAGTAAGTAGGAAGGAGTAGAAGTTCAAATCACTTGCCTTCAAATCCATCCACCAAAGATGAAAACGCAGTTTTGCCACCAATATTTTCAGATTCTTTGACTTAAGTAGGTTTTAGATCTGGATGGAGATACGGACTGTAAGTGGGTTTTAGATATGGATGGAGAAATGGATTATAGATAAAATGTTTCCTGCATGATCTTTTATTTCTATTATACAGTCCTATATATCTAATGAAATAAGCTTTACTCTTTTTTACCATTTCAGCCAGTTTTTGCTACTAAACTGAGGATCCACGATACATGTGGGGTCCATAACCTGCATGGCTTACCTGGTGTGGTAGGAGGCCTCGCAGGCATTGCGGCAGTGGCCTTGGGAGCATCTGACATGTGAGTGAAATGACGGGTTTTCCTGCCTCCCCTCCCACCATCCAATAATGTTTTCTCTCACTCTGTGAAATCCAATGATGAGAAAGCCTGTTCTTTAGCAGTCCAGGCCAAAGCTGTAAATATTGTCCTTTCTGCAGAGAATAGAATTTATTGGAAGGTGTGTCTTAATATTATTAATGTTTCAGTTTTGTTTTGTAGTATATTTTTGTGTAAATTAACAGAGCAAATTTAAATTTATATACCATAGACATTGTCTTCTAGTTGATCGGGCAATTTATTCTTTTACTTGATCCCAGCAAAATGGGACATAGAGGGCATAAGTGATGAGCTCGGGGGTCATTTCCATCCAACTCACACAAATAAGAAAGAATGAGTTAGCTAACATGGAAAACAGTTGGATCTGGAGAAGTAGGAACACTGGCGTGAGGCTCCAACTTGTCTACTAACTAGTTATGTGGCCTCTGACAAGTTACTCAACCTGTATCCTCTTTTGGCTCTGTATCCTCCTCTGTGCAATGAGAGAATGGAACTATTTGTTTTCTAAAATCCCTAGCAGACTTAGATACTTCCATAAGTGGGCTTAGGTGTTTATTTAAGTGGACAGAAGCATGAAAGTTATATCATAAGCCATCAGATGTCATTTTTAGGAAACAATATTGAAGCAATTTGATATGAGTATCACCCATGCCAAACAGCTAGAAAGATCATAGAGTGCAAATCACTTGGAGAGCAAGTATGAAGGAAGCAAAATGCCCAATTTTTAAAGACGGCTTAAACCATGATGAAAAGGTGAATGTGTGTTTGAAAATGTCTCAAAACAGACAATAGTGAAGTCAAGACTGTAGGGATGAAGAGGGGAGTGGGATGGAGAAAGTCAATGAGGAGTAAAAAAGAGACATCTGTAATACTTTCAACAATAGAGATAAATAAAAAAATAAAGAAAGTGCCTCAAGATTACTACTAGAGTTGCATAATTTGAAAAGGAAAACCTCTTCAATTTTAGCAGATTAAAATGTAACCCTGTTCAGACCAGTAATCCTATATCAGTGATCAGCAAACTCATTAGTCAACAGAACCAAAGATTAACAGTACAATGATTAAAATTTCTTTTGAGAGCCAAATTTTTTAAACTTAAACTTCTAATGCTACTTCTTCAAAATAGACTTGCCCAGGCCATGGTATTTTGTGGAAGAGCCACACTCAAAGGGGCAAAGAGCTACAAATGTCTTGCAAGCCGTGGTTTGCCGACCTCTGTCCTATATAATAAAGAAGTAATATGCAAATTGACCATCACTCCAACACACAAGATGGCCACTAAAGATGGGCAACAGGGATGGGCAGTTGTGGGCAATCAGGCCAGCAAAGGAGGGCAGTTGAGGGTGACCAGGCCTGCAGAGGAGGACCATTGGGAGGGGCCCAGCCCTGCAGTGGAGGGCAACGGGGGGGGGGGGGCAGGCCAGAAGGGGAGGGGAGTTCTGGGGGATCAGGCCTGCAGGGGAAGGGACTGGGCCAGCAGAGGAGGGCAGTTAGGGGTGACTAGGCCAGCAAAGGGGGATAGTTGGGGGCGACCAGGCCTGCAGGGGAGGACAGTTAGGGGGAACCAGGCCTACAGGAGAAGGCAGTTGGGAGTGACCAGGCCACCAGGGGAGGGCAGTTAAGGGAAATTGAGCTGGCAGGAGAGCAGTTAGGCATGGATCAGGCTGGCAGGAGAGTGGTTAGGGGGTGATAAGACTGGCAGGCAGAAGTATTTAGGGGAAATCTGGCAGGCAGGGAGGTGAGTGGTTGGGAGCCAGCAGTCCTAGATTATGAGAGGGATGTCCGACTGCCCATGGGATCATGTCTAAATGGGCAGTCAGACATCCCTCAAGGGGTTCCAATTTGGAGAGGGCTGAGGCTGGGCTGAGGGACACACCCTCCCATGCACAAATTTCATGCACTGGGCCTCTAATAATAAATATTTGAAAAACTTTTTTATTCACATTTCCTACCAAATAAAAAATTTCCTTCTTCCATTTGTATATTTTCTGAGTTTTCTGTATGTTTTATTTTTTTTACTCCTTTTACAAATTTGGAAGACATCTCCAAAAATATATACTAATACATATTATTTTAATTCTCTCCAGCACCTAATAGGCTATTAATACCAAAATTAAAGTGTTTCAATGCTTTAAGTCAAGCATGATAAAAGCATGTATCAATTAGTCCAATTCCTAGAGTTATAGTGTATAAAAACTACAAACACTCTAAAGAGGTGCCTCATGGTGAAGAATAAAGGAATTATTGAGATCATTCCTAGACCAGTTCCATAGATGCAGTAAAACAGTCTATCTGGCTTATGAGCTGGGTAAAACAGGTGATCAGATTTGGGGTAGGTTTCAAGGTTGAGAGTCCAGTCCTTGGGTTTAGATTTAAAAACAACTTTTACATTTACTCAGGAGGAGTTGTGTTAGGGAGGGAAATTAGGTAGGTAATATTCACACGTCCCATGCACCAGTTAAAATACTTAGTCCAAGAGCCAAGACTATTAACCCACATGTGTCTCTTCAGAATAATAAAATGCAAATCAGGTTTCTTGGTAAGCATAGGACAATGGGAAGTTAGTAATGCTGTTAATTTCTTTTTAAACAAGTGTTTTCCAAATCTATTTTTATCATGGAACACTTTTCATCAAATATATATTTTAATACCTGGTAAAAGATCTTGGCAAATTCTGGTAAAATTAACAGTAAACTTACAATAAAAGAAAGTCAAACAAATAAGTACATATTAAATGTTAAATCTCATTAGTAATCAAAGAAGTGCAAATGGAAACGTTTCTAATTCTTCAGTTATTAAATTGACAAGATTAAATGAATAACAGAATGGTAGCTAAAGTAGAGAAATTGTACAATTTTGAATTAGCCCATGTGTATTTTATTACCTTTTATCAATATCTAATTTCTAGATAGGTTTCATTTTAGAGAGATTATTGGGCAAGTTTGCAATGTTCATAAGAGTATGTATTCTCTTAAAAATATATAAAAATATCAAACACTGAAAGCAATCTGAATAGTTGGATAATTATAGTACCCTGGAGGCCTGGTGCACAAAATTCATGCACAGGGGAAGGAGGAGGGGATAGAAGTTCTCTCAGCCCGACCTGCTCCCTTTCCAATCTAGGAGCCCTCAAGGGATGTCCTACTGATGGCCTAGACCTGCTCCCTATATTTCTCTGCTCTCTGCACACCTGCCAGCTGGACACCACCACAAGCCCTGCTGTCTGCTCTCTGTGAGGGCCTGTGGACCATTGAGGTCTGTGAGCTCTAGTCATTTGTCAGGGAGCTGGGGTTCCATTGCTGACATGGTGAACTCTGGTCCCCTCTACCCCGCTCCTCTATCAAAGATGACTTCAATTATGGAGCTGTGTGGCCTCTGAATAGGTTGCCCTCTCCATGGCTAGCCAGGCCTGGCTGCTGCACAGTTGCTCCGGGAGGCAGATTTCTGGGTTCCCAGAGAGAACACCCTCAGTGCCAGAATCCCAGGGAGAGTGGAATCTTGGAGGGAAAGCACTTATAGCTCCACCTCCCTTTGGGGCTGCCAGGCCAGAGTGGAGCTCCCGTCCTGCTCAGGCTCAGAGTGGGGAGCTGCCCCAGGGAGTCCTCTTAGCAGGATGTGAGAAATAAAACTGGAGCCTTTCCTCCTTAAACTCTATTGTCTTTGAGAATGTGAACACATTTTATTTCATTTGACATAGCCTCACATACCCAGCTTTGTGGGGCACACAGCCATGCCCACCAGCTCCTGCTGGAAGTTACCCATGGATATCCTGGCTAATTAGCATATTCCTCTCTTATTAAATAAAATTTGTACAGTGTAATACTCTGTAGCAACTAAAATTATGATCTAGATTGACATTTACTGACATAAAAAGACATTGAGATATAATGGGAACATTAGTATTATAATATGATTGCATTTTATAAAACTACATGTTTTACATTTTACTAGAGGCCTGGTGGACAAAATTATTGCATTGGTGGGGTATGATGTCCCTCAGCCCAGCCTCCACCTTCTCCAATCTGAGACCCCTCGAGGGATGTCTGACTGCCCATTTAGGCCCAAACCCACTGGGCCTATATAGGCAGTTAGACATCCCTCTCACAATCCAGGAATGTTGGCTCCCAACTGCTCACCTGCCTGCCTTCCTGCTTTCCCCTAACCGCTTCTGCCTGCCAGCCTGATCACCCCATAACCATTCCCCTGCCAGACGGATTGATACTTAACTGTTCCCCTGCTGCCTGTTTGCCCTTAACTGCCCTTCCCTACAGGCTTGGTCACCCTTAACTGCCTCCCCTGCAGGCCTAGTCCCCACAAACTGCTCTTCCCTGCCACCCTGGGTACTCCCCACCCCCGGCTGCCCTTCCCTGCAGGCCTGGACACCCCCAATTTCCCTCCTCTGCCAGCCTGGTCACCTCTAACTGCCTTTCCCTGCAGGTTTGATCATCCCCCAACTCCCCTCCCTTGCAGGCCTGGTCCCTCCCAACTGCTTTCCCCTGCTGGTCATCTTGTGGTGCCCATCTTGTGTCCACATGGAGGCAGGATCTTTGACCACATGGGGGCAGCCATCTTATGTGTTAGAGTAATGGTCAATCTGCATATTACTCTTTTATTAGATAGGATAGAGGCCTGGTGAATGGGTGGGGGCTAGCTGGTTTGCCCTGAAGGGTGTCCTGGATTAGGGTGGGGGTTCCCTGGGGGAGTGGGGTGGTCTGGGCTAGGGGCCTGTGGTGATTTGCAGGCCAGCCATGCCCCCAGTGACCCAAACGAAGGCCCTGGGATCTGGGATTAATTTATATTCTACAATTGAAACTTTGTAGCCTTAAGTGAAGACCAAGACAAGCCAGGGTTGCAGAAGCTTGGTTTCCTCCATTGCTATGGACAACCCTAGCCTCCTGTTGTCTCCAGCTCCTTGACGGCCACCATTTTTTGTTGGGATTTATTTATCTTCCATAATTGAAACTTTGTAGCCTTGAGTGGAGGCCTGGGCATGCCAGGGTGTGTGGAAAGTTTGGCTTCCTCCATTGCCTGGGAAACTGAATCCTCCTGCTCACTCCATGGCCACAGCCAACTTGGTTGAGGTTAATTTGCCTACCCGCTCCTGATTGGCTGTTGGGCTTGGCTTATGGACATGGCTTGTGGGTGTAGTAGAGTGGTGATTAATTTGCATATTACTCTTTTGTTACATAGGATAGTGGTAAAATTTGAGGGAAATTAGTTTCCCTTCTTTTTTTAATCAGTTTTTTTAAGTATTTTCACAATGATCATGTGTTATTCCTATAATTTTTCACATAGAAGGAATATTTAAACCATTTAAATTAAAAAATAAAAATAAATCTGAATTTAGTGCATCTTTCCCTTGAATGATGAAGATATAACAACAATACACTCTCATTTTCCAATTGTTTCCTTTGATACAATCACTCCTTCAATCTTTCAAGAACTATTTACTGATTGCCTGCTAAGGAGAGGCATGTGCTAAGGAAATTCCTACATTCCTTGTACATTTGTCATTCATGTTACAACACCCTATACATTCCTATAAATTATTATTACAATATTTAATTTCCAAAGTTGATGTATTTTTTTTACACATTTCATTTTAAGATGACATCTAGATATATACTTTAGTGTCTTCAATGACACTACAAAGTTGTTTTTACAATATTTGCTAAAATTAATTTTTTGGACCTTACTGACTTTTTTATTTCATTATAATTTTTGTTATTGGGATGGAGTGAGGAGAGATAGAAACTCATATTTGTTATATTACTCTATCCTCTGTGTCTAGAAGAGAAACTGGCATGAGAAGCTCAATAAACCCTTGTTAAATAAATCAGATCACGGCCAAGACCGGTTTGGCTCAGTGGATAGAGCGTCGGACTGCGGACTGAAAGGTCCCGGGTTCGATTCCGGCAAGGGCATGTACCTTGGCTGCGGGCACATCCCCAGTAGGAGGCGTGCAAGAGGCAGCTGATCAATGTCTCTCTCTCATCGATGTTTCTGACTTTCTATCCCTCTCCCTTCCGCTCTGTAAAAAATCAATAAAAATATATTTTAAAAAAAATAAAATAAAAAATAAATCAGATCATGTATCAAAACCCAACACTAAGTATTTCAGAAAGAGAGAGGAAGAGAGAACTCATGGACATGGAAAATAGTGTGGTGACTGCAGGCAGGAGAAGTATAGGTGGAAAAAGTCATAGAGGGAATAAATGGTGATGAAAAAGCTAAAATAAAATATAAAAAACAAAATCAACAATCATAATAACAGAAAGCAAGATTTTATTTTTTCTTCCTAGGTCTACCCCAGCCATGCAAGCAGCTGCTCTGGGTTCTTCCATCGGAACAGCCATTGTTGGAGGGTTGATCGCAGGTCAGCATAAAAATAAACACTTCCCCATAGCTCATGCTCTTAGCATGATAGATTATTCATAAACTTATTGATTGGTAAATTTGAAAATGTACTAAACTTCTGACAACAATCATGTAAGTGCAAGTAGATGTTTTTATAACAGTAATTACTTTAATGTAAATATTTACTTAATTTACTATGCAAGTAAGTTTTCTTCATTAGCATCACTATCCTAACTTGACTTATTTTCTTCCCATCTTCACAGGTTTAATTCTAAAGTTACCTATCTTGGGACAGCCATCTGACGAGAACTGCTATGATGATTCTGTCTTTTGGGAGGTACTGTGCACTGTTATAAATAAGGATGTAAATGATGACTCCACTAGTGAGTTTTGCTCACCTCAAACCTAGATGTGTGTGTGTGTGTGTGTGTGTGTATTTGTGTGATGAAATGAAATAAAATCCCTTTGTAGAGAGAGAAATTAAGGCAATGTGTGCAGACAAATAAAATCAGAAATTATGGCATTTTCCAAAGCAGGTATTAGATAAAGAAAAGGCTAAAGCAAGTGTCCTTTCGTTCCTCTTAGAGTTATTAAAAATTCTGCTCATTAAAATAATAGGGATCCTGGGCATGAAATTTTATACCATACAGAATAATAGGCAAAAGCTGGTGGAAAATAAAAGGTTGGAGAATCTCGGTGAGTTCACAATAAGAGGTTCTGTGAATAACAAAACATTAGCCTCTTTCTATCCTCCAGTTTCTACCTCTTTATTCCACTGTAAATAATTTTCTCCCAAATTATTTCCTGCAAAACTTAAGAGTGAGAGATGTCTGGGTGTGTTCAGCAAGATTTCCAGGGAAAACAGACTTGGAAAAAGGGAATGTAGTCAGTGTGGGTATGGTAAATATTTTTGTTCTTTTCTCTTTTCCCCAACAATTTTTATAACCAATTCTTTCTAAGTTTGGAAAATGATTACAGAAAATACCTTTGTTTCAGTAGCAATCTCTGACAGGCCCAGTGAGAAAAAGCTATAAAGTGTCCTAACCTTGTTTTCTCTTAAGGTCCCTAGGTGGAGAGAACATGACCATCATTTCCATGAACATCATGGCCACAACCACTTGGAACCTGAACTTTAAGTTTCATTCCTCTGCCTCCACTTCCTTTCCCGTCATGTAGAATCAAGTTTAAATAGACAAAAGCATCCAGTGAAAATATGGACCAGAATAGAAGATCCTGACTCACAAATGTTCAGTGTAAAAATGTCTTGGCATAATGTCTCTTGATATTCACTGATTGTTTAGTTGAGGGCATATGACTCATAAAGCAGATGGTCAAGCCTGGCCAGTATGGTCAGTGGTTGAGCATCAACCAAGCAACCGAGAGGTCACTGGTTTGATTCCTGGTCAGGGAACATGCCCAGGTTGCTGGCTCAACCCTCGATCCCCAGCAGGGGATGTGCAGGAGACAGCTAATCAATAATTCTCTCTCATCATTGATGTTTCTATATCTCCCTCTCCCTTCCTCTCTGAAATCAATTATCTATATATTATATATATATATAAAACAATGGTCAAGACTACTCTTGACTAGTGGGTAGATTCAGAGTGAACATTTGATGCATATTCATATATATTCCCAATGAAAGTAGATTTACATAGAATCAACACCTTATAATCATATCACCTTCTTAAACATAGTTACTATGTCTTCAGTCCTAAAGATTATGCAACTGAAGCTAATGAAATAATAATGTATACACGAATCAATTTAAAAAATATGTATTGAGACTAGTTTGAATTGCAAATGCTCTTATCTAATGAAAAACGATACCAAAAAAGAACTACCTACTATCATTATTTCATCTTAAGGTAAAAAGATAAGCCTGACATCCCAAAAAAGGTATGGGCATATTCAGAATAAAAGACAATTATTTAAATTAAATTTAATTTAATTAAACCTTCATAAAAAACTAATAAATTCTCAAATGTCCTTTTAAAAAAGACTGTAAGGAAGCTCCATATATTTTACTCATTGATTTGGTATTTACATACCTAGCTAATTGGTTCTCTCTTGCTCTCCTTCTCCCTCAAATATCCAGAGAAACATGTAGATACATGCAAACACACATTATGTATTGATTGCTGTATTTGTATATAGTGCAGATTCAAAAAACTAGAAATACATAAAGCAGTAATATCATTCTTTTTTTGTAGTGCTTTCTTGATTTAAAAAATGGTAGTTTGTAGTGTTAGGTCTTTGCTTGAATATCCTTCTGCTTAATTTCTTTTGTATGTTTACTATTTTCCAAAAGAACTCACATGCTGTATGACCAAAGTCTATTTTTGTATAAAATTTCAATGAATTAAATATTATTGTAAAATATAGCATTAGTCTTTGGCTCTCCTTGCTCTCTTTCTCATTTATTTATTTATTTATTTATTTATTTCAGTTATAGGAATTCATTTTAATAACAACCACACAACCACATACACACACATGCACACACACACACACACACAGATATTTATCATATTTATTCCATACTCAAACTAAATAAATTGTTACAGTATTATGTATTCACTATAAAAACTAAATTAATCTTATAGGATAAGTTTTAAAGAACTGAATTTTTAAAAAGGTAACTCATCATTATATTTAGTCATATAAAATCATTTCTAAGAAAATAAAATAAATTTTTCTTCTTTCTCAAAGCTCTTAATATTTTCTTCTATTTCTGGTATCCTAGAATCTTACCAGAATGTACCTAAGCATCACTAAGGAAAACAACTCTGCTGTAATTAATTGAACTTTAATTCCAGAATGCTAGAAATTAAAAATTACAATAGCAAATTACTAAACACTAGAGGCGCATTGCAGGAAGATTCCTGCAATAGGGCTTCCTGCCGTGGTCTTTGCTGCCCCAACTGCTTCCCTCCCTTCTCCACTGCCCCTCTTGCTTGCTTCTCTGCAGCTTCCATCCCTTCTGTAGTGCTTGGCTTCCTTCTTCACTGTCTTTAGTCTTTGCTCTTTGAATATGCAAATTAACCACCATTTTGATTGGGTTAATTTGCTCCTAATGGGCTGGTGGGTGTGGCTTGTGGGCCTAGCAAAGGTACAGTCCATTTGCATGTTTCTTTTTTATTAAATAGGACTAGAGGCCCAGTGCACAAAATTTGTGCACTCGGGGGCCGGGGGATCCCTCAGCCTGGCCTGCACCCTCTCATAGTTTAGGAGTGCTCAGGGAATGTCTGACTGATTGCTTAGGCTCACTCCCCATGGGGAGCAGGCCTAAGATGGCAGTGGGACATCCTTAGTGCTACTTCAGAGGCAGGAGAGGCTCCTGCCACTACCACTGAGCTTGCCAGCTGTGACTCCAGCTCAGGGCTTCTGGCTGAGCAGAACTTGCCCTGTGGAAGCACACTACCACCACGGGGAAGCTCCTGCATTGAGCATCTGTCCCCTGGTGGTCAGTATGGATCATAGCGACCAGTTGTTCCACTATGTGGTCAATTTGCATATTAGCCTTTTATTATATAGGATTTTATTCCTCTGGACAAATAGTTTATTTATAGTATTTCCCTAGGCAAATAAAAGATTTCTTTTGCATATACATCAGTTTCTCTTTCCTATAAGCTTTTGGAAGTGTGCTCATTTATAAATATGAAACCCACTGTCCCCTTCTTGCTGGGCATCACAAAGAATAATTTTTGCTACCAGGATGTCCCAGCATCCTTCCTTCTGTGCTGATCATAATGCAAAACTTAAGTTTACTCAGGTACTTTATAAAAGGTTATAATTTGATGTGCTAAGGAAGTGGGTTGTGATGGTCATCACCTCTGACTTGTGAACACTCCCTCTAATATTCCTGCAATGTTGTTCTTAGAAGCAGTAACATTTCTTTTTTTTTTTAATTCTGAGTCAGTGGTCTTTATTTTTCCAATAGTTTAAATACTCTTTTCATCTGTGTTGCCTGGAATTCAATGATGCATTTTAATCTGAAGATTTAAGTCTGCTTCTGCTCAGATAAACTCTCATACTATTTAATAACTTCCTCTGCTTCATCTCTTCATTTTTATTCTTTTAGCACCATTTTTATTCACACAGAAAGTCAACTGCATTTGTTATTCAAGTCTGTTATTTCCCCACCTTACCTCATTGGTTTTAACAGAGAATCTCTGTTCCTTTTATTCATATATTGTGCTTGTGTGCACACACACACAAATTATGGTTCATTTTTAGAGATCCAGCAAAGTTTTCTTTTTTGTCTGTTGTATGGGCATGCGTGCCTGTATGTGCTATGCTTGAATCTACTTGTTTTTTATGATTTTACATATTGAGGAGCAGGGTCTTCTTTTTGTACAAGTTCAAGATTAAAATCTAACCCAGTTCTGTCAATACTTATATAACATCTATATACTATCTGTTAAAAATACCAACAACAATAGCATTTAAGATGTCCAACAGAGGGCAAAACTTCCATCCTTTGGAGCATTTTCTCAATCCATTGAGATTTTGGCTTCCCGGCAATTGTCATCAATTTGGCTCAAATAAACTCACAAAAATTCTCTGTAGTTTTGGACATTTCTTATATTGAAAGTGCAATTAACAAAGAGTAATTTTTATGTTGGATACATTAGACAGACTACAAAGGCTATTTGCTAAAACTACAATAAGCAAAACAGAATTTGCCTTTGCATTAGGTATTGTTAAGCCCGGGACGCCCGCCGCTCTCACAAAGGCACCAAGAGACGTTCTCATGCAAACAGCAAAGGGTTTATTCACCAAGCATGCTGGGGCTCACAACCTACCCTGAAGTCAGAGTAGAGGCTGAGAGCCCTGAGATAGTGCAGAGCCAGGGCTTAAATACCCTGAAACAATTAACAGAGTCATACAGATGTCGTCAGGGGGACTTGTTACAGTTTGTTTTTCCCAAAACCGTGACATTTACATTGGTTTTAGTTCCACAATCTCAGTTTTACAATCTTGGTCAAGCATCCTGTTCTCCTGTTCTCTTATCACTACCCCTGGGCTCTCCCACTCTGCAGGAGGGGCAGGATGTAATTTACTGGTTAATGTTTCTGTAATCTTTGCTACTGATCTAGTCGCCCTACAGAGTGCACGTACACCTTTCCGGCCACTGCTCCCAATTCTGCTGCCTTACATTCCCCCCTTTTCTTTGTCCGGTCTCTAATCCTAGAGACCATCTGGTTCATTTAGTACTGTACACACATCTGGGTGCAAGGTAGGCCACCTGGCACCCGGTGTATGGGTCCCTTTGACTGACCAGACTACTTGCCCCTTTGGGTTCACCACTTCCTAGGTCAAGGCAAGAGGGGTATGGGGATTGCTAGCCACCAGGGGAAGGAGGCAGAGTCCTACCCACACGGCGAACACGCAGCTTAAGGGGGCTGTCAGTCTTTTCCACTGTCCATTCGGGTCCAGGCGGTGGTGCAGGCTTGAGATGGGAGGCGTGGATCCAGGAAGCGATGCCATCTACCTTCACCGCGGTTGGGGTGGTTAGCAGTACCAGGTAGGGTCCCTTGCACCGAGGTTCTGTGAGTCTGATGTCTTCTCACGCACACCGAGTCCCCAACTTGGAAGGGATGAGGAACCTTGAGCTCCCCCGGCTGGTAGGCGGAGGCTAGCGGCTTCTAGACAAATTGCTGGTCAATTTAGTTAAGGTCTCCTTAATGGTTCTATTCATTCTCTCTACCTGACCTGAACTTTGGGGCCTATAAGCACAATGTGATTTCTAATCTGCTCCTGTAGTCTTGGCTACTGCCTTTGTTAACTGTGAAATAAAAGCTGGCCCGTTGTCTGACACTAACATAGCAAGAAATCCATACCTGGGTAGGATGTCTTCTAGCAGCTTCTTGGCTACCGCCTGAGCTGTTTTATGCTTGGTTGGGCATGTCTCTACCCATCTAGAAAAGGTGTCCTTCTCCTACTGTGCATTTTCTATTTTAGCTAAATTAATTTGATCTGAAAACTTGACTGCTATTTTACTGTCAAATTTAATACTCTAACAACAATATTCTTGAGTAGGCCCTGAGCATCCTTGGTGCTAGCTGTTGTTAGCCAAGTTTCTGTTTGTTGCCTTGGTTCTTATCTGGGCTGGTCCAAGTCTTTGTCTGTTACCTGGGTCCCGATCTGAGCTGGGCATGGGAAGTGAAGTAGCCATGGGGGCAGGAGACCTCCCTCAGAAGGGGCGAGTGTTCAAGCCCCTGCAATGCTGGGGGGGTGAGGTTCTATGCCCCACCTCTGTTGGCCCCCATGTTCTCTCCTGATGGCCCCTCTGTGACTGTGCCTGTCTTAGGTTGTCCCTCCCATGAGGAATCTTACCCGTCTCTGGCTAACCAGCCATCCTCAGGGGCCAAGCAGGGTGATGTGAGGTTCAGTTCCGTCTCCTTGGTAGCCTATGCCCACATGGCCTCCATGCCCAGTACCTGCCTTAGGATCCCCTTGCCTGCTGGCGGGTCCCCGGCACATGATCATATATTTTGAGGAACTCAGGTTTCCTCTCCAGGGAGGGCCCACCTCACACCATAGGGCCACAGACAGATCTATGGTACCAGCCATCACGAGGCTTCAACCTCAGCATGTACAGAAAACTCAGGCACCAGCTAATTGGATTGTGAAAGGAAGATCCCTCCTTGGCAAAAGGGCCAACATAGAATGCTCATTGCCTATCCAAGGAGGCCTTTCATGCAGTGGAAGGGATTAAATATTTTCACGTCCCTTTTAAATTGCTGCCAATCATTCAAAGATTTAGTTTATATTCTTTGCTTTAAACCATGGCAATTCACTTTCAAACTGGCTGTCAAAAAATTTTTTTGTATAGACAAGGTCTAATTACATGTTTGTGCACCTCTCCTTTTGCTTCCCTAGCTAACTTGCCGGGACATTCTCTCTTCTAATGCCCCTGCTTTTTTCAGTAAATACACTGATTCTTTCCTAACTGCTTTCTACCCTTTCTTTCCATACTCTGTCCTCTTTCTCATCACATACACTAACCTTCACAATTTTAAATTAGCCTTCAAATCTTCTTTCTATGTCCTTCAAAAATGCATAACCATGCCTCAAACCTCCTATTATTTAGAAAAGGCAGAGGGCTGAGGGAATTCTCTGCCACTTGCATTTCAAATTGTCACATTTTTCCTAGAGATAAAAATTTCAGCTTTAAATAAGCCTGAAATGGGGAATCTCTAGCTGTTGCCTTCAAGAGCCCTAACAGAACACGGTGAAAAGTGTCCAAGGAGTGGGTTCTGCTAATTCCATGTATCCAATAGATGCCTGAGCTTCCAAATCCTTGCACTCCTCTTTTCCTCATTTTAGCCTCACCTTGCTGAACATAAGGTACAAGTAGTGTCTGAACAAACCTTTGTCCTGGAGTAATTTATATAACAAGATAACATTTTAGCTTAGCTTTAATTTCTCCTTTATAATCTGAATTAATGCCTTCAGGCAAAACAGTTAGTTCACTTAAGGGAGTCTCTACTCCTCCTTAAGATTAATCCTAAAATTCCCTGTGGCACAGGTTTACAAAACTTGCTTTAGTAAATGTCCTGATCCCACATTCTGACAAGCTTGAATTATCTCTGCAATGGATCTATCTTTTCTCAGGCATTTTCCACAATCAGCATTGACATTTTCATTTAGCTGAAAACCTTGACTATAATTTAACAAGCTAATTCATAAAGTAACTTAAGTAGGTATCTTTAATTTTAAAAAAAAGAAATTCATTCCGTACTTATTGGTTCTTATTTAAGATTCTGTTGTTCGAAATTTGGCTATATTTAAGAAAAATAGACCAACACAAGTCCAACTATCAGAGAAAACATAACATTTTTTAAAATTATACTTTAAACATTTAATTACCACATTCATATAATTTCTCCGAGTTTAATTTGTATTTTGAACTTTTAAAGCTGAAAAGTCAAACATTTAGTTATCCTTAGATTAATAATACTTTGTTTCTAAGAAAAATACAAGACATTATCAAATAATAGCTTTAATTTTGTCCTCTAGGTTTTTCTCATGAGGAAGCAATACTCAGATTATTAAACAAGTTTTTATCATTTGGTTAACAAGCCCAGGCTGCCTCTTGACTTTTCAAAAAGGCCTTCCTTTTTTTCTGTGCCTGGGGGCATTCAGTAGCCAGCCTGGACTATGCTTCTTCCTCTATTAACAAAGGGGGTAGCCAGTTACCTGGGCCATTAGATCGTTACAATTAATACATTATTCATCTATATTTCAACAATTTCTGAGTTTTAAATCCAGTTCCAATTATTTTAAGGCATTTACTTTGGATAAATTCTTTTTTTTTTTTCTTACAGACTTCTATATTTATATGAAGAAATAATTATACCTAGGCAGACAAAATATCAAACAAACATCTGTATTTACACCCTTTCAGTGAACAAGTACTCTTACAGCCTTGGGATCTGAGCAGATAACAGGAACACTGCCCAAGTCCCCTGATGGGGGCCCAACAGCAACAGATGTGGGGGCCTCCCTTTCCCACATCCCAGACAGGACTCTCAGCCCTTGTTTTAGCAAAACAGAAATGGCATTCATGTTGGACAAAAGAAAAAAGTCAATGGCACAACAAACAGATAAATGCCTTATCCTACAACCAAGGGAGTTTCTTTTCTAATTAGGAACACGTGGCCAAAGACTCCTCTTCCCCCACACCGTCTAGATCCTGGGCTGGGTCCTGGCGGCCACACCGAGGAGCCCCGCGGGCGGTGGTAGCAGGGCGGGGCCGGCGGCAGATGGGACTTGGAGACCGAACCCGCGCCCAGCCGCTTCTCTGGCCCCGGCTCCCTTTCCCCTGCTGCCCACACCCCCAAGCCTTTATCCAGAAATCAAATTTCCTAGCTTTCCTTTAGCCAAATTAGTCAGCTTTCTAGCAGCCATCTAAAGACTCCCATTACAGCCTAGCAGCAGGCCCAGAGCCTCCTCTTACCTTCTGCCGTGTTGAAATCCCATTCAGGCCAGGCCAGAGGAAAAAAGTTTAAGATTCCCGGAACTAGCCTCCTGGGATCGGTCCCCATTCTCTGTCCCAGCCCTGGTGTGGGGTGGGCTGAGAGAGTTATTTGGGGACAGAGGTCTGGAGAGATCTTCAGTTGAGCTGAGGAGAGGGTCCTGGTCAGGGGGTGGTCCTGAAAGGGCGACCGTCCTGAGTGCCCTGGGGCCAACAGGATTGTCTGTCTCTTTCCCAATTTTCCCTCCGAGGGCAGGCAACCTTTTAACCACCGAGGCTTGTCAGTGACAATGTCAATCCAGACATCAATTTAAGGAGTTTGGTCCGGGCGGCCCGGATTGCCATGAACAACACGGCGGACCTCACAAGCAACATTTAGGTCCAACATCCCGGTGGAGGGCCACCCAACCCTGAATGTGGGCCACTCCAATTCATAAAATTTCTGTAAAGCAAAATCATCAACCCAAGCTCCATAGTCATCCGCGCGCACTTCCGAAATTCCTGAGAATTCTTAAGGAAACATTGTAATGGGGTGGAGGGTCCAGACGGACCCTGGCCCATTCGGACTGTTACTGCACAGGAATAAAACAGCGACAGATTTTGAGCTCGGTTTTTCACTTCTGGCCAATGATCCAGAGTCAAAGACAAAGGAATGGAGGCAGATTGACCCATGACAAGGGACACACACACAGACGACAACGGACAATGAACAAAAGACAAAGACAGTCGCGACACGTTCAGACAGGAACCAAAATGGCCTAGAGATGACAACTCTCCTAGCTGGCAACAGAATCTCAGAATCAGAACCAGAATCAGAATCAGAAATTCACCAGACGTGAATTCACCAAACGGGAATTCACCAGACGGGAGGAATCCAGGCGTCCCTGGGCCTCCCCAGACTCCACCAGGGCGTCCCCCGGGGATGTGGCCTGCGACCCGAAGACACGTCTGTCGTCGCAGTCGGGGGAAGCTCACGCTCCACCCCGACAGCCACCAGACCAAACAGATTTGCCAGCTCGGACTGGTTCCTAAGCGATCGCAACTAAAGGTGCCATTACTTACCCCAAGAAGCGTCTGTTGGAGCCTGAGGCGGCTGCAGCGATCTCGGTGGGACCTCCAAATGTTAAGCCCGGGACGCCCGCCGCTCTCACAAAGGCACCAAGAGACGTTCTCATGCAAACAGCAAAGGGTTTATTCACCAAGCATGCTGGGGCTCACAACCTACCCTGAAGTCAGAGTAGAGGCTGAGAGCCCTGAGATAGTGCA
Organism: Antrozous pallidus; assembly: GCA_027563665.1. Classification (NCBI taxonomy): domain Eukaryota; kingdom Metazoa; phylum Chordata; class Mammalia; order Chiroptera; family Vespertilionidae; genus Antrozous; species Antrozous pallidus. The sequence goes on along the minus strand of CM050517.1, from coordinate 19,192,179 downwards.
GAGCCAGGGCTTAAATACCCTGAAACAATTAACAGAGTCATACAGATGTCGTCAGGGGGACTTGTTACAGTTTGTTTTTCCCAAAACCGTGACATTTACATTGGTTTTAGTTCCACAATCTCAGTTTTACAATCTTGGTCAAGCATCCTGTTCTCCTGTTCTCTTATCACTACCCCTGGGCTCTCCCACTCTGCAGGAGGGGCAGGATGTAATTTACTGGTTAATGTTTCTGTAATCTTTGCTACTGATCTAGTCGCCCTACAGAGTGCACGTACACCTTTCCAGCCACTGCTCCCAATTCTGCTGCCTTACATTCCCCCCTTTTCTTTGTCCGGTCTCTAATCCTAGAGACCATCTGGTTCATTTAGTACTGTACACACATCTGTACAGTATAAACAAGACAATAATGAAGATTAGAAAGTATACAACATGATCTAGAATGACTCTTCATTCAAATTGTTTGTCAAGTTTCTTCATGTTATTTAGAGAGCCTGAAGCTGAACATCTTAGACATCTGAACATCTTAGCTGAACTACTTTTTGTATAATTTATGCCAGGAAGAATATGGGAAATTGTTATCAGCAAATTCAAAGGAGAGCCCTTGGCCTTACCACAAGAATTGGTGAATAGATATGGATTTTTGTTCTCTAGTGCTCTTTTCTAGTTTTAAACAAGTTTTAAAATAAGATGCCAATCATTAGATAACAGGGATTTGACAATGATGACTTTTACCTCAACTCTGTGCTCCAGGAAAGAGCAAAAGTTAATAGAAACCACCCTTTTTATGTTTCACAAAACAGCTTATTGAAGAAACAACCTTTCCCCATATAATTTAGATAAAACTCACACAAGCCCTATGATGTCAGGCACAAACCCTCCAAATTCCCATTGAGGAAGAGCAAAGTCTGTCACCTCAAAATATGCCTTTTAAGGATATTGATTAAGCTGGTGATTTTTAAGAACAAAGGGCACAAAAAAAAAAAGAGCCTTTTACCTCCTCCTCACTTGTGGATTCAGATAGGAGAATCTGCTCCAGGAAGAGAGATCACCTCAGCATAAGCGTAGCAGACAGGGAACAACCTGGCCAAGTCTGTTAGACTCCCTTCTGCATCCCATTGTTTCTGGGGGACCCAGAAATAATTTGCTTACCAAATGTTTGCTCCTTCTTATCTACCTGTGAGTTGCCTATCTTCTTAAAGTCCCAGACCATACCCCTATTCCTTGGCTCAAGATGGCATTTAAGCTTCGTCTGTCCGATATGTCCTAGGTTTCATTTAAGTCAACTCATTGCCTGATTTGAATCAATTCTTATGGAACACTTGCATGTAAATATGTAATAAATTTGGTTTTCTGTCTTGTTCATCTGTCTCATGTCAATTTGTTTATTAACCAGCCAGAAGAACTAAGAGGGAAAACACAAGAGATGCTAGCCTCAGGGTAAAATAGTCTCTGAGCTGTTGTCGGGATACTTCCACGAACAGTTGCCAATGACCACGGAGGCAGTTAAGTTGGTCATAAGCAGACAAGGATTTATTGAACTGGCCAGGACGGTCAGAGGGCACCACACATGCGTCTAGACCTAACATGGCCGTGCCGTCCCAGGTATAGGCAGTCTTTTTAAAGGGGTCTGAATCATAAATTTTCATTGTTTTAAATTATGTGAACAGGCTGCAGGGGTCATATCTGAGGTAGGGAAGTGCTCTTATCTCCAACCATGCATCCTGCTGGACATGGGAATATAGTCCTATCGCAAAAGCCGAAGGTACAGCTAAACTCCTGGCACTGAGTCAACAAGAATTACTCCTTTACGGTTCTGGGGTCCTCAAATAGATTTATGTGAGTTTTCAGGTCTCAGTCTGGAAGCTAAAGTAACTACCCTTTTGCTTTAAGCAAGCCAGTGTAAACAGTGGCTAGAATAGCAGGATCAAGTTTCACACTGCAGTTTTACCCGAGATAAATGCTACCTTATTTCAGAGCTACTACTACTGCCCCATCAAGCTGCCCTTTCATCCAACTTGCACACGCCCTAGTTTTTCTGGTCTTGCTCACTCCTTTCAATATATATATTTTTATATTTATTTCAGAGAGGGAGGGGGAGAGAGAATCAATAATTCTCTCTCATCATTGAGAGAGAGAAATTGATTGGCTGCCTCCTGTGTTCCCTACTGGGGATTGAGCCCACAACCCGGGCCAGTCATGGCACAGGAATCGAACCATGACCTCCTGGTTCATAGGTTGATACTCAACCACTGAGACACGCCAGCTGGGCTCCATACTGTTAAGATACGTGCAGACTTTACTACGATCACAACCTTCTCATTATCACAGTAGGCCCTTTCACTCCTTTGCCATAATTATTTTGAATTAAGTCTCTATGTACTAAATCTGTTGTGTGATTTTTTTATTTGACAAATTTTGTTGAATGTTGAGATAATAGATTTTTTATTACATTCATAAAGTTATGTTAGTTTCCCACTAAGGAAGAACATGTGTGTGTGTGGTGGTGGGGGGGGGGGGGGTCAAGTGTGTGAAATTAATTAAACAAGGACGTCATTAGACCAAGGTGGCTCTACTGCCAAGAGGCATATGTAGGCAAACCAAAATCTAAGCCTGTGAACACATCAAGGTAACAAAATCAAATGCTAAGGATAAAGGATTACAGACAGGCAGTTAGGCTTAAGGCTATAGACAATTAAATAATTACCTTATTTTGCTATTGCTTTTTCTGTATAAAAGTCTCTCTCCAACTTCCTGTGTGTGGAGCCCTCCTAACCACTTCTGATTTAGCATTACCTAATTTGAATCAGTTTTTGCCCAAAAACTCTTAAAAGGTTTAATATGCCTCAGTTGGTCTTTTAATAAGTTCAAGGGTAAATGTGAAACTGTAGAGACTACTACTCATTTGCTTTAAAGATTCTGAGGGGATGTTTATGCAAATATTCATAACCTAAAAGTATAAATACTGTATGTCTACCCATAAACCCCAAATATATTGTTTTTCTGTCTTTTTTTTAAATTTCTTTCTAATTTCCTTTTTTACTGTCTCCTTTAACCTTTCGTTGCACTAGAAGGCATCCTTTTCTCATCTCTATGGCTTCTTTGTGTCACTGCCCCTCCTTATCCCCATCTCACCCTTCCCACACCCTCCTGGTCTCAGGCTCCTCTACCCGAGGGAGAGCCCCAAGGCCTAGCCCAACTCCAAGGCACTGAAACAATGATTTGGGGATGTTTGTGCCTTATCTGTTCCAAAATCATACAAAGTGGAAAATAATATTATGGAAGACTGGAGAAACACCAAGCAATGCTTAGAGAAATGGAGTTACATTTTATTATTATTACACATGGGCCCAGAGAAAAATGTCTTTCAAATTCTGAGCCAAAAACATGGAGGAAACTTTCCCTATTTATACTTTTTTCAGGTCTTTGTCTCCCAAATAAGGGGTTTTCCAGTCCCCTTTTCAAGTTTTTTTAAAGAGCCCCATGAGCTGTGGCCATGAGACCACAATTAAAGGCCTGGCACCAGCATTGATAACTCCGTCTGGTATTGTTTATGGCCTCTCTAAAATGGGAATAAACAGGTCTTGCAGGACCAGACAATTAAAGGGGCAGAGGCTAATAAGAACGTGTATTAGGTTAAAGTCACAAATTCAGATTGCTGGACCCTAAAAAAGTCTCATTTTCCCCATCAATAACACCACTTAGATTCATTGGATGATTTAAAAATCTCAAACTCTACTCAAATGGCCTATTTCTGGAAGTTTTGGGGTTTTTTGGTTCACATTTTAAATCTGAGTCATTAGTTTATAAATTATTGACTATATTTATAGACTGTTGGTGAAATTTTACCTGTTTTTAGACTTTACCAATTTTTGTTTCCACCAATAATCTTAAACTCTTTATTTTATAATTTGAGAAGGCTTTGCCTAGGGAGGGAAGGATATGAGACTATGCTTTACTAGCCTGGGCATTTTATCAGAACTGAACAAATATATTCAAGTGCCCCAATTTACTGATTAGGTATCCACTTTCATCAATAACTGGTTACATTTTTGTATATATGTATATATTCATTCACTTTTAGCTTCTTACCCAGAATGACACTGTTGTACCTGTTTGTTAACGGTGCTGTTTATATTCTGGGCAATGTAATAGTTTTCTAGTTGTATCCATATTACTCACCCATGCGTATAATATCTAATGAATTAATCAAAATAATTTTTTCTGTTTTTAGACTATTTCATATTGCTTGCACTATAGGATTTATAAAATCAATTTAGTTAAGATATATTATATTATTAAATATATTGGGAAAATGTGGGCTATATTTTAAATTTATTGGGTCTAAAGAACTAAAAATGTCAGTTTGTATAAAGTACCTTATAGAGTGTTTGGCATAGAGTAAATTTTTTTTAATGGAAGCTTCTCTTTTCCCCTTCTCAAAAGCATTTTACAGAGATGGATATGATTAAGAGAAAGGAGGCCGAGTACTGCCTTTCTTTCCGGAAGATAACCCTTTCATTTGTTTTATATTCACAACAGAGCTGCTTCCATCTCACTCATTGGCAGAGTGATTGGCAGAGGGAGAGTAGTTTGTCCAAATGGTGTTATTAACCTTAGAGACTAAGATTTTTAAAATTTGAAACACAAAGGGCCAAGCTCAGCCTGGGAGCTCTCTGCAATTACATTCTGCCACCTGGAAAAAGCTGATTTGAAAGAACCTACTTAATAAAGCACACGGAGATGCAAACAATCCATAAGGATTTTTAAACTCATTACAAATCATTCCCGAGCCCCAGCAACCCATGCATTGCTAGGTTCCTTAAGCATAAACATGCTCATAAATGTGGATTTCTGGACTTACAACTGGAAACCCTGGTAAATACGACATAAGGAGAGTCAGGACGACATCAAGGACTACGTACTCTTGCTGAAAATAAAAGCACTGTGAGACCTGAATCACAGGAAAAGAATAAGACGCCACTCTCAGGCCTTGGTGCTAAAATAAAAATAAAATAAAATAAAATAAAATAAAATAAAATAAAATAAAATAAAATAAAATATAATATAATAAAATATAATAAAATAAAATATAATAAAATATAATAAAATATAATAAAATATTAAAAATAATAATAAAATAAAATCATTAGTCCAACTGGCTGGAAGGGCAGGAATGCTCACCCAGGGCTGGTGTGCGGGTGCGCAGATAGAAGCGTGGTCCCCGGAGCGAACGCCAGGTGGCAGTGCTGTGCCTGCGCTAGTGAGTACTCAGCGCCAGTGGCAAAGTTGTCAGCAAGGTGAGCCTCGGCGCCTTCTCTTCCCCGTGACTGCACTGAATCCTGGCGCTGTGCACTGCACTGAATCCTGGCGCTGTGCGCAGACTCCCACCGCCGCTGCTGCGCTCCCGCCTAGCTTGTGCCCCGCGCCTCACCGCCTCGTCCCCTCTCCCCAAGCACCTTTGCCAGAACCATTACCAGGCGCCGCTGTGAAGCAGAGCCTCTTCCTGCGGTGTTGGCTGCAGGCCGCCTTTGGAAAGTACTTCTCATGCCTTCATGTGCAAGTCAGTGTCTGGAGGGTGCCAGGGTCCTATGCGCGCACTGTCCAGGTCATCGTGCCCCTCTGGGTAGTCCTCCCTTCCGATCCTCATGAAGGAGAAGCAGAGGATTAGCTCACTCATCAGCATCGGGAGGGGCTGCCTGCTGGCCGCTGTCTCCAAGCTGTAGTTTGACAAGCTGGACTTCTCCGTGCTTTCTCATCCACTTCTTGTTTCAGAATATTCTCTCCATAAAGGTACTGAGAGAGAGTTGTGAATCCACCATTTCCAGCTACTGCACATTTGGGGCTGCCACACTTTCTTCTTGATGATCCCCACTTTGGTCCTGGTGGACCCACTGCTTTCCTGGTCAGCAGTGGCCTGACCTAGTGTCCCAATGGCCCTGCACACTCCTGCTCCTGGCTGTCAGCACCTCCTCCCCATCAGGAAAGGGGGCAGGAGCAGGAAGGAGCACTATCAGAGCCCCCAGGAGATGTCCCACCCCAGCGTCCTCTTCCCCCAGCGGGGGACTGTCCAAATGACCACAACAGCATCTTAGTAGACCACTTCCCAAACTCAGACAATTTGAGCCACTCTGACATACAGAGCTTAGTACTGATTTTCAACCACAATAATTTTTAAAACATGCCATATCTAGTCAGGGCCACTGCCTCTTTTCCCTTAGCCGAGTGTCACATTTAAAATTGACAACAGCCAAAACAAAATTTTTGTTGTGCTGCAGAATGTTAGTGTTAGTTTATGTGTCGTGAGAGGAAAAGGGTTGAAAATCGCTGGCCTAGAGGAAAGGGTAGGCATTCTGTGACTCTTCCCCCACCCCTAGCAGGATCAGAAACTAATGACAACCAGTGAGTGGAAGCCCAGTCTCCCGGTCCTGCACAGCCATCAGAGGACTCCGGGGGCCCTGGCCCGGGTCAGCAGAAGGCTCCCCCTGCAGTGAGGACCACTGCCTTGTAGCTCAGATGTTTCCTGCCTTCTTCATGCAGCGGCCACCTGTGGGCAGTGACGCTATGGACAGCTTGGCCAGGTTTAACCCTCCTGTGAGCACTTATTGCCCAAGTATGTATTTCAGAGTTCCTGTTCTGCTTCCCAAATAGCATTTCCAGAAAACACCCTGGAAAGGCAGGATTGCTGGGGATACAGACCTTGGAGTGGGCAAGAGATGGACAGTTTCCCCATTGGTCCCTTGGCCACTCGCAGCTACTGGCAAGTGCTCCCAAGGAGAACAACTATTGCCGTGAGCATGGAATTCCTGGAAGCTGATTCTTTGACCTGCAAGTCAGAGTCCTGTGCTTTGAGATCCAGAGGGAAGGGCTGAGCTGTCCAGGATTCCTCTGAGGGGCTGAGAGAGGGGTCATTAGGAAATCTTATTCAGTGTTTCAAGCTCTATTTCTTTTTCTTTTCTTTTTTTCTTTTTATTTATTTTGTCTTTTCCGGTGGGTTTTCACTGCTGTGGCGACCTAGCAGGATGTTGATTTTATGAGAATCTCCCATTTTTGTAGGGACTATTTTATAGTTGTGTGTATATAAATTCACACATTCCTAGGAGGGAATGCATGAGGATTGGCTTATAGAGTACTGGCTTATAAACTTTAAATGTTTAAAAACAAGAAAGCTAATACTGGTGATGCCTGCCTTAACACATTTCAGCACTGGGTAGGAAGCAATGAGATGTTGAGAAGCACCTTCCAAATGACCACAGTCGCTGAAAGGGGAAGGAATCAAGAATCATCTCCACCGTTGGTATGACAGACAAAAGCACAATGCTTTGATCCCATGGCCTGTTCTTGTGGTGTTTACTTTGGGATCTGAATCGTGTCCTGGTGAAGAGGAGAAGGGGCGAGCACCATACTAGGATCTGGTTGGCCAATTCAGATCTTTTGGTCAAGAAAAAGTTTGGGTTTGGGCAAGTTCACATCATCAGGAGGATTATGTGAGCCCAGCATGTACCTCTGTGTCTGAAGTCCAGGTCAGAAACTCTGTCAGTACTGGCATCACCAAGGACTGTATCCTTCCTCCTAGAGGAGACAACTGGCTGGGCCCGAGGTCTCTAAGGTGATGGCTGCTTTCTTCCTTTTGCACAGTCCTCAGTAGATGGTTGGGATCATCATTTATCTCCTGGCTAGTGAGGCATTTTCATCCAGAGAGGAAGTGACATAGGTTATGCTTGACTCCTCATTGGTTTGCTTTTGATAACTGGTAGGTTGTATTTGAGAGATTCTCTTTTGCCAGAGCATGAATGGGCTACTCCTGAGAGGTCTCAGATGCCTTCTGGCCTGTCAGTTTATGAGTCCCTGTTGGTTGTCCTCCTGCTTTATGATGGTAAGCTTTGAGATGATTGCTGTGCAGAAACTTCACAGGGTGTGATGGGTGCCAAGAGCTGGCTGAGTGCCCTCAGCAGAGGCAGTCGAATCTACAGTGAGTTCAGTGAGTTTTCCTCACAGGTGAATGACAAACAGAGGTAATTTTGCACAGCAAATATATTACGGTGGTTGTCTTTATGAGTAGAGTAGCTGACTCCTTGAACATATACTTGAACTCCAATATGGATTAGGCCTCCATTCAGGTTTCATGAAATTTCTGTATTGCTGAAAGTTGTATATTTTTATGTTTGTTTTCTAAGGCAAGATCTGCTGGTGAGGGGAAAACCACTGACTGGCTTTATTATGGTTTTGAAATTAATAAATGGGATATTTAATTCCATTAAAAACATAAAATGAAGATTCATGTGTGTGGCTCCCTTAGGGCATTTCTAATTGGAGGTACCAAACTCAAATGCCTTTTCTTCTGTAACAATCTATAATATATAAACTCTGAGATGAGTCGTGGCATGACTCTACTGCATTTTATATTTAATGTGCCTTCCAATAAGAAAACAATACTTATCTCCAATGTTTTACAAATAACTTGTTTATATTGGTAATATATTACTCCAGTTTGAACCTAAATATAATCTTGTCCTCTTAAGAAGTAGTAAATAATATTCTTAATTTATACCCATTTCTGAAACAGACTTAACCAAATGTTAAACCTACCATAACATAACATAAAATCAATTAATATGAATGCATCAGACAACTGGCTTCTTATAGCTATTAGGAAGTTACTTGTTTTTCATTTTTCAAAAGTATATTTTGACAATTGGCAGATAAATAATTTTTATACATAAATAATGAGGTGTTTTATGAAGAGACCTAGAAAATTAGCAGAATGCATTCACTAGACTTTTCTACTGATTCCATAGAAAGAGAATATGAGAAGAATGAGATAAAGCATAGTCTATTCAGGAAATGGCTTCAGGCATCCAGGAGGGATTTTGAGAAACTAAGCAAGAAAGATAGCTCGTACAGGTATTCTCAGTCCTGGAGTCACATTAGAATTACCTGGGTGTCTAAATATATGCTGATGCCTAGGATCCTCTATAGAATTATTACAGGGAAGGACTCGTGTTTAATTCCCCCCATCTTGCTCTCTTGTTTTTTTAATAGTTGATCTACAGCAAAAGCCTTGCTCCTCATGCAACATATCCCAATTTTTTCTCCTTCCTCATCATGGAAAGTTGTATATTTGTCTCTTATAGTACTTTATTTTCTGTTTCCTTTTCCCTTTATGTTTCTACTAATTTTTCATTTTTCTTTTTTAGTTTCCACATGTCAATTTCAAAATTCAATAGTCTATCCTTCAATTTGGTTGCCGCCTGTCTCAAAAGTTCATTTTCGTTCTCTTTATTAGTGAAATTGCCACTTAAAGAAAGGAATTCATGACATTTTGCTTTGAATAAGAGCTCTTCTTTTCTTTTCTTTCTTTTCTTTTTTTAAAACTTTTAACGGTTTTATTTTTTTTTTAATATTTTTATTGATTTTTTTTTCAGAGAGGCAGGGAGAGGGATAGAGTTAGAAACATCCATCAGCAGCCTCCTGCATACCCCCTACTGGGGATGTGCCCGCAACCAAGGTACATGCCCTTGGCCTGAATTGAACCTGGGGCCCTTCAGTCAGCAGGCCAACACTCTGGCCACTTAGTCAAACCAGTCAGGGGTTCTTTTTTTTTTCTTAATAGATTTTGTAAAACATCTTATTTCTCCTTTAGCTGCTTAATTTCTAAATCAATTTGTTCACGTTCTTTTCTTTTCGTTCAGAGGTGGCAGCAATTGAATCAGACAATCTGGTGATCTATCTCTCTTTTCTCGGTGATTCTAATTGTTGCTCCTTTTTCCTGCATTGATTTTCTCAGCCCTTGAAGCCCTTCTGGGAGCAATTTAGAAGAGTCACTGAGTTCATCAGATTTCGTTGCCTTCAGAGAGACTGCATTTTGCGGTCATTGTCCCGGTGGAGGGCTGTGGTGAAATAAGCTCCGACTGACCTAAAAGAGCATCTTGGCATTGCAAAGCTGTCTTATGCTGAGCTGAGTTAGTGCTGGTTTCTTCTCCAAATGTTGATTGTTGTCAATGAGATTGTTATCCTGGCTTAAGCTGCTCCATCTTAGTATTTTATTTTCTGCAGCAGACAGTGCTTCTTGCACTCTCAACACTTCTTCCATGGAAGTACTTTGTACAAGGCCAGCTCCAGAATTTCCTGACCAAGTGGCTGACTGAAATTTCCGCAGCATATTCTTTAGCATGATTTGTTCTTTTTTTCAGAAGTGTGATATCTAAGTCTTTCTATTGAAAACAGCAGAAGCATGAGGGCTGATGTCATTAAAGCGTGGGGTACTGGGAGTGAACTTCCTCCTTGAGGGTTCTTGTCTCACGAAGTTTGAAGAATAAAATTCAAGAACTAAAAGGACTTGTTAGTTAAAAGGGTGGAAATTTATTGGAAGCAAATACAGACTCCCACGTAGGGAGAAGTTCCCAAGGGAGTGGCCCACCAACCTCCTTTTTTCTAAGATTTATAAAGGCTGTTTTTGTTTGTTTGTTTGTTTTTTTAATTTTCATGCTCACTGCTAATTGTACCCCTTCCTCACTTTATGACCTTAAGCTTTTCTAATTGGTCAGTCTTTTGCAGAATATCAGCTTCAATGTCCCCCTTCTCCCCCTTACCTTGTATCTTTCCTCTATCTCATGTAAACATAGGTTTTCCACTTTCCAGCATCTGTTGATATCTCTCTATCCTCTGTCAAAGTATGTTTCTTTTTTCACATACTCTGTGGCTTTTACTTATCTACTATGAATGTATGTCTCCCTTGCCCCTTATCCTGTGGCCCCTTTCTATTCTCTGTGAATGTATGCCTTCTAGCGTCTACAAACCCTCACCTATGCATTCCTCTCTTCTTGATTCCTAAGACTCCCATAACCTGCCTATTTTAGCAGGTTTCCTTTCATCATCACCCAGTGAAGGTGATGCAGTGGTTGATGGTACAAAACCAGCTCCAGAATTTTCTGACTGAAGCTTCTTTAAGTTTTTCTTTAGCACCACCTGTCTTCCTTGCAGAAGTGTGATGTCTAAGTCTTTGTGTTGTAAGCAGCAGAGGCATGTGGGTTGATGTCATCAGCAGTGAGGGTGATGCTGGTATTGATGGTACAAGGCCAGCAACAGAATTTTCTGATCGAGTGGCTGGCTGACTGGGGCTTCTGCATCTCATTTTTTAAGAGTTTGATTTCCACATCTTTTTCTTGTAATTTATGTCAGTAAGTAGCATTATGCTGCTTCATTTGAAGCTCTGATGTTCATATTTTCGTTCTAGATCACTACAAAGAGTTTCAAGTGTTTCATTTGCTCTTAAAATTGCCCAAGTGTCTCTCAACTCCTTCCTTTTAGATAGTCAGGTGTCTCTACTTCTTTTTCAAATTCCTTCATCAGCACCTCTTTTGTGAAGTTAGAGATGTGTCCTGTGAAGGAAGCCACACAGCTTCCCACTTGCCAGAGGGCACAGCTTAAACCAGAGCAAAGCCAAAACAAGATGAATAGATAGCAGCTTGACAATACAATTGTTGTGTTTCACAAAGAGGCTTATTTGAGCCCATTCACATTTAATGTATTTCCAACCTCATTGTAAGTCCATCCTCCTGAGGTGATCAGGTCTATGTTATTGCAAGTGTTTCATCTGGAAGTTTGGTCATAAGGTCAATCTCTATAATCTTTTGCTAGTTTAAGACTCTATCACAAAGTTTTCTTGTAAGTTCAACTCTCATGAAATGGTAGTTCAGAATTCCTTTGCCCAGGTGTCCAGTGTTGGGTGCTCAGAAGTTATATCTTCTGTAGAGAGGTCATTATTGAAGAAGGAATCCAGAGAGCAGGTGGTATCTATTCAGAAAATATGTATTATATACCTACTATATGCCAAGCAGTCTGTTAGGTTTTGGGGAAATAAAGTAATAAAATCTGTGTCTCTGATCTATAGGAGCTGATGTGAGATGGACAAGAACCAGAATTGTCACAAGAGGCATTTATTCCTCTGAGCACTTGTCTAGCACATATTTATTAAAATCCTACAAAGTGCCAGACACTGTTCTATGTCCTTAGAACTATAGCAGTAATAAAATTGACTAAATTCCTGCCCCCATGATCCTTGGAGAATAAAATTAATCAATAACCTTCCCACATGTGATTATATTGACCAGTTATATAGATAAAAAGTAAGTGGAATGCAAGAGAACAATTGAGGTGCTGCTATTGACAGGGTGTTAGGTAATTTGGCCACAAGTAATAGAAGACCATACTGTGACACAATTCTTGGGAACATTAATTTTTTTTTAATTTTAAAAGCCCAGAGGTTATTGATTCCAGAGTGGGTTTACAAATGTAGTGGTGTCACTAAGGATCAAGGCTTTTGCATCCTTCTGTTCCCCTACCCTCAACATTTTGTCATTTCCTCAGGCTTGTTACTTCATGGTTGTAAGATGGTTGTCATAGCTGCAGACACTACATTCTCTTATAGGTTTGAAAGCCAGAGGGAAAGAGAGGTAGGGGAACAGAGGCCATCTTATTTTCTAGTGTCACTTTCTCATTTTATCAGGAAAAAGTCCTACCTAGAAGTTCAGTCCTCTCCCAGCTTATTAAACACAAATGGTCGCCTATCTACATCTAATTCAGGAAAGTGGCCAGAATTGGTGCAAAATAATAATGAGTCTTTGAATATAGGTATTTGGCAACAAAGAAGACAGAATGAACTTGAGTAGGTAAATGGTGGCTGACGAATCAGGGAATGCTTCTCTGAGGAGGTGACATTTGAACTCAATTCTAAGTGATGAGCTGATGGTTGATAAAGGGGTGGGGATGGGGGAAGAGAATAAAAATAAGCAATGAGATGTCATCAGTCTCCTGTACCATGTACCATGGTGGTCTGGGCCAGGGTGGTTGATCATGGAAGGTAAGACAGTGGAGGTGACACTTGAAGACAAGGATTATGTTGTGGGGCGACTTCCACGACCAGTTGCAAATGATCACAGAGGCTGTTAAGTTGGTAACAAGCAAGCAATGATTTATTGAACTGGCCAGGACAGTCTCCAGGGCACCACGCCAGTGGAGACCAAACACCTATGACCCTGCCATCCCGGGTGTAGGCAGTCCTTTTTAAAGGATCTTAACCATAAATTTTCATTGTTTTTAATTCTGAGAACAGCTGTCAAGGTTGTATCCAGGGAGGTGCCAGTGGACTATAATTGACCCTGTTGCCTGCTCCTTATCTCTAACCATACATGCTGTTAGATATGAGAAAGTGGTCCTATCTCACAAAAGCAGATGGTACAGCTCCACTTCTGGCACTGACCAGTCACTCCTCTGAGTTCTGGTCTGGTCTTCAAAGGGGCTTTTGCAACCCCGAAGGTCTCAAGCTGGAAGTTGAAGTAATTACCCTTTTGTTTTAAGCAAGCAAGCAGGATCAAAATTCAGACAACAGTTTTTATCTGAGATGAATGCTACCATATTTCAGATGTGTCAGCCAGGGTAAGCTCTGGGTAGAGGTGAGCGTAGTCCATTCAGGCTGCAGTGGAGGCCAATGGCAAAGAAAAGGGATGTTAACCAATTTGACATTAGGATAGAACAAGATGGACAAGAGGTCAACCCTGGTGAAGATGATGTCTGAGGGGAAGATTCAGCATGCAGCATTAGAGCATGAGTGACTAGGGGAATGTGTGCAGAAGGAGGGGTACTCAGTTTCACCTCAGGCTTTGGAAGAGACTTTCTCAGGAGCATTTGGGTTGAATCATGACTAGGGACAAGGAGTTTGCCAGCAAAGGAGGTGGGAATTTTGTCTTAGGCATAGGGACAGCATGAGCAGAGGCCTGGAGACTTAAATTGCACAGTGAAACTATTCAGTAAGGCATCACCAGCATACAATTTAGGAGTCAGGAGGCAACTGGTGACCAGGCTAAAGCCATTCCTGCAAGCTCTGCTTTACTTAGTGTAGGGCAGTACTTTCCTTTTTTTAAATTTTATTTTCAACCACATTTGATATTCAATATCATCTTCTATTAGTTTCAGGCTTACAGAATAGTGATTAGACAGTTACATACTTGACAGTGTGATTCCCCCAGTAACTCAAGTACCCACCTGGCCCCACACATAGTTATTTAAATAGTATTGATTATGTTGTTCATGCTGTCCTTTACACCCTGTGACTATTTTGTAACTACAAATTTGGACTCAATCCCTTCAGCTTTTTCATCCATCCTCCAAAACCTGTTTTCCTCTAGCAACCACCAGTCTATTATTCTTTGCATCTATGAGTATGTTTCTTTTTTTTATTTTATCTTGATATTTAAATTTCACATACAAGTAAAATCATATGAAATCATACTTCATATTAAACTAATATAAAATAACATTGAATATTAACTCCAATAGAAAATTTTTTAAAAAACTGGTTTGGGGTCATCTAGTATTCAGTTTAAATGTCAGCTTTGTTACTTATACCCTTTGTGGCCTTGGGAAAGTTAACATCTCTTTAACTAGTTTATTTATTTAAAAAAACTAGCAAAATTCAGTTAGTGACTATTTCAATGGTCAGTGTTTCAAATGATCAGACAAATCACTTGGCACAATTGAAAATGGTGGGTTACCAGTTAAGTCTGAGTACAGTGATGGAAAGGAATCTTAAGAAATATTTAAAATTATTAAGACCTACTTAATATACTTTCCATTGTTCTTCCTAAGCTGGCTCTGGATAATTCTCCTGTCATTTGGTCTCATTTCATGAATAACTTCTGATGAGAACTCTTCCCTTATTCTCTTACATATATATATGCCTACTGTTTCCTAGGCTTATATCTATTACTAGAGGCCCGGTGCACAAATTTATGCATGGGTGGGGTCCCTCCCTTGGCCTGGCCAGCGATTGGGGCTCATGGGGAGCCGGCTGGCCACAGAGGATTCCAGTGCATGTCCACCCTTCTCACCCAGTCCCAATCAGCCAGACCCCAGCAGCAAGCTAACTTACCGGTTGTAGTATCTGACCCCTGATGGTTAGCATGTATCATAGCGACTGGTCAAGCAGTCCACCAAATGGTCAAATGTTCAGTTGGACACTTAGCATATTATGCTTTTATTATATAGGATGAGGAGTAACAATGCTAATGTTAATCCTATAGTTATGTAAATTAGATATAATTCATATATAGTACTTAGCAAATATGTGATACAGATTAAGCCCTGAAAAAATGGTAACTGCCATGTTTTTGAATGTTTGGGGAACAGTAGAATAAACTGCCACACTAGACAGAGGAGTGTCAGACAGCTGTAATAACAACAAAGGCCATGCTTTTGGGTTTCTGAATAATTTATAATGTGAGCATCAGAGTTGCAATAATGCCTACTTACATATACCTATTAGGACCACCTTACCCCGAGTCAACAGATGCATTTGGCTGCTTAAGATTGTAACTTATTTCAGTATATCTTGTGGATGTTTTTAAATGGAAGGGATGGAATAAAGAGCAAAGAGCCAGCTGTCCTCACCCAATGTAATGCTCTGGGGAAGACTGTCCAGACAGGGTGGGATTCTATTTCCATCCTGGGCTCTGCCCTCCAATAAATGTATTTAGTTTGTTTAGTTCTTTGTTATAACCTTCATTTTCTCCAGCCCAGAAGCCCCTATGTAGGGTCTGGCATCCTGGGCAGAAAAAAGGCAGAGGAGGGCCCCGTGGCAGGGCTGTGAAAGGAATGGAGCCCAGTGCCCATGGCCAGGCCAGCCCAGGCCTACTCTATGACCTCAAGGACAGGGAGACAGCAGTGTGTCTGATGAGTTAGACTCTTTAGGAGATAGAGGGCCATGTAGCCAAGTTAGGGAAGGCAGGGCTAGAATGAAGAACAAAGTCCCAGAAGCTCGAGAGAGCTGGCATGTTCTAGGACTACAGAACTTGTGCGTGTGTGTGTTTGGGATTTGGATGAGGGTAGGCGAGGGTTTGGGATTGTGGATGGGGGTGATAGGACTGGAGGTAAGAGGGACCCAAAAGTTTGGGCTCCATCCTATGGACAAAAAGAAGCTTTTGAGGCTAGAGCAGAGCCAAGAGGGCAGGCAAGGGTCTCTAGGGCCAGGAATCTAGGGCCAGCTGCCTCTCCATGGACAGGAACACACAGATCCACAGAAAAGGAACTCCAGGGCAGAAACCAGCAAATCCCTCTTGGGAAGACCTAGGATATAGCACTCTGTGCAGGATGGGAGTCCCCTGGACAAAAGAGGACGGTTATGACTGGACCAAGCCCCTCACAGGCCACATCCACACCCCTGGCCCTTGGAATCTGTCGCTCCTCCCCCCTCCCCCCATCATAAGGGACAGGAAGACAGGAGTGATGTTCATCCACTATTTAGGAATGAAGGACTTCTGCTTCCGACATCCTTGGCCTTCTGCACCTGCCCCATCTCCAGGCACTGATGAAGGCTGCCATCCTAGGGTGTGGGGACCAGAGGAGACTTACCCCAGCTTCAGGGCCATGAGGGGCCCCAGAGCATCTATGGACTCAGACACAGCACAGGGCATTCAGGGAGACCACATCCCAAAGTTGACCCAATTCCTCATCATTGAGTTGCCTCTGTGACAAGATCACAATGCTGTCTTGCTTTTTCCAGAACAGCAAGCCCCTTCCAGAAATGGGCCAGGAGCCCCAGGTGCCACAGCCCCAGTCCCCACACAATGGGCCTGACTGGACTGTAATCACTGCCCTTGCCCAATTGGGGGATGGGATGACATCAGCAAGAGCAAGAACAGCAGCCCAGTCTCTCTCTCTCTCTCTCTCTCTCTCTCTCTCTCTCTCTCTCTCTCTCTCTCCCCCCCCTCTTTCTCTTATTCACATACGCATACGCACACACACACGCACACACACGCATGCACACACGCATGCACATTCACACATTCACTCACCAGCCTGCCACTACCATTTTGGTCCTTGGCAAGTACAAATTTTATTCTTACCCATTGTTATACATACTGTTAAACTTCAACTGACTTAGTTCAATCAACTGATATTTTGGATTTTTCCCCATTCCTCACTCTGACTCTGGAATGTTTCTGGAATGTTTGTGAGTGATTTACTCAAGAATTTAATTTTTCAGATTACAAGGAGCATTGAGAATATTTTACCCCAAAAAGTGAACAGAAGAAACGCCCACACACTTTTTCCTGGGGTTGCTTCTGGACTCATTGAGGCCTCTGAATAAGGACTCTTGCTATTGAGCAAAAATGTAGAAACAACTTTCTTACCCATATAACGTTAAACTTCAATACTTTTTACCATGATAATGTAAAATTTCATGTTCTGCTTCAAATTTAGACTTAAGTTACTTCATCTGTGAGTTAAAAGGACAGGTCTTGAACTGTTAACTTTTTGAAATAAAAATTTGCTACTATTAACAATTTTTGTTTTAGGAAATTAGCCTAACTGATCAGATTGAATCAGACAAATGATTAATTTTATTCCTTTCATGCTTCACTCTCACATTTCTCATTATCTTTGTCCTAAGCCAGTGGTCGCCAAGCTCATTAGTCAACAGAGCCAAATATCAATAGTACAAAAGATGAAATTTCTTTTGAGACCCGAAAACCTACTTCTGCGCATGGGCCACCAAGTTTCAATTGCTCTGTATGTGTGCGCCCTCACGTGGTGTTTTGTGGAAGAGCCACATTCAAGGGGTCAAAGAGCTGCATGTGGCTCACGAGGCGCAGTTTGCCGACCACAGTCCTAAGCTATCAATTGGACATGTTGTAAGGATCTTCTATAATGTCTTGGATTTTTTAATTAGCATTTACTAATTAAAAATGCCTAAATGTTATTGTTTTATACAACATCCAGAAAAACATCAGCATGAAGTGTATCTTACTCTTTTGGATTTATTAGTACTCAGTCATTTGTTATTTGATATTATTTTTTACATTTACTTGACATTTTTTTATTGGCATAGAAAGTAAATACTATGGAAGGGGAGTATCAATATTTTTGTGTGATTCTTCAAAAATAAATTTTTTTTTTAGAAACTGTTTGAATGGGCCCACCTTGTCTTTTCCCTCTCAGAAGAATAGGAACTTAACAGCACCCAGGCCCTAGCTGGTCTGGCTCAGTGGATAGAGCATCAGCCTGAAAACTGAAAGGCCCCAGGTTTGACTTCAGTTAAGGACGTATGCCCAATTGTGGGCTCGATTCCCAGGGGGATGGGGAGGGGCTTGCAGGAGGCAGCCAGTCAATGATTCTTTCTCCTCGTTGATGTTTCTATCTCTCCCTCTTCCTTTCTCTCTGAAATCAATAAAAATATTTTTAAAAAAGAATGAAACTGCACCCAGATCGGTGACACAGCTAAAGTAAATTCGAAGGGTTGGATTTGGAGATATTTTTAAAGGAGACTCTGTGACACTTAGGACAAGAGCAGTCAGTAGTGAAACAGGAGAAAAAATCAGAAAAGGTAATATCAATAAACTTCATGTGATTAACTGCACCATCTCTCGCATTAAGCACTTTTTATAATGTAATAGTCACTTTGCAGCTTCTGCCACTCATTCCTTAGCACTGTGTCTTCCTTTCAGAAGGTTGGTGTCCAAACCTTTCTGTTGTAAGCAGCAGTAGCCTGAGGGTTGATGTCATCACCAATGACAACCCAGCTCCAGAATTTCCTGGCTAAGGGCTGACTGAAGTTTCTGTATCTTATTCCTTAGCTCTGTCTGTCTTCCTCTCAGAAGTTTGATCTCCAAGTCTTTCTGTGATAGTCTGTCAGGAAGGAGTACTTTGCTGCTGCATTTGAAGCTCTGATGCTTCATGCTTCTGTTCTAGGTCACCACAGAGTTTCAGGTCTCTCATTCTCTGCTCTTAACATTGCCTGAGTGGCTCCCACCTCCTTCCTCTCAGAGTCAGGTGTCTTCCTCTTTTACTAACCTTCCATCAGCCCCTCTTCTGTGAAGTTAGAGCTGTGTCTCTGAAGGAACCCACACAGCTGTCCAATTGCCCCAGGGAATGGTCATGGAATTGACCTGCTTGCTCTGCCCAAAACATCCAGTGCTATCAGACAACATGGCCAACTGTCCAAGAATCACTATTTGGCTGAAGCTAAAAATCAGCTTTCAATGAGCTGTTGCTAAGCAATGCCTGGGGTGGGGATAGGCTTTCAGGTGGAGGTAACTGAGAAAGAGGAGACTTGGCCTGGGCCTGAGTGTAGGGAAGCATGAGACTCGGTTGGAAAGTCTATAAAGAGGAATCTCTGAAAGGTTGGAGACCCCTTAGGGGACCTTGCCAAAGGCAGCAGACTCTAACTGACTTTTCCAAACAAGTCTGAGCCCCCGGGTATTTACTGGAATATTTATGTTTAGTCTTTAGACATCCTTGCTTAAAGGACACTGCAGATGCATATGTCTTCTCAAAGATACTTACCCTGCTGATTGTATCTAATAATTAATTTTAGTTCAAGCTGTTGCTACAATAAAAGCCTGAGGAGGCAGGTGAACAGGGCTGTTTGGTTTCTCTAGTCAGGCAGTCCCTTAGCCCTCTCTTTTGCAGAAACATCAGAGTAATCATTCATCCATCACCCAGGGTCTGCTGGTCAGCCATAGCAAGTGGTGCCCCATGTGAGGACTGAGGAGCACAATGAGATGCAGTGGAAATCATGAAAACAAAGAGTAACTGTGCAGTAAGTCATTGGAGCCCACTGGGAATTTCCATGTTCAAGAGGATTGTTTCTCAGCCAAGTTTTCAAAGTGGGACAACATTTGTCCACAGAACAGCAGTAATATATCACAGTGCTTAAGCAGTTATTAAAAGCAGGTGGTGCCTTTGTTACAGAGAAACAACTAAAAAGCCTGTTACAGACCATTATAGTTTATGATCCTTGGTTGCCTAAAGCTGAAATGATAGACCTTAATCTTTGGGAAAAGTGGGCAGGAATTTAAAGAGAAATCAGGCCCAGAGAAAATGAGTGCCCTTGTCATCATTACCTATGTGGGCTCTTGTTCTTTGAGAGGCATTCTACCCACTTCATACTAAGGATCAAAAGCGTACGGAATGTCACAGCGCTCTCCTCCTGCCTCTGGAGGAAATAGTTCTTGATCCTCTGCCTCCAGTGTGGGAGATCCATCAACTAGATCTTTGATTATGGGACTGTGTCAAGCAAGCCATGTTAGAGGGAAAGATTTTGGCTCGTGCAGTTATGCAAGATCAAGAATTATGCAAGGAAATAGAATTAATGAGCTTCTCTTCTTTAATATATTTAAAGAAATAAGGAAGAGTATTAGAGAAAATGGGGCTAATAGTCCATTTACAAAAGGACTCCTTAATGCCTTCCCGGAAAATTATCACATGACTCCTTGGGACTGGCAGATTTTAGCCAAAACAACTCTAGATGCCAGTCAATATCTATTATGGAGAGCAGAATATAATGATAAGTGTGAATATCAGTCTGTTTGTGGGTGTTCACTAGTGACCCCACCTGGGAGCCACGGTCTTCTGTACTGCATTCTGGCTGTAAGTTCCAGGCATTGTAAGGCATCTTCTGAAAGATCCATGGAAAGGACTGATTTATTAAGTCTTCTCTGTAGATTGTCAGTGCCTATAAATATTGGTTATAGAGTGTCTCTGTGGATTGTTTTGTGTCTTTGCTGTTTGGTTCCTAAAGCCAAGCAGTCCCTTAGCTCTCTCTTTCAGAGAAATGTGTGTCAGAGTAATCATTAATTTGTCATTAGGGGTCTGCCTGTCAGGCCTGGAACCTGAGGAGGGGGCCTTCTCCAGTGACACCTCCCTCGCAGGCCTCTTGTGTTTCCTCTGTTTCAGAAAATACACATTGCTTTTGGCTTTCATGTCGTACAGCTCATGTTGTCCTGAAGGCTGTGATTTTCACGCATTTATTTATTTATTTATTTATTTATTTATTTATTTATTACATTTGAGGTAAAATTCACACAGTGATGCACATCCATCTTAAAAGCACAGGTTGGCAATTTTGGACTACTTGATTAGAGTATTTACTCAATCCTGCTAGATATAAGCACCAAGAGGTAAAGGTTTTGGGGTTTTTCTTTCTTTATTGTTCAGTTTATTAATTACATTGTTTCCCCTTTTTTATCCCCCTATATCTCCCCTCCACCCTGTATCTATCCCACCCTCCACCCTCACCTCCCCTTCCCCAATGTCCTCTCCCATTGTTGCAAGATTTTTGTCCAATCTCTTGCTGTACTTCCCACAACCCTTTTCTCCCCAAGAATTGTCAGTCCATTCCCTCTCTATGACCATGTTTCTGTTATAGTCACCAGTTTATCTTGTTCATCAGCCTATCAATTCACTTGAGTTTTATGTTCATTTGTTGATAGATGTGTATTTGTTGTTCATAATTTATATTTTTCCCTTTTTCTTCTTCCTCTTCTTAAAGAATATCTTTCAGCATTTCATATAATACTGGTTTGGTGGTAATGAACTCCTTTAGGTTTTTCTTATCTGCAAAGCGCTTTATCTGATCCTCAATTCTGAATGATAGCTTTGCTGGATAGAGTAATCTTGGTTGTAGATTCTTGCTCTTCATTATTTTGAATATTTCTTGCCACTCGCTGTCTGGCCTGCATCGTTTCTGTTGAGAAATCCGCTGACAATCGTATGGGTGCTCCCCTGTAGGTAACCAACTGTTTTTCTCTTGCTGCTTTTAATATTCTCTCTTTATCTTTTGCTCTTGGCATTTTAATTATGATATGTCTTGGTGTGGTCCTCTTTAGATTCCTATATTTTTGGGTTCTGTGTACTTCTTGGGCTTTTAGGTCAGTTTCTTTCACCAGGTGGGGGAAGTTTTCTGTCACTATTTCTTCAAGTAGGTTTTTATTAACTTGCTCTCTCTCTTTTTCTGGTACCCCAATAATTCGGATGTTGGCATGCTTGAGGTTGTCCCAGAGGCCCCTTACACTATCTTCAATTATCTGAATTCTTTTTGTTTCTTGCTTTTCCAGCTGAGTGGATTTTGCTTCTTTGTATTTCAAATTTTTGACTTGGTTCTTGTGGCCCTCTGGACTGCTTTTAGGACTTTGTGTATTATTTTTTATTTCAGTCTGTGTAAGCTTGATTTCTAGTTGGTCCTTTTTTTTATCCGTGAGGGTCTGGTTCGTATCCTCAGAGGCCTTGTTCATTTCCTTGAGGGTCTCATTCATTTGCTTGAGGTTCTCATTCATTTCTTTGTAATTCTCATTCATTTGCTGGTTGGTCTTGTTTATTTCCTGGTAATTCTCATTAAGTTGATCGGCCTTTTGTAGGAGCCTCTTGAAAAGCCCTATAACCGTGGTTTTGAACTCTATGTCTTGTCATCTTTTCTCCTCCATTTCTTTCACACCTGATTTCTTTCCATGTCTCTGCATGGTGGCTGCTTTATGTGGTGGATATCTTCAAAGAGACAGTGGCTCAGCCTCCCCAGTTACCTGAGGTGGGTGCTCTTACTGCAATCCTTTATGGGTTGTATTCAGTATTTTTGAATTTAAACCCAGCTTTTTGTTGTTAGCCCTAGGAGGGTTTGACCTCCAGGCCAATTGGCTGTGAAGGGAGACTGTGTTCAGGTTGGATGGGCGGAGTCTCTGAGCTGCGCAGGTAGAGTCAGCGTCAGCTGCGTCCTATGTGTTGCTAGCGCGCGCGGGTCTCTGTTGGATGGGGATGGCTGCAGACACCTCCAAGAGAAAGCCGCTAGTCTCTTCCCCTTGCCAGACCACTCCTGCCTTTCCCCTAATGTGCCTGCACACCAAAAGTCTAGCCCAGGATTGTAAAAATAAATGCTTTCCAGAACCAGGAGACAAGTTTCCAGGGGGCAAGTCACGGGTTTGCGCGACCCTTTCGCGGAAACTCGCAGTTCAGGAGCCTCTGCCGCGCCCCGCTTCCAGGGTGCGTCCCCCGGACCTCGGCCGGACCTCGCCCAGCGCTGGGGGATCCGGGCAGTGGGACGGATCTCACCTGGTGCTGGGAAATCCGGGCAGTGGGACGGGAGTTGCTGCTCCAGCTCCAGCCCTGTGCGCGCGCGACCAGGACGGCTCCTAACCTGTTTCCGTCTGAAAGACTGCGCTCCCGCCGCTTCTGAGTCTCAGTGTCCCACCTCCACTCCAGTTAGTGGAGTTTTCATTCAGCCAGCTTTCTGGCGATTCTGGGTGCTGTCTGTTCTGCTGTTATGTTGTAGTTCCTAAATCGTTGCGCGGGGCAGAACAATAGGTGTTCACCTATGCCGCCATCTTTGCTTCTCCAAGGTAAAGGTTTTAGTATACTTTGTTCACTGATGGGTCCACTCCCACAGTTAGAACTGTGCCTAGAGCATAGCAGGAACTTTGTAAGCAGTTGAATGACTGATTAATGAAATTTTTACTCAATTCCACATATGACATTGGCTGAAATTTTTTAATTCATTTTAGTAGCTCATAATATACATTTCTTCAACCTATCTAATAAAAGAGTAATATGCAAATTGACTGTCACTCCAACACACAACATGGCTGTCCCCATGTAGTTGATGATGGCTGTCCCCATGTGGACACAAGATGGCCACCACAAGATGACCAGAAGGGGAGGGCAGTTGGAGGGGACCATGCTTGTAGGGGAGGGCAGTTGGGGGCAACTAAGCCTGCAGGGGAGGAAAATTAAGGGCAATTAGGCCAGCAGGGGAGCAGTTATATGTCGATCAAGCTGGCAGGAGAGCAGTTAGGTGTAGATCAGGCTGGTAGGGAAGTGATTAGGGGGTGATCAGTCTGGCAGGCAGAAGCGGTTAGGGGCAATCAAGCAGGCAGGCAAGTGAGCGGTTGGGAGCCAGCAGTCCTAGATTGTGAGAGGGATATCTGCCTATTTAGGCCCTAAACAGGCAGTCAGACATCCCTCGAGGAGTCCCAGATTGGAGAGGATGCAGGCTGGGCTAAGGGATACCCTCCCCATGCATGAATTTCATGCACTGGGCCTCTAGTACTAAATATTTGTGGAAAGAATCAATTTATATAAGCTACATTATTTAAGTTCTTTATTTTTGCTAAGGAATGTTGTAGAGCATTATTTGTCTATGAAGGTACTAATGAAGATGAACTTACTTTTAAAGAGGGAGGGATAGCCGAGACCAGTTTGGCTCAGTGGATAGAGCATCGGACTGCAGACTGAAGGGTCCCGGGTTCGACTCCGGCAAGGGCATGTAACTTGGCTGCGGGTGCATCCCTGGTGGGGGGCGTGCAAGAGGCAGCCGATCGATATCTCTCTCATCGATGTTTCTGACTTTCTATCCCTCTCCCTTCCGATCTGTAAAAAATCAATAAAGTATATTTAAATAAAGAATAAAATTTTAAAAAAATAAAGAGGGAGGGACAATCTGCTTGATAAGTAAGGCAAGATCTTTCTCTGTTTTTCACTGAATCATATGTAATTTATTCAGAGAAACATTTTCAGTATTCTTACATTCCCCCTAGCACTTGAGTTTTGGATGAGCTGGGACTTGTCATGTTTGTTTCTATGTCCTGAAAACCTGGCACATAGTAGATGCTCAGAGAGGTCTGGGTTGTTTTATTTTGTTTTGTTTTGAGGGCAAATTTATTGTTCATCTTTATAATCATTGATATATTGGGAATTATTTTTTGACATTATGTTGTGTTTTTCTCTAACGGTAACCTCCTCCATGTTTCTGTTCTTTCTTCTTCTTGCTCCTCATTTCATTTTTACCACATTAATGTTTGATGTATGTTTTATAAAATAAAAAAAAAAAACAGAACAAAAATAAACTTAAATATCTCTCAACATGTAAATGGCTATGGACCTTCATACTGTGAAAAATGATGCAGTTGTTTACAAGAATGAGGTGTGGGCAGAATCCTATGATTACTATCTGTAAAAGGACACAATTTTAAGTATTTACTTTTTGCTATAATTCTGTTGAATAATTTTAAAAGAATATTCCCAATGTTTTAAGTTAAGAATGAGATGCTTTAGTATATGTACTTTTAATATTCATACAATTTGGACTAACTTATTATGGAAAGGTGGCATTTGAAAAGAATTGAAGAAGATTCTGTTAATTTCAAAACAAATGAATAATGTAATTATTATTTAATAAATAATGTTAAGTCAAATACAATCCCTATTCTCTCTTCACCCTCCTCTCTCACTTCCTTTTGTTTTTATCCATTTTTTAAAATCACCCTCTGATAACTTTTTTCTTTGTAAGTAAAAATTTTAAGTTATTTAAAGATATTAAACCAAATTTTATAACTACGGCTAAAGAAATATTTTCTTTTTAATTTTTTCATTGATTGATTTTAGAGAGAGAGAAAGGAAGATGAAGAAAGAGAGACTGATTTGTTGTTCCACTTATTTTTGCATAATCCGTTGCTTCTTATATGTGCCCTAACCAGAGATCCAACCTGCAACCTTGGTACTCTAGTATATCGGGACAATGCTCTAACTAACTGAGCTACCCAGTCAGGGCTATAAGGAATAATTTTTATTAGGGGGACATAATTATCTGTTTAGGTCTTTTTAAAATTTTTTCTTGTAAAAATAATGGAATCCAGTTGTTTCCTATTTTGTATTTTTTATGTAAAAATGACATTTTATTTTCATAATTCCTCATGTTGCATTTTAGGAGAATGGAGAAGCTGGCTGATGGAAGGGTGAAGTTAATGGTAAAGAAGGAGTATTTCCAGGCAATTTTGCTGTTCAGGTAAATGAATTGAATAAGGACTTTCTGATAAGCTTTAATTTTTCAATGATGATAAAGTTTAAGGACCCATTAGCCAATATTTATTTTAAAACAGGGTTTTTAGCCCAACTGGTGTGTTCAGTCGTTGATCATTTTCGACATAGGAGCCAGAGGATCATGGTTCCATTGCTGGTCGGGGCACATGCCCAGTTGCAGACCAGTAGAGGGCATGTGGGAGGCAGACGATTCTCTGTCATCATTGATGTTTCTATCTCCCTCTCCCTTTATCTCTGAAATCAATAAAAATATATTTTAAAACAAAACAAAAACAGGGGTTTTACATTGTTACTGAGTAATTTTAGATGCATATCTTCAGGAAATTTACTTGAATTATAGTAAAACAAAACACTATTTCAGTACTATGTTTTATTCCCAGTTTACACTGGAGAGTAATCTTTGATTCATTACTTTATTATAATTAAAAGAAAAATAGTTGCTCATACTAGTTAGATAAATCAGACTTGCTTGAAAAAATCATATTTTATTTAATTTTGCTGAAAATATCTTACTATTATCCTGTCAGTACATTTTTTGGTTCATAAGAAGCAGTTTTTGTCTCCTTATTGGATTTGATACTTATTTCACTTCTTACAGTGAATAAAGTGAGGCATGGAACTAATTGACTTTTTAAAACATATAGAAGGAATGAGAGTGAGAGAGCAGACACACAGCAAGGCAGTCTACCACATTTGATGGGAGAGTGCAATGCCGAGCTTTCTTACCTTCTATCTTCCATTTAGTTAAGTAAATCACCAGAGGCTGCTCTGTGGAGGCTCACACTGTCTGAGGCTCTTCCTTAGCTGGATTTGATTCACTATTGATCGAGCCTCCAGTTTGCTTTATTTCTACACTCTTTTTGATTGAACACATTCTTGTTTTTCTTTTATTAGGTGTTTATACAATATTGATTATCGATTATTTTTTTAATGTGGAAAATCTAAATTCACATACTTAGAAATGTCACAAGTTTTTAACACATTAAACAAAGCCTTAAAAATAAGTGAATGCTTATATAAATCTAAGAGAATTTGAACAAATTGAGGAAACACAGAGCTTCACCTTTAATCTTTTCTTTGAGAGTTCTGAGATGTCAAGAATGAAAGTTACATATATTAATAGATGCTCTTTTTAAAAAAATAAAACAAACAAAAAGTATCTTTCTCTCTTTTTCCTCACTTACCTCCCCTCTCCCCTTACCCAACTCAGCTGTTAAACACAGTGAAATGATGCAAAGAAATATTAAAACTATGGGATGTAAGACAGCACATTTTTGTTCATCATTAAGATATGTAGGTTTATCTAACTCTGATAATTTTTGAAATATTTCAATTTCGATCAAGGAGGTATTTTTTCAGATAGAATAAATTTGTTCAAATAGACTAAATTTTGACTATTTGTGTGGTTGTTAGGATTTTATTTTATAATTTTAGCAGGTAGGGGATGAAGAGAAATGTTAATATAATTTTGATTTTTAATGATCAGAGTTTATTTAACCATATTTAACATATGTGTTGAACTGTTTTCACCATTATTCTCTTATTAGAAACCAAAGAAACCACTACCTACTGCTGAAGGTCCGGTATGTAAGAAAACCATTATTCAGTTTGCTATTTTCATATCTTTAAGTTCTAAAATGGTAAAATTGGGGCTTAGTTAAACCATGTATTGTATTATCCCAAAAATAAATATATCTGCTACATAAAATTTTTAGATAGATATAAAAATTGTGTTTACATTCATTAATATCTGTCATTACTGTTAAAATATAAACTGTATAAAATAGGATCTTGAAAATAATATGTGTACTTTAGTTTTATATAATTTTGAGTTAAGAAGATTGACTAATTTTAAATCTGTTGACAAAACTTAATATACTTACCTGACAAACTATTCTAGTTTTTCAGATGAAACCCATTTGTTAATGTGTCAAACAAAATCTGATTATTTATGTACTCTTTTTTGAGAGAGTGCGCTAAGATTAAACACATTAGAACATTTTATTTTATTAAACAGTTGAATTAAACAAATCTGTAAGAGTATTCCTGGGTAATTGTT
This sequence comes from Antrozous pallidus, assembly GCA_027563665.1. Lineage (NCBI taxonomy): Eukaryota > Metazoa > Chordata > Mammalia > Chiroptera > Vespertilionidae > Antrozous > Antrozous pallidus. The sequence continues at coordinate 19,164,482 of CM050517.1, read as the reverse complement.
TCATAAGCTATAAATTCTGACCTCCAATTTCTGAGTTTTTATAAATGCAGTACAATCTTTTTTTCTTGAAAGTTTTGTTCTTAGGGGGACATATGTAATACTTTCAACAATAAAGATTATATATATATATATATATATATATATATATATATATATATATATGATATAGCTAACCCCAGACAAAGGACTTCTGAAGCCTTTTTTAGGATAATGGTTATCTTCCTTTATTCAGCTTTGTATTTACACCCAATCTCAGAGCAAAGAGAGGACAATATAAAAGTAATGGTTATAGAGGATGGTGTTAAATACTTTTTAGCTACTAGTTAAATGGGGCTTTTAAAATTAAATAAAAGAGCAATTTAAGCATTGAAAGATGCCCTATGCTGAGCTGAATTTGTGCTACTTCCTTCACCAAATTTTTGACTCCAGAAAATTCCTCTTCATTTTGTTTAATATGTTCTTTTAGCTCAAAGTTCTCTTTTTGGATATTTAAATTATATTTTTGTGATCAGTTTAGCTGATCTATTAAATCTTGTGTTTTATCCTCAAGGTTCTGCTTGGTTAAATACAAATCATTAGCAGCCAATTCACTTTAAATTCACTTTTCTTTCTGCATGCCTGACTCTTTAGTGATTTATATTTTATCATCTTAAAGTTGACTAACTGTCCCTTTTTTGTTATCAGAGCTTGTTTTAGTTTAGTGATGATGCTGTCTCCTGTCTTGTGCTGTGCTGTTAGCTGACCTTTTATCAAAACGGGATGAGTTGTAGGTTCTTGTTTCTGTTGAGTTAACCCTACTAACTCAATTGCTATCTGATTGAGTTTGTGGTTCTTGGCCTCGAAGTCACATCTTAAATGACTTAATTCTGATTTGAATTCATGTTTCTTGTTGTTGTACTTTTAATTCCTTCATGCTCATTGTTCAATTTTAAGAGGTAGTTGAAGTTCTCTCTTTTGTCAATTTAATCATACATTTTCATTTTGTAAAGCTTGAACTCGTTCTTTAAGTTTCAGGTTGTCAGCAATCAGATTGTTACCCTGATTGAAGCCACTTCATTTTATTATTTAATTTCAGCATCAGACAGTGCTTGCTGCACTCTCAGTTCTTCCTCCATGAGAAAACAGGCTCAGAAAGGTAAGCAACTGGCTAAGGCCACTAAGCTAATAAAGGATATAGCTAACCCCAGACAAAGGACTTCTGAAGCCTGTTCTTTGATCGTATGATATTCCTACACAGATAATGTATAAGAAAGAAAAAATCTGAATTGGGGTGTTTTCCTGGTCTTAGTTCTTTCATTCTTTGAAATACTTTATAATATCTCTATCAACTTTTTTTCATCGATAAGGAAATTAGACTAATTTACAAAATCTATTTTCATTATTTTTGTCATTACTTAAATAATGGTCTGTTTTGATTTCTCTGTGTGACATGGTTATACATAAGTGGAGACTTTAGGGAATATTCTTTGTTTCTTAGTGTACATCTATTTGCAAACAAATTATTTTCCTAGATTTTCAGCAAAGATGTGATAAACTAAAACCCTACTTGGCGTCCATAAAGAAAATGACCACTAGATGGCGGTCAAATACAGCTCAGCTTCTCTGAGTCTTGGGTAAACCACAAACACAAGTAGAAGCTGCAAATAAAATCACAGAGAGCTCCTATTCACTAAATTCACTGGAAGAAAAACATAACCAGTGCATGTCTCCAGCCCACCCAACTTTCATGTGATCGAGTAGAAGACCTGAGACCTTGGAATCGGACTGATTTGGCTTTGAAAACTTATCTCTAAAAATTAGTATTTGTGTGAACTTGGCAAGTCACTCAAATCTTGTGACCTTATCTATAAGAGACTTAAGAAAAAGTAGCGCTAAAGTTTAAAGCCATTCCCTCTTATCATATACTCAGAGAAGAGAGAGAAAGAAGGTCCGAGAGCTTTATGCTTGTTTTTCTCCTGGGAGAGCAATCCTGTCACAATAGCAGCCACCAAACCAACCTGCCCTTATTTGTCATTCCTGTTGGATGTTGGTGCCATGAAGGTTCTTTTGACCCAGGTGGCTGGGTCCCCCCACCCCTTCCCTACCCATGTGACTTGCCATTGGCTGCCCGTAGATCTGGGAGCTGCTCCTCATTCTGTTTTGTCCTGCAATATGTTCCCGTATCAACCAGACCAAAGAGAACAAAGTCCCTCCTTGGTCATTTGTGTGATAAGGTCATTATTTTTGGAATTCTTAAAGAGATTGTGGTGGAACATGTTCCATTTTGCCACTTCTGTCTTCCCTCCAAGGTCCTACTATAATTTACACAGAGCTGACCTCTGACATGATAACCCCGAGTGGGTGGCTAGTGGGGAGTCCACCGTGCCATGACTATGCCTGAAAAACAAATCCATTTTCAGCTGATATCCTGAACAGAAAAAGACTTTTCTATCCAAAAGGGGTGAACATGCCCATCTCATGGTGATGACATGACTACAGGGTCACAGAAGCAGAGAACAGTACTCCCCCAGAAAGGTCAGGGTCATCTGAATGACTGCAGACATGGGACAGGCGATGTGGGATGACAGAGTGAGAAGCATCACACAGCTCTTTCCACTAACCAACAACATCAAAGCCAGCCATCTGCGGGGCACCCTGGGGAGAAGAAAGTCCTTCTGTGGGTAGCAGTTGGTGAAGATCAGAGCTCATCCAGTCATTTTGAGCATGTGACAAAACTAATAATTATGATTCTTAATAGTGACAAAGGTCCCAGTGAATGAGAAAAACAACAGGGAACACAGAAAAGTATTCAGATATAAAAGGGACCATTTACTTAATCTTATGAAGATTATTATCTTCCCTGTGGGAAAGAGAAGGAAATGAGGATGAAATTAAAATAATGTATGTTCACGTCAATCCGTTGCGTATGTTAATGTATGTGTAGTGCAAAATGTTTTATGCCTATTGGTTTTACCTTGATCTAAAGCCCCACTGATGGTAGGAAAAGATACAAAATTAGTCATTCAAAGGCAATAATATCACCTGGTGTAAATTGCTGTATATATTAAGTAACTATTAATTAAAACAAAGTCCTTCTAAGGCTGTTCCTCCCCACCTGGGGACCTTGGTTCTTAGTGTGGGGCTGTGATAGGGAATCGGATGCATCCTCTTGGCTGCAGGAAAAGGAGAGACCTCGGGTCTGTATGTGCCCTTGAAGCCTTCATTGGCTCCCAGGCCAGTATCTTCACTGATCAGCTTCGGACCTTCTGTCCTCCGTCTACAGGGGTGTCGCTGTTCCTGACTTATTGTTTACAGTATCACACTCAGAATGCAGTTGGTCTCCCCCAAAACCTCTCATAAAGGGTCTCTGAATGCAGTGCTTCCTCACCTCATTCCAATTCTTCCAGCAGCTCCTGAAGTTTCCCCTAAGGCCTCCAGAGATGTTTGGGTCAGATTATACCCAGCCAGGAGAAGAGAGATCATTACCACCAATTTCATTTCATTCTTTCCTTTGCTTAAGCAACACGCTGCACCTCTTGAGTTCATTCCAGAAATGCTCCATTTCCCTGCACGACATGTCTGGGGAAATGGAGCATTAGTCCCTGGTTCTTGGATCGATGTGTATCTATGAGCTCCTTGTCTCCCTCTGCGCTTTTCCTCCCCAGTTGAGTATCCGCCTGAGAAGATACCTGCCTCTCATCTCTTTTCCTGATCTTGCTCCTGCTCTCTCTTTCAGGCCCCTCCTGTCCCAGAGCCAGAAGGGCACTGCATTTGTCTGCTATTGCTGCTGTGATCACCACAACGAATGGCATGAAACATCAGAAATGTCTTAGCTTACCTGCTGGACATCAGAAGTCCGACATGGATCCCACTGAGCTAAATCCAGGAATTGGCAAGGGTGAATTCCTTTCTGGAAGTGCCAGGAAAGAATTTGTGCCCTGCATTTTCCAGTTTCTAGAGGCTCTTTTTCTCTATCTTCAAAGCAGCAATGGTGAGGTGAGTCCTGGTCACACTGCATCCCTCCACCTTTTTGTGTAGCCACATCATTCTCTGACTGACTCCTCCCTCCTTCTTTCTTTCAAGAATCTTTTGTAATCTACATAATCCTCGGAAGTGAAAATAAAAGAGAACAGACAGAACAAAAACCCTTTATCTCTGTCTCCTATGCAGTGGATGCCTGGACTGGCTGCACACTACATTTCTGGGGATCCCTGGTAGTTCTCCAGGAGAACCCCAAGACTCCGGTGCCCCACATGGGAAGTTCTAGGCAAGTAGAGACTTTCTTAGTATTATCACTTTTGAAATTGTGTTGACTACATGGCATTACCACCATTACAGCTGTGAGTAAATGGTTGGCAAACTGCAGACAGAAAGGTGGTAGGGCTGGCTAGGGTTCTAGGGGGTTTGGTTTCACTCACACCTGAACAGTGGGGCTGCTTCACTGAGGCAGCCTTGAGAGAAACGCTTCACAGTGGTCCTTTGTTTCCCTTAGGTGCAGCTGTGTCTTCCTAAGCACCTGCTTTTCCTCCTGCCTTTTTCCTCCCCGTGGAGTCCTGAGAGTTGGCAAAGCCTCCTGCCAGCTCTGTGGTTTTAGTGAGCTCTTGGCAGCCCCCTGTGTGGAGCTGCAGGCTGCGGGTTTTGGTGGCACCTTCCTATTGTTGCTCCCCAGCCCCTCCAGCAAAAGTGTGAGCCTCTAATTCCCTGGAGCAAAAACCCTTTAAATGTGGAATACAAAGAGCTGCCTCTCCTTTCTGAACTGCATTCTGACAGATGAAAAAGATTTTTTTTTTCTGTTTTGTACTTTTTCATTGTGAAAAGTTGGAAAATATGAGAGTATAAAATTTTCCAACAAGCCCAGTAACCAGAGAAGAGATTACTACTACAGAAATTTTAATTTGCTTTTCAAACTTTTGTCTATGTTGTATGTATATATTAAATATTTTATTACTTGACATTTTATTGTCCCCCATTCTCCAACACACCCAAGTGAAATAATCCTGAAAACATGAATTTACATGCTGTATGATATTCCATTGCATGGTTATACTGTATTTAACCAATTTCATTATTGTTTGATTGATGGCTGGACATTTATATGGATTTCAGTTTTTTACTTATTATAGACAACACTGCAATAAACATTCTTTTACATGGATATTTGAATACATCTTATTCCCTTAAGATAAATACCTAGAAGTGGCTGAGTTAATGGTATAAACATATTTAATGCTTTTGTTATATGTGGCCAAAGTTGTCTACAGTAGTTATATCAATTTGTACCCCCCCCCCCCCCCCGTCCCATATCTCTTAACAAGGCTTGTATCAATCTGCATGGACTAGAGTACTACACTGACCGTACATCCCAGGTTACTCTGAACAGTTTGTTTACCCTGGATGATAAATTTTATGGTAACTCTAGCTCTAAATGACATTAATACAAAGCCATGGTTAGATAGGAAGAAGGTGAGATAAAAGGGCACTTTAATAAGCTAATTCCCTACTCTATTTAAAACACCTTATGGCCCTGATGCATTGTCTCTGAGTAAGCTTTTCTATCTGACCTTGATTTTTTTTTTCTCCCAGTAGGATTCAGTCTTTATCTCGAAGCATTGAAATCCTACCTCACTGGTCTTCTTGACCCATCTTAAGACCAATTATATTCATGAGCTGTTACATAGCACTTTGATGCCTGATGTTTAAAGCGCATCCCAGTGTGATCTGTACCTCCTTTTCATTTTCTTTCTTCTGTTACACTCATCCTCTACAAGGCACACACACTGAGTATGTCTACCCATGAGTCCACCAATTCCTGTAAAGGCAGCAGAGCAGGAGTACCTAGAGGCTTTTGCCTGAAACCAAGACCAAAAAAAGCAGCATCCACACTGAATAAGTGTAGTGGGGGGTGCCTCTGGAAGTGAAATATAATTGTAGAGGTCAGTGAATATTAAACATCACAAAAAATAGGCAGAAAGGACTAGTCCCTTAAAAAAGACTTTAATCCTCTGAAATTTGCTAAGTCTGTCAAGGTATAAGTCTAATATACTTGGCTTGGTTTGATCAATAGATTTTTCTAGTGTATTTTGGGCAGTTGTGTCAAAAGTGAAGTGTTGCTCTTATGTGTGAAACAAAAATGTTATTTTATTTTGTCAGAAATGATTCTACTGTATCATATCAAAATGTCCTTACATTTTGAATATTGGATTAAATGTCAAGATTTCCTAGATAGAAGAAAGAGAGTAAACCAAGGCCTGGAGGTGGAAAAGATCTTAGTTTGTTTCTGGAGCTGAAAGGAGGCACTTGCATCTGCATCTGAGTGGACAAAAGACAAGAGGCACAAAGCGAGGCTGTAGAGGCAGGCAGATCCCAAGTCAGCTGGGCCTTATAAGCCATATGAGGCACACAGACCTTCTTCTAAGTGCAATGACAATAGGTTTTATTTTGGGAAATTATATGATTAAATATATGTTTGAGTTTTCTGAAAAAAGAAAACAGATTGGAAAAGGGGACAAGTGTAAATCTAGGGAGACAATAAGAAAGTGTTTGTTTTAGTGCAAGGAAGAGAAAATGACAACCCAGATAGGATGGAAGTAGAAATAAATGGGCTGATTTGAGATATCTTTGAGGAAGAAATCCTGGGACTTGCTGACATGTGAATGTGGAGCTTAAAAGAGAATTGTGGCCTGGAGATCTAAACCTTGGATGTGGATGAGCTACTCTAGAGAAAGAGGAGGAATCAGAGGAGAGGAGTGTGAAGTGGAAATAAGGAAGAGGCTTGGGAAACTCCACACTCCAAGATCTAGGAAAGAAGATACCATAGAGGAAATCTGAATATGAGAAACACATGCATTTACAAAGACACCAAATGTCCACTGACAAATGAGTGGCCATACGTGATATATGCAACCAATGGAATGTTATTCAGCCTTGAAAAAGAAGAAAATTTCACCACATACCACAACATGGATAAAGCATAAGGAAATTTTGCTGAGTGGAATAAGTCAGTCACAAAAAGACATATGAATTCAATTATATGAGTTATCTAAAGAAATTGAACTCACAGAAACAGAAAGTGAAATGGTTGTTAGCAGGACATAAGGGGATAGTTAATGGAGGATCACTGTTGAATGGGTATAGGGTTCCAGTTTTGCAAGAAGAAAAATTGTAAAGCTCTTATGCACAAACACGTGAATATACTTAACACTACTGAATGCTAAAAATGATTAAGACTGTAAAAGTGATTTACCACAACTTTAAAAAATAAAAATAATCAACAAGAGAAAGTTGTTTCAAAAAAAGAAGTGGCCAACTAACTTGAGTGCTGCCGAGAGACCATGCAAGAAGAGAACAGAGTTAATGTACAGATTTTTAAAGATGGCAATCATTGGTGATTTATACACACCTGGTTGCAATAGTATGACAAGGAAAACCAGACTGAGACAGAACTACAAGGTTAGAAAGTGGAGACAGCCCAAGTGGACATTTCTCAGGAGAAGGTTAGCAATGAGTAAGACTTGGGGTAGAGTCAGTGGGAACTAAGGTATTTGTTTGTTTTGTTTGAAGAGAGAAACTATTTGAACATATGTGAATGAATGGTACCTTTGTACAGGGGAAAAATGATGAGGCAGGGAATAAGAAGTCTTAAGGAATGCTGCCCTTGGGAAGTGTGAGGAGAAGGGGACAGCTCCTGGATGGGACAAGTTTTTTTTTTCTTTTTTTTTTCTTTATTGTTCAGTTTATTAATTACATTGTTCCCCCTTTTTTATACCTCTATAGCTCCCCTCCACCCTGTACCCATCCCATCCTCCGCCCTCACCTCCCCGCCCTGTCCTCTCCCATTGTTGCAAGATTTTTGTCCAGTCTCTTGCTGCACCTCCCACACCCCTTTTCTCCCCAAGAATTGTCAGTCCATTCCCTCTCTATGTCCATGATTCTGTTATATTCACCAGTTTATCCTGTTCATCAGACTATTAATTCATTGGATTTTTAGATTCATTTGTTGATAGATGTGTATTTGTTGTTCATAATTTATATTTTTACCTTTTTCTTCTTCCTCTTCTTAAAGAATATCTTTCAGCATTTCATATAATATTGGTTTGGCAGTGGTGAACTCCTTTAGCTTTTTCTTATCTGTGAAGCACTTTATCTGACCTTCAATTCTGAATGATAGCTTTGTTGGATAGAATAATCTTGGTTGTAGATTCTTGCTCTTCATCACTTTGAATATTTCTTGCCACTCCTGTCTGGCCTGCATAGTTTCTGTTGAGAAATCTGCTGACAATGGTATGGGTGTTCTCTTATAGGTAACTAACTGTTTTTCTCTTGCTGCTTTTAATATTCTCTCTTTATCTTTTGCTCTTGGCATTTTAATAATGAAGTGTCTTGGTGTGGTGCTCTTTAGATTCCTATATTTTGGGATTCTGTGTACTTCTTGGGCTTTTAAGTCAGTTTCTTTCACCAGGTGGAGGAAGTTTTCAGTCACTATTTCTTCAAGTAGGTTTTCATTACCTTGCTCTCTCTCTTTTTCTGGCACCCCCATAATTCGGATGTTGGCATGCTTGAGGTTGTCCCAGAGGCCCCTTACACTATCTTCAATTATCTGGATTCTTTTTGTTTCTTGCTTTTCCAGCCAAGTGGATTTTGCTTCTTTGTATTTCAAATCTTTGACTGGGTTCTTGCGGCCCTCTGGACTGCTTTTAGGACTTTGTGTAATATTTTTTTATTTCAGTCAGTGAATGCTTGATTTCTAGTTGGTCCTTTTTCATATCCTTGAGGGTCTTGTTCATATCCTCATAGGTCTCATTCATTTCCTTGTAGGTCTCATTCATTTCCTTGTAGGTCTCATTCATTTCCTCATAGATCTTGTTCATTTCCTTGTTGGTCTTGTTCATTTCCTCTTAGGTCTTGTTCATTTCCTCGTAGTTCTCATTAAGTTCATCGGCCTTTTCTAGAAGCCTCTTGAAAAACCTTATTACTGTGGTTGTGAACTCTATGTCCAGTCGTCTTTTTTCCTCCATTTCTTTCACACCTAATTTCTTTCCATTTCTCTGCATTGTGGCTGCTTTCCTGAGCTGGTCGAATGGCTTTGTGTGGTAGATGTCCTCTAAGGGACAGTGGCTCAGCCTCCCCAGTTACCTGAGGTGGATACTCTTACTGCAATCCTTTATGGGTTGTACAGTATTTTCGTATTTAAGCCCAGTTTGTTGTTGTTAGCCCTAAGAGGGTTTGACCTCCAGGCCAATTGGCTGTGAAGGGAAACTGTGTTCAAGTTGGATGGGTGGAGTCTCTGAGCTGAGCAGGCAGCGTCAGCGTCAGCTATGCCCTATGCGGCACATGGGTCTCTGTGTTGGGTGGTAATGGCTGCAGGCACCTCCAAGAGAAAGCCGCCGCTGGTCTCCACCCATTGCCAGACAACTCTGCCTCTCCTGAAATGAGTCTGCACACCCACAGTCTCATCCAGCGTTGTAAAAAAAGCCGTTCGATGGTCTCCTGAACCAGGGAGCAAGTCGCACATCTGTGCTGTCACACACTTTACATGCAAACTATTGTTCCAAGCTACGTGCACTCTCCTCTAACTTGAAGACCTCTGCCACGCCCAGCTTTTAGGGTGTGTACCCCGGACCTCGGACCTCGGCTGGCACTGGGGAATCTGTGCAGTGAGATGTCTCTGCCCTCCCTGTTGGAGAAATCCAGTCAGGATTGCTACTGCCAGCCCTACAGCCCACGCGCGCCCCACGGCTCCGAACCTCTTTCTGGGCGTATCTTCAAGGCTGCGCTCCACTGCTGTTCTGATTCTCAGTGTCCCACCTTTACTTTTATTTGTGGAATTTTCACTCAGCTTTCTGGTGATTCTGGATGATGTTTGTTTTGTTGTTATGTTGTAGTTTTGGAATTGTTGCGTGGGGCAGCACAATAGGTGTTTAACTATACCGCCATCTTCGTTCCTCTCAATAGTGTATTTCTTATCCCAAAGGAAATGACAGCATAGTTATAAATATCACGTGGGGTGAATGCAGCACGGGGGACGGGCGCACTGCCTGGTCACTGCGGCTCCGGGGATGCGGCCACGGGAGGGAGTGCGCAGCCTTGACCCCAAAGGACAATAGCTTGGAACTCTACCTCATGTTTCCAGTGGGGTGGCCAGGCGCTCTGCTGGTGAAGCCAGAGGGAGGGAATGGGATAAGTTTTGACAGGAAGACAGACAGTTCCTCTAAGTCTTAGATGACCAGAGGAGCACATACAAATGGTTGCATGGTTGTGAAGGTGTGAGTGGATAGAGTTTACATCAGATGGTTTCTATTTCCTCTTCAAAATGTCAGGTGACCTTGATAATGTGAGGGGTGGGGAGAAGTTATATCAGAAGGTTAAAGAGATCAAATGTATGTCATTAGTCATCCAGGATCGTGGAAAAACAAGCCTGCCAGTGAATCACAGCAGGATTGCCCAACTGCATGGAGGGCTGTGGAATTCTGTATTTATTATTTTTAAAGAGAAATGACCATCTTTTATGTTGGTCCTGTATCAGATGCTCAGAAGTTGTATCTTAAGTAAAAAGGTATTTATTGAAGAAGGGATCCAGAGAGCATGTGTATCCATCTAACTGCTGTATGCCCACCAGTATACTAGGTTTGGGGGAAATAAAATAATGAAATCTGGGACTTTGACATATAAGAGCTCACAGTCTATTGTGAGATAGACAAGAAACAGAGAGTTTTCACCAGGGTTATTCATTCCTCTAAGCCCTTGTGTAGCACATGTTTATTGAAGTCCTATAAAGTGTCAGCCACTGTTCTAGGTCCTGGAAATCCAGCAGTAATGAAATTGACTAGAGTCCTGCCCCCATAATCCTTGGAGAATAAAATTAACAACATTGCCAAGCATGATTATTTTGACCAGTTACATACATTAAAAAGTAAGAGAGAACTTTTTGGGTGCTGCTATTTACAGTGTTAAGAGTATCAATTAAGGTACCTTGGTCACAAGTAATCGAATGCCTTACCATGGCCAAAGTCTTAAGAGCATTATTATTTTTTTAATTTTAAAAGCTCAGAGGTTATTGATCCCAGAGTGGGTTTTGTAATGTAGTGGTGTCACTTAGGACTAAAGCTTTTGCTTTTGCATCCTTCTGTTCCCCTACCCTCAACATGTTGTCATTTTCCTCAGGGTTCTTGCTTCATGGCTGCAAGATGGTTGCCATAGCTGCAGACACTACATTCTCTTATAGGTTTGGAAGCCAGAAGGGAGAAAGAGGTAGGGGAAGAGAGGCAAAGTCATTTTTTTTCTAGTGTCACTCTCATTTGATCAGGAAAAAGTCCTTCCTAGAAGTTCAGTCCTCTCCCAGCTTATTAAACATATGTCGCCTGTCTACATCTAAGTCAGAAAAGTGGCCAGAATTGGTGCAACATCGTAATGAGTCATCAAATACAGATATTTGGCAACAAAGACAGACTGACCGTGGGGCTGCAAATGGGGCTGCCAAATCAGGGAATGCTTCTCTGAGGAGGTGACATTTGAACTCAAACTTAAACGATGAAGTGGTGCCGGTCTTGTGTGCCATGTTCCATGATCACACAAAGGAGTGAACTGGGCCAGGGTGGTTGGTCATGGAAGGTGAGACAGTGGAGGAGACACCTGAAGACAGGATGAGTCAGCCAGGGGAAGCTCTGGGTAGAGGTGGGAGGAGTCCATTCAGGCTGCAGTGGAGGCCAATGGGAAAGAAAAGCGATGGGAACCAATTTGACATTAGGCTGGAGCAAGATGGACAAGACAGGGCAGATTTCCAGCTTGGTGAAGATGATGTCAGAAGGGAAGACTCAGCTTCCAGCATTACAGCATGAGCAACTGGGGGAATGTGTGCAGAGGGAGGGGTACTCAGTTTCACCTCAGACTTTGGAAGAGACTTTCTTAGGAGCATTTGGGTTGAATCATGACTGAGGACAAGAAGTTTGCCAGCACACGAGTAGGGAAGGTTGTCCTAGGCATAGGGCACAGTATGCACAGAGGCTTGGAGACTTGAACCAACATGATGAAAACAGGTGTTATCAATGTAAATATCATGTGTGAGTTAGGGAAGACTGGTGACCAGACTAGAGCTATGCTTGGGAGCTCTGCTTTATTTAGATGATGCCAGCATTCTCCTTTTAAAAAGCTGAGTGTCCCAGTTAATAAAAGCCAAGTCGATTCTCTGACTTATGCAGTGTGATGTTGGGCTTGAGTGAGCTCCAAAAACACTTCCATTGTTTATATTTCTAGTCTCTAGCAGATGCTCAATAAAATTTTATTGAGCAAATAAAGTATGAATGAGCTTCAGTCTTTCCTGTTGCCAAACTTTGCTCATGAATAGGAATTGGATGTGTCCTTCAAAGCCTGGGCCACCAGCTTCCATCAGTCTTTCCCTACTTCAGACTTTCTGCTTCAGTTTTTAGTGGGAAAGAAGGGCTTGGACATTTTTCACATTTATGTTTCTTCTCTTCCCAATAAGATTGTAACCTCTTAGTGGTTGGGGATCGTATTTTATGTAAATAATGTTCCCACAATTATACAACCCCTTGGGCACATTAAATTTAGTAAAAATGCTGAAAATATCCTACCTCATAGATACCCTCAGCTGGACATAGGCCAATAGGTGATTCTCAAATCTCTTGGAACTCCCTGGAGGTCCAGAGCAAGCCATTATGCCAAAGGAAGATGAGGGAACATTGAGAGTAAAAATAGGGGTGCCTCTCCATGTGTTACAAGAACTTTTTATTGAAGGCTTTGAAAAATGCCACACCCCAGATAAAGGTGAGTGTGGTTGGTTTTTTAAATCTGGGCTTTAAAAAGCCAGAAAGTCTATGAATGTCTGTGTGTATGTGTGTGTGTGTGTGTGTGTGTGTGTGTGTGTGTGTGAGAGAGAGAGAGAGAGAGAGAGAGAGAGAGAGAGAGAGAGAGAGAATTTTGAGTGTTCAAAATTAGAAAGCTATATCACAGTCCATGTTGCCTTCCAAGAGCTTCTCCTTGTGTCAATAGAGGGCAGGTTATGTTGAGTTAAAAAAAATAACTCCCACATTTCAGCCACTGAGAACAACAAAGGGCATTTTTGCTCGTGCCCAACACAGGTCCACAGGGCCTCCAGTTTATCACAGTGACTGAGGGACCCAGGCTGATGGAGTAGCTACCAGGTTGAGTTGCTGGTTACCATGGCAGCACAACCCACACGACCCCATCTAAACACAAGGAAATTAGGAAATGCAGTGCTGTCTTGTGCCTGGAACTGGGACAGCCAGAAACAATTACAAGCCATACTACCAGATCCTAATGGCCAGGACACCAGACAAAGACAGAGCTCCAAGCATAGGCAGGGGTGTTTTCTGTGTTCCATTTTCAGGTCCAGGCAGATTCCTAGGGATGTTAACAGCCACTGCCAAGTACCTCCACCATAGACCTGGATCTCTTGCCAAAAAGGGAAGCCTTTGCTGTTTGTGAGAGTTGGTGTGTCACCAGGTGTGACTCATCCATTCTTGGGCATTGTGCCCCTCCCAGGGCAGGAGCTTCTCCCAGGCAGGACTGGTCTGTCAGGCTGTGCGATCCCTGCATACAGGCTGGCTGCCTGTGCCAGAGCAGTACCCAGCTGCCTCAACCTGGGGATGTGCCATTTGGGACAGGATTGACTGCTTGGTGATATAGGAACCCAGCCTGCTGATTTGTGGCAAGATATGACAAAGGAAAGGCACTGACCCCCTGTCTGCAGCTGCCAGCAATTGGGGCAGATTTGCTGGTGATTTGTTGTTGGCCACAGTGAGTAGTCCCATGCCTTCCTTCTCCCGATGATGATCTTTGGGGAAGAATTTCAGAAATGAGAAGCCAATTACGATTCTACAGTTGCAATGCTTTGTAGTTTGGGGTTTAATAACATACAAAGAGAGTAAATGTTAAACAAGAATTTGGTAACGTGGAGGCACTTTATAGAATGCAATCAGTGCACTAGTCTGCTATGAAAATATTTTTTTTTGTTTTCATTGATTACTCTCTGCTCCTCTGACCCTAGCCAAAAATGGTAGTTCAGAAGATTGGAATCCTTGAAAGAATTTTCTTTTTCTGATCATCTAAAAATGATGTGCCAATACAGGTTAATTAACTCTTTGAACAATAATTTTTCTCTCTTATTAAACTTTGTAATGTTTTGTCAAAGACAGAATCAGACTTACAGTCTCCTTGAATACAGAGGAATATTTTCATGCCTTCACACACACACACACACACACACACACACACACACAAAAACACACACAAAAAAAAAAAACAAAAAAAACCTTGTATTTTTCTGTGACTAATCTATGGCATTAAGAATTCTTAGTCCTATACATTATTTTTCTCAGATAGGTTTTTCTCTAAAGAAATATAAAGTTTGGGGACATTGTTCTTGGTTCATAATCTTGTCTGTATTGTGTCATTCTTTCTACTCGGAAGAGAATGCCCAAATGTCTATATTTTCATATTGTTCTTTAAAATTTTGTTGTAATTGATACTTAACTCTATTCCTTCCTTTCCTGAATGATTCTTTGTCATTATTTATTGTGTGTGAATTTTGAAAGTCTGCCTTTGCTTTAAAAACCTTTATTTATCCTTTGAATTTTGATACAACATGTTTTCCTCCCTAAACTAAACTTACATAAAAAAGAGCGAAACTTCAATTAATCTCACATTATTTTTGGTTTACTGAATTTCCCCTTTCAAAATTCATTCAGATTCTTATAGTTTGGGAAAACTGACTTATTTGTAGCTTAGGGAAATAATTTCTAGTATATTCCTGGGCAAATTATTAGCCTTAAAAGACTGCAAAACTTGTATTTTATATCTTTGGAGGTTGTATTTTAAGATCACACAGCCCCAAATCCCTTTTCGAGAATATTTGCATAACATAGAGTTACCGCATCATTGTATATTTGCAAAATGAATGAAAATTTGTAAACAGAAACCAAGACTCTTCTGCAAAGATAATGAGAACAGTAGACAGCTGCAAGCCTGGTCTCCCCAAAACTGGACTTGGGAGCAGGAGTACAGGTGCTGAGGGTAGAATTATTTTGCCTTAGGCCCAGGCTATCTACAGGAAATATTTCTAAATATTTACAGTAATCAAAGGGTAGTACGCTTAGATGTCTTCCTGACAACCATCCGGACATCCTTCCAGACAAAGTCGAAACAGTTGTCTAAGGCTCAGGCAAACCACAGATGGTGGGCTGGCCCAAAGCGCAGGCAAGCCGCTGCCCAGGGCTAGCCCCAGGCTCAGGCAAGCTGTGGATGGTGGCTGCCATTGCGAGGACCCAAGGCTCAAGCAATGAGGATCGGGCCAAGGCTCAGGCAAGCCAAAGTGGCTGTGAAGGACGAGTTTCAGGCGGCCTCATGGCCAGCAGAGGCGTGATGGGGGCCTTGCCTTTACCTGATCGCCACGGTCACCTCCCGCAGAAGGAGGCCAGACTGTGGCTTAGGCCTGCTTGCCTAAGCCATCAATAGGACATCCCCTGAGGGCTCCCCAACTGTGAGAAAGGGCAGGCTGGGCCGAGGGGCCCCCGACCCCCACAACAGTGCACAAATTTTTCTTTGCACCAGGCCTCTAGTATAAATAAATAGGACCAACTAAAACTCTGTCTGCCTTTTATTATCAGCATGCTGATTCTAAACATCATCAGCTACAAAACATTTCTTGCCACTTGGACAGAGCACACCTGTGACCCTGCCCCCTCCCTTTTTGATACAGTGCCTGTGTTGCTGAGATTTGTAGCTTAGCGTGTTGTCTCATTATCTTTAATCCCATTATCTTGGGACCTCATGCATTTGTTTCTTTGTATGTATTTGCTTTAGTGTATTTCTCTTAAAATAATTTCTGTCTTTCAAGCCAATAAACCCCCTGGTTTTATTTTTGTTTAAGGATTAGGCTATAGAATCTTCTTGTTTCTGTATATCATTGCTGAATCTTTTGATTTCCATGAACAAGCTGGTAAGTCACACTACTTTAGGCCCCGAAGGTGATTTTATTTTCATGATTTCAGAGTATGCAATACAGGACCCTGGGTGTCATCAGAACCTCTTTTTATGTTTGTCCTGGGTGTATCTGCTTCATTTTTCACTGTCTGACTTTGTCTGTATTTGGGCTGTTTCCCATTACATATTGTAACATCTGGGGGTGTTTTCAATTCTGCATGTTAATATCACCTGGGGAGTTTTTTTTAAAAGTCCATTCATCTCTAGATAATCACAATTAGTTCAATGTAGGTGAAGAGGCATATAGACACTCACTGTACTCTTTCAACTTCTCAGTAGTAATGAAATTATTAAAAATACAAAGATTTAGGGAAAAATCTTAGTGTCTGTGCCTTACTGCCAGAAAATCAGATTCAGTGGGCCTGGAGTAAAGTTCAGACTGGTCTTTTTTTAAAAAAATATATTTTATTGATATTTTACAGAGAGGAAGGAAGAGGGACAGAGTTAGAAACATCAATGAGAGAGAAACATCAATCAGCTGCCTCTTGCACACCCCCTACTAGGGATGTGCCTGCAACCAAGATACATGCCCTTGACCGGAATCAAACCCGGGACCCTTCAGTCCACAGACTGATGCTCTATCCACCGAGCCAAACATTTTTTTAAAATGTTCTTCTGGGAATCCTCATGTGCAAGGTTGGAAATTGCTGCTATGGGATGCTATCTTTGTCAGCTTCCCTAGAAGAGAGTGGGTCCTTCATTTTTCTTCTTCTTGTCAAAATTTAAAAATTCCTGGATTGAGGAGTGGGGCTCAGCTTCCCTCCCCTAACCCAGTCAGCAATGGCTGTGTGCACAGAATGTAAGGTAGATAAGCATTTTCCAGATACGTGAGGGTAGGTTTGGGGACAGCTAGGTAATAATAATGATGATAATAATAATAATAATAGTTGTTCAGTGAATTCCTCCAGTGGAAATGCAAATTGAGTCCTGAACTGCTAAATCTGAGGACATATGGCCAAAAAAGCTAGAGCCATTATTTCTTACCATAGCAATGTTTCAAATTATGTCATTCTTTGAAAACAATGAAATGATGGAAAATTATTCTTTGTCAGTTTGAAAGTTGTGTATAGAAAAATACAAATTAAATATATTTGATAACAAAAATAAAAAGTTTGTTCATTTCTACATGGGCCTTACAAATTGTTATGCATTAAATAATATATATTAATAAATACCATTAAGGAAGGTCATTCCTAGGCCTAATGTTCCAATTGTAGCAAGTATACATTTAATTCCATAGTACATCTGATCTTTAAAATTTTCATATCCATAAAGCAATTCTCTGGATCAGTTAGGCTCTGAGTTACTCTACTCTCTACCCCATAGTCTTTCAGGAGATTCTATTGCAGTCTTGTCTTTGAAGGGGCTGCCTCATGCCAAGGGTCTGGCAACAATTCTGAGAGTCCTATACAGTCTAAAATTGTCTTGTAGCTAAAGAGAGTGGCACTCTTTCTTCTACACAAACTTGGACATAGAGCCTTTTGTGATGGTCCCTAGTGCCAGGAACCTCAAATTTCCAGTCCTCCTTGCGCCCTGAGTCACCCACAGAAGGTCCTGTTACCTCTAGGGGCATTGGGTTGCCGATGACCAGGATGTCTGTGCTTCAGTTGGATGGTTTTAGTGGGGGAAACTCGACATGCATAACACTGATGCACAAGGGCTGAATGGTGACAAGTTTCCAGCTGGTTCTGAAAGGAGAACTGGCCTTCCTGAAGCAAAAACTGAACTTTGGGAGCGAGAAAGGCTCTGTGATTTCTGAAGGAATCAGCGCAGGAAAAGAGAGGGAAAAGAATGTATGGAGGTGGATGAGAAGTTTTCAAGTCCCTGGGAAGTAGAGGCTGGACCTGGCCCAGATAGTCTTTTCTTATTGAGATGTTAAATAATTTGTGTGATCTCTGTGGATCTGGTTAGTAGAGAGGAGAGTGGGGCACAGACATTTCATTGTGGGCCAAGTGAGTCCAAACCCTGAGGCCCAAAGGCCAGCATTGATTGTTCATCTCAGAAAGGAACTAGTGTAGAGGGAGGCTTACTTTGCATGCCTCTCTCCTGATGTTGATGTCAGAATATCATCATTCCTGGGGAAAATGAAAGAGGAGAAGAGAGAGGAAGTGCTAAATTGGTCAAAAGCAACCTAGTTAAAACTGACAGTCAATGAGTTACCTTGCGTGGGAAAAATTATTATCATTGGATCAAATAAGGGATCTAGTGCAAATTTAATTTAGTTACAGTGCTAAAAACAGTTACATATGTTTCATGATTGTTAAATGTGTACTGCTACACTTAGGGTCTTTGGGTACTTGTCCGGAGTATAGACTAAGTACCAATTCTTCCTGCGTAGATTGATCCAGAGGCCAGCTTCATCCGGCCAGCGTGGCTCAATGATTGTGCACCAACCTATAAACCATGAGGTCAGGGTTGATTCCCAGTCAGGGCACATGCCCAAGTTGTGGGCATGATCTCCAGTGGGGGTTGTGCAAGAGGCAGCCTATCAATAGTTCTCTCTCATCATTAATGTTTCTACCGCTTTCCCTCTCCCTTCCTCTCTGAAATAAATAAAAATATAATTAATTTTTTTTTAAAAAGAAGGCCAGCTTGCCTCCAAAATGCTGGCTGTGCCTGAGAACCTCTGTCCCTCTCACCCCAGCCCTGTGTGTCTTGGTCTCCATGACTGCAGTCTTCTTTCTAGAATCTTATGTCATGAAAACCATTACAAAACTTACATGGTGCAAAAGTCTCTTCCTGCCAAATTGCAAAGTTCCCTTTGCATAGACACATTGACACCTTGACCATTCACTCATTCATTTAACATTGAGAATGAGAGTAAATTAACAATGTTTTCACACATTCAAAGATTAAGAAAATTTGCCATCAAGAAGTCTTCATTAAGCGAAGTTTGAAAGGGTATAGCCCAACAAGAAGTAAAGTGAATATAGAGAGAAGGTATGAACTACAAGAAAGAATGTAAAATGTAAAGAGCCAAAGGACAAATGGTGTCCTTTTTTCAGTTGATCTGGATGGAAAATTTCTTTCAGGCTTAAGAATTAGATAGTTTATTATTTTTATATTGTTTTAATTTTTTGTTTTTGAATATCAACTTGGGGGTATTTTTCTTTTTCTATTTACATTGGAAAATAATCACTAACTGCTCTTTCATATATATGAGTGATGAATAATGATTTTCACATATGTAACATAAATGAGAGAATACCAAAAGTCAAATGAGACAAAGTTCACAAAAATATCATAAAACTATTTCAAAAGTAATCTGAAACTCCAGTGTGCGGTCTAATGAAAAGTATGTCTGGTTGAATACCTATGCATGCTTTAGTTTGGTTATTAAGGTGTTGAGTCAAGAGGTCCACATTATTAATCTCTTTCCTGCTGTGCTCATCACAGGGAAGCCATTTAGGCTTTCTCACTTTAATATTCTCATTTTGTGAAATGGAATAGAGTTATTACTCATCAATGAATATAATTATGAGGACTTATGCTACATAAATATTCAAATTTAATTATTTTATGGACATACACAGGTAGAAATTATTCTTATGCGAAGAGCTGTCAGATATTTTCATCTTATAACAGTTACTTATAACCATTATACATATATTTTTTATGCTAGGCTCTTTTACGTCTGAGTCTTCACTCATGGGAATAATGTAGTTCCAAGATGCTTATGCAGAGTATTAAGCATTACAGCCCAATGTGCTCCACAGTTGATCAGTTATGGATAATAAGAAGATTTTAATAGTAAAAAAAAATGCTGGAGTCCATTGAAATGTGAACAATGATAGAAATGCTCTGGGAGAAAATTTGCATTAATGGAAATACATAAATCTTGAAATTTTTCCATCTAAATGCATTCTAAATATCAGCTTGGCTATCTCATTTATTTTTCTTCATTTCAAAACTTATTCTCCAGTATTTCCTTTTTCCAAGTTCACACAGAAACTTAGTGTAGAGCAGTGATCAGCAAACTCATTAGTCAACAGAGCCAAGTATTAATAGTACAATGATTGAAATTTCTTTTGAAAGACAGATTTTTTAAACTTAAACTTCTTCTAATACCACTTCTTCAAAATAGACTCACCCAGGCCGTGATATTTTGTGGAAGAGCCACACCCAAGGGGCCAAAGAGCTGCATGTGCCTCACGAGCCGCAGTTTGCTGACCACTGGTCTAGGGACATCAACATCATCTTTTTCTCTGCTTCCTTTTCACATATGCTTCACTCCCTAAACTTCTGCTTATTCTTATTCTTTCTGAGATATATATATATATATATATATATATATATATATATATATATAAAGGAAGGAGCGATAGACACATCCATGATGAGAGAGAATCATTGATTGGCTGCCTCCTGCATGCCTCACACTGGGGATCAAGCCCAAAGCTCAGGCATGTGCCTTGACCCATAATCAAACCCTGACCTCCTGGTTCATAGGTCAACGTTCAAGCACTGAGCCACGCAGGCCCGGCCAAACCTGACTTTTAATAGTATCCTGCTCTTCACTCCTTTCTCTTACTCGTTTGGTCATGAGATTTTCTGAATCCATCTTGCCATTGCTGTGGTTCCAAACCTCATTGTTGTTCACCTGGACTAAGGAACGGCATCTTCCCTGGCTTTCTGGCTCTTGTCTCTGCCTTCTGACCTCTGTTGGCACTATTGGCAGACTAATCTTTCTAACATAAAATGCTGTCATTTGATGGGTCCTTGTTTTCCATGGAAGAATCCTATTGCTTTACCATGACACAGAACATGCCTCACTTTGGCATCAATGTACTCTCCTATCACATACTTGGTGCTTCAACTTAATGACCTTCTCAGTCATCCCTGAACACACCTGGATGTTTCATGCTCCCTGCTCTAGACCTTCTGTTTCTCTGCTTGGAATACAGTTTTTTCTTCCATCTAGCAATGTCCTCACCAAATGCCACCTTATTTGTGACATTTCCCTAAACCTGCTTACATTTCTAAAGTATCTTATGTATACCTCCAGGAGGATACTTGTGACATTATGCCATTTATGTTATCTGTTTTTCTCAATTATTCTGTATATTCCTAAAGGGCTAGAACATGTTTTATTTGTCTTCATAACCATTTCTAGAGCCTAAATTTTAATTGCATGAAACAGGCCCAAGGTATGTCAATGATTTTTTTGAGTGAATGAATGAATAAAGAACTAAAGCCCAGAGAATTAAGTATCTTGGCAAATGTCATTAAAAGGATCATGACAGAATTGGGGGAAGAACACATGTTTCATTACATGCTCTGTACCTACTGTCCACAATGCTTATTTTTCTAATTGAAAATCTAATTATTTATACAAAAAACAGAGGCCTGATGCACAAAATGTGTGCAAGGAACTTGTTCCCCACCACCACAGCTTCATCCAGAAAGTTGTCTGGTCTTATTAGCATATTATGCTTTCATTACTATAGATAAACTATAGAGAGAGGAACATGTGAAAAAAATATCTTACCCTTTTGTACAATTTGCTAACATTTTGATGTCTTTCCAGTGTTATTCATATTTCTTTTAGAAAAAAATACTTGGAAATTTAAAAAGCCTCAAGTATAAATACGACAATAACAAATTATTATCCATTTCTACCTCTAGAATTATCTCCTGTTAACATATTTGTTTCCATGCTATTTATTGTTCACTTCTTCCTTTTTAAACCACTCTTTTGTATTGGTAGAAATAATACATGCTTATTAAAGAATTCAAAGAGAGCAGAAATTTTAAAAGATAGAAGTAAAAGAAATTATTCCCAATTTTTCTACATAGCAAGAACCATTGTTAGTGATTAAATATTATTCCAGATATTTTTCTGTGTATATTTGCTTATAGTAAGAACATGATAGATTTATTAATAGACATAAAGAAAAGCAGAAAGTAACACAATTATAAAGAGCTGATTCTACTACATTTGTTATTTCAAATGAAAGCTAATAAATTTAATTTTATTTAAATTAAGTGGAGAAAAAAGAAACAAGTGAAACCTAAGGGATTTTTCCTCCTTCATAATAATCTCTAGGTCTATTATTTTCTAGGCATTTCTAATGCCTAAGAGAAAGATTGTGAAATATATTGAGGATGGAAACAATGATATTTTTAAAAATCCTTGTTATTTGAGGCAGTGTGGATGAATTCCCTACTAGAAAGATGAAGTTTTAGTGCCCCTTGTGTTTTTGTTTTCCATTTTCCTTTCATTACTTACTTTTTAACAGTTACCTTTTACTTTGATATTGACTTTTGTTCCCTTCTGAATTTCAGGGAAATGTTCTCACATCATATTTGAATATGATTGCTTTATTTTGGCTACACTTAATGTGCACTCTTCTTCAGGGACTGTAATTGTTCTTGCTTAGATTATCTTCCTCTGTCTCCATTATTACCTCCTCTCTATTTGCATTCTCTTCTACTTTCTTATAATAATGTCTGCTTCATTGGCTCCAGTCTTTCTTTTTGATTGATACTTTCCCAGTTGCCTCTTCAGTTGTCTGAAGTCCCTAATTTATTAATTTTATAATATTACTTTGATTTTTGAGGTTGTATCTCAATTGGTTATTTTTGTCATTTTTTTTTTCTTGAAGTTCATGTATAATTAAAAAAATCATTCTATGGTAACTTGTTATATGGCTTGAACTAATTGTGTGTGTGTGTGTGTGTGTGTGTGTGTGTGTGTGTGTGTGTGTGTGATATTACCTTTTATGTTGGCCTTTTGGCCATCTTTCATAAGCTCTGCACCTTTGTGGTTTCCTTAAAGACTGATTCTTGATAATTTCTTGAAAAAGATTAAGCTGAGAAGAATAAACTGAAGAGAACTTAATGAAGAAGTTCTTTATAGAGGTGCAGGCTAGCCAACAGGAGATGATGGGGAGCCAGGGGTCTAGCAAGAGTCTATTCCTAGACTTCAAGAGGCAAGAGGAGGAAAACACTGGATCCTGGTTCACACTGTAGCCTGAAAGAGAGAATGCCCAACAGGAACCATTCCCAGAAGAGAGCTATCACTGGGGATGGTGACCACAGATGGAGGTAAAAAGGGGGACACATACTTTCCATGTCCCTATTCTCTCCCACTTCTCTAATCTGTTCATGATTTCCATTGGAATAATCCAGATAAAAACTAGAAGCATGTGCAGAAGTTGGCTGCAGAGGTGGTCTCAGCTCTGTCCCTGAGATTTGGTTAAATGCCTCGAACTAAAATTGACTCAGTTTTTTGGGTGGTCTGCTAATAGCAGATGTCCTTGAGCTCTGGTTTGTTTCTCTGATGAAGGATCACTCTGGAGTCATTATTTCCATCAGAGAAAAACAGTCTCCATTCCTTTCCCCATTTATAGTATGTTTCCAACCTCAACTTGAAAAATTATCTAGGAAGAAGAGGAAAAACAAAAGGATCCTCACATTTTGCTTCTCTTTAGATTTTGTGGCATTAATGAGATTTCTGGGGAAAATTTCTACTCTATCATTTGACTAAAAGGGGGAAAAGGAAAGGAGAAGGAAGTTTAGAAGATGTGCTTTGCTTCTACAGTTACTTCAACATTTTCAATTCCTTTTCTTCAACAGTTTTGAAGTTATTCCCTTAAGTCCTGCCCATTTTCTCATGCTGTTGCAATTAGTAAAAATTTTGCTGATTGTCAATATTTGTTATTTCAAATAAAAGTTAATAAATTTAATTTTATTTAAATTAAATTTAGTGTTGAGCAAAATATTCTATGATTCATTTCCGATCAAGCATCTTACCTGAGAAATCCCATCAATATTTTTCTATGGATGTGTATATTTTTCAAAATATCTTAATGACTGTTTTTTCCACTAATATTATAAAATTATAATATAATATACTGCTACATCATACAGATACATTATCAGCACTCTTCATAAATGTCCTTTTAATGTCTGTGCAATTTTTTAGATGTTCACTCAAAGATATGTTTTTTTTTATTTTAGAGAAAAAGGGAAACGGAAAAAGAGAGAAATATCAGCGTGAGAGAGAAATATCAATCAGTTGCCTGCTATATACAAGCCAACTGGGGATCTAACCCATAACCTGCATGTGGGCTCTGACCAGGAATCGAACTCACAACCATTTGGTGCACTGGACAATGCTCCAACCAACTGAGCCACAGCTGTGCACTTTTAAATATAGATTTATCATTCTTCTATCCTTTTTAATTGGCATCTATTTTGTTTTCATATGGATATCTTTACTACTTTATATGTAAGTGAAATCAGCAAGCCAAGCTTTTCTGTGCTTTAAGATTCCTAGAAGATAGAGTCCCAGAAGTGCTGCAGTGCTGCAATAGTTGGGACTTACCTGCTTCTTTCAAGTTCATTTCCAAATATTGTAAGCTTTAACAGTATTTTAAATTTGTCCTGGCTGCCTCTGACTATGAGTTTAGATTTATTCTCTCTAGGTTTGGTGGTGACTCATGAGGTGGGTGATTCTCAGGTGCCATCTGCACATGCTCATTGCTATTTACCTCCCAGATGTGAAGAATCACCGTTTCTCAGTACTGCTTGAAACCTGCATGCAGAAAGGAAATTATCTAATTCAAAGGAGGTTTTAGAGGAACTGGCCAAGGCTCAGGGGAACCAAAGAAAATACTTTAAAGTTTCAAAAAACCTAGGCTTTCAGAGAAAAGTGAGGGTTTATTTAAACACATGAGAAGGTAGCTCTGTGGGTGTGATTTGGAACATGGAGAATCATCTTTGCTCTCAAGAATTTGGCCTGTTGACATAAGTCAGTACCTAACTTTCTACTGTTGGAGAGGTTACCTCTGGAAAAATCTCTGTTAAACTGTACACTCACCTGGGATTACTAAAATTATATATATATATACACACATACACACACACATATATATACATATACATATATATATACACACACACACACTTCAACAGCTCATAGCTCAATTTTGAAAATAAAATGAATTTTAATAAATACTGCCTTTATAATTATTCAAAGTATGTGTATCCATTTTTGGAGCACTATATATGCTCCCAAAAATATACTATGTATTTTTTTTCCTAGACATAGTGATCTGCAATTTTACTTTCCAGTGAGTACAGAAATGAAGACTGAAGATGGGGACAGAATGATGTAATTAAAAGAGCTCTAGATAGGAGTCCAAAGATAGTCAGGTTTTCCAATAACTTGGGATGTGACCTTGGAGAAGTCACTTACTAGTTGGATAATTTCCTCTTTGATAAAAAAATGGAAAATGACAACTTCCTTTTCTACCTCATAAATTTTGTGATGTCAAGGTAAAAGTTATATGTGAACATGTCCTACAAATATGAACGCCATGTAAAAATCAGCCCTTTCTTATTTTAGAAAAGCCATATGACACAATGAAAAAAATTACAAACCTGTGTTCAAATCACAAATATGCCACTTAGTACCTGTGAAGTTGGGCAGGGTCAACTTTTATTTTAGAAAATTATAGAAGTCACTTCAGTTGTACAGAATTACTTGATGGCATTAGAAGAGTTAATATATACATAGTACCAGACACACAGTAAACAAACAATAGCTATTTGTTTTATTCTCTTCTCTTCCATAATGTCTGCATTCAGGCAGGAGAAATGGGACTGGTCATTGACTAGAGGTGAAACAGAGGGATGGTTAAATGATAGACGTTATGGGATATTTCACCCCTGAGATCATCTGATGTGTATTCCCACAGTCTGTCTGGGAACCTTGATAGCATTTTGTGGAATTCACTGGGAGCCTCAGGAATTCATTACAAAACCTAATTATGCAAGTGGTAGCCTAAGATGTCTGCTGACAAAGCTGGCAATTGCAATACTCGCTGGTTGGCTGATAAAGTTCTTTCTGGAGTTTTGTTGACCTTTGTGAATGCTGTGATTGCGATCCCAATAATTTCTTTCTAATCAAGATTGAAGAGATCAAGTTGTAGAGTTTTTGTTTTTGGCTTTCTTTTTCCAAAATCGCCCTATACAACTGCTCTGGTCTCTGTCACTTGTGTGGGTTAATATATGTTTAAAGTAAGCAAATGTTTGCTCCGATGGGGCCATCCACAGAACACATTCCAGCATTCTGCTCACATTTACTACTGTGATTAACTAGTCATTACTCATAGGAAAGGAGCACAGGGGGAAGCCAGACATTATAAGCATATCATTTGGGCAGCTTCACCAAAAAGCTGCAGCTTTGCACTTCCTAGGGAACTACCAGCCTATGTCCTGAAAAATTCTGGGGGAAAGGGACTAGATGAAGGAAAGAGAGACACATGCCCAGTAAAGGTGGGGTGATGTGAAAAGCCACAGGCATCTTGTGGTTCAGACCATCTTCCCTGTCTCCAGGTTTGATTGACAGGAAGGTACTTGCCTGTGAATCAAACCTGGAGGCAGAGATGGTTTGCCAGAATAGGCATGGCCACTCCAAGCCCATGGAAAATTTGGGAATATATAATCTCCTAGACAAAGGAATTCTCTTTCTTGTTGCTCATAAATTCTCTTTTTTGTTGCTCTGGTTACTCTATACTCCTGGCTCATGGGTCTCTTTTGCTTCTGCTTCCTTGCATTTGCCTGTGCTCTCTCCATAGCAGGTGGTCCTTTGGACCCCACATGCAAGGCACTAATGGACTATACAGCTGGCAACATAAGCCTGATGCTGGAATAGACCCCTGCTCCTTGGAAAAGAAATTCTGGACGCTGGCTCTGATTTTAGCTTTACTGAAACCATAGCTTTACTGAAATCACATTCTTCTCTGACTGAGCAAAGGGAAATGGGACTTTGGAAACTCAGGGATTTAATTCCACGTTCTCCAGTGCAAGTCTTAGAAAATTTCGTTTCTTGAAATATTGCAAGAATGCTAGTCCCAGCAGCAAAAGGGGGAGAAGAGGCCTTCTCCTGTCCATTAACAATATATTATCTTTCTCTCCATTCTGTCTTTCATTAGTGAGACGTGCCAGTGGCCAGTCAACCACATGGCTTTAGGATGAAGGACTTTGACACAGGGTAGGAAGAAATTCTTCAAAATTAAATTGTGTCCAAAGATTAGGATTGTTTATTTGCTTTTAATCTGAAATTTGGGACTACTTCTTGGCATGTCTATTCCACTAGCTTTGACTCCTAGGGTCTGCAGGTCACTAGGGAATGAGCCTTATCCAAGTTCCCAATCCCCTGGGGCTGCTTCAGAAGCCCCATCACATTGTGACTTCCTAAGGGGGTAAGGAGACAGAGAAGTCATCCTTATTTGATGTGTAGCTGTTACGACATTGCTTGGAAATGGGGGTTCATTTTCTCTTTGCTGAAGAAACATAAATGAACACCTTGAGCACCTTTTTCAGATTTGGAAAGCAGACAACAAGAATGGAAGAATGTATTCTAGGTTGGATGGTTGGAGATAGCTGTTTGCAATCTGGCCATTATACTTTTTGCTGTTCCTTTTATAATGGAGGAGGGAGATGTAACTCAATTTTTAAAAAATCCCAACATTTTGTATTTGGCACATTTTAAATGTCAAAATTTTAGCACTGATATAAATACTACTTCTTGTTTGTGTGTGTGTGTGTGTGTGTGTGGTATTTTTTTTGGTGTGAATCACCTGAAGTAACCATTTTTTCAAGTTGTATGTTTTTTAGAAATTAGCCTTTTCTAAAGTGAATGTCTGTAATGAATGTTTTGGCTTGGGCTACATGAAACCAACATATTCAAACATTTTTTTGAGAGGGAAGTTACACTCCAGCTACCCCTGCATTTTAGAAAGGTGTGGGCTGACTGGGGAAGATGGTCTGACCACTAGAGGTCTATGGCTTTTCACATCAAAATGGGGTGAAGGTTCTGGAGGCTGGTGGATGGAGGGAGCGGTCACAATATTCAATTTGTGCTACTATTTTGCCACCATAGCCTTTTGTTGTATTTAAACTTTCTGCTTTCACAGAATTGGAAAAAGAGCGTATGTGAGAAAGGCTTAAGATGAACAAATCTGGAATAAAAATGGTTCTATTTAAGTTCAGATTAAACTATGCCATTTTCTATAAATAGCAATCAGTTTCATAAGCAAGATACAAAAAGTCAGCTTTATAAAAGGTTATTTCTGGTTAAAATAATTGCAAAAACGTTAAAATTGCTCTAATAATTAGAGTCACACTAGTGCTGAACCTTGGAGAAATATAGCATTCTAAGTTCTGGTTCTAGTTCTTCTATATCTACGAAAAGGTAGACCTGGATTGTAAAAAAATGTTAAAAAATTCTGGGCCCTACATAGCAGCATAACTATCAAAACAGGCCATTCTATACAGCCTGGTGAAGATCATTACCACATAAAACACAAAATACTTATTTTGTCAAAAACAGACACATAATTTTAGTAATAATCAAAAAGCATTTTACTAAAAATTAAAACTTCAACTATAATTATAATTTAAAACAAAATGAAAATAAAATAAGCAAATATTTTTAATGCAATATTTTAAACAGAATGGTTTTCATCTTGATTTGTCAACCTTAAAAATAATTCAATGCCTCCTCCTTAAAAAATCTATTAAGTTTGGGCTGAGTAGTGCTAACTCTGAGTTTGTTGTCTTAACTCATTCCTTAAATCATTTTTAAAAAATTGTTAAGGCTAAGAGGGAGGACATTGTGTAGGATGAGAATTTTAATATAAAGTTCATGCAATTCAAAAAAACAGACTCAGGCTCAGATTTTATGTGAATTATATCAACAATTCACCATCAGGGTGTTTTTTTTTTCATCTTTGATGATTTTACCCAAATCAGTAACTACTTCAGTGATGATTTTGCTATGTTACATTTAATGATTGATTTGTATCCTGGAAAGTCCATCTATTAAATGACAGATTGAAATAAAGGATGCAAATATGACTGCAATTTACTTAAAATTGTATGGCCATTTGGGTTGCTACTAAATTCTTTAAAAGTGATGATCAACAAAGTAATCCTTTTGCTTAAAGAGTTGTAGACCTTGAGAAGCCTGAACTGACAATGATCTAAATCAGATAATATAAAATATTTCAAATAATCATTAGATTTCAATGGAATTTCAGCTAGGCAAGTATTTCAATGTAAGAAACATGATTTAAAAAATACATTTTGCCTTAATCTTTAAAATAATGGCATTGTTTGCTATAGTATTATGCATGGTTGGGATAAAGACTATTCTCTTTTGGCTAAAAATGGTCACATAGCAAATGTGAATCATTGCTAAGCCCCTGACCTTTATTGACGCCCAAGTCTTTAGACTCCTTCCATCTAAAAGCAAAGAAACAGAGCCCTGGCCAGTGTTGCTCAGTGGCTTGAGCTTCAGCCTGCACATCGAGGGTCTTGGGTTTGATTCCAGTCAAGGTCGCATACCTGGGTTGCAAGTTTGCACCCCCTCCACACACACCCTGGCTGTGTGTGTGAGGCAAACAGTCAATGTATCTCTCTCGCATTGATGTTTCTCTCTCCTTTATCTCTCTCCCCCCACATTCCCTTTCACTCTCTAAAAATTAATGGGGGAAAAAATATCCTCACTCCTCTGGTGAAGGTTAAAAAATGGCAATAATAAAAGCAAAGAAGCAGCAAATACCTTTCAAAGAAGATCTCAATCAGGATGAAAAATATTAAAATAATTAAAGTTTAGAATTGTAATTTTTAGCTTATGTGAGTCCTCTATAGAGAATAGACCTGATACAAATTGTCAGCTCTTCCCAACCACCTTCCCTCTTGCTTTCCTTTCCGCTCTCTTTATTGAGTGTTTGCCCACTATGTGTACACCACTCTTCCAGGGACCAAGGAACCATTTTGACATCAGTTATGGCAGAAAGAAGTTGTGACCTACTTATGAAACACAGCTCCAGGATTAGGTGGGAATAAGGATAATAGGCCAAGGCTGGTGCTTAATCTCCTTCAAAATATATTTCTAGGCTGAGTTTGCACATAGGAATTCCAACTCACGTTCCACCGTAGCCACCCACATGTTTCTCAGCCCTGCCTAACCCAGAGAGTGAGCCATCTTTCCCGTTCCCTGGACATGGGCTGTTATTCATTACACCTGGGCAGGTAGCTTTCTTTGGAGACATTCCCGCATGAGGCATCACATGCAAGCCAGCAGCAGAGGCTGGGAGTTATCTCAGTGATTGCTTGCACCTCCCAGTGCCAGCTGGTGCTCACACATGCAGCCTCCTGGTGAAGTCAATGGATGGGAAACCACAGGGAGGCCACCTCTAGGGCAGGGGCTTCTGAGTAGACAGCACTAAGGACAGAACCCCATCTGAAAGGCTGAATGGATCTGCAGTGGCATGGAATTTTGAAAGCTTCATATTGGAAACCTTTTGCCTTTGTGTTTATTTTTATAGAAGCGACAAAGACAGCTGCATTGAAGACAATGACTCATACATTTTTGCTGTTCTGCTTAGTGTTTCTTTTGCCCACAGAGTCCTGCAGGACATTATGCCAGGTAAGAGAACGAAGGTGGTGGGATGGAATGGTGGGGAGAAGCAAATGGAAACCAAAAACGCAGCTCTATGTTATCTGAACTGAAGTGTAGAGAGATGGTGGTAGAATGGTTCAGCCAAATGAAATTGCAGTTGCAACTATATGTGTACAAAACCCATTTTAACCAAAGTTCCACCAACTTTTCCTATAAGTTCCTGAGATACAAATGATTTGGAGGTGATAATCTCTTCTTTCTATATCCTTTGATGATGAAGTTTTCAGTTGCTTGTAACTAGGGCCACTTCCTCAGAGACACTTGAAAATGTAGGTGTGGTGAAGGTTACACTGACTGAGAGAGATAGTTAATGGCATTTAGTGTGGGCAGAACCTAGGAATGGTCCGGCACATTGAAGCATTGTCCCACCCCAAATGGCATCTCCTTTGAGAAACCTGATAGTGACCACCATGGATGGGCTGGAAGGAGTAAAGGGCAACTCAGGTAGTCAAAGGCTAATCAAAATCTAACTGAGATGGAGTTTGTAGCGATGTACTTATTTTCACTTTTGTGAGGCAGTGAGCCTGATGGCTCTCTCTGGAATATTTTTTATCATACTACAAGTCATTTTAATTTACCTATTAGTTATTTGTTTAAAATAAGGTATGGAGAATCATTGAGAAAGAGAGAGAAAAAAAACAACATAAAAATAGTTTGAGCTTCTTGAGAAGAGAACTTTATTATTGGGCCACAAGATCTGAAAGAGAGCTTTGAGATCAACTGGTGAAACTACACTCCCTTATTTTATCAATGATGTGGAATGTGACTTGCTTGAGGTTATATACCTACTAATCTAAAGAGCCAAGCCCAGGACCCTTGTCTTCAGATTCTTAGTTTCTTGATCTTTCCATTTTAATATGTACTTACTTTTTTAAAAAAGCAAAAGTATGGAAATTTATTATACACAGCTACGAACTCCCCACATGGGGAGGAGGCCCAAGAATGGGTTGACCTTCATATGTGCTTTCTTGAGAAGAGCCTCGTTAGGAAAGAATAACTAAAAATTCTTTCTAAGAGTTCCAAATGATATTTACTTTCCTCTCTAAGTAGTTTGTCCTTGGATGGGAATTTTCTCCATGACTCCTCTTCTCCCAACACTGAGCTGGTGCCTAGTTTCTGGGAGAGATTAGAGATTCTTCAGAAATACCTTTTCTAGAAGGCATCCCAATACCCCACAGTGAGGTACTATTTTATCCCTTCATTTTCTCTTCCTCATTTTCCTACAAGACAGAACTTGAAGAATAATCAGAGTTTCAGAGGTTAGCTTTGTTTTCTTTATTATTGGGGATCACCTTATCAGGAATATCCCATCCTTTTATTCCTACTAAACAAGTTGCTGGATGCTACTCATCTCCTGACCTGACTACTAACTCAGGCAGCTCCACAGGTTTAACAGGTGGCAGGTTTTGAAGTGTGGTTTGTTTATTTCCCAATATTGTGTTGACAATGGTTGGTATCTGAAGCTAACATAGGTCCTATTCAATGTCATCCAAGAAATAAAATGACCAGGAACTGTGCATGGCTATGCTTTGACAAATTAACTTGGAAGAAGTGAATCAGGTCCTTCTCTTAAGAAGGCAGTTTCCAGAATTCTTTGTAAACAGCACAGTGCAACCTTGTGCCCACACATCTGATTACTTCTCTGTAGTCTGTTTAATGGGTCAAGTATTATCAAGAATTATCGACTTTTATGTGCTTTCTTGTGGCATATTAGAGATCTTGACTCTCTCAAGATGAGCTTATGGCATCTTGAGATGCTTATACTTTCATACACCTTTACTCTGCCTTCTCCACTTGGACATGGGCTGACTTGATGGGGAAAGCATATTGTAGGAGTAGAAGAACCAAGTTCTAGTCCCAGTTCTAAGAGGAATGCCCTAGATAGCCCTGTGCAAGTCATCTAATCTATCAAAGACTCACTTTCCTTATTAGTTCAATAGGGGGTTGGACTGGTTGATCAGTAAGATCTTTCAAAACTCCAAAAATATTATTGTAATGTTTGTTTAGTGAAAGGCCTTTAGCTCTTCCATGTATATACTAAAACTTTCTCTTGATTATGAAATGAGAAGTCATCTTAAATCAGTATTTTGAAGGATTTGTATTCCATGAATCAGAGATACCTTCCTCACTTTGGACAGACCTGAAATGCTCAATTCAGATTTTCAATAAATTCTCATTTGGCAGAGAAAACATAAGATTCAGCTTTGTTTTCTGATATCATAGAGAGAAATAATGTTGTGAAGAAGAAAGGGATAAGAACTTCAAGTGTTAGTCACACAGTTAAGTCATTATATTTCCAGTTCCTTCCCAATGGTTGAGATCTATGAATGCAGGTCAGAATAATTGTACCAGGGCTTTTTCCAGGTCCTAGAGGGAAAACTTCTGGCCAAGAAACAGAGATATTTAGATTCATTCTCCAAATACACTGACATGCATGTACATATATGTCAGTATATTCAGATGTATTAATATGTATGTATATTTATATGTATTGATCTAGCTACTTAGGGGGATGTGAAGCACAATTCACAACCCATGCTATGTTCTTAAGGAACTTAAAATTTCATTTAGAAAATAATAAGTGTATATAAAAATTATTAGATAGTATTATAACAGGTCAGGTGAGTAGGTGCCAAGTATCGAACGAGTAGTATGGGTAATAAATTTTATAGGAGCGAGAGAGGAAGAGATGTACCATCTAGAACTAGATTGGGAAAGACTTATTGAAGGAGGCAAACTTGAGCTTCATATGTAATAGCCATTCCCTCAGTCCATTTTCAGATAATAATAATGATAGCTAAATCTTAAATACCACTTACAAACATTCAAGGCCCAGTTCTAAGTGTTTTTCATACATGATCTCATTTATTCTTCATAAAAATCATCTGAGGCAAGATTGTGAAATTGTAGTACTATAATTCTTACCCTGCTTTACGGATGAGGAAAGTAAAACTCAGAGAGATGAACTTTCTCAGGACCTCAAGTGACAGTGTTGGGATTTGAACCCAATGTTCTGTTCCCAGAGTCACCCATTGACCACAAAGTAACACTGCTGCTCAGTGAAGGGTATAATGTCATACAGATTGATGATAAAGGAAGGGCTTCTAATCAGGAGAAGTGGGAATGCTTATGGTACAAGGAAGCCAGTGGGGGAACCACTCCTAAAAAAAGAATATAAAATAACAAATACAAAATTTAAGGAAAAGTGAATATTTAATTAGAATGAGAAAAGGAATCATAACAAACTTCAAATTTGGAATTATTACTCAGCATTATTCAATAATAAATTCAATAAGATGATAATATTTTTATTAATGTACTATCCATATATATGTTCCAATTTTTTGGCTGCATACTTGTATATCAATAATTATTTATATTTTTTATAGAGAGACTTGATTATCCAGTCTTTCCTCTAGCATTGCTGATTAACTTTATTATTCTAGTTTAGAAAAATAGCTTTTAGGTTCTAGATTCATTATTTGTAATGCCATGTAAATATGTAGAACTGTTGTGAACTTTGGGAAAATCTCTAGCAAGTGTCTTTTGTATATGACCTACAAGGTTTCAGGGCTCTTAGTACTTGCTTGTTCTGTGACAAATTGTAAGTACTTCTAGCTAGAATTAATGCCACTTATGTGTTGATGTTCTCATTATCATGCAGAAATGGCTGCAAACTATAGAAGTACTATTAAGTTCAGGCTAAATGTATCCCCAACTCACTTCTACTTGTCCAGATTCCATAAGTAGGTACAAGCTCTCTAGTGCTTTTCAAAATGGGGGAATATAAACGGGGAATTTGGAGTGGCAAAAAATAATGGTCTGAGCAGATGCTGGTTAAACAGTGTTGCTTTTGACAATGTAATAAAACATAGGAGCATGTGAGCCCATTGCTAGATCCTCTCTCAGTGCTTCAAAGGGGACCATGCAGGCAATGAATTCTGAAGCTTAACCTTCATTAACTTCCTAGTAAATCCACCTCTGCTCATGATGCTCCTGGCTAGAATGTAGTTCATTCTTACTGGAGTGGAACAAGGGATTCTACTGAATAGCCATGGGAGAGATAGCTATCCAGGCTAAAGAGCAGATGAGATCAGGGGCCACATGTCATGGTCTCAGCTTTTGGTGGCATCCTGGTGTCACAGCTGGTGAAGATGTGGTTGCTGGCCTGTGACTAAAGTGAGTCATTGGGCTGGCTTCTCACCGATTGATTTTGATGCGAATTTTACTTTTCCTCTCTAGGCTGCCAGCAAAAGCAAGGATAAAGTGTCTGCCAAGCCACACGGTATGTTAGTAGCAATTACTAATGAAATGAAAATTTTACTGTCCATCTGTTATAATGAGGGCCATCCTTGGCCATGTCTTATGGACTGGCAGATGGAAATCCTTGATGGTTTGCATTGGGACTTCCTTTTTATATTTCTCATATAAAATGGCCGGAATCAGTTTGGCTCAGTGGATAGAGCATCGGCCTGCAGAGTGAAAGGTCTCAGGTTCGATTCCAGTCAAGGGCATGTATGTACCTTGGCTAGAGGATGTAAAAAATCAATAAAATATATTAAAAAAATACAATGTACCTTTGACTTCTGCTTCCCTCTCTTGCCAGCATCCTCTGCTCCATCCTGGTCTTAGAGTTATTTACTATAAATCCTTTGGATTAAGCTGACTCAGACTGGGGCAGTGACTAGCAGAGGTCTATGAGAACCCGTTGATGACATAACTGATTATAAAGTTCCAGAGTTGGGATGTTTCTTAGAGAACATCAGTTACAGTGGCTTCCAAACTGTCTCTTCCTGGAGGGGATTGAGGAGGTGCTCAGGGTGTTCCTGTGAGGTGTGAGGGACCTAGGGATTGACCCAAGGGCTCTTCCCACTCATTTCAACTGGGCCAGTTTCACTTTTAACTATTTTTTAAAGTAAGTTTTTATTGATTTCAGAGAGAGGAAGGGAGAGGGAGAGGGAGATAGAAATATTGATGAGAAAGAAACATTGATCAGCTGCCTTCTGCACACCCCCTACTGGGGATCGAGCCTGCAAACTGGGTATGTGCTCTGACAGAGAATGGAACCAGCGACCTCCTGGTGCATGGGATGACATTTAACCAACTGAGCCACACCAGCTCGGTTATTTTCTACATTTGAGTTCAGGATAAGATTTTGTTGGAAATAATAGTAATTTGTCACTGAAATATAGTGTGTCCCAAAGAAAGTATATACATACTTTGAATAATTATAAAGGCTGTGTTTATTAAAATACATTTCATTTTCAAAATGGAGGTATCAGCTATTATAGTGTGTATACATTTTTTGGGGACACCGTGTATATATATGACAGTCACTGATCTACTTCAATATTCCTCCACTTTACAAAGTCACCTGACACCCACAGGATTTATGTGCCTTCATGTGGCAACACTTTGAGCCCTGAATTCATATCTCTCCATTTGATGCTGATGCCTTTTATCTTCCCAGGTGCATGTGATGGGGTCTGTGTGGACAATTCCCACTGCAGTCAACTCTGCCCTCCAGATACTCCGGGAAATATGGGGTTTTTATGTAGGCAAAATAAATGGCACAAGATCACTGATACCTGCCAGACTCTTACTGCCTTCAATATCTTTGAGGTAAAAATTTATTTTCTCTCACATGCAAAGTGGAGCCTCAAATGAGCAATGCATGTTGCACTCAAGAGAGAGGGACAAAGTGGTAAGTAGAGGCTCTTGCAGCTGAATACATTAACATCTACCTGCTCTCTCTGTATATACTGGAATGGCATTTCTAACTTTAAGCATCTAAAAGTCTGTGCTCCAGTCTCCCACACCTTTCGTGACCCAAAGGAACCAGATTGCTTAGGCCGGAGCTAGAAGAGCTGTTTAGAATCATCAGAGTTTACTTCTCCACTTCCACTCAGCTCTTTAATATTCCAAAGCCCAGTTACTCAATGTGTCCTTCACTGACCAGCAGCATAGGGCATCTCTGTGAACTTTCAGATATGGGACAATTGGGCCCCATCCAGACCTGCTGAATCCAAATCTGCATTTTACCAAGACCTCCATGTGACTTCGGTGCTCAGTAAAGCACGAGAAGAGAGCTGAACCTGGAGGGAAGGATTTCATTGTCAAACAAAGGAACATATTTCCACATATACTTAAGTTATTACATATTTTAAAAGTCAAATTCTAGTAAATAAAATAAGGTCAAATGGCATTTCTTCTTCCTTTGTTTCTTTTTCTCCTCTTCTATCAGGAACATTACCTTTCTGAAGGTCAGCTCCTGATTCGTTCAGGGAGTCAATGTTTTGGCCTCTTTCATGTCCTGGCAACATTCCCATCCCCTGTTTTGGGGTATGGCCAGGGGAGGTAGTAGAAGCTATACCTGAAGTTCCCCAGACTTCAAAAGGCTGCCCATCCCTGACTTGAAGGCCCTGGGCAAAGTACACATGGAGACCCACATTCCGTATGTCCTAATATTTAAATGCTTTCGGTCAAATCTACAAACTGCTAACTAAATAAAGCAGATTCTGTCAGCCTCCAACTTTAGATTCCATCCTGCACCTCATGGGTGGTGAAAGGCCAAGGTCACACACATCCATAAGCCTGAACACAGGTGTCCCTTTGATACATCTTCAGCCTATAGGTGGCTTGGTTCATCCGTGGCAGCATAGACTTAGAGAAGGCCCTGGAAATGGGCTTGCTGTTGTCATGTGAAATAATCAGGTGTCTAGAAGCAGGGACATGGGTTCTGTGTAGGCCCATCTTCTAGGCCATGGATTCCTTGTCCTCCTGAAGGGGAAGTCAGGAGAAAGGGTTCCACTAAAGCAAGGTTTGACAATTTGGCAATTTTGTTCTGTAAAGAGCCAAATAGTAAATATTTTTGGCATTGTGAGTATTATAGTCTCTGTTGCAACTATTCAATTCGGCTATGGTAGTAAGAAAGCAGCTCAGTGAATGAGCAAGCTGAATCCCAACAAAAGTTCATTTACAAAAAAACTGACAGCAAACCTGTGGCTGTAGTTTGCTATGCCTGCTTAAAGTGTGGGACCCAAAACCTAATCTGTGGAGGAAATGTTGTTTATCACTACTTTCAGCCATTCTTCTCTCTTGGTGTTCCACTTGATTCATTCAAATCTAGGTCGGAATTTCTATTTTTTAAATATGTCTATGTCCTATTCTTTGCCTTTGGGAAGAATGAAAAGTAAGTTTAAATGGCACTGGAAATGTACCCATGTGCACGGTTTATGTACACAGAAGGGGTGTGGAGGAGTGTGCTAAGGATAACAATTGCTATTTGGATATAGGGGGTTCAGGAGGAGGCAGCTGTTCATACACCTTGATGTTGGGCAGGTGGTTCTACAGTAGATGAGACCTTAACAATATAAAATAGAAAAGCATTATGCAATATACAATTGTGTAATAAGGCTGTCCTACATTGTAATAAAGGTACTTTTACATTGAAAACAACAGTAACAAGATAAACTTTCTTTCTGCAATTTCTTAGGAGGATGTAAGTACAGTTCCAACATTTGGAAGTAGTATACACATAAATGAATATGCTGGGAAGTCTGAGACCATTGCAGATAAGTTGATGCGCAAGTGTCCACGGGATTTGTCCTGTGTCATTAAGAACATTCAGCGTTCTCCCCGGATACCAGGAAACATCGCTGTCATCGTGCAGCTACTACACAACATATCGACAATGCTGTCAACAGATGTGGATGAAGCAAAGATGCAAGTGAGTGGCCTTCAACACCCAGGAGAACATTTGTGGAGTGTGATTCTTTTAGGGGGGAGAATGGGAAAGGAACGCAGGTTTAGTTGAAGCTTTGGGGGGTTTGAGGAGACCATGTCTTTCACTCCAGTATTTCCAATACCTGTTAAATGTTTAAAATAAATCCTCATTGAAGAAAAAAATTAATGAGAAAAGTAGATACATACAATCAACAAGCATTTAAAGAGAGCACTTACCAAGTGCTGGATTGGACATTTAGGCAAGCTTTTTCAATGTTTACTTTGGCTACTGTGAATCTCTAAGAACGATTCTAAGTCCTGCAGAGAGGAAGACATTTATTTGTGAATCAGAACAGGTTGCTAAAATGGAAAATAACTGGGTGTCCAAAAAACAGTCAGATAGGTATGCTGCAAAAATGTGAAATGGAATTGGATATGCTTCCTCTTTTATTTGACCTTCAAAGTAGAGGATAAGAAAAAGGAGGTCCAGCCTTTGGGGTCACATTCCTGTACAATGCCCTGAACACAGTTGGGATTTAGTAGATATTAATTACATAGTGGGTGCTCTGGGCAGGGTACACAAATTGCTAGTGTCACCCAGATGTGAAGTGGAACAGATGATGGAAATGACCACGTTGACAGCTGTCCATTTGCCTGCCTCACAGGAAAGCATCACATAAGCAGGGGGAGGGAGCTCCCTTGTAGCTCTATCCTCCAACTCAAACTTGAGCGGCATGTGAGTCACCTGGGGATCTCGTTAAGATGCTCACTCTGATTCACAAGGTTTGGAGTAGGGCCTGAGATTCTGTATGTTTGAGAGGTTCCCAGGGCATGCCTGTTACTAGTTGAAGAACTACGCTTTATAAAAGTGAAAATTAAATATGGAACTGCCATTTGACCCAGTGATCCCATTTCTAGGAATATATCCCAAGAAACCTGCAACAACAATCAGAAAGAATATATGCACGCTTATGTTCATAGCATGGAGGGAACTGGAGAGCATTATGCTAAGTGAAATAAGCCAGTCAGACAAAGACAATTATCACATGATCTCACTCATATGTGGAATCTAATAAACAAAATAAACTGATGAACAAAATAGATCCAGAGACATAGAAACATAGAACAGACTACGGAATCTCAGAGGAAAGGCGGGGGAGGATGCGTGGGCAGATGGGAAGAGATCAACCAAAGAACTTGTATGCATACATGCATAACCAATGGACACAGACAATAGTGTTGTGAAAGTCTATGGTGGGCTAAAAGGGGTCAATGGAGGAAGAAGGGAGACGTATGTAATACTTTCAAAAGTAAAGATTTTTGTGTTTGTTTGTTTTTTAATGTCCTGGCAGATTCAGACAGTGGCTCAATACTAATGCTGGTTCTTCATTGACAGAGTTACAGCATCATGGCCAATCACATTCTTGACAGCAAAAGCATCTTAAACTGGACCTTCATCCCTGAGAAAAACAGCAGCTGTGTGCTGTTGCACTCAGTCAATAGCTTTGCAAGAAAGCTACTCCTAAATAAATATCCCATCGACATATCGGATGTCTTTATTCATACTATGTGCACCTCCATATCTGGAGATAACAGTGGAAAGAATTTAACTTTCTCAATGAGAGTGAATGACACCGGGAGTAGTGTCACTGGGAGGGTGTTGATCAGCAGAGATGAAGCCCAGAAGGTGCGCTCTCCTTCTCAGGTCGTCAGCATTGCATTTCCAACCCTTGGAGCCATTTTAGAAACCAGTCTTTTGGAAAAGGTCATTGTGAATGGACTTGTCCTGTCTGTCATTTTGCCCAAGGAACTTAAAAGAATCTCACTGGTTTTTGAAAAAATCAGGAATTCAGAGGACAGGAGGACACAGTGTGTTGGCTGGCACTCATTAGAGAGCAGATGGGACCAGCACGCCTGCCAAATGATTCAGGAAACTTCCCAGCAAGCTGTTTGCAAATGTAGGCCAAGCAAGTTGTTTACTTCCTTCTCCATTCTTATGTCACCACATACCTTGCGGAGTCCCATCCTGACTTACATCACATACATAGGCCTGGGCGTTTCTGTTTGCAGCTTGATCCTTTGCTTGTCCATCGAGGCCTTGGTCTGGAGCCGAGTGACGAAGACAGAAATCTCATATTTACGCCACTTGTGTATTGCTAACGTTGCGGCTACCTTGCTGATAGCTGATGTGTGGTTCATCGTAGCTTCCTTTCTTAGTGGCCCAAGGACACACCACAATGGATGTGTGGCTGCAACGTTTTTTGTTCATTTCTTTTACCTTTCGGTGTTTTTCTGGATGCTCGCTAAGGCACTTCTTATCCTCTATGGAATCCTGATTGTTTTTCATACACTGCCCAAGTCAGTCCTGGTGGCATCTCTCTTTTTAGTGGGATATGGTTGCCCTTTGGTCATTGCTGTTACTACAGTTGCTGCCACTGAGCCTGGGAAAGGCTACCTACGGCCTGAGGCCTGCTGGCTCAACTGGGACATGACCAAAGCCCTCCTGGCCTTTGTGGTCCCAGCTCTGGCCATTGTGGTAGTAAACCTGATTACGGTGACACTGGTGATTGTCAAAACCCGGCGAGCTACCATTGGCAGTTCCATGTTCCAGGAGGTGAGAGCCATCGTGAGAATCAGTAAGAATATTGCCATCCTCACACCACTGCTGGGCCTGACCTGGGGATTTGGAATAGCCACAGTCATCGACGATAGCTCCCTGGTCTTCCACATTCTCTTCTCCTTGCTTAATGCTTTCCAGGTAAGTCCAGATGCCTCTGACCACGCCAAAAGTGAGAGGATTTGGAAAGAATTTTTGTATTCAGGAGGATGTGTCATCGTATCTATACTAATCAAAGCATAGTATGCTAATTAGACTGGACAGCCGAATGACATTCCAAACATCATTCTGGATGCTATCCAGACAAAGCCACAGGGGCAGGGGATGAGGGAGAGGTGGTTAGAGGTGATCAGGCAGGCAGGCAGAGGCAGGGAGAGGTGATCACGCAGGCAGGCAGAGTGGTTAGGGGCAATCAGGCAGGCAGGCAGGCAGGTGAGGGGTTAGGAGCCAGTAGTCCTGGATTGCGAGAAGAATGTCCAACTGCTGGTTTAGGCCTGATTCCTGGATATCCCCCGAGGAATCCTGGATTGGAGAGGGTGCAGGCTGGGCTAAGGGGACATCCCTTCCACTACCTCTCCATGCATGAATGCATGAATTTTGTACACTGGGCCTCTAGTCCTATCTAATAAAAGAGTAGTATGCAAATTGACCATACCTCTGATTAGGCCATGCCCACAGCCATGCCCATCACCCAATCAGGAGTAAATTATGCAAATAAACTCCAACCAAGATGGCTGCGGCTTCTGAGAGCAGGAGGGAGGCTTGGGTTTCCTTGGTAATGGAGAAAGCCAAGTTTTCCACCTGCCCTTGCCAGCCTAGGCCTTTATCCAATGCTACAAAGTTTAAATTATAGAAATTATATCCCAACAGAAATGGCGGCAGCCATGGAGCTGGAGAGAGCAGAGGCTAGGGTTGCCCGGGTGACGGAGGAAGCCAAACTTCTGCAGCCCTAGTGCCTAGGCCTCCACTCTAGGCTACAAAGTTTCAATTATAGAATTTAAATTAACCCAAACAAAAATGGCTGTCACCATAGAGCGAGCAGAAGGCTTGGCTCCACTCCAGACTACAAAGTTTCAATTGTAGTACATAAATTAATCCCAGATCCCAGGGCCTCCATTTGGGTTGTTGGGAGGCATGGCCACCCTGCAAACCACAACAGGCCCCTCTCCCAGGCCACCCCATGCCCCAAGAGTACCCCCACCCTGATCCATGACACTCTTCAGGGAAAACCAGTTGACTCCCATCCATGCACCAGGGTTCTATCCTATCTAATAAAAGAGTAACTTGCAGATTGACCATCACTCCAACATACAAGAGGGCTGCCTCCATGTGATCAAAGATCCTGTCCCTATGTGGACACAAGATGGCCAACACAAGATGGCCAGCAGGGGAGGGCCATTGGAGGTTCTAAGCCTACAAGGGAGGGCAGTTGTGGGTGATCAGGCCAGCAGGGGAGGGCAGTTAGGGGTGACCAGGCCAGCAGAGGAAGAAAGTTGGTTGTCAAGCAGGCTGGCAGGGGATCAGTTAGACATCAATTATGCTGGCAAGGTAGTTGTTAGGGGTGATCAGGCTGGCAGGCAGAAGTGGTTTGGGACCATCGGGGAAGCAAGCAGGTGAGCAGTTTGGAGCCAGCAGTCCTGGATTATTAGAAGGATGTCCGACTGCCCGTTTAGGGCCCATCCTGGTAGGGGCAATCAGACATCCTTCTAAAGGTCCCAGATTAGAGAGGGTGCAGGCTGTGCTGAGGGACATCCCCCGCTCCCGTGCACAAATTTTAGAATAGCCTATTGAGTCAGGAAATAAACTTTTATCTCAGATTCAAATCTTGACTCTCTCATTTACTAATGTGTAACATTCTCCTGGGATATTTGCTTAACTTTTCCAAGCCATATTTTTCTCACTTATTGTGTACAATCTGCTCACTTTATAGTAGTTTTTGGAAAATGAAATAAAATAGTGAATGGGACACCAAGTAGCCTAACAGTAAGATGAGTTTTAACTAGTTTAGAAATGAAACAATAACACTTTCCCCCAAATCTAGGTAAGTAACTGGAAGTATTTACATATGCACATTCACATTTTATTCCATTTAGAATGTTTATTTATCACTAGAAACCATCTTAATGGTATTAAAGATAATTTCCCCTGTCCTTTCCTCTCTTACCTCACCTCTGTGAATGAAAAAATGTCCACAGTGGTCCCAAACCACTTCTGCCTGCCAGCCTGATCACTCCTAACAACTTGTAAATCCTTGCCAAACTTTCTACACTTACATATAAACATATTTTCACATAATATAAGAATTAATGAACAATGCATAGTATTTTGAAACTTACTCTACTACTTAAAAATTCATCCTATCATTTTGCCAGGCTATGCCTCTTTAGTGGCTAGATATTATTCAACAATTTTCTTCTTGAATAAAATTTTTTTCATTTTTTTTGTCACAATGCACTAATGAGTCAAAGTTTATTATATTGAGTGTTAAATATGTAAATAACAACTAATTAAAAAGAAACCTTCTATTTTTTATAGATTTCTAAAATATTTATTTTTCTGAATGTTTGTTTATTTGAAAATAATAGAGATTTTTATGTCAAATATTTTTTCATTTTTCTCTTTCAAAATTTAAATATACATGATTTTATTTACAATAAACATTTTAATGCATCAGAGAACAATGCTAACAATAATAGGGGTGCCTAATCATTTTGAATCTCTGTTGGTGTTTTTGTGCATTTCTATAGAATATATTAATTGTACCCTATACTTCTTGTATAGCTCTTAATAATTATCAATTCCCTTATCTATGTTTATGCAGCTCATCACTGATAGAATTAGGATAAAAACCTAGTGTTCCTAAATTTCTGTTCAGCATATCCAGGGGCTATTTGTCATGTACTGAACGAGTTCATGTCTTGGTCCTCACATTTTCCTTTCCTTGTCTCCCTTTGGCCATCTTGACTGTGTTTTTCATTTGGTACTAGGTTGTGAGCACTATATTTTGGTATCATAAGCTTGTTTCCCTGTAATAACAGGATCAACTTGTAATTTAAACTCAGTTTCTGCCTTGATACCTGGCAAAGAGGAGGGTAGGGCCCATCTAAGTATAAATACCATCTAAGTACTAAGCTCAACCACCCCCTTTACTAGGGAAGGATTATTATACGTGGTGGAGGCAAACATTGATTTACAACTGTGAGTACTTAAAACACATAATTTGTTCTTATATGATCACTTATTTATTATTGTGTTGTGTTCCATATGAACAACTGTAAACACACTTTTGCCCCACCCTATACAGTCAGTTGCTGCATTGAATGCTACTTTGTCAAAGTACCACTGCTAGTTGGTATCTTCTCTTGTCTTTACTGAGAGTAATTGTAGGCTGGGTAAGATTTGCAGACCCATCTAATATTGGGTGGCTTATGAACAACAAAAACTTATTTCTCAAACTTCTGGGAGCTTGAGAAGTCCAAGATCAAGGCCTGAGCAGATTGGGTGTCTTGTGAGAACCTACTCCCTAGTTTCTAGATAGACAGCTAAGCGTGTCAGACAAAAATGCAATCTAAGAGAAGCACCCCATGCTTGGAGCACTTGCTGGAGTGGCTGAGTGGAGAAGTATAGTTAGAATGTTTGGAGGAACGGATTAGCTGCATGGCCATTCAGGCACTGGTGCCTGTGGAGTCCCCCACCTCTTAGCTAAGCTTTTGCAAATTGTGGCAGCAGTGGGTTTGATATCATTCCTGCTGATGACCACCTGGTTATAACATCTTTATTATTTTGTATTGCACCTGTGGACCTCGACAGGCCTCTGCCTGGGTAAGGGTTCACATTTGATTATGCAATCAGAGCAACTTAATAAGGATGCCTAAATCAAAGGTCATTATTTTATTTCTCTTCTCAGATGAGCAAAGACCTGAGTATTCACACTTTTAAGAGAAATTTTGTCTAATCAATATTGCTGTCTATCACATTTTGAAAGTTGAGTCTCTGAGCTTCCCTTTTCTTATCTGCAAAATAGGATGAATACTTTTCCTTCTTCCCAGATGGTTTTGAATGGCTACAAATGAAAAAAAGATTGAAACTCAAATGGACTATAAA
Source organism: Antrozous pallidus (assembly GCA_027563665.1). Classification (NCBI taxonomy): domain Eukaryota; kingdom Metazoa; phylum Chordata; class Mammalia; order Chiroptera; family Vespertilionidae; genus Antrozous; species Antrozous pallidus. The sequence goes on along the minus strand of CM050517.1, from coordinate 19,119,561 downwards.
GATGGAAGAACAGCCTCTATCATTATATTTTTATGGATGATGAGAGATAATTAATTTCCTCTATATTATATTTGGATCACTTATTTATGAGCACCCATCATGTGCTTAGAAACTCAATCTGTTTGGGGGGGTCTTGGTTTTTCTGATGATCCATGTACTTAATTTTTCTTTGCAAATTTCATAACAGTTTTTTGGTTGTGGATGGGGAAAGGAGGTTGAGGGTATTAAATAAAGCTGAACATGGATGCTTTTTATTTATTTTTTTCTGTGGAAATATGGTCCCATCCATTGCCTAACATCTCCTGGTTATTGCATGGCCCATTATCTTCTGATAAATGCAAAACACTTTTATTTTGTCCAAATTAAAAAGAAATCCTTTAATATGCTTATATGAATTGGGGACCTTGGTCTGTTTAGTTTTCTGAGGTACCCCAAGTGTCTAGAACATGGCTGGCTCATGGAAGACACACTATTTATATTTGTTGAATGGAAGAATCTAGATATTGTGACCATAAAATGAGTCACATGTTAAATTATATGGTCTGAATTTTTGTTTAGTTTTGTTATTAGTTTTATCAGTTTCAGAATAGGAACTGATAATGAATGCTAGTATTTCTTGCTATGTTATTATCAATATTACTTTGTAAATTGCTATCCTCCACTATTCTCTTTTTCTCAGGGCTTCTTCATCTTGGTGTTTGGAACAATCCTGGATCCAAAGGTACCATTAATTCTTCTTGTTTTGTTTTTTTCTGCATTAACAATACTTGACCCTGAAATGTTCATTTGTAAAGCCAACCTTTTCAGTGTCTTTCATCTCAATTTATATGTATAGACACTTGAACAGGACATCACTGCTCTTTATGATGCAAGTAATATCAGCCATCTTTTGAGCTCTTATGGGGCTGAGCATATTATGTACATTAGCTCTAATCTTTAAAACAATCTTGGGTATTCCTATTTTCAAATTTATGGATGAGGAAACAGACTCAGAGTGATTAAGTAGGTTGCTTCAGAAACCCACTCTAACTAGTTGAAGCAGAAAGGAATTTGTTAAATCTCACAATATCATCTTTGGGAAGGTATCTCTTTAGCTTGGAGACATGGAGGTTACATACCAGGAATAGTCCCCAATTCATAGCACAGAACTACTCCACAGGCAACCCTTCCCTTACTTTGCTGGACACAGAAGCACAAGTCACCAAGCCAATGTAAAACTTTCATGCTGAACTAGAGTTGATGCTACTGCTGTTTCAGAGATCAGCTCCATCCTGCCTGCTGAGGGCCACTGGCACCTGCTTTTTGAGTTTTCAGGTCTGATTGACTGAGCCCAGGTCTCATGGCTGCATCTTAGCTGAAAGGGAGGCTGAGAAAGTGAGTTCATGTCTTCTACCTAGAAGAGCAATGGATTGAAGGAAGGGGATTCTCCTAGTACAGAAAGTGTATATTAATGGGTGGTGAAAGCAAATAAAACCTAAACAAATGAGCAAAACACCAAATATTTGCTTATACTTCTAAAATTATCCTTTTCCACTGTTCTATTCTATCTCTTGAAATAAGAAACGTAAATAACTCTCTCAGATGTAAATGCAAACACCTTCACTGCAGGTTTTATTGTTTACTATTATATTATATTATATTATATTATATTATATTATATTATATTATATTATCTATGCTATTCTACTAATAATTTAATATGCAAGGTTTGTTAAAAAAATGGAATTTCACAATGGTCCTTTCATTTTTCTCATGAGGATACCATAACCTGATATTCAGAGGTGAAAGTTTGAATATTTGTCTATTAATATTGATATTTGTTTGTGCTACTTGCTTGTAATTGAGTTTTTTAACTATCATTAACCTCAGATTATGTTTTTGTTTTAATGTATTTTATTGATTTTTTACAGAGAGGAAGGGAGAGGGATAGAGAGTTAGAAACATTGATGAGAGAGAAACATTGATCAGCTGCCTCTTGCAAACCCCCAGCTAGGATGTGCCCGCAACCAACTAGTATTGGTAGCCAGAGCATCAGTAACATTATCATTAGTAGACCTGTATTAGGTGTTATGAGGTGTGCAAAAATCTCTAAGACATGGAAGCATCCATCAAGAGCAAAACCGCATATCTTTAAAATTATAATGTAAAAGGTAAACACTGAAAAGTGTTATAATTAATTGACAAAAAGTTGTACAATAGTCTCCCCATATTAATGGGGAATACTTTCCAAGATCTCAGGGGGTTTGTGAAGCCAAAGATAGTATCTATTCCTATTTAGTCTGTTTTTCTTCCACATGTACACATATTTTAATTTACAATAAAGTTTACTTTATATATTAGGCACAGTAAGAGATTAACAACAAATAACTAATAATAAAATAGAACAATTATAATAATATATTATAATAAAAGTTACATAAATGACTTTTTCTTTCTTTTCTTATTTTTTAAAATTTTTTTTTAATGTTTATTGTTCAGTTTATTAATATTGTTCCCCCCTTATTTTCCCCTATAGCTCCCCTCCACCCAGTACCCATTCTACCCTCTGCCTTCACCTCCCCCGCACTGCCCTCTCCCATAGTTGCATGATTTTTGTTCAGTCTCTCGCTGCACTTTCCACACCCCTTTTCTCCCCAAGCATTGTCAGTCCATTCCCTCTCTATGTCCATTATTCTGTTATATTCACCAGCTTATCCTGTTCATTAGATTATTAATTCACTTGATTTTTAGATTCATTTGTTGATAAATGTGTATTTGTTGTTCATAATTTATGTTTTTACATTTTTCTTCTTTCTCTTCTTAAAGAATATCTTTCAGCATTTCATATAATATTGGTTTGGCAGTGATGAACTCCTTTAGCTTTTTCTTATCTGTGAAGCACTTTATCTGACCTTCAATTCTGAATGATAGCTTTGCTGGGTAGAGTAATCTTGGTTGTAGATTCTTGCTCTTCATCACTTTGAATATTTCTTGCCACTCCCATCTGGCCTGCATAGTTTCTGTTGAGAAATATGCTGACAATGGTATGGGTGTTCCCTTATAAGTAACCAACTGCTTTTCTCTTGCTGCTTTTAATATTCTCTCTTTATCTTTTGCTCTTGGCATTTTAATTATGAAGTGTCTTGGTGTGGTGCTCTTTAGATTCCTATATTTTGGGGTTCTGTGTACTTCTTGGGCTTTTAAATCAATTTCTTTCACCAGGTGGGGGAAGTTTTCAGTCACTATTTCTTCAAGTAGGTTTTCATGATCTTGCTCTCTCTCTTTTTTTGGCACCCCAATAATTCTGATGTTGGTATGCTTGAGGTTGTCCCAGAGGCCCCTTACACTATCTTCAATTATTTAGATTCTTTTTGCTTTTTGCTTTTCTGGCTGAGTGGATTTTGCTTCTTTGTATTTCAAATCTTTGACTTGGTTCTTGCGGTTGTCTGGATTGCTTTTAGGTCTTTGTATAATATTTTTTGTTTCAGTCAGTGTATGCTTAATTTCTAGTTGGTCCTTTTTCCTATCCTCATAGGTGTTGTACATTTCCTCATAGGTCTTGTTCATTTCCTTGTAGTTCTCATTACATTCATCAGCCTTTTCTAGGAGCCTCTTGAAAAACCTTATTACTGTAGTTTTGAACTCTATGTCTACTTGTCTTTTTTCCTTAATTTCTTTCACACCTGATTTCTTTCCATGTTCTGCATGGTGGCTGCTTTCCTGAGTTAGTCCATTAGCTGTATGTGGTAGATGCCCTCTAAGAGACACTGGCTCAGCCTCCCCAGTTACCTGAGGTGGATACTCTTACTGCAATCCTTTATGGGTTGTACAGTATTGTTGAAGTTAAATCCAGGTTTTTGTTGTTAGCCCTAGGAGGGTTTGACCTCCAGGCCAATTGGCTGTGAAGGTAAAGTGTGTTCAGGTTGGATGGGCGGAGTCTCTGGGCTGAGCAGGCAGTGTCATGTCAGCTCCGCTCTATGTGGCGCACGGGTCTCTGTGTTGGGTGATAATGGCTGCAGTCACCTCCAAGAGAAAGCCACCACTGGTCTCCACCCATTGCCAGACAACTCTGCATCTCCCCAAATGAGTCTGCACACCCAAAGTCTCACCTAGGGTTGTAAAACAAAGCAGTCTGGTGGTCTCCCAAATGAGGGAGCAAGTCACGCGTCCTCTCTGTGCAGTTGCACCCTTTATGTGCAAACTGCTGTTCCAAGTTATGCGAACTCTCCTCAAAATCATAGACCTCAGCCACGCCCGGGTTTTAGCTTGCCTTTCCCGGACCCAGGACCTCCACGTGGAACTGGGGAATCAGTGCAGTGGGACGCCTCTGCCCTCCCTGTTCGAAAAAATCAGCCAGGTTTGCTGCCACCCGCCCCTCACCACCTGCACGCTCAAGGCTCTGAACCTCTCTCCACACATATCTTCAAGGCTGTGCACCACTGCTCCTCTGAGTTGCAGTGTCCTATCTTTACTTTTATCTGTGGAATCTTCACTCAGCCAGCTTTCCGGTGATTCTGGATGATGTTTGTTTTGTTGTTAAATTGTAGTTTTGGAATTGTTGTGTGGGGCAGCAAAATAGGTGTTTACCTATGCCGCCATCTTGGTTCCTCCTCTTACTTTTAAAAAAAATATGTGTCAGTTTGTCCCCAAAGTGCATACTTTTAATCTCAATACATTCTACTTATTAAACACAAATTAGTTTATTTTTCCTTATAACTATGAAAGAGAGACAGGAAACTGATTACAGACCACAGGGCATCTGTGTTAATCTTCTAGCTCTAGAAACAGGAAGTCTGAGATCAAGATATTGGCAGGTTTGATTTCTCTTGAGAGCTCTCTCCTTGGTTTGCAGAGAGCTGCCTTCTTGCTGTGTCTCCACATGGTCTTTTCTCTGGCACACATTTCTGTTGTGTCTTCTTCTTATAAGGACACTGTCTTATTGGATTAGGTTCCTACCCTTATTACCTCATTTAATCTTTTTATTATTATTTATTTTAACTACCTTATTATAGTGTACTCACTTTTTCACTTAAAGAAAACACTTATGTAAGAGACTCTCTTTCGCATATCTGAATCACCAGCATCAGTGTTCATGCCTCTTGGGGCTATTATTAAATAAAATACTGCTTACTTGAACACAAGCACTGTGATACTGTGACAGTCAATCTGATGACCAACATAATTAAGTGACTAACGGGTAGATAGTATATACAGCACAGAGACACTGGACAGAGGGATGAGCTACATCCCAGGCAGATGGAGCAGAATGGCAGGAGACTTCATTACACTACTCAGAACACACAATTTAAAATGAATAAATTATTTATTTCTGGAATCTTTCATTTAATATTTTTGGACCTTGGTTGACTGTGGGTGACTGAAACTATGGAAAGCAAAACCACAGGTAAGAGGGCACTACTGTCTATTCTAGTAGTCTTTGCACTTTTAGAATTAGTAAAAACCAGTGAGCACTTATCCCCAGACATGCTTATTAATTTACAAGGTATGTATTATACACATTATGAAACATACAATTGAAAAAAAGAGAAGAGAAAAGAAATACTAGAGACTCCAGTATATCTTTACATATCACAATGGACTTTGAGAACATGGACTCCCACCCCAGTATTCGCTCTTACAAATCTTTGGAGCCCATGTGCGACAAAACTACATTTTCAGAGCAGGGTGAAGTCAGGCTGAGCTAGAAGGCTTTGGTATATATAAACTGTGAAGACAAAACTTCTACAAGGCCTTGGAAGGTGAGTAACACTTTATAAGGCAAAAGGAAAGGGAGAGTAGAAATAACAAGAGAGTGTCTTGTGCAGTGGGAGAGTTAGGGAAAAGGACAGGATGATCTGAAGTCAGGGGATTCAACTCCCGGCTGGCTCTGTCTCTTAATAGTTGACTGACTGCATGCTATATGATCTCAGAGTATTAATTTCCCAGTTGTACCTATCTTACAGGATTATTTCTTGGATAAAATGAGATGACAGGTGTGAAAAGCACTTTAATGTTATAAAAACAAAATATAATTGTTATTTATTATTCTTATTTTCTTGGTTTCATAGATCTTTGCTATGTTGTATAGAATTCCTTCTTTTTTTCCCTATAAAAGAGAAGCTTAAATAGTTGAAAAAATATGGAAAAGGTTCAACTCTTCAAGTACTCCTCCCAAAATAATCCCAAAGCTAAGACTTCTCAAACTGTTGGAAAACTGTATTTCTTAGCCATTATGTTCATGTTTAGTCCCTGATTATAAGCATCCTATATTAGCTCCACTTTGCTTATTGTCTCCCACCCCACTTTTCCCAGACCACTTCACCAAGTTACTAATCCTTCCATATTCCTCCAACAGGACCTGATAACACATTCTCCTGCCACAATATTAGCCAGGCCCCAAAACATATTGATTTCTTATCATCTTTTAATTCTTAATTTTTCAATTAACTACTCAGATAAGAGAAGCCTTAAAGAATCGAGTAACCTCTGCAAAATGGATCTCCAGAATATCAGAGGTAAAGTCTTCAGGTTCATTTTCTCACCTAAAGGTTTGACAAGATAACAATGTTGGGGTTTGTGGCATATGGGGTGTTGCTAAAATTATCCTTTAATGTTCTATAATACGGAGTTTTTAAAAGTGCCCAGTGAAGCTATTCAATTTCCTTCTGGAGTCCTGGGACCACATCCAAAGAAATGAAACTCAACTTAAATGCATTCAGAGGAGCATGATAAAGTATTAGGGCCAGGAGGGGCTAGCTGTACACCACACAGCAAGAAAGCAAGGCCTGAAACAGACAAATGAGAAAAGATTAAAGTCTTAGGTTCCCATGACAGCCCACTTGTTCCCTCTGACTCTAATTGGTTGAACCACATTCAAAGTATGATATTCAGGGAAATAAATTCTGATCCTCCAGAAATAACTATTTCATATCTTGGCTATCAAGAGGGGCCACCAGACATGGTTACTAGACTTGAAAAGTAAGGTTAGGGGCTTGTTCAGTCTTTGGATAGTATGTATGCCCTTTCATTTATCATCACCTCCTATAATTTAATAACCATGTAGTATTGGCATGCAAGGTGCAACCTAGGAAAAACTGAAAATAAAAATGTCTTCAGGGTTGGCCCCCCAAAAGAGGGGTTTCAGGCTTAACCCAGGGAACATTCCCATAAACAAGAGAAGAAGCCATATGGAGTTTCCCATGCCAACATCTGGTGGGATCCAAGTGGGCCAGCATGGGCTGGTGTTGAAGGAGGTTTTCAGGCAAAGGGATGATATGCCATTTGAGGGGTTGGGCACGCTAAGGCCCTGGGTATCAGCATTGCCCACTCCTATTAATCCTTGCCTTTCCATTTCTTCTCCTTTGCTTTCTTTAGCCCTGTTCTTTTTCTTCCCTTTATTTTTCTATCCTCTTTTGCCTTACTCTTACCAAAGCTTTGACCTTATTTCCAGCCCTTGGTCTTTATACCTGGGAGATTGCTGATCTCTCTACATTCCTTTCTTTTAAAAAATAAACAATAAAGTAAAAAATATAAAATAGCAACACTTGCCTCTCCAACCCCCCACCTACCCCACCATATTTTTCTGAGAATAAAGCCGTGGTTCTAAAGAAACAGTCCTCTAAAATAATAATAATAGCAATAATGTTATCCTATCTAATAAATGAGTAATATGCAAATTGGTCATACCTCCCTTATGCCCACAAGCCATGCTCACCAGCCAATCAGGAGCAAGTATGTAAATTAACTCAACCAAGATGGCTGTGGCCAAAGAACAAGCAGGAGGGTTGGGCTTCCCAGGTTATAGAGGAAGCCAAGCTATCCACCCGCTCTGGCCTGCTGTAGACTCCAGTCAAGGCTATGAAGTTTCAATTATAAAAGATAAATAAATCCTAACAAAAATGGCTGTGGCCACAGAGCAAGCAGGAGGCTTGGGTTTCCCCAGCAATGGAAGAAGCCAAACTTCCTAGCCTGCTCTGGCCTGTGCTCAAGGCTACAAAGGTTCAATTATAGAAGATAAATAAATCCCAGAAACCAGGGCCTCTGCTTGGTTCGCTGGGGGATGTGGCCAGCCTGCAAACCATCACAGGCCCCTTTCCCAAACTGCCCCACACCCCAAAGGAACCCCACCCTGATCCAGGACACCCTTCAGGACAAACCAGCCAGTGCCCATCTATGCATCAGGCCTCTATCCTATCTAATAAAAGAGTAATATGTAAATTGACTGTCACTCCAACACACAAGTTGGCTGCCCCCATGTGGTCAAAGATGGCTGCTCCCATGTGGACACAAGATGGTCACCACAAGATGGCCAACAAAGGAGAGCAGTTGGGAGGGGCTAGACCTGCTGGGGAAACCCAAGCCTCCTGCTTGCTCTGTAGCCGCAAGGGAGGACAATTGTGGGTGATCAGGCCAGCAGGAGAGGGCAGTTGAGGGTGACCAGGCCTGCAATGGAGGGCAGGTGGGAGCATTCAGGCCAGGAAGGGAGGGCAGTTGGGGAGGAGCATGTCTGCAAGGGAGGACAGTTGAGGGCGATCAAGTGTGCAGGAAAGGGCAGTTAGGGGTGACCAGGCCATCAGAGGGAGGAAGTTGGGGGCAACCAGGCTTGTAGGGAAAGGCAGTTGGGGGGGGGGGACTCAGGCCTGCAGGGGAGGACAGTTGGGGTTGACCAGGGCTGCAGGGGGAGGGCAGTTAGGAAAAATCAGGCTGGCAGGGAAGCAGTTAGGTATCAATCAGGCTGGCAGGGGAGTGGTTAGTGTGTGATCAGGCTGGCAGGCAGAAGTGGTTAGGGTCAATCAGGAAGGCAGACAGGTGAGCAATTGGAAGCCAGCAGTCCTGGATTGTGAGAAGGGTGTCCCAGATTGGAGAGGGTTCAGACTGGGCTGAGGGACCCCCCCCCCCCAATGCATGAATTTCATGTACTGGGCCTCTAGTCTATATATAAAAGCCTAAGCAACTGTTATGATCAGATGATTGGATGACCTGATGATGGGCTGGTAGCTATGACATGCACTGACCACCAGGGGACAGATGCTCAATGCAGGAACTGCCCCCTGTTGGTCAATGCACTCCCACAGCCAATCTCCTGTGTCTGGCCAACCTCCCACAGTCCCTCCTCCTGGTTCATAGGTTGATGCTTAACCTCTGAGCCACTCTGACTGAGCAAAATAGTCATTTTTTAAAAAAAGATATGTCAGGATCATATCCAAACTTTATTATCAGTGTTTTTTGTTTTGTCTTGTTTTGTTTTGCTTTTTTTTTGTCCGAGCCAGTGGTATTCAATGCTGGTTGCACCTGGGAAATACTTAGTGAGTTTTTTAAAAATACCACTGTCCTGACCCCGCCCACAGAGAATTTAACAGAAAGTCTCAAGGGTAGGACCAAGCCTTTTTTAAAGCTCTCCAGTGATTCTAAGTGCTGACAGCGCTTCTTAACCCTTATGTACTCAGTAAATTTATCCTAACTTCTTGCAGCCCTTCCCTGTCGTTGCCCACTAGTTTTCTCTCAATGGAAGTCAGTTTTGTAAACCTTGCTCAGAGCAAGTAGGCTTGCTGTTTTCTCCTCCCCTGCTTTGCACATCTCTGACCCCTAGGTGGCAGTCCTCTACAGTCCAGGTTGAACTTGTGAGACTGAAGTGTTAGCCCAGATTCCCAGTCCAGGCTAATCAATGTGCTTGTCTGGGTTCATTTAATATTGATGTGATGAATTAGTCTAATCAATTAATATTTTGCCTATGGTAAGCTACATATGCCTAAAACACAGGGTATTTTAGACTCAGGCCCATCACAAGGGGTTGACTGTAACTTAGAGGATTTCAGCAGGACAGCTAAGAAGAAAAGACTTAGGGGCTAGGAAATAAGTTCGTGTTGATCTCTCCCTCTAGTCCACTCAACTGCCTTCTCTCAATTCCCTCCCAAATTAGAGGCTTCTTTCGGAGCAGGAGCCAGGCAGGTCAAGGCGCAGGGATCTCTCCAGCCAGCCTATTCCTGTGTTGTCAGCAGTTCAAATACAAACAAGGAGAGGGAGAATGTGAAATGATAAAATAAATTGCTGTAGGTTACAGTTTTCCATGTGCTTTGGATATTGTGATCATTGAAAACAGAGCAATAATAACTGAAATTATACTTCTGTCTTCAACAGAACCTTTCTTCTGATTTCTCTTGTCGCCACACCAAAGGGCCAAGCTAACAAACCAGGCCACACTCCTAACTTGGAAGGTGAGTGCAAAGCAAGTGGGGTCCTAAATATATGCTACACATGAGACATGACTTTGGTGGGGTGGATCATAATTTGATTAATTCTGATTAGAAATTAATTTTGTATTTGCAATCTATTCTCATCTAGCTAATGTCAGAGGTACATTCACTCTTCTGGTTGTTCCTGTGAAAACACTAGGCCTGTCAGAGAATGCTCTTAAATCAGCATAGGTATATTTAAGAGGAGAGTGAGCAGGGGTGCTGGCTCCTCACAGCTGCTCCCCCCCACCCCCCTTTTTTAGTTCCCTAGCCCCAGGACATCCTCTGTGACATCACTAATATCCCCATGTTTCCCACTGTTGGAAATATTTCCCCTCATGTTAAATAATCAAGGAATTATAATACACACTATCTATGTGAGGCATCAAGGATAATGTAGAAGCCCATTTACATTTGAGGCTATACAGAGACACAGAGAACAACACTGAAAGAAAGGGAACCATAGGGGTGGTGGTGGTAGAGAACAGAGATTCTAGTACTTACCAAGCGGCATGGCAACTCACTGTTGGAAAAGAGCCATCTAGATACATGTGCAGAGGGTCTTCCAATTGCTGCGTCCATGGCCCTGTAGATCTGGAGAGAGAAGACCAGATAGGGAGAGGGAGACACCTACACCAGGACACCCACATTCACAATCAGGGAGAGAGAGGCACCCAAATGTATCTAGAGAGAGCCCACCACTCCTACCCCAACACATCCATGTTCCCGCAGCCTCTAGTGCTGAGTGAAACCTTCTTCAACAGCCCAGGACCTTTTACAAAGAAAAATATTTTACAGGAGGTAAAGAAGTGGTCCAGCTTAAAGAAAGACAAGGTTTTTAACTCAGCACTTGCAATCAGTAGAACAAGCCTATTGCCTCGATTCCAGAGGGACTTAAAGGGAAGAGCCTCTCCATCCACCAAAGAGATTCCACCCCAAAGGGGCTTATCGTTCCAGAAAGAGTGAACCCACAGTACAGTTGGTGTGGGGCTTTGAGGTCTTGCTGCTTGTACATTAAAGCTGTGATTCTCTGATCTTGACAAGGTCATACATTTCAGGAATGACAGAACCCCCAGGAGAAGTGTGTTTATTCCTGTCGTCTGGCCTCTGGGGAGTATGAAGACAGCCTGTGGTGCTCATTGAGGAGAGTGTGACATACAAAAAGGATGGAAGGGCCCTCTATCTACTTCTGTGCTGCTAATCACTTCTTCCTCATCAACTGTCAACACATAAATGCCATTTTGGGCATCAACAGGGAACAGAAAGACAAAGTGGGCTACAGCAGGACCTTATTCTTTTTTGGGGCCTCTAGAAAAGCACTCTGGCTCATCTTGGCAAAGGTGTCCTGGGATGTCACCTGGCTGGATTCCGTGGGTTGCTGAGGGAGGGGCCCTCACCAACAGTTAGGCTGACACTAAGTAGGTCATTGCTGGTTCTTTGTACAAAAGGAATCCTATTGCCAGCATATTCCACTCCTCCAAATTTAAATATGGTTGCATGGTCAACCTGGCTTGGGTTTCAATGCAACTTTTTTTTTTTTTTGGCTGTGAACCAAGTGAAATAGGTAAAGCTTTTGAACCAGAAAGATGTTCATTTTAAGTTAAAGAGACCGAAGCTTAGAACAATGGGTCACAGCTAATCAAGGCTTGAGCCAGAGGCAAAAACACAACTCTGCAGGCTTCCAGTCCTAGACTTTCTCCAAAGGCAAGGCACTGCTGAAGGACTCTGTCTACTCTGACAATATGATTAACCTTCACCAGCAGCAAGTTTTTGTTTTGTTTGTTTGGATTTGTTTTTTCAACCTGAGATGAGAAAGGGGAAGTATCATGTTTTAAGTAAAGAGCTGCTCATTTTCTTATCTTTGTATGTAAAGAAATGCATCATTCAAATCAGGTACGCCTGATAGGAGATCAGTATTACAGTTAGAAGGCATTTAAAATAAAATAAAATAAAATAAAATGCTCCTTTATAAAATGAATACACACGTTGATGCATCACAAGAAAATTAGTGGATAAAGAAAAGGGGTCAATGAGTAAGCCCCTAATTATTCTACCAGAAGCCTGCATTAATGATGTTACATTACAAATGAAAACACAAGATTCACTTTGAGAATGAGTGGGGGTCTCTCTCTTCCTCGCTCTTAAAAAAAATTTCCTCTAACTAGGAAAGTTTGATAAAGTAAAATTGTAATAAAGAATTCCATCAGAAAAAAAATACACCAACCAGGAGAAGGAGTCATCTTTCAAGTGGCATTGCTCATGTTGGGACGACAATTGCCCCTGTCTCAAATGAAGTCAGAAATGACATTCCCAGTATTTCTGTAGTAGGTCTCTTCAAGGAAAGGGTGTGCGATAGGCACAGTGTAGGTTCTCAATGCACATATTTCAGTGCAAAGAAATGTCCTTTACCCAGAGTAATTATATGGAAGTGAGGAGGGAAATCTCATGAAGCCAAATAGCTATAAGAATATGAATCTGGAACTTTAAAAAGGACTGGGTCCAATTGTCTCATCTTATAAATGAGAACTCTAAGCATGAGAGGGTGGGAGGAAGGGAGAAAGAGAGAGAGAGGACATTCATTCGTATTGTGTATTGAGCAGTCACATCTAGCATGAAAGCATACTTTACTCCAATGTACTCACATCCTGCTATAGGATGGCAGGAAAAACATTCTACCTAGGGCTTATTATTAGCAAAGAAAGGCCCATGGATTATAAGAGAGAAACTCCAGAATTATTTGGGAATCCCTTGAATAAGCTGTGCACTCTCCTTTGCAGCCCACCACCCAGTCTGCTCCATCTTGAAAGATGTCAATACACTTGCACAGACCAGCTTGGTTGTGGCTGACCCTGGGTGGAAATGCATTCAATGTCCTGTTAATACCTCACTGTGTTTGGTGACTGGTCAGGAGGTGGTTCAGGGAAGTGACTGGTCACTTAGCTCAAAGAAAAAAGGTGCTAACAGTGTCTAAGACATACGCATGGTAAAAATGCTTTGGCAGTTATTTAGATTTCTTAGACTTTAATTTTCTTACCTATAAATTGAGGAAACTAAAGCATACCTCACAGGGTTGTTGTAAAGATTAGATGAATACTTGTAGGTAAAGAGTATAATAGTACTTGGCAAATAATAGCCATTAAAATGTTAGCAGTTTTCATTAGAGTACTGTGAATTCATTCATACACATACAAGCAAGCACACAGCTATAACCATGAGTTTGACGGAAGACACTGCCATGGGAGTTAGTCCAATGACTTCTAAATAAAAGAGTTAAATATTTGATTCAGCCAATAAAGTCTGCTGAGCTTGCCATTGACTGACCCTTTCATCCAATGTTACGAAGGTCATAAGATAGAGTTCCTTGCCCAGGAAAGAGTGTACATAAGGTTCTACTCAGGGCACCCTGCATCTGAGTTCTGCTTTACTCTTTGCCTTCTCTGTGAAGTCTCTTTTGATTGGTCCAATCAGAATGCTGATTCTCCTGTCCTTGGTTTCCTGTAATATTTATAATTTGTGCCATTCACTTCATTTTTAGTATTTATTGTGCTATATTGTTTAATTTCAGTATTTTTTGTGTGCATATATTTTCCAGATAAGACTGTAAACCTTTGGAGACAGGATTACTCACCTTTGTGATTTACCATGTTACTCGCTTTTGTATGTCCAAATGCAGAACAAGATGACATGCACATACAATATGTTCAATAAAGTCCTTTGATTACACAATCAACAGTTTGATGATACTGAGTTTTTCAATTACCACATGGCCTGGCAACCTCAATGAAACTGACCTATTTCCACAAGCGTCACCTCCCTGATCTTCCTTACTATAATCACACTGCCTTTCACTTCCTTGACAATATTTAAATGGCAATTTGCATTGAATTTTGGGGTCAATAAGATATGTAAGTAGAAGACATTAGAATAGGGACATATGGGACTATTTGGTGATATTAAGGACAATACAAACTGGCTACCTGTCTGAAATCAGGTTATATGATGTTTCCTGACTTTTCCTTCTGATCTAAAGTCCCCATGGCTATGGTTCCAGGTAGAGGCTCAGTAAGAATTACTTGGGCCAGTCACTAAAAAATAAAACAAAAATCTATTCAATGCTAGGTAGGGATTATTACCGATCAATTGTCTAGGCTTTTTTTCCAAGTTCAACATCAGTATAGGCAAAACATTATCAACCGCAGTGGCAGAACCTTGCATTGTATCTCCTGAGTTCTAATTACACCAGTGCCATGGATGCAAACAGAGTCTGATCATCTGAGATAAGGATGAGAAATTAAAGGACAAACAAGTGACTCATTATAATGGCTCTGCTTCAGACAAGAGAAACCTGTAATTTCTCTTAGGCGTGCTTGACGGACCCAGGTGGAGTGAATCACAGACTTACACAAGACTTGAAACCACGGCCAGTTTTACAGTCCTCACATTGGCCTCTCACAACAGGCAGCAGGTTTGCACGCGGTCTCCAGGATTTAGCCTTCAAAACATGGAGAAGAAGGACCGCAGCCCCTGAAGGGGGACGGTGGGAGGTGCCGAGGCAGGTGCACGTGATGGTGGGGCGAGGAGGTGGAAAGCTCAGCGCCGACCTTCCTGCTGGGTTGCTGGATCTCCTGGATGCTGTGAGTACACCTGCCACGCCAGCACCTTTCTCCTGAAGACGGGATTGTCTTTGCTCATATTCCAGAAAGGGGAAGAGGTGTGAGTCAGGGTGGTATTTTCTGAAATGCTTGATTATGTAGGGATCTTTCCTAAGATTATATAGAAATCGACTAGCTCAAGGTTAGAGTATTTCCTGTCTCCTTTACATTTGCTTTCCTTTAAAAAGCCATTTGTAGCCCAGTCCGGGCAGATCAGTTGGTATTACGGCATCATCCTGATTGAATCCCCAGTCAGGGCACATATAAGAATCAGCCAACGGAAGCATAAATAAATGCAACAATAAGATGGTCTCTCTCTCTCTCTCTCTCTCTCTCTCTCACTCTCTCTCTCTCTCTCAAATCAATGAATACAAAAATTAAATAAGTAAATTTTAAAAAAAGTAATTTGTTAGGCTCTAATTGCTCAGTCCTAGGAGTGTCATTGAAAGTATTACTTATATCCTAGATTTTTTAAATAAAGCATTCTCTATTAGCTTGTTCTTTTAGTGGGGTGGACAAAGCTGTCTTTATATCAACTTACAAGGAAACATTTCCTACAGTTAAAAGTTGCTAAAAGGCATCCTCCTCATTTTGAGTGGCCGCCAATGTGGCCCTTGATGGTTTATGTCTCTTATACTCTGAAATCAGTTATGGGAATGCAAATATGTTGCATCACATGGTGCAATTTTTTTAGTGTCAGTGCTCGAGTGATGCTCTGCTCATGGAGCAGAACAATTACTTAGTATATCAATTTCTTTCAAATAATCTCAGCATCAACATAGTTGCTGAAATGCTGAATGCCTTCAAACCCTGAAATTGTGTGATTCTCAAATTTGTCAGAATTTAAATCCACACTACAATTCTCAGAAAAGGTACTGGGCTACAAAGAGATTGGCCGAATGCCATCTAAAATAGCCTAGGATGCGAAGATTCTGGTTATAATAGATCATTTACATCTTTCTTTCCGCCAAGGCTCTTTTTGAACCAGCTCCTTCAGGGCCAGGGAGGAGTGACTGCCTGCATTCTGTTATTGAGGCCAACAAACGCACCAACAACCTGCTTGGCCATCTGGCTATAGAATCAGGGTTCTAATTATACTAGTGGCATGGATGGGACATACAGTTATGAAATTAGGCTGCAGGGAATGAAGCACATACACACACCCCCAAATGTGGGTCAATTAACTCTTCCTTCAGTTAGCCCTTTCAGAACTGGTCCTTCCCATTCATGGGACTGGCCAAGAAGTATGAGATGAGCTTCTGCCTGGAAGGTTAGCAAACAATGGGGAATATGCCCTCCCTGTCAACTTGGGGAGGTGTCCACTTTGTTTACAGGAATTCCCATCTAAGTCCCCTCTGGGTGTTGTTTTGCATGAAGAGTTTTGAGAGATCAGACCTTTGGAGCTCCTCCTTCCTCCTGACTGCAGTTACAGTTTCCAGGCTGTGCCTTTTTGCATTTTCTTTTTGAGAGTCCTGATGCCAGCTCTCACTCAGCGTGTTGAGACAGGCCAGGTGCCTCCAGCTGGGTGAGTCATCTCCTACAACTCCATTCTAAAGAAGCTCCAGGACCCACACAGACTAAATGTATTTTTGAATTCCATCTCATTCAGAAACTCAGCTCTAAGTACAAGGAAGATGGGCCAATAAGAGATGCTTACACTGCATGCTTATGACAGACATCACTCATCAGGTCTGATGTTGTTGCTTGCTGTCACTCATCAGGCCTGACGTTGTTGCTTGCTGCCCCTAGATGGGGCCTTACAATCCTTTTTAATATAAGGTCCAGGCAAAAGGAGGTCCATACTAGGCTGAGACCATTTCAACTTAAATTACCACACTCCAAAATTATCTAGAGTTGCAAATATATTTGCCTGCCCCTCTGAGATAGAACAGTTGCCCTGTGGTTTTAAAATGAACACTTTAGCCCTGGCTGGTTTGGCTCAGCAGGTAGAGCACTGGACTGTGGACTGAAGGGTCCCTGGTTCAATTCTGGTCAAGGGCACATGCCTGGGTTGTGGGCTCAATCCCCAGTTGGGGGTGTGCAGGAGGCAGCCAATCAATGATTCTCTCTCATCATTGATATTTCTATCTCCCTTTGCCTCTCTTTTCCTCTCTGAAATCTATAAAAATATATCTTAAAAATAAAAATAAAACCAACACTTTAGAAGCTGCCATCACTCCCTGTGAAGGACAATCATTCATTCTTTCACTTGTCCACAAATGTGTCTCTCATGTACCTTATGCTCTGCAAGGTGCTGGGGACAGAAAAACTGCCCACTGTATTCACATCTTGACAAATGGTATAATGATTTATTTTTATGTTTTATTTTTGCCTATATCACTAGATTTGGCCCAATTCCCCTTAGGCTCTGGGGTTAAAATAGTAAAGTCTTGTGCTCTGTGGACCTCTTGTCATTTCGGCTTCGAGTCACAGCAGTGGAGTGGAAGGCACCTGTTGCTGGGAATTCCCAGGGAGGAGATCTTGAGACACATTTCTTCTGGGACGATTATATCTAATTATATTTTCCTTGAGGCCAGCAAATTCTATTTTCCCTTTGTTAGATCAGGGAGCCTGGCTTCCATTCAGTAGCTTAAAATACTGCTTATTATCAAGTAAGAGTGAGGAGTGGGGGGTAGTGAATAATCACACCTTGATAAGGGCATGCAGAGAGAGGTGGGTGGTGGAAGCAGCGATGAGGAATTTGGGATGTTATTTTCATAGGTCCCAAGAATCTGTCAACCCAGGTTTCTTATTGCTTTTATGGCTGAAATGTCATCTTTCAGACACTTTGGGAACAAGATGCAGAGCTGCCTTTATCGGGTGACTAGCCAAGAAGCCGGAGGGAACTTCTTTGTAAAGGTCAGATACCTCATTATATACAATACTACCGCAGGGGATCTCCGGCAGTTCTTTGGCATCTTGTTTTCTCTCCCTCATTTTTATTCTCATTTCTGAGTCTGTCTTTCCTTCCCTGGTGATCATTCCAAACATCTGATTGCCAAGCCACTTCGTGCCTGTCTTTCCTCACCTCTCTAGTTTAAGCATCACATTTCAGAATAATTCTGCCTCATTTCACAGATTAAAGATGATCTGTCCATCTGTCCACAGCCTCTTTCTTTCAGGATTGACTAAAGCCCAGACTCTTACTCGCTAGTGGCTGACTTTGGGTCCAGTGTGAGTAGCTTAGGCGCTCACGGGGCACTGGCATGTGGTAGGTGCCCAATAAATGTAAGTGGAGTCTGAGCCTACATTGGTCAATGTGTTACACTCCAAGGTAACATTATGTCCTCAAATAGCAGCCTTAAATTCCCCAAAGTACTTTTGATGATCAAGTAAATTTGGCAAAACCTGGGTCAGTCTTCTTAATGGAATTACTCTCTGAGTCTTTGCAATGCATAGGTGTGGGTGAAGGGGCAGCAGTGATGCTGGTACACGCTGTTTCCCAAACTGATCTGACCTTGGAACCCCTCAGGCCTTTGTGAGACCAGTGATCCAAAGAAACCCACCTCAGAACACAACATGCTGGCCAAATACAATAGACACAAACTCTGTATCGTTTTCCTACTAAGAGTAAAGCAAGTAAACTTACTGAATTCATAGAATATTTAAGTTAGTGGGTACCAATGCCCTCAGTTAAGTTTTTCTTCAATTTTTTAATTTAAGTTTGGTGGCTGTTACAAACTGTTGGCAAACAACTGGTGGGTCCTGGGCATAGATAAGCATATTATAGCACTGTCCTGCCAGGATTACTAGTTATTGTTTTTATTTTCCTCCATTGGGTATGAGGCTCTTGATTGATTGATTGATTGCCTGATTGATGGTTGATATCCAAAGTTTATTTTATGAATGTGCATATGGAAGACCATAAAAATATGAGACCCTAAGACCTTGATTTAAATAGCCAGTTCACTGAACAGTATTAAGCCCAATGGATTTGTGGAAATAAAGATTTCACAAAGATGCAGAGTTTTTGCGTAATTGAACACACTGTATAACCAGAGGTTAATAAATGGTGTAAAAGTCATTTGAGCGTAGTGTACAAGAAGCAACTCTGGTTCTCAATGTAGGAAAGGACATCACAGTGACTCCTGCCGCTCTTGACTAGGAACAAACAAACAAGCAGGAGAGTTTGCCTCAGTGAGATTCATATCGGAAAGCTTCTTCTGGTGGCATTGCCCATGTTTTGCTGATATTCTTCTGGACAATCCAGACTCTTCTTGTCACAGTTAATTGAATGTATTTAAATTCTGTGTCCTTGTTCTTTTCTTTCCCTCATTATTTCAGGAGACAATGTACTGCACGCAGGCACTGTTCTAGGTATTGGAGAGGCACCTTACTTGTATCTGCAGATACTTTTCAGTTTGGAATTATGCAAAACTCAAAGTTCACTTGAACTGCTAATTTTTTAGCAGTGATAAATCTAAGAAAGCATGCTTCCTCCATTCTGTTCTATAAAATATCAACCTCTGATTTTGGATTATGCTGGCTCTTTTTAATTTTTAAGAGGTTCCCATCCTCAGAGTCCTATGCTCTGCTTGCTGTCTGGTCTGCAGAGCACGCTGACTTTTGGCCTCAGTCATTATTCAATTCTGATGGGAGGGCTCCCGTTCAACTCCTTCTTATCAGAAAAGAAATAACACAATTGGGCCTAACTTGAAAGCGTCTACCCATCCAGCCCATGCTTGCCAGTTAAACTCGGAAAAAATAAGAATGTTATAACTCTTCTTGGGTAACATCATAAACATTTACCACCCCTCCCACATGCATTTATAATAACTGAAGGAAATTTACCATATAATTAACATACCAAATGGTATGTGGGTTACCTACAGTAGACTATAATAACATGAATGATCAAGTAGCAAGTTCATTAACTAAAACCTCCCCAAACAGTCAAATGTGCTTGGTTCAAAGTTTGTCTTTCTTATGGTTATGCTTATGATTCATTCTGTGTATACTATATTTCTGCTGGTATATGTTACCACAACCTTTTGCAGTGGGGGTTCAGGTAGACGCACAAATGAAAATACTATAAAAGAAATATGAATTTAGAAGGCATGGGGGGCCATGTGGAGACCTCTCTCTTGGAGAGGCACACTGAAACCTGGCCTTATCCACTTTTTATTCAGTTTTAGATACAATCTTGCCCTCAATAAAGCATGGCAAACAGATAGCAGACACCATCTTTAAGGTCAATAAAGATCAGTGAAGATCAGTGAGGTTCAGTAAACATTTACTTTGAGGCTATTAGGTCAAGAAATTGCTTCAATCCACCGCTATCTCAACAGAGCCCTATTAAGTTCAAGGTCCATCAGCCTTCCGAGTTCTTTGGTGCACTCTTATGACAGTATTGAGAAAGCGGTGGCTTCCCGCATACATTTTTAGTTTATGTGAATATATAATATCATTATTATTTCCTAATGTTCGGCCAAGAATATAATGATCTACATAAAATGTCATGACTACTTGATTCCTTTCAAGATCTGCATAACTTGAGGCCCTAGCAGTGCTTGGGGAAACATTTTTGGACTCCCTAATTCACACAACATCCCATCACATCATAAGCCAAATGCCCGACTTTCTTCTAGCAAGATTAGCTTCTGCAAAGTTCCTATGCTGGAACTGCATAGTGGCCCTTCTATGCAGCCTTAGAAAGAAGGCACTATTGCTTATAAATGCTTGCCATTGGCTCTCTTTCCTCCATTTAAATGAATTTCAAATCACTGCCTTCAGGTAGAGGGGAATTGCATTTATCTTCAGCATCAGTCCTATTATTTGGTCCTGAATGTAGGTAGCTTTTCTCCCTGATATATGTACCCAGGCAAGGAAATTTCAACATAATTATAAAGAATAACAAAGAGAAAGAGTTAAAATGACCATTTTAATGGAAAAAGTTAACACTTTTCAACTGGATAATGAAATAAAATATTGTGCTAGTTGTGTGTCTCTATTTTTTTCAGTTATATATGGATACCCATATATACATATACATATATTTGTCTGTATATACTGAGCCACAATATAAGATCTGTCTCTTATTGTGTCATATTAAAAATCTGTGCAACCTACTGATACACAGGTGAAACACAGGGATGCATTTAAGACAAGCTATACTGGTTTTTCGGGTACTTCTTTTTGTGATCATCAGTTAAAAATTCATCTAAATAATATTTACATTGCAAATTGCTTAGTGTGCCCATCTACCAAGGAGAACTATATAAATGAGAACTTCTTTCCACCGACATTATAACATCAAGAATTCTGCACACATATCCCAACACTTATGTAAGTCTATTATCACACTTTGCCGGTCATTCTGCCATGTTCACTTTCCTCTGCCCAGACTTGCTCTACAAGACATTAGTATAAAGCAAAATACTTTCCCCTGTTCAATAATTATGAACTCAAAGATGGCTTTAAACTCAAAGACAATTTGGAAACTTCTCTTTAAGTGCCTATGTCTCATCATCTCAGCTGAAGGCTCACTGGAGTCATGAAAACCCATCTTAGTCTTGATTCTACCCAGGAAATATTTGACTGCAGATCAGTGAGTTTCATCTGCTGTCTGCCCACAGATTGCCTTTGGAGCTTAGAGAGATCAAAGTAAGTTCATGTTCATTTGACCATAAAGGAATTTTTCTTTTCTGAAGGCTAGGTGTCTGCCAAGCCTTGTTCACTAGGTACAATACATAGATAATCTCTCTTCCCACCATCAGTTTGACTTTTCTTTGTTCCCCACTAGATACCCTATAAGAATAAAGAGATTAACAATTCTTCTCCACCCAAACCACCTGGTTGAACTCTTGGCTCCACCATTTTTTATCTGAGTGACTTTGGCTCATAGTTGTCCAAGTCTTGTGTCTTAGTTTCTCCATTGATAATATATTGCATTGCATGATTACATGAATTTACTGCAGCAAAAATGCTTAGAACAGTGATTAGCAAATAAAAGTTCTTGAACATTTTATTATTAAAGAAAGTTGTGGGTGAAATAAGAAATGCTGCCTTGGTGAACACGTATTTTTCCTGGTACTTACATTATTCTTGCTACTGTTTGTAGACAAGTCATTAGTTAATAGACAGTCTGCCTTTTCCTGAGGTAGGTTATTTGGTATAAATATCTCAAAGTACCCAATGGGGTCACTCTGTGGTTGGTTTTTCTGTGAAGTATTGTGCTCATTGGGTGGGATTATCACCTTCAGCCAGCTGCACCTTCTTTCTCTATTGCAGGTGACGATCCTAATGTGTGAAAATGAAGTCCCAGTCAATCATGATTTGCTGTTTAATGTTATTTCTGACCACAGAATGTTCTCATTATAGACCCAAGATCCACATAAAAGTAAGTGTAATATTTTCACAATAGATCCAAAATCCCCATGAGAAAACTGGCAGTTCATCTAGATGGCTAGTTTTATGATAAATAATATGCCATGTTAAAAAGATTTCCAAATGACTGCCATTTTACTCTTGATGATAGTAGTTTTCTAGAGATAGGAAGAAAGAAAATGTGAGAGGTGGCTGGGACTTGCAACAGTATGGTTTTGAGGTACAACAGAGTACAACAATGTAGTAGAAAAGTCACTTTCAAACCACAGAGAATGTAGAGAGGCAGCGAATGAAAGGAGGAACAGTCATGATGCTTTTAATGACGGGGATATCTCATTGTGAGAACACTATACAGTGCACTTACACAAACCTAGACAGTACAGTGTATGACACACTTAGGGTACATGGTGTACCACAGTCATACACATGGTCTGACCAAAACATCATTAGGTAGGACATGACTGCACTATCCTGGCAGTTGGGTAGTGAAAGATATAGATTCAGACCTTAGCTTTGTTTAATTCTTGTTGCACAAGTTGCTTCACTTTTCTGAGTTTTAATTTACTTATCTATGACATGAAGAGTGTGTTCTTTTTCTTTTAGATAAACTTTACAGTTCTTTATAGCTATACAATATTCTGTGATCCTATTATTACAACCTAATGTTTACTTTTAGTATCAGTTCATTTATTTTTTTCTCAATATACTGGTATGTTGGAGTACATTCGCTGCATTTCACAGTTACAGTTAAGATAGGCAGAGGACAGCTTAGTGCTGGAATTGTCATCTGCATGGTCTCTCTGAAAACTTAGACTTTCCGAAAGATGGATGCAATCCACTAACCTCACCTTCAGAGCCCAGGTGACCAGCGTCAGAGTTCTAGCCCTTCTGAGAGGACAGCATGTTCTCTGTCTGCGTTAACATCCATGTGTCCTTCAGCAAGTTCCTGTGGTATCAGCACATGAACCTGCTGCATTTTTCTTCCTAGTCCTGAACACATTTTCTCTTCACATCTACATGGAGCCTCTAAGTTGAAATGAGAGAGGAGAATTCCACAGTAAAGAGGACCTTTGGGAATTTGTGTTTTACAGGATGGAGATAAACATCAACATCCTGAAGAGAAACCCAAGACTGGAAGGATACAAGGTATGTGGCTACAGAACAGTCTTCTTTCATTTGAAGACATGGCAAGCATGTCCGCAGACCACGAGTGTTCCAATAAAATATAAAAATCTTTAATAAGTTGTCAGTGTTTACCAATAGTGATAGATGTTCTTACAATGATACCATTATCCATGGCATAGTCAATGAAGAAAGTTGGCAAATATTCTCAGACTAGTACATAAGTATTCATTTAAAAACCCACAAGGAAAATCCATTTGAACTAACAAGCTAACAAGAGGCAGAAGAAGGAAAGGGACATTATTCATTCATTTCTTCATCCAAAGATATTTTTGTATTGCTTAAATGTATGTAATGCTTTGGTGCTGAGAGGTATGTTTAAAGTGATGTCAGATAGATATTGTATTAATGAGACTGGTCACTCTTGAGAAGTGAAAGATAAACTATGTAAATAATTATTAGTCATAAAATAGTGAGATCATGTGATGCTCACCCAAATAATAGGAATAAACTGGATTCTGCACATTCATGATCAAGTCTATTTTTGGTGGCAGATAAATCTCTACTTAGATATGGAATTGAAAAAGGAAAGAGGAGAAAATTGGAGATACTTTATTGAGCATTTATAGTCAAAGTGCTGCACAAGATGCTGTCTCTCATTTAATGTTTGTAACCACACCATGGTATCATCTTCAAATTATATAAACTGAGAGGCACTCAATATGAATAACTGCCAAATTGATACACTGGGTAAACCCACTTATTTCCTTTCTCAGTGAATGGCGTCATCCACAGAGCCATCCAAGACATAAATGTGGGTGTATTCTTATCTCACAGCCAAATGGTCACCACATCATATTGATGTCAACACCTTCATAGCGCTCAGTCTCATTTACTTCTTTCCATTCCCCTGCCACCCTCCTAGGAATACTTCAACAGCTTCATTTCTGGGCTCTATACTTCAAGTCAATTCACTCTACCCAAGGGCCAAAATAAGCCAGCCACCAGGTTTTGTAAATAAAGTTTTATTGGAACCCAGCCATGCCCATTCATTTTTATAGAGACTGTATAGCCCACAGTGTTGAAACTATTTACTCTCTGGTGAGTATAGTTATATTTAGCAAATAAAAATATAAGATGCCTGGTTAAATTTAAATTTTAGAAAAACAATGAATAAGAATGTACGGGCCATATATACACTAAAACATTATTCATTTTCTAACTGAACATCTTCCATAGATCCTTATTACTAGTCTTTGTGGACTCTGTATTTGCAAATTCCTCTATTCTTTTGAAATGTATTTGTAATCTCAAAATCAAAACTCACAATCTGTTCTCCATCATTCACAGAACAGCAAAAAATTGAGTCAGCCAGGTGCATATTCCCAGCTGAGGTTGCGCAAGTGGTGCTTCTTGTTCCAGCTCTCTTACAATGCATAGTGTTGTTTGGGTGGCCTATGTAGTGCCAGGTATTTTGCTTCTTTGTTGGTGATCTTGCTGTTTAATATGGCCCCCAAGAATAGGGCGAAGTGCTGTCTAGTGTCCCTAACTGAGCTGTGATGTACCTTTTGAAGAAAACACCTGTGTTCCATAAGCTTTGTTTATATGCTACCATGAGTTATAGCACTATTGTCCTTGAGTTCAATGTCAGTAAATCAACTCTTTATTATATAAGATGACTTTAAATAAAACTCACAAATAAAACAAAAGTATATTGATATTGATCTGTTGAAAATTTTTCAAAAAAAAGCTCCTAGAAACCTTCTATTCCCCTAGGAACAATGGCTCAATATTTGCTGACTCAGTGTTTATGGTAGTGACTTCATAGAAAATAACTACTACAAATAATAAGAATCGACTGTAACCTGTTTATCTGAAAATAAATTTAAAATTTATCTGAGCATCCTGTTTTATTTGATATGTATACGATCCTTTACAAAAAACTGTGCATATTCCTGCTCTATGCTACTGTTAAATATTTTTTAAAAAACTAATTTAATCTTGTTTTCTGGTAATGCCCATGTTAGCACAGCATTCAAGGTCCTTCAGGACTTGACCACTGCTTCCCTCCCCTTCCTCATCTCTGGCCACTCTCCCCTCAGTTGCTCTGAGTCAGCCTTTCTAAAAGACCTGTGACACTCCTTTTCACCCACTGCCTAAACATCAGTTTCACAATCTGCCTGGCAGATCTATCATATTGCTCAAGACCCAAGTCAATATCACCTCCTTAGGAAGCAACTTAAAATCCCCAGTATGAGTTTGATGCGCCCATCGACTTGTGGAACTGTTAATTACACCACTCCCACCCCTTCCTTTTCAGAGAAATGCCATGGACCTTGCATCACTTCATCCAACTGCAGCCTGCCCTGTGCTCAGCCCTTTCTTGGAGAAATAGGATTCACATGTAACCAAAACAAATGGCAAAAATCAACAGAAACATGTACAAGCCTTTCTGTGGAAACTCTCTTTCAGGTGATGCATTTGCATGTTATTGGCAACAGGAGCCAATTCCTCAAGAGGTGGTAGAGGCATTTTTAACATGTTCTATTGAGCATAAGTCTCAGGTTTGGACTTAGGAAAATCTACAGAATAGGTTAAATTTGTTTCTTCTTCCTTACCAAAACTCAGGTTCTCTCCTCACTGACCATTCTCTCCCTCTCCCTTTCATAATCCTTTCTTAAAAATCAGATCTGGCCCTGACTGGTTTGGTTCTGTGGACAAAGCGTTGGCCTGAGGACTGAAAGGTCCCAGGTTTGATTCCGGTCTCCTTGGTTGTGGGCACACCCCCAGTAGAGAGTGTGCAGGAGGCAGCTGATCGATGTTTCTCATTATGTTTCTAACTCTCTATCCCTCTCCCTTCTTCTCTGTAAAAATAAATAAAATATATGTATTTTTAAATATCAGAACTGAAACTCATTTACATAATGGAAAATACTTGGAGGATAAAGTTTTAGCTCTTTTTAAAAATATATTTTTATTGATTTCAGAGAGGAGAGGTAGAGAAAGATAAAAACATCAATGATGAGAGAGAATCATTGATTGGCTTCCTCCTGCATGTCCCAGCCTCCCCCCCCCCCCCCCGCCCCACCGTGCCCCACTGGGGATGAAGTCCACAACCAGATGTGTGCACTGACTAGGAATCAAAACCTGACCTCCTAGTTCATAGGTTGATGATCAACCACTGAGCCATGCTAGTCAGGGTAAAGTTTTAGCTCTAATGATGAATTTGCATGTCTCTGGGCTATTTAATTAATCAACTAAATGTGTCTAGAACCAAATTCATTTTCAATTTTGTTCTAATACTTTCAATCACTTGACCAAAATAAGGAGAAATGAGTGACTCAAAGGGAATAGAAATTCAGTGAAAACAAAACAAATCAAAAAACACTGAGTTTAAATGAAAATATCCTGTTTTATGTTCTTTCACTTAAGCACCATGTACACCTACCTTCTTTCTAATCCCGCAGAAGCACATGGATCTCTCTACCTTCCATAAAACTTCAACAGTGACTCTGTAAGGATCGTGGAGGCTCTGTCACTCAGCATAGGTGGAGGTCCTTGCAACCTTAGTGGCATTCCAAAGAGAATTAAATGAAGTGTATTATTGCTTTGACTTATCCAAAGTCACATTCTAGGAGACTCTGGGTAAAAGTATGAGAAAAAAAGGAAATAATTTATTCTAATTAGTGAACTCAGCTTTTTGAAATTGCAATTCCTCTGTGTTCCATGTTTGACTTGTCAATCTCCAATACCACCCTCGAAATTCCTCTTAATGTGATGCCTCTTAAAAACAATAATTACTGGACCAATTTTTTTCTAGAATTTCTCCACGTCTCTGGGGAAAACTCTTCCAGTCTTGAGTTAACGTCTTCGTCCTCAAAGGCAAATTCCAATAGGAAAAGAGATCTTTGTGGAAATTTTGATACAATCTCCTGCCTGTGTGAGACCCAATTTAATATCATTTTTTTTAAACAGGACTTAAACAGTGTGTCACGCCTTTCCGTCGCAGCATCCTCCATACCCCTGCGCATTCTTGACTTTCGCGCTCCGGAGCCCCTGCAGAGTGTAACACAGGGGATCCTCAGGAACTGCCCGAGGGACTACGCCTGCATAATTGATGTGGTGAAATCCTCCGAAGCCACGTCTGGAAATATTGCATTTATTGTGGAGTTACTAAAAAACATTTCTACAGACTTGTCTGATAATGTTACCCAAGAGAAAATGAAGGTAGGTATTCTTTGTTAAACACTGACCATTATCTCCCCCCAAAGCTTGCACTTTAATAACAATTTCAAAAATATTTTCCAGGGGAAAATTATAACCACTACAGCAGATATAACAATAACAGAATTTTCACTTCAGTTTTTCACATTGATTCATTTGAGTTTATGGAAGTTGTCAAAAAGTTAGAACATCCTATATAATAAAACCCTAATATGCAAATCAACTAAACAGTAGAATGTGCTATGATGTGTACTGACTGCCAGGGGACAAATGCTCAACACAGGAACTCCCCCCTGGTAGACAGTGTGGTCCCATTGGGGGAGCGCTGCTCAGCCAGAAGTCAGGCTCATGGCTGGCAAGCAGAGTGGCAGTGGCAGGAGACTCTTCTGCCTCCAAGGCAGTGCTAAGGACCCCTCGGTAGACATCCCTTGAGGGATCCTGCACTGCAAAAGGCCACAGGCTGGGCTGAGGGATTTCCCCTCCCCCCGTGCACAAATATCATGCACCAGATCTCTAGTTTTTTATATATGTTTGTTGTATCAGATTAATATTTTCAGAAAAATATCACATAGTGATGGCAGCGAGCAAGATCGTATCTACTCTAGCATTTCCAAAATTTTATTCTGGAGAACATAATTGTTCTGAGAAATGTTAATGGAGCTTCCATTTCTAATAGGGAGATGCAGCAGTTGTAGTGACTCTGATTTAAAGTTAAGCAGGTTTCCTTCTGTAGACCTTCTAATGTGTGAATGAACTTTGACACCCTTTATAGGAGTGACGGATATATGGATATGGTATTTCTCACACTTAAATTATTATAGAATCTATCCTCAATCTCCTTCATTAAATAATCATTAATATCATATGGGAAACTTGCACTATACAGACTGCAGTTTGGAAATGCTGCACTTTATCTATGATACATTTTGTTTTTAGCATTCTTTTGTCTTCCCTGCAGGTTTATCAGCATGAGATTCAATAAACAGGAAATTTCAAGAGAAATATGTCAAATAAGATCAGATCATTTAAAAACTGACTTTGTGAAATAACGTGTGAATCCTTGGTATCATATCCACTTTTCTCCATTGCAGAGCTACAGCGAAGTGGCCAACCACATCCTCAACACAGCAGCCATTTCAAATTGGGCTTTCATTCCTGACAAGAACGCCAGCTCAGATTTGCTGCAGTCGGTGAATTTGTTCGCCCGGCAACTTCACCTCCATAATGCATCTGAGAACATTGTGGATGAACCCTTCATTCAGACGAAAGGGTTTCATATCAGCCACAACTCCTCCGAGGAAAGTTTCAGATTCTCCAGGAACATGAACAATACAACAGAGGGAATCTTAGGAATGATAGAAATTCCCAAGCACGAGCTGTGGAAGCTGCTACCAAATGCATCCCAAGCCATCACCATAGCGTTTCCCACCTTGGGGGCTGTTCTGAAAGAAGACCACTTGCCAAATATGAGTCTTCCCAGGCCGGTAAATGGCCTCGTTCTTTCCGTGATTTTACCAGACAGATTAAAGCAAATCTTACTCACGTTTGAGAAGATCAATAAATCCCGGAGTGCTAGAGCTCAGTGTGTTGGCTGGCATTCCAGGAAAAGGAGATGGGATGAGAAGGCATGTGAAAAGACGTTGGATATCAAGAACAGAGTGAAATGCCGGTGTAACTACACCAATGCAGTGATGTCTTTTTCCATTCTAATGTCTCCCATATCTATAGATGACAAAATCCTGGACTACATCACCTGCATTGGACTCAGTGTCTCCATCCTTAGCTTGGTTCTTTGTCTGCTTATTGAAGCTACAGTGTGGTCCCGGGTTGCTGTGACAGAAATATCATACATGCGCCACGTGTGCATCGTGAACATAGCTGTGTCACTCCTTACTGCTAATGTGTGGTTCATCATATCCTCCAACTTTAGCAAAAAGGCCCAGGATCACAACTGGTGTGTTGCAATGACATTTTTTAGCCACTTTTTCTACCTATCTCTGTTTTTCTGGATGCTCTTCAAAGCACTGCTCATCATCTATGGAATATTGGTCGTTTTTCATAGGATGATGAAGTCCCGCATGATGGCCATTGGCTTTGCCATTGGCTATGGGTTCCCATTGATTATTGCTGGCACCACAGTTGCTATCACAATGCCAGAGAAAGGCTACATGAGACATGATGCCTGTTGGCTTAACTGGGACAATACCAAAGCTCTTTTAGCATTTGCTATCCCAGCCTTGGTCATTGTGGCTGTAAATCTTCTTGTGGTTTTGGTTGTTGCAGTCAACACTCAGAGGCCCTTTATCGGCAGTTCCAAGTCTCAAGATGTGGCCATAATTAGGAGGATCAGTAAAAATGTTGCCATCCTCACCCCACTGCTGGGACTGACCTGGGGTTTTGGAATAGCCACTCTCATCAAAGGCAATTCCTTGATATTCCACATAATCTTTGCCCTGCTCAATGCTTTCCAGGTAAGTTTTAAGAGGAAGATTTAATTATTAATTAATTAATATTTCACTGATAAGATGTTATTTTCTAATTTGTTATTTCAACAAAAATGGCTATGTTTTAAAAATATAGAGCACAAAATATTTCTTCCATTTTCCTCTGTCTCTTAGAGACAATTAGATGTGGCATCTCTCACCCTGTTGATTATCAAGTTGCATTGAACTGATCAGGTGAAAATTTCCTTCCTTCTCTCCTCAGTGAGCTACCACCTATGCCCCTCCTAAAGTTTCTGAGGCAGAAGAAGTTAACCTGCACTTATGGAGAACTAGTAGGTCAGGCATGTGTGAGGCTACACTCATGTGTCATGCCTCCAAACAAACACAATGTGTATCCTTTCACAAGTACTTTGAGAACTCAGTGAAATGAAACATTTTCCATGGTGTGCCATTCTCTTTGAATGTTAATCAGTCAGAGTTTCCCAGGCCTTTATCTCCTGTGATATAATTGTAGGTTGTCATTCATAGAACTAAATCCTGCCACGTGTTACCTGATCCTAGGAAAGTCACTTCTCTCAACGTTCCATCTGTAAGATAAAAAGGTGGATCTAACATGATGTCTATTGTCTTTTATTCCTTAATACTAGAAGCCCAGTGCCCAAAATTGGTGCATGGGGTGGGGGGGAGTGTCCCTCAGCCCAGCCTGGGACTTCTCTAATCTGGGATCCTTTGAGAGATGTCCAACTGCTTGTTTAGGCCCGATCCTACTGGAGTAAAAGGGCAGTTGGACATCCCTCTCACAATCCAGGACTGCTGGCTCCCAATTGCTCACCTGCCTGCCTTTCTGATGGCCCCTAACTGTTTCTGCCTTTTAGCCTGATCACCCCCTAACCACTCCCCTGTCAACCTGGTTGATACCTAACTGCTCCCCTGCTGGCTTGGTTACCCTTAACTGCCCTCCCTTGCCATTCTGATCACCCCTAACTACCCTCCCCTGCAGGGCTGAACCACCCAACTGCTTTCCCCTGCAGGCCTGGGTCTACCCCCCCCCCTGCCCCCAACTGCCCTTCCCTCCTCTGCCAGCCTGGTCACCCCTAACTGCCCTCCCCTTCAGGCTTTATTGCCCACAACTGCCCTCCCTTCCAGGTCTGGTCCCTCACAACTGCCCTTTCCTGCTGGCCATTTTGTAGTGGCCATGTTGTGTCCACATGGGGGCAGCCATTTTGTGTCTTGGAATGACAGTCAATTTGCATATTACTCTTTTATTATATAGGATTGAGGCCAAGTACACGGGGGGGGGGCGGGGGAGCTGGGTGGTTTGCCCTGAAGTGTGTCCCAGATCAGGGTAGGCGTTCCCTTGGGAAGGGGGTGGCCTAGGCAAGGAACCTGTGGTGGTTTGCAGGCCAGCCACAACCCCTGATGACCCAAGCACAGGCTGGAAACAGGTATCTGAATTTTATTTATCTTCTATAATTGAAACTTTGTAGCCTTGAGCAGAGGCCAAGGCAGGCCAGGGCAGCAGGAAGCTTGGCTTTCTCCATTGCTGGGGGCAACCCAAGCCTCCAGCTGGCTCCAGCTCTGTGGACACTGCCATCTTGATTGGCACAATGATCCCTCTAAGAGCTATTTTACTTCATCTTGGCTGCTAAGCTTACACATACCGGAAACTGTCATTGGCCGGGCTTCTTTCCATACCTATGGGTAACAGAAAATCTGGCAAGTTTATATTCTTAATTATGTTTTTAATCAGGGGTTGGCAAACTATGGCCTGTTGCCTGTTGTAAATAGTATTATTGGAACACAGCCATACACATTCATTTACATTTTTCCCATGGCTGTTTTTGAGCTACAATGGCAAAGCTGAGGTAGTGGTAACAGATACTGCATACCCTCAAGGCCTAACATATTTATTATCTGCTTGTATTAAGCAAAAAGAAAAAAAATTGACTAGTATTTAAAGAATAACTGCATAATAAAGCAGCAAAGTGTTCTATTAACTGTCATTGCTACTATATTTATAAATTTGGTATAAAATATAAAGCAAGCTTTAAAGAAATGCCAACTAGATGAATTATATATCTTACGCATAACTATTTAATAACTATAGAGACTACTTATTTCACTCATTTCCTTGCATTACTTTAAAGAGAAACCTTTGATTTAAGCATTGTTTTATTGTTGTGTTGTTTATTTGCTTGTGTTTTGAAATAAAAAGCTCTTACATTCACGTTATATCTTCCCAACTCTGGAGGGGAGAATTTCCACCAATTACTGTAGTGACAGATGACCTCATCCTATTTTTACTTTGCAATTTAATTAAACCTCAGAATGTTCTGTGGTTTTGTTCAGATCATTTACTAGTATTTGTCTTCTTTCTTGATAGAAAGAAAAATACTAAAACACTTGTGACTCAAATTTTACAATTTCAGTCTTCTGATCAGTGAGTGATTCTTCACTATGAAAAACCCAGATACCCTCCACTCTCATGGCAAGATCCAGATTTTTCTAGAACGTTAACTCCCAACATTTAAAAAGATTGGCTTCCAATGATTGTGACTTTATAGGTGACCAAGTGTTTAAACTTGAGGAAACTCTGACTTTATCAGTTTCTGTAGTTTCTCTTTTATGAAGAAACTTCTTCCACCAGCCCAGAGAATATGTGTGAAAATAGTCTAGAATATAAGTTTCATCTTCTCAAGATACCTTCCATTATGGTGACTTTGAGTAGCAAGATCCCATGTCATGTCTCACTGTCATCATGAGTAAGAACAGCTCACTTAATATTTGGGAAAAAAGTGAGAAGATTTAATAATGTTGAAAATTCTATCCTACATCTATAGCCATTTAATAAATACCAACCATTATAATGCACAGACATGAAGGTGATCCTCTTTCTTTGAGGTGCACTCAAGAAAATACACATCAATGCATTTTTATCTGAATCAGTGGTAAGTGGGGTTTTTAATGTGTGATAACATTCTAGAAGGTATCTAAAAGTGTGGTATTAATATAACAGCTGGGATGTTGCCTACAAATCTTTCCCTCATACTTCTGTTGAATTTTGCCACAGGGGTTCTTCATCTTGCTGTTTGGAACCATTATGGATCACAAGGTAATTTGAATTTGTTTCACTCATTGTAAATAATTTTCATGGGACTGAGGGAAGCAGGAGGAAGAACAGATTTGATCAGAGAACATGGTTTGGGAAAGTTGAGTTAGGGGATGTGGTTCAGGGCATCAGCTGTGAGCTGGAAAAGAAAGAACTCTATTCTCTCATTCCTAGCACATCATCAAGTCAACAGGAGGCTATATGTGATGAAAACAATTAAAAACATACCTACAATTTAAATCTTAATAGTAAATCTCATTACACCACACCTTAACAATTATCTAAGCATTATTATTTGCCAACCACTGTGCTAAGCCATCTGATGATGCTTCTGCCAGTGTGACTGGTCTCCAAGTGGCAGGGCATGAACTAGGTATTAGGAATATTGTCATTTCTTCACTGTCATTGCTTCTTCAGATAAGAGATGCTTTGAGGATGAAGATGTCTTCCCTGAAGGGGACAACAAGAGTAGCAGAGGTAAGCCTCTCCCTTTTAGTCTCAAAACTGGAGGATCAGTGTCCTCATGCAGAGACAAATATTATAGGTTAGTATTCATGATTTTTCAGCATAGAAAATCATTAGGCCTACCTTTATTCATTCATTTCCTCATACAACAATTATTGCAGTATCCTGCGAAAGCTTAAGTAAAGCAGAATATACTCAAGAAAATTTTTTACATTGAATGTATTTCAAGCTGAGATTTGGATCACTAAGTTGGGACCACATGAACCCAGAATCATCTATACTAATACAAGCCAAGAGGCCCCTTGCACCTTCACCCAACACCTTCATATCATCACAAAATGGCTACCCCACATCATCACAAGATGTGGGCCATCAGGCCAGTAGGGAAGGGCAGTTGGGAGCCATCAGGCCAGGAGGGGAGGGCAGTTTGGGGTCATCGGACTGGCAGGGGAGGGAAGTTGGGGGTGATTGGGCTGGTAGGGGAGCAGTTAGATTTCAACCAGGCTGGCAGGGGAGTGGTTAGGGAGCAATCAGGCTGGCAGGTAGGCAAGTGGTTAGGTGCCAGCAGTCCTGGATTGTAAGAGGGATGTCTGATTGCTGGTTTAGGCCTGATCCTGGCAGATGAACATCCCCCGAGGAGTCCCAGATTGCAGAGGGTACAGGCTGGGCTGAGGGACACCCCCCAGTGCACAGATTTTGTGCACTGGGCCTCTAATTGATTCATAAAATGCTAGTGGGTGGAAATGAGAAATAAGTCAACTTACTTATTTCATAGTAGGGAAACCAAGGCTCAGAGTACTTGATACTTGTCCCAAACCACCCAGAAAACTATGGGAATTAACATTCTGCTTTCTCAGGACTCTTTTAGGAAACATACTCCCTTGGATTGAAATGTATGTGTTCTTATAGATCTTGAAGATGACTTTTGTCCAAGCTACCTGTCTTTTAAGATACCAACTAAAATTACTACCATTACTATATTAATTAGAAAGAAATCATTCATTCAACTAACAGTTTCTCAATAAGAACTATTTCATTAAAAACAAACAAACAAATTTCTGGACACATTAGGAATCAGCATTAATGGTTAGCTGGTATTGAGTATAACTTTTAACATAGTTCACCAATTCCATGATAGACATTCTCTTCACTTTTTAATATTTCTGAAATTAGAATGTATCTTACAATCAGTGGCATGTTATAGTTTAATTGGCAATTTCTTTTTCTTTCTTGGTGGAACATAAAAATAATTATGTAGCTTCCAAAGTTAGAGTTAGTGAAAAATGGTAACTTAATTCTGTGTAACTGTGTCAATGTAGATCCTTCTCTGCATGTTTCCATTTTTACATGTTTATGTCTACGCAGGCATGTACATACATATATGTGCACTTGTATCAATGCAATTACTCATTGACATCACTGTTATTTTTGTTCCTATTTAGAATGCATCATTAAGCCCAACAAATGGATCTAAATTAATGAATCGCTGAAGATGAGATGTGAGTATTAACAACTTAAGGAGAAACTTCACCTGAAAGTTGTGACAGACCACTCAGTGCCCTTGTGACCACACTCTTCCCTACTCAGTGATGCTGGAGTGAGGTGGGAAGAGAATAAATGGACATACCCTTCAGAGAACAGAAACTTCTTGATCGACCAGCACATAAATGAAAATATGTGCATCTTTGAAACCTACAGAACCAACTCCAAGCACACTTGTTTCTATCCTCAATGAGAGGATGCTGTCATCACACCTGTGCTGATATAGGATCCACCCTTGCTGTCCACAGTGCTCACACACCTAATTCCATTTTGCCAGTGAGTGGTGACTGGAACAATAGATGGATTGTCCAGAAGGAAGACTTCATTGATTGAAATCACAAAGCAGCAAGACTGTCTCTCTGTAATGGAGTGAGGGCCAAAATCATTCCTAAGGGGGCATGGGTAGAGTTGCAACAAATTAGCTGTCTACTCAAAGCCAACCTATGAGACATTTCTACACAAGGGAAAATAAATATTAGGCATCCATGAAGGGAAGAAAAAAATCACAAAATGTCAGCCTAAAGCCTGAAGGGTAATAGGGGGATGTGGGCAGGAATGATCAGTCTTGGTATGGTTTCATCTTGGAGAGTTTAATGGCTTTTCTTCATGGATATTGATGGGTCTCAGGTTTTGTTTTTAAGAGCCACCTGGCAACAAGCACATCCTCTTTTACATTCCTTTCTGTTCTGAGTCATGGCCCATATATTCAGCAATGGGGCAAGGCTAAGGCAAATCTTAGGGAACTAAAGAACCCTAAAGGGACGTCCTCTGTTACAGATTCTAAAAACCTGATGTGCTGATGTCCAGAGAGTGAGAGGGAGAGT
This sequence comes from Antrozous pallidus, assembly GCA_027563665.1. Taxonomy (NCBI): domain Eukaryota; kingdom Metazoa; phylum Chordata; class Mammalia; order Chiroptera; family Vespertilionidae; genus Antrozous; species Antrozous pallidus. The sequence continues at coordinate 19,083,642 of CM050517.1, read as the reverse complement.
AAGGAGGGTTTTGTTATACACATTGACTGGCATATGTGGGTGCTGGGAAACCAGAGGGAAACACTGGCATATTACTCTTAATTAAGCATCTTTACATTTGGGTTTTTATCTGAGCATTTTACAAAGGAGGAGGGAGGATTTAGTAGAACTTTACAAAGGTTAACTCTCCCTAACTCTGCCCATTTTCTAGCCCCTAGGGTTCCTCCATGGTGGAATATTATTATCATACTTATTGATTAGCCACTCATTAGTTCAGATGATCTGTTAAAGTTGACCTTTCCGTTAAAGTACCAGTTTGAGCTGTTAGGGAGTTCATTAGACTGTCTCAACTGGAGGCCCTTTCTCAAACTTGTTTTAATATACAGGGCATTGTATATCCAGCCATTCTATAGAAGAGGAGCATGGTTGTAGTCTTACACCCAACTAGTGGCTGCAGTAAAAGTTGGGGGAAAAACAGTAGAAGCCAAGATCAGTAACTACCCTGCTTAGTAGAACTGGGGATGTGCACAAGACTTAGACCCATATTAGGAGGGAAGTGTAGGAAAGAAGTAGGAATGCACCAGCAATTCTCTCCAAAGAAATCCACATAATTTTTCTATTTTTGAACTTATGGGGGGGGGGGCTGTGTGAATTAAAGATTCTATTCTTTCGGCATATCCTCCTCTCATGGCCCAGGACCTCATGAATTGTAATTGGGACTATGCTTTCACATCTGGATGCATATCAGCAGGGTTCAGAAACAACAGCTGGCACCATGGCAGACCATGCTGGGGCCCAACAGACATTAGAGGACAGGGACAGAAAATTCATACTAAGTGATCCTTCCAAGTCCAGAATGGAGAGCTGGCAGTATGAGAGAGTCTTTCAGCAGAAATCAGGTGTTTAGAGTGAAATTACAGCTCAGTGACATGGGTGTATGTTAAACGCAGGGCAGAATGTCAGTCCAGGACAAGGCTAAACCACAGGAAAAAGGTCGTATTTCAGACCTTAATTCATAATAAAAAATAAAAAATTGATAGGGTTCTCAGAAGTTAAGCAGAATTCCAGTGGCAAGAAATGGGGAAGAAGGTCGGAAGTGAACTTACAGAGAATTGTGTCCCCTGAACATGAGTGGAAGCTTCTCAGATCCCAGTTACCTCAGGTCAGATTGCTCTTAGAAACATGGTTGAGGCAGGAGGTGCCAGGGTCAGGAATAGATTTCAGAGGTGTGAAAACCAGGCAGTTAGATTTAGGTGTATATTCTAATTGGGGGACCCCATCCTGGGAGGTGACTGGATGGCATTTTTATGATGAGGTGACAGCCACATAGAACCCTCTGCCATTCATTTGAAGGATAGTCCTTTAATATGACCTGAATACAGCCAGTTTCACCCAGTGTGATTTCTGGGTCAAGGTTCTGTTCCTCTAAAGTCTCTTCCACATATTTGCTTATGCCTGAAATTCACCTAAAAGATTACAGAACTCTTCAATACACTGAGAAATGAGACATGGAACAAATACCTGGAAAGAAGCAATGCTGTTTTCTATGAAAAGTTGTAAGTTCAGAGCTGCAGAGTTATTTCAGAGACCAAGCTTAGGTAATTGAAGAGGGTGAGCAGGCACTGAGCAGTGAGTTTAAAGTTGAGGGAGAAGCATGGAGAATCCCTCAGGCACAGACCAGTAAAGCTGGAAGGCTAGTCTTTCTACTATGTGACCTCAAGGAAACTGCAGAATACCCCTGTGCCTTCATCCCTCCTCTGTAAAGTGAGTCTAGTTATAGTACACGCACAGCCCGAGGATGGTTTCTGGAGTCAATTAGTTAATATATTAAAAACTGGTAGAGTAGTGGCTGTTTCAAATTAAGTGATCGATAAGCACCGGTCATTATTCTTTCTGTTAGCTAGAGCTTCCACCATTTTGCCTAGACTTCCCCATTTCTCATGGCTGCTCACTGCCCTGAACTGAGAGCTGAGTTTCAGGAGGAGGGCTGGTATGAGACGAGACAGGTCTGCTTCCTTGGGAAAGTTCTCTTCTTGCCTGGAGCAACACCTAAACTCTCAGCATGTTAATGTTTGCTGAGGAAACATGGCGGTTAACATTTGATGACTAGGCTTTAAGAAACCTATCTACTGACCAACCTTTTGACCTTCCCTTTACCTGAAAGAGTCAGGCTTTTCTTGGTCAACCTTGACAACGTTAAGACTCAGTATACAAGCTGTTTTATAAAGTTTGGAAAAGCCTGCAGTGTTTGATCAGCTTTCCTTCCTGAGACCTACTCTGTGCTCAGCTATCCATCACTTTGAATAGATCTTCTGCATGTTGAGGGACTGGGTTAGATCTGGTTTCAGATATACAGTTGAGAGGGGAGTGGGATGTAAGGTAGCAAGAGAAACATTGAATCTGCTTTGGAGAAAATTAAGTCATGCAGCTTTCCTGAAGATAGGGAACAGAAAAAAAAAAAGAGGACTTCTTAATGTGTTTATTATTGTAGTCTATTTTAGACCTTGAGTAAAGTTAATTCAGCTCTTAGAACTGTTTCCTCATTTGTGAAACAGGAAAAATATTTTAGGTATTATTATTATTGTGTTTGTGTGTGAGTCTGTTTAAACCACTGTATATAAAAGAGTATAGTTATTATTTTAGAAATAAAAATTAAAATATTTACCTTTCACAACATGCTCATATGTGAGTTCATCTAAGGAGGACATCCCCATTGGTACCATGACATTCTTGGGTACCAACCCTGTTATCAATCTGTCTGAACTCATTGACCAGACCACAGAAGGTCCAGAAATGCAGTCCTACTGTGTACTGCTAATGTGAGAACCTGGAAATACTTGGCAAACAGTATTACTGTGTTTCAAAGTTGCTCAGTGAAATTTCTACTATCAGTTTGATATTAAATAGCAAGCCATTCAGTGGGGCTGAAAATGGCCATGTGGGTGTGGTTAGAGCACTTTGATCAAACAAAAGTCACAAAAGCCATTTAGTCACCCCTTTTCACAAAGCACACACAAAAACAAGTATATACCTCTTTTCAGGGCTATTTTCAAAACTTTTAGTACTGATAGTTTAGAAATAAGACAGAGATTAGTTTCAAATCGTAATTATTCAAGTGATAAAATTTTCCAGTCAATTGAAAATTATGCTCTTTTCATAAAATTAAAATAAATTGTCCATAGTGAGAGAAATCAATCTAATTTCCAGATTTATAAAATTCCCTGAGCATTAATTTACTGGCCTACATTTTCTTCTTGACTATAAAATAATTTTTATTTCTTTCAATCCAAAGATCTAGCAATTCCAAAGTGTCATGCACTTCCTAGCCAAATGATTGCCTTTAGTTCAGTAGATATATTTGGTACTATAATAAAGTTAAATTAATAAATCCCTTAAATTGATTACATTTAGTCCCCATTCTTCTTCACATTTTCCTAAACTCCTCATCTTTTCAGTGCATATTAAGGGGAATATGGCACTGCATTTAATCACTTCTGCAATAATAGGACATGAATTTCCAAAAATTACCATTGATACAAAATTGGCAAAACACACACACACACAGCAACAACAACATAGAATTTATGAGATCAATTGGATTAGAGATATAACATGCCAGGAATGAACCTTAAGCAAAAATATCTTAGTCCTTAGGAACTCAGCTTAAAGATAAATTTTCTTCTAGGAATCTTTTCTCTTGGTAATTCTCATCTTGAATGCAACTCAGTGACTCAGTGGATATACTCCCACCGAGAAATCCATTTTTCACCTGCATATGTGGCCAGGTGATATTTGTCATCTCTTTCCACTCTCCCACATCCAATTCATTCCATTAAGAGGAGTGGATGAAAGTTTGCATTACAGACAGAAGGGGTGGCTTTTACTTGGTCTTTGGTTTCCCAAACCAGCTCTCGAAGAGGTGACAATCTGCTCAGGGAGTGGAGAATTGGTTTCCAAAGGATATAGGATCCTTGGGAAACAGTCAAGGAGTGACACCACTAAAGGAGGAAACAGAGAAAAAAAAAACTCACATCCTGTCCCTTTCCCACAACTTCCTCTGAGAGGCTGTCTGGTGAGATTTAAGATCCTTCAGTGAAGACAGAGGGAGAAACAGCCACCTGTAAACCCAGGAGAGGAGCTTCAGGAGAGACCAGCCCTGTGACACCAGGATCTCACACCTCTAGCCTCCAGAGTAGTGAGAATAAATTTCTGTTGTTTAAGCCACCAAGTCTGTGATATTTTGTTATGGCAGCCATTACAAACTAATACATAAGCCCAGAGATTTTTTTTTAATAGAAGATGACATTTTTTTTAAAGAACACTCTAGAATCCACAGCAAATCTGAGAAGGTACAGAAACTTCTCATAAGCGCCCTGCCTCCACACATGCACAGCCTCCCCCATAATCAACATCTCCACCAGAGTGGGACATTTGTTGCAATTGATGAACCTACATTGACACATGATCACCCAGAGTCCATAGTTTCCATTAGGGTTCACTCTTGGTGTTGTACATTCTATGGGTTTGGACAAATGTACAATGGCATGTATCATCATAGTATTATACACGGTATGAAATAATAATAAAACATTATACTAATAATAGGGTAAATCTAAAATAAATATTCATGGACGCTGACTCTTTGCAAAGAGTGTCAGAGCAGTTTGTAGAGTAGATATAGGCAAATAAGATACGGTGGTGTCATGCTACAAAGAGGTTGCTGTGAAAATGGGCCACCCATTTCTATTCTCAAGTTCTCCTTCTTAAAGAAGCAATTTGTAGTGGCTGTTGTGATACACTGCTGAGACTCACCCTCTGGGACCAGGATACTCACTTCTCCAGCTGCCAAGAGTGTGCTAGCTGATGGCTCACAGCCAAATTCCTCCCGAAGAATTGCCCTCCAAGGACTGAAGGAAGCTGCCTCTCCCCAGGTCATGCCAGAGTCAGGCTGCATCTAAAGATTGCATGATGCTGTATACAGGCCCAGCTCCCTTGTCTACATTTGGAACATTTTTGAAGGACTGTCTAAGCTCCTGAGCTTCCTGTGGGATTGATGGAGGCCTATGTTGCAAATGCATCATAATTTAATCTTCCTCTACCCTCTCCTGCTTCTCTCCGTCCCTCATGTGTATCCCCAGGAGTACTCCTCAATAAACTTCTTGCAGGCAAACCTCCATCTCAGTCCATTTTTTAGAGCATGTGATCAATGATACCATTCATTGTCAGCTATTGTTATGGATACATCAATGTTGTTTGTTCAGAGTAAGTTAAGTAATTGACAGTCTGAATGTTCTGCATGGGGGACTGAGGGAATGAATGTTCTGCATGGGGGACTGAGGGAATGTTGGTGAAATTTTTCTAACACTTAATGATGTATTGTGCACTATGGAGTAAGTCTCATGTCTGTATAGCATAGCTACAAGGCCGCCAAAGTAATCTGGTACCTAAATATTTCCTGTTACTCAACCATTATTTGAGAACTGCCAATCAATTACTTTGCCTGCTGCTAAGATTTCCTGAAGAGAAAGCATAGTCCTTAAACTTGAGTGTTGCCACACAAGATATGATTTTTACTTGAGGAGTGAGCAACCAGTTTCTGAAGGAGCACATGGACCCATGGGAAAGCTGTCCAGCACTCTTATTTTAGAATGGTTATATAGTAAAGAAAAACAAATGGCTATGTAGTAAAGGAAAACAAAGAAAAGCTTGGGCTCTGGAAACAGCTATGAACTCTAAGAGCATCTGAGTGCTACTAGTCACGTGACCTAAAAAAAAGTAATAACCATTCTGTCCACCCACTTCCTCACTTGTCCCTGTGGATCAAGAGAAAAGAAGTGGGCTGCAATCCCGAATCTCTAATTGTTTGACCTACTGTTGTCAGAAGCTTACAAAGCAGAACTCAGAGGGCTGCTTAGACCATTCCTCTTTCTCACAAGATCTTTGTGTGAAAACACACTCACAGAGTGAGCTGGGCTGGACTCTATGCCTGAGATCTGCAAGGACAGATACCTTTTGTCTTTCTGGCTTAAGGCCGCATGTCCCGTTTGGTTTCTTTCCTCTATAGTTTTGATTTTCAAAGTTCAAAATGAAATAAAAGAAACATGCTTCAAATATAAGCAAATATATCTCTTTATATCTTGGAGCAATGGCCCAAGGTACAGGTTTCAGGCTACTTAAGCTATTACTATGGTCAGTGGAATCACCTTTGATCCATGCTCTGCTTTAGCTTCCCCATGCCAGCCTTTGTTGCTTTGATACTTAATCGGCTCAGCTCTTCCTACTTCTGAGCTAATTGCAACCATTTTGAAAAGCACACTAAGAACTTCATATGCAACCAGGATTAGGTCATGGGATTTGTGCTGAGGGTCAGACCTGAGTCCTGGGTGTCTTTAGCCGGTTGCTCTTTCTTTATCTCCTATATTGGTAGGGTCAAGCTTACTGAACATCTGTTGAGCTGCAACTAGTACTCTGTTTTCAGGTCCACCTTACATGACCAGAGTCCTGACTCTCCCTCTGGACAGTTTCACCCTCAGAAGCCATCCAATGTCCTGGCTCAGCCCTGTTCCATTGGCCAGCCCCTTGGGATGGATTGTCACTGCTTATTCATATTAAGGCTGCTGACCCTGTGCCATATTCTAAACCCCCTAGACTTTCAATTCCAATAATTACAGGTTGTTGTTGTTCCTTGTGATTAAGCCCCTATCCCAGTGGTCAGCAAACTCATTAGTCAACAGAGCAGCAAACCACAGCTTGCGAGCCACAGTTTGCCGACTACTGCCTTACACAGTACTCGTAGCCCAGGTCAAGTACCAGGTGCCCAACCCAGCCTTGCATCTTCTCCTTCCCCATTGGCTTCTTCTGCTGAGGTCTCAGAATACTTCAGGAAGAGCTTCTTACTTTGAGCTCATATTGCTACCATACTACATCCTACTGTTGCTGTCTAGTCCTACCACTGATGGGAGCACAGTAGAGGTCTTAAAAATACGAAGTTCTCTACCCAGCACTATCCTATTAATTAGGTCACTGTTCAATTCTCAGTGCACATGGCTGGATTACAGGTTCAATCCCCAGTGAGGATTGTGCAGAGTTTAGCCAATCAATGATTCTTTCTCATCATTGATATTTCTATATCTCCCTCTTTCTTCCTCTCTGAAATCAATAAATCTTTACTAATAAAAGGATAATATGCAAATTGGTCAGGATGCCCTCACATTAACAACCAAACAGCAGGCTGCTTGGGGTGACTAGGCTGGCAGAGGAATGAGTGAGGGACTACCAAACAACTGAATAGAAGGCTATGTGGGATGATCAGGCCAGTGGGGGAGAGGGAGCAGTGAACAGTGACCAAACAACTGAAGAGCAGGCTGCATGGGGTGACCAGGCCAGCAGGGGAGGTGGTTTGAGGGGCAACCAGACTGGCAGAGGAGGGCAGAGAGAAGCAACCAAGCCAGCAGCACTGGCAGTTGGAGGTGACCAGGCCAGCAGGGGGCACTGTGAGGGGCACCCAGGCCAGCGGGGGGGGGGAGGGGGGAGATAAGGGGCAACCAGGCTGGTGAGGAATAGTTAGGGGCAATCAGGCCAGCGGGCAGAGGCAGTTATGGAAGATCAGGCTAGTGGCAGGGGGAGGGCAGTTAGGAGTGATCAGGCAGGCAGGCAGGTGAGCAGTTAGGAGCCAACAGTCCCAGATTGTGACAGGGATGTCCGACTGCCGGTTTAGGCCCAATACCATCAGTTGGACATCTCCTGGGGGGTCCCATATTGGAGAGGGTGAAGAATGAGCTGAGGGGACCCCCCACCCTGTGTACGAATTTTGTGCACTAGGCCTTCTTCCCACCTCCCCCCTCTCTCTTATATTCTCTTGGGAATATATCAAGTTATTCCCAAAAAGTTTTGTTAAACAGAAAAAATAGATATATTATCTTATCTCTTAATCAGTGTATATAGCATGGGTCTCCAATATGTAATGGACCTACTTGGAGCTCAAGGTTTTTCCTCAACTGAGGTCTTAAATTTGATCTTAAATTTAGGATCAGGCTTTAGGACTGATTTTGAACTTAATAAAGAGGAAATATAAGAAACCTTATTTGGTGTGTGCTAGATAATTCAATAGCTAATTAATCTTTTTTTTTTAATCATGTAACAGCTGGCTTCCACTTTTCCCCTTGGAGCCTCCACCTTTCCATATTGCACCAGCCCTGGTAACAAGACTGTGACCTGTGTTGATAGACTTTTCTGATTTTAGGTCCAAACAAGCCTGGGTTTGCAATTCCTCTATTTTCTTGCTCCAATCCCTCTATTTTCTCTGGGACATATTCCCAGACTATTACTGATCTTAGCCAATGTCTGCTCCCAGATGCCTTATGCCACATTCTGCCTACTTGCTCAGAAACCTTCTGGGACTCTCTCTTGCCCAATACTTGCTTGAACTGCCATCTGTTTTTCTATTTCAATATTTACAAATGCACTTATTGATTTAATATTTGTTAAGCACCTACACTGGGCTTAAAATTATCAAAATAAAACAAACAAAATAAAATAAATAAAATAAAATAAAATAAAATAAAATAAAATAAAAAACAACAACCAGTCCCTGTTGTCAAGGAGCTTACAGTTTGCCCAAAGAGAGAAATGATTAAATGGAAAATATTGGTAGTAGAAAACTGTGAACAATATTATTTAAGTAAGCTCATTTTATCCTCACAGGAAGCCTATGAGGGAGATATTATTATCTCCATCTTACAAACATAAAAGTGAGGTTAAGACAGTAAGTAGCTTGGGCCAGATCACATAGACAGAAAGGTTTAGATTAGGAAACAGGTTAGCCTGACTTTGCTGTACTATTAATCTTCTCCTTGTGCTATGATGAGTATAAATATATTTAGCCCATTGACACACACACAAAAAATAGCATGCTGAATTTTGGTTGGAATTATCTTGACCTTACAGAGAATTAATAGCTTACAGAGTTGCCAGACAACTCTGGCTGTCTTCTAATACATTAACATAGATGATCCTCCCATGTTAGTCTTTTGATCCATGATCCTTTTAATTTTTGACATGTTTTTTAGTTTTCTGTGTAGGAGTCTTGCATCTTTCTCATTAGATCTATTTTTTTCTGATTATTTATTTATTTATTTTTATTTATTTATTCATTTATTTATTTAATCTTTATTGTTCAGTTTATTAATTACATTGTCCTCTTTATTTCCCCCCTATAGCTCCCCTCCACCCAGTACCCATCCCACCCTCCGCCCTCACCTCCCGCCTCGACTGTCCTCTCCTATAGTTGCAAGATTTTTGTCCAGTCTCTTGCTGCACTTCCCACACCCCCTTTCTCCCCAAGAATTGTCAGTCCATTCCCTCTCTATGTCCATGATTCTGTTATATTCACCAGTTTATCCTGTTCATCAGGTTATTAATTCACTTGATTTTTAGATTCATCTGTTGATGTGTATTTGTTGTTCATAATTTACACTTTTACCTTTTTCTTCTTCCTCTTCTTATAGAATATCTGAAAGATATCAATTCATATAATATTGATTTGGTGGTGATGAACTCCTCTAGCTTTTTCTTATCTGTGAAGCACTTTATCTGACCTTCAATTCCGAATGATAGCTTTGCTGAATAGAGTAATCTTGGTTGTAGATTCTTGCTCTTCATCACTTTGAATATTTCTTGCCACTCTCATCTGGCCTGCATCGTTTCTGTTGAGAAATCCTTTGACAATGGTATGGGTGCTCCCTTATATGTAACCAACTGCTTTTCTCTTGCTGCTTTTTATATTCTCTCTTTATCTTTTGCTCTTGGCATTTTAATTATGTTGTGTCTTGGTGTGGTCCTCTTTAGAATCCTATATTTTGGGGTTCTGTGCACTTCTTGGGCTTTCAAGTCAATTTCTTTCACCAGGTGGGGGAAGTTTTCAGTCACTATTTCTTCAAGTAGGTTTTCATTATTTTGCTCTCTCTCTTTTTCTGGCACCCCTATAATTCAGATGTTGGTATACTTGAGATTGTCCCAGAGGCCCCTTACACTATCTTCAATTATTTAGATTCTTTTTGCTTCTTGCTTTTCCGGCTGAGTGGATTTTGCTTCTTTGTATTTCAAATTTTTGACTTGGTTCTTGCGGTCCTTTGGACTGCTTTCAGGTCTTTGTGTAATATTTTTTATTTCAGTCAGTGTATGCTTAATCTCTAGTTGGTCCTTTTTCATATCCTGGGTCTCATTCATTTATTCATAGGTCTTGTTCATTTCCTTTTGTTCTCATTAAGTTCATCAGCCTTTTCTAGGAGCCTCTTGAAAAACCTTATTACTGTGGTTTTGAACTCTATGTCTACTTGTCTTTTTTCCTCCATTTCTTTCACACCTGATTTCTTTCCATTTCTCTGCATTGTGGCTGCTTTCTTGAGTTGGTCCATTAGCTTTGTGTGGTAAATGTTGTCTAAGGGACAGTGGCTCAGCCTCCCCAGTTACCTGAGGTGGATACTCTTACTGCAATCCTTTATGGGTTGTACAGTATTGTTGAAGTTAAACCCAGATTATTATTGTTAGACTAGGAGGGTTTGACCTCCAGGCCAATTGACTGTGAGGGTAAGCTGTGTTCAGGTTGGATGGGCAGAGTCTCCAGGCTGAGCAGGCAGCGTCAGGTCTGCCCCACACAGCGCATGGGTCTCTGTGTCGGGTGGTAATAGCTGCACGTACCTCTGAGAGAAAGCCGCTTCTGGTCTCCACCCGCTGCCAGACAACTCTGCCTCTCCCCAAATGAGTCTTCACACCCAAAGGCTTGCCCAGCATTGTAAAACAAAGCAGTCCAGTGGTCTCCCAAGGGAGGGAGCAGGTCACAAGTCCGCTCTGCGTGGTCGGCACTTCTGTTCCCAAGTTTACACGCAAACTGCTATTTCAAAGTTTACTCGCACTCTCTACAAGTTTGCCCTCTGCCTCGCCTGGGTTTCAGTGTGCCTTCCCTGGACCTCGCCTGGAACTGGGGAATCAGTGTGGTGGGACGCCTTGCCCTCTCATTGGAGAAAACCACCCAGGTTTGCAGCCGCCTGCCTTTTCCACTCACGTGCGCACGGCTCCAAACCTCTGGCTCCTCTTGTATCTTTAAGGCTGTGCTTCGCTGCTCCTCTGAGTCACAGTGTCCTATCTTTACTTTTATTTGTGGAATTTTCACTTAGATGGCTTTCCAGTGATTCTGGATGATGTTTGTTCTATTCTTAAGTTGTAGTTTTGGAATTGTTGTGTGGGGCAGCAAGATAGGTATTTACCTATGCTGCCATCTTGGTTCCTCCTCATTAGATCTATTTTTAGGTATTTTTAAAAATATTTTGGGTATTATTTTTAAATATTAATTCCTAATTGTATATTGATGTTATCTAGAAGTAAAAAGTAATCTTTGTGTATTATATCTACATCCAGCACCCTTGCTATATTTATTTATATTTCTAATAGCTAATCTATAGATTTTTTTCTGTGTATACATACTAGTTTATATATATATATATATATATATATATATATATATATATACATAAAGATAGCCCTTTCTGTTCTAATACTTGCATCTTTTATTTCTTTCTTGCCCTACTGTTCTTTTTATATATTTTTTTTTATTTCAGAGAGAAAGTAAATAAGAGAGATAGAAACATCATTGATGAAAGAATTGGCTGCCTCCTGCACACCTCACACTGGGAACAAGCCCGAAACCTGGGCATGTGTCCTGACAGGAAATTGAACCATGACCTCCTGGTTCATAGGTTATGCTCAACCACTAAGCTATGTTGGCTGGGCTTGCTTTACTGTTCTTATATAATTTCATTATCTGAATAAATTAAGGATAGTTAAGGTGTCATAGAATACATTTTTTCCCTGAGTAATTTCACAAGTTTCTATTGTCTTTACCATAGTGAAGCTTATTCAGCAGTGGCCCTTACGTAGCCAGAATTAGGAGTGGCTGGCACCGAGGGTTGCTATGAGTTGAATCTGTGTAACTGCGTGAGAGCTTCTCTCTATGACTCATCTATTAGTAAGGGTTTCATTCTATTCTGCATAATGCACAGAAGACTTGTTAGCACTGTTTGTATTTACTCCTTATGTACAGTCAACACCTCAGAAGTGAGAGAAGAAGGGAAAGAGATTCCATTTGTTAAAAAGCTGCCACAAGCTTTGTACTGTATTGCAGCCATAATAGTTTCAAAATCTCTTTAGTATCCTCTTATACTGCTATGTGATCTATAAATTCCCTGTAGGAGCTGGAGAATCAAGTCATGGTTACCTTTGGTTAAATCTAATGCTTACTTTATTCCTATACTGGAGAGGCCAATGTTACAGGAGGCTCACAAAGTAGCACCTAGCCTCCAATTCAAAGAGCACACCATCATTAATATTAGTATATACAGTAGTTCCCCTTATCCATGGGTTTGTTTTCTATGGTTTCAGTTACCCATGACTAACTATAGTCTGAAAATATTAAATGAAAAATTCCATAAATAACCAATTCATAAGTTTTAAAGTGCTGTTGTACTGAAGAAAGATCATGCCATCTTACATGGGTATGAATCATCCTTTTGTTCAGCATATCTGTGCTATATATGATGCTTGGAAATTAGTTTCTTAGTAGTCTTGTCTGTTATTCAATTGACTTACCACGGCAGCTCAGTATTTGTGTTCAAGTAGCCTGTATTTTACTTACTAATGCCCCAAGGTGCAAGAGTAAGTGATGCTGGTGATTCAGGTACACCAAAGAGAAGCATAAATGAAAAGATATGTGTGCATGAGAAGAAAACATAGTGTATATAGTTTTGGTACCATCTGAAGTTTCAGGGATCCACTGGGGGTATAGGAAGTATCCGCTGCAGTAAGGGGGGACTACTGTACTTTTCTTGAGTTTATCTTTGAGCATCAAATGCTGATACCTCATCCCAAATAATAATTCTGATATTCACATTTCAGTCTTTACTTCTTACTTAGTATTAGTGGAGTAGTAATGGAATACATAGGATTAAGACTTTTATGTAGTATAAGGCTGTATACTTCAGATTTTTAAGTTTGTGGTCATTATCAGGTACTCTCCAAAAAACTTTTTGACTTTGTAGTTGACATTTATTGACCAGTAGAAACATGGGAAAAATGCACATAGACATCAACATTTCTTCCCATGAAGAAGAGGGTAAAGTCTATAGAAAGAAAATCAGGGCTAGTTAGTGACTGAAGATCAAAAATCAGATTTTTAACTAGTAGAAAGCTTTGTCCTGTATATCATTTTCACTAGTATGCCAGTGTTATTATATAGTTTTGAATAACAAATTGTGACAGTGTACGTTGGTAGTTCTTGCTACTTATATGGTTGTCTGTCTATTTTATATCTATTTCTAATAGGTTTATTATTTCAAGTTATAGACTCAAGTATATGAGAAATAATTTTTAAAAAGTATTTCAACTTAGTCTTCATTTTTAGCCTTTGCTTTGTCTAAAGTGAAAAAAATATGGTATATATAATTTATATCTTATATAAATAATATACAATTATAGTACTTCTATGAATTATATAAATAATATTAATAAATTTGTCATCCATTATATATATATGTATTCTATATGTTCTACATATTATATATATGTGCATTTTTTTTCATTCAAGGTAAACTTATATCCTCTAGGTCAATTTCAATCAGTTCAGAATATATCCTCCTTATCCCATTCCCACTCCAATCTTGCTGAGATTGCATTTAAGTTCTAAGGACTTCCACAGGAGTCATACATTAACAGAAAGAAGATGCTGAAACTTGGGCATGCCTATCACATATTGACATCTACTGTGTACCATCAAGTCCTTGGGCACTTATCCCTCCATGCTGGCATGTGCTGAGATTTCTGTGAACATATTTGGTCATTGGTTATATGGGCTTGTCCCACTCTTTCTCCAGACTTCTGGGCCCTTTTCTCATGTGTATAGAGAGGATTCAGCTGTCATTTCATGACTCTGAAGTCATGCAAAACATAGCCATTTCCACTCTATACTCATTAGTTTTCCACTTTCCAAAAGTCCAAGTCAGAGTGTGAACAAAATCTTCCTTTTCTTGAACCCAAACTTATTATCTTCCTTTTCCTTATACTCTCTGCCAATCTGTCTAACCCGAGGATAAAGGACCCGTCTCAGACACCTTCAACATATGAAATGATCTTCCTGCTTCCTCCTCTCTCTCCTACAACAAGGCTCCAAAACTATTCTGAGGATGAAAAAAAAATTCTGAAATTGGGAAAAAAGATTCTTTAAATGAATGGCTTAAAAGCTGTGGTACAAGGCATCACCCTTACCCAGAAGTTTTGACTTCAGGTTAAAGACATTAGTACATTATTAAAATGATTTTAAGTGGTTTTCCCTAACACAATGGAATACTATGCTGCTATAAAAAAGAAAGAACTCTTATCATTCACAACAGCATAGATGGACAAGATGAACATTATGTTATGCAAAATAAGCCAGGCAGAGAAAGAGAAATATCACATGATCTCACTCATCTGTAGAATATAATAATCATAAACTGATGAACAAAATAGATCCAGAGACAGAGAAGCATTGAACAGATTGTCAGAGTTCAGAGGGAAGGGTAGGGATGAGGGTTAAGCGATCAACCAAAGGCTTGTATGCATCCATATAAGCATAAACCAATGGATACAGTCACTAATGGGGTGAGGGCATGTGCTGAAGTTGGGAGTGACTGGGAAGAGGTCAATGGGGAAAAGGGAGGCATATGTGATACTATATCTAATACTTTAAACAAAAAACAATTAAAAAAAGATTTTTAAGTACTATTTTAAATCTTTTTATCTTATCCACAAAATAGTTTTTCAAAACTAAGTTGCTAGGAACATGATATTTGATTCCCTGGCAATGATATCTGTAAGCCCCAAGTGGAATGAAAAAAAGTCATGAAGTTAAAAGAGTTTGTATGTTTAAAAAATATTAATGCTTCACACCTATCTAAATATCCATCCATCAATTCATCCATCCATCACTTTATCTACTAATTTTCTGAATTCTCCAGAAAACAATTTTGAATGACAGAAAATGTATTAAAAATTGAGGCATGTTAGAAGTTTCAGAACATGTGGTAGGTAGCATTGTATAATGGCCCAGAGGATATATATGTCCTGTCCCTGAAACCTGAGTTATGTTAGCTTATCTGGCAATAGGGCATTGAGTTTGTAGGTAGATCTATATTTGCTAACCATCTGAGCTGAGATAGGAAGATTATCTTGGATAATCCAAGAGAACAATGTAATCAGAAGGGGTCCTATAAATGGAAGATAGAAGTCAAAAGCAGAGATTTGAAGATGCTATGTCAATGACTTTGAAGATGGAGGAAGGGGCTACAATCAAAGGAATATAGGCAACGTCTAAAAACTGGGAAAAGTCAAGGGAATGAATTCTCCCTTACAGCCTCTTGGGGAAATACATCCCTGCTGATAACTTGATTTTAATGCAGTGAGACCCATTTTGGACTTCTGACCTGCAGATTTATAAGCTAATACATTGTGTTGTTTTAAGACAATAAATTTGTAGTAATTTTTTACAGCAGTGATAGAAACAGATATAGTAGCTATAACTATAAAGTCATAAGTAATTTTCTGGTAAATTAATTTAAAAGTTAGCAACAATAATGCAGGCAATTGATTTTTAATAAATTAAACACTTAAGTGTCACCTGGTGGCTGAAATCCTATAATGATTAATTTGCAATGACATAAGTTTATAGTAAGAAGAAGTACTATACTCTAAGCATGATACTAAATTTACTGTTTGTGCTCATATGCTTTGAAATGATTGAAATGATTCATTTTAATAAAAAATAATACATTGTAAAAAGAAACTCAACTTGTAAACATTCAGGAATATAGCATCTTATTGCAAGGGCAAGTGATAGAAAATAGGCAGCTAGTGAGACCAGGCTAGGGAGTGAAAAGGACAAGTATGAACATTGTCAAGTAAAAAACAAACAAACGAGCAAAAAACAAAACAAAACAAAACAAAAAAAGAGCAAGGAGAAGTGTTCATACATATATAGCACTGAATCTTTTGTGTAAGAAAAAAATCTAGAGTAAACACATGTATTTGTTTATTTAAAATTATACATCCATAAGAAGGATAAATCAGAAAGTAGAAAATATGGTTACCGATAGCAGCAGGGCAGTATGGGATGGGAAATGGTTGGACTTATTAGGCATGTGTGTTAGTTATGGTTGATATAACAAATGGTCACAAATTTTGTGATTTAAAATAACACAAGTCTATTACAAGACAGTTCTGGGGTCAGAGTTCTCAAATGGCTCTCATTGAGCTAAAATCAAAATGTCAGCAGGGGTGGTATTTTTTTCTGGAGGCTTTAGGGAAGAATAGAACTCCTTACCTTTTGCTAAGGCTGTCCATATTCCTAGACATGATTCTTGCATTTTCAAAGCCAGCACAATGGGTTGCATCCTTTGCCCATCAGTTCACTTTGACCTTGTCTTCTGTAGTCAAGCCTCCCTGTCTTCTAATTCCCTTTATTACTTTTAAGGAAAGGTGTGATTGTATTGGGCCCACCCAGATAATACAAGATAATCTGTCCATATCAAAACCCTTAATCACATCAGCAATGTTCCTTTTTGCATGTAAGGCAACATATTCACAGGTTCTGGAGACTCTGATATGCACACCTTTTTCTGTGTATGTGGAAGGTAGGGTTGAGAACTTTTCTGCCTTTCAGAGTATACAAATGATATTATAATGTTTTAACTTTTCAAATATATAAATATTTTACATATTAAAAACACACACAAATAAAAACTAAAACCAAAATGTAAAGTGCAAATATGAAAAGAATATGTACCAGGTGCATTTTTCATGATACTATCTGCCCTTGTATCTAATCCTATCTAATAAAAGAGTAATATGAAAATTGACCATCACTCCAACACACAAGATGGCTGCCCCCATGTGGTCAAAGATGGATGCACCATGTGGACAAAAGATGGCTGCCACAAGAAGGCTGGCTGGGGAGGCCAGTTAATGGTGACTGGGCCTGCAGGGGAGGGCATTTAGGAGTGACCAGGCCTGCAGGAAAGGGCAGTTAGGAGTGACCTGGCCTGCAGGGGAGGGTAGTTGGGGAAGGGGGACCAGGCCTGCAGGGGAGGACAGTTGGGGAGGACCAAGCCTGCAGGGGAGGGCATTTGGGAGGGACCAGGCCTGCAGAGGAGGACAGTTTTGGGGGACCAAGCCTACAGGGGAGGACATTTGGGAGGGAGCAGGTCTGCAGGAGAGGACAGCTGGAGGGACCAGGCCTGCAGGGGAAGATAGTTGGGGGGACCCAGGCCTGTGGGGGAGGGCAATAGGGGGGAGATCAAGCCTGCAGCGGGGGATAATTGGGGGCACTCAGGCCTGCAGGGAGACCAGGTTGGGGGGACCAGGCCTGCAGGGGAGGACGCTTGGGAGGGAGCAGGTCTGCAGGAGTGGGCAGTAGTGGGGGACCAGGCCTGCATGGGAGGGCAGTTGTGGGGAACCCAGGCTGGGAGAGGAGGGCAGTTAGAGATGACCAGGCCTGCAGGGGAGGATGGTTGGGGGGGGGGGGGAGGCAAGGCCAGCAAAGGAGGGCATTTAGGCATCAATCAGGCTGGCAGGGGAGTGATTAGGGGGTGATCAGGTTGGAAGGCAGAAGCAGTTAGGGGCAATTGGGCAGGCAGACAGAAGAGCAGTTGGGAGCCAGCAGTCCTGGATTGTGAGAGGGATGTCCTAGATTGGAGAGGGTGCAGGCTGGGCTGAAGGACACACACCCTCTGGTACATGGATTTCATGCACCAGGCCTCAATAAAATATAAGAGGTGGTATTATCATGTGCTGGTAACTGAATACTTTTGCTATTTAATAATTTACTAAAATTATAAAGCCAATTGCTGGCAAAATTGTGATTAAACTCAAGTTTTCCTGACTCTAGAATATTTAATTCAACTAGCATTTAAAACCCAAACTAACAATCTTTCTGTTTTCATTGTTGCCCATGGTCAGTTGTAATTCTCACATAAGTCTTTCTTCTCTTCAGTCTCTTCAATCTCTTGTTTATATTAGAGAATTGTAATATCTCCATCACTGACAAATTAGGAAATGTCCTTTTCATATTCTTTTAGAAGTGTTAGTATGAGTTTCACATGTAAAGCTCTCATAGCTGTGATCTGGTAACCAAGGACTGATCTGGCTTTAGATAATAGCAGCTCTGGTAGCAGGTGGAAAGCAAGAGTTAATGACATAGAGCTGATGGGTGGGCAGCATCAATGGTGAGAGTCTGTGAAAATTCCTTACTGACTTCTTCAGTTTTCTCAGAAATAGAAAGATCAGAGTGGAGGAGTGAGAATGAGGGAGAAGATGTGGGAATTGTGGATGAGAGAATGAGTCATTTTGGAGAGTGGGGTATCCTTTGATTTCTTGGCAGTATAAACAAGCCACTTCATAAAGACGATGTAGGCAGAAAAGTTCATGAATCGACTTTAACCTAATTATGGTTGCCAAACATGTAGGAACAAGTAAGAGAAGGATGAGAGAGTAAAGGATGAATGACAAGGATTGGATTTCAGCTGATAAGGTGGCAGTGAACCCATTGAGAAGGTGAGGAACAGTAAAGAGGCTGAGAATGAAGATTCAGTGATTGTAGATGTCAGCAGGGTAGAGAGATCTTTGGTTCAAGGCACTAAAGAGCAAAACGTGGGATGCACATACCTGAGGTTATGAGCGAGTGCAGATCTATAAGCGATGGGAATGGTTGAGGTGTAAGGCTCTGACCAGAGGAGTAGCTCAGGGAATGGAATTCTAAACTACAAGTGTGCTGAAATTACTGAGGATTAGGAGCAAAGTGAATGAGTGGCAGTGAACCAGAGTCACCTTGGAAAATGAGGAGGAATGACTTGGGATCAATAGATGACAGTTGAAAGTAGGTTCAGAATTAGGGGGAAGAGAAAATGGATTAAAAGCAGCATGAAGGGTGGGTGGATGGGTGGCAAGGAGGACACTAACTCCCTTCCAGGTCCAATGGAAATGCAGGATACACAATATCCCCCTGAGGACCAGGTTTCTCTTGGAACAAACAGTGAGGAAACATTTGGAAAAGAGGGTCATAATAGAAGGGCTGTCCTCTATGACTTGCTGTGAATATGGACAGCACAGGGCAACAACCTTGGGATCTGGGAAGAGGTAGGAGGTATGAACAGAACTGAGGATATGGATGGACCCTGAAACAAGAGTATGAGAGCTGAGGGATGACCTGAGGTTTGGGGCTTTTGTGGAAGTTCTAATAATTGGGGATAAAGTGAATTTAACAAAGGGAGGATGTGCAAGGAAGGTTTTGAGTAGAGGGTTGAATAGGGTGGGTTTCTGGAGCCCCATCTCTATCCTCCATGGTGGAGGTAGGTGGTAGAAGGAGACTTGTTCTTAGACAAAGTATGTCAGCTCTCCCTTTCTCTACTGAGGGGTGGCATTACTCCAAGAGTGTCTATCTATCTGATCCCTTACAAATATTTTGGAAAATTTCTGTAGATGCAAGTGCAATGTCAATCACACCTCTTTTCACCCATAATAATAAGGGCTGAGCGTTTCATCATGTTTCTACAACAATCAAGTCTGGATCTCAAAGAGCATTGGACCAGGGAACAGAGTTAAGTTCCCTTAAAGAAAGGGAAAACCTGAGAGTACCTGCGAAAGTCATGAAAGTTTACATCAAGGTCACAGGAAACATTCAGAGGCACCGAGAACAATAGAATCCTGAGTTCTTTCTCATCAATTGATAGTGGGTGTCTGCTCCTCACCCAGCACTGTGTGGGGTGCTGTAGGGCATACAACAAAGAAGTGAAGCACAGTCTACCCTTGAGGTGACTCAGTTAGAAACCAATGGAAAGAATTATATATGCAGCCAGTGCTGTTCTGAGGACACAAGCCATACAATGAAAATTGTTGGCATTTATCTTCATTATTTATCTAGAGTTTGACTTTCATGAAGTATCAGCAAAGCAACAGCAAAAAAATCAGAGATTGATTTCTATTTCTTTATATTGTATTCCTGTAGGCATTTTGGAATTTTACATTTATTACTAGAGGCACAGTGCATGAAATTTGTGCATGGGGGGGTATCCCCTCAGCACAGCCTGCACCCTCTCCAATCTGGGACCTCTTGGGGAATGTCCGACTGCTGGTTTAGGCCTGATTATGGGGATCAGGCCTAAACCGGCAGTCGGACATCCCTCTCACAATCTGGGATGCGGGCTACTGACTGCTCACCTGACTGCTGGCCTAATTGCCCCTCAGTGCTGCTGTGTGCTGTCCTGGTCATCCCGAACTGCCCCCTCTGCCAGCCTGGTCACCGCTTACTGCCCCCCTGCCAGCCTGGTTGCCTCCATTCAAACCCTACCCCAGCTTGGTTGCACCATGCAGCCTGCTTGTTCATTCGTTTGGTTATCCCTCACTAACCTCCCTGCTGGCCTGGTCATAGGCAGCCATCCTGTGAGGGTGTGATGGTCAATTTGCATATTACCTCTTTGTCATATAGGATTATACAAATTACATATAAACTACAACCAGGAATGCTAATGTACCACAATCCAAGTTTTTTCTCTATTCTTAAGATTAAAATATTAAGAACTATCTTTATTTTATATTTCCATCTGATCATCACAAATAGCTAAAAAGTGGTAGATCAAGAATTTCAGTTAATTGATTTCTAAGTTCATATTGCCTATTTTGTCTCTCCTGTGATTATTTTTTCTCTTCCATCTTAATCTTGCCCTGTACTATCATCTCTCTTGATATTAATTATATTGCTGAATCACTGCCAAATATAGGGACTCCTATGAGTTGGTCATCTAGAAACCTTTATCCTATTTTAAGAACAAATTAAAACTTGCTTCAGTTTATGGTGTCTAACTGTTTAACTTAGCAGAGAGAAAATATTAATAGGACTCAACCCTGCTTATTTAACAGGTTGAGTTGGTCTGTGATGTCCACAGGGATGCTTGAAGACAAGCTGATTAGCACTGAGATGTGTGGAAGCAGAATCGATAGTTTTCAGTCACTGAAGAAGATTACCAGAAATCAGGGGAGCTGGACCAGGAGCCATGCAGCTCCCAGCTAGGCCTGTCAAACACTTGGCAGGCGATTGAGAACGTCTAATTGTGGCTGATGATGACTCACTTTACACTATTGGCACACCTTCTTTCTTCTTGTTCCATTTTAGGAACAGTATAACTGGCCCAGCCAGAAACTGCCTAATTTAAATCCCGACTCTCATCTGTGTGGCTGAAAATGACTCAGAAACTGCAAACTCAATATTCTCGAGAAGGCAGTGTCTGTTTCATTTTTTTTTTTCATAGTGTCTCTTCTCAGAACTGAGTCCACGTGTGCAAAAGAGACACAAGTACGCAAGCATTGAATTTGGGTGGCAAGGGGAAGAGGTAAGTCCCAGAGGACAAGAAATCAGGTCTTACATGTTTCTCTTACATGAGGGTACAGGGTAGGATGCTTTAAAATGGGTGGTTAAAGTGTTAATTATACAAAAAAAAATAGTGTATTGATTCGTTTAAAAGAATAGAGAATTGGTCCCCTTTTAGTATAATAGTAAACAGAAATAGAGGGTGTAGATATACGTACAGGCATGCCTTGGTGATATTGTGAGTTAGGTTTGAGACCACTGCAATAAAACTAATATCACAATAAAATGAGTCACATGGATTGTTTTTGGTTTCCCAAAGCACATAAAGGTTATATTTACACTATACTGTAGTCTGTTAAGTGTGCAATGGCATGTCTAAAATAATTGTATATACCTTAATTTAAAAATTCTTTATTGCTAAAAAATGCTGTCATTGGAGCTTTCAGCAAATGATGATAGACTTGTTCAGCACAGGGCTGCTACACAGCTTCAATTTGTAAAAGCTGAAGTTCAATAGCCCTGACCAGTGTGGCTCTGTGGGTTGGGCATTGTCTTGTGCACAGAAAGGTTTCCCATTCAATTCCAGGCCAGGGCTCACACCTAAGTTTTGGGCTCAATCCCTGGTAGGGGCCTTGATAAGGGCCATGGTATTTTGGGGCTCAATCCCTGGTAGGTAGCCAATCAATGTTATCCTCTCACATCTGTGCTTCTCTCTCTCCCTCTACCTTCCTCTCTCTATGTAAATCATTAAACTATTTAAAAAAAAAACACCCTGAAATTTAATAAAGAAAGGGACAATAAAATGAGGTATGTTTATACACATGTACACACACATGCACACACACACACACAAACTTTAATCCTCTATTTTTAGCTCCTATATGTCACCCATCCCCTACTCTCTGGGTCTCAACCATTCTCCAGTGTCCAATGGCATTAGTAATTCTTGATGAAATGAGTAAGACTGATCTACTGTTTGTGGGTAAGATTCATTTTGTTCCATTATTATTTATTTAACTAGAGGCCTGGTGAACAAAATTTATTCACTCAGGGGGATGTCCCTCTGCACAGCCTGTGTCCTCTAGCAGTTTGGGAGCCCTCAGAGGATATCTGACAGCCGGCTTAGACCCATTCCTTGGCAGCTGGACATCCTCAGCACTAGCACAGAGGCAAGAGAGGCTCCCGCCACTGCCACTGGGATTGCCAGCCAGGAGACCGGCTTTTGGCTGAATGGCACTCCCCCTGTGAGAGTGCACTGACCATCAGGGGGCAGTTCCTGCGTTGAGTATCTGCGCCCTGATGGTCAAGTGATCTCACAAATCATGTATGCCCGCATCATTGTGACTGGTCATTCTGCCATTTGGTCAATTTGCATATTAGCCTTTTATTATATAGGACTAGAGGCCCAGTGCACAAAATTTGTGCACAGAGGGTGGGTGTCCCTCATCCTTCATACCGGCCTCTAGGCAGAGGTTTCTCTCTTTCTCTTGAACAGCCTCTGGTGAGATGCTGGTCCTGGGGCTTCCTCAGGACCCCGGCACACAAAGCCCTGTTGGGTACTTGGGGGCTTGGGCTTTCAGATCTGGCTTCTCCACCTGGAATGGTGCAAATTTGCTGCCCCGGGCCTGTTCTCTCCCTCCAGGCAGTGGGAGAGGGTGGGCGCCTGGCCAGTCGAGGGCATGGATGGCCTGCCCTCTCCCACCATGCACAGCCCACCCTCTCCCACCGCAGGACCACCCTCTTCCACCACAGGCCCGCCCTCTCCCGCTACTCCCACCAGAGACATTGACAGCTGGTCAGGGCAGTGAAGGCCACCCTCTCCTGCTGCAAGCCCACCCTCTCCCACTGTACAGGCCCACCATCTCCTCGCAGCAGGAGACAGTGGGCCGCTCGGTCAGCCAGGGGTGCAGACAGCCCGCCTTCTCCTGCCGTGCTGGCCAGGGGTGCTGAAGGCCATCTTCTCCTGCTGCCTGCTTGCCCTCTCCTGCTGTGCTGGCCAGGGACGCAGACAGTCTGCCCTCTGTTGATGCGCATGGCTCATCCTCTCCTTCCCCAGAGCCAGAGAGGGCGGACTGCAGGGCCTGCTGGAGGCACGAAGGGCCCGCCCTCTCCTGCCACTCCCACCAGGGGCACGGCAGTCCACCCTTTCCTGTTTGTGCATGGCCTGCCCTCTCCCACCTCTCGTGGCAGTGGGAGACACAGGGTCGGCTGGAGACATAGACAGCCCGCCCTCTCCTGCCATGCGTCCAGGGGCACTGAAGGCTGCCCTCTCCTGCCACAGGCCCACTCTCTCCCTTCATGCTGGCCAGGGGCGCTGAAGTCCACCCTCTCCCACCGCAAGCCCACCCTCTCCCACCATGGCCCCGCCCCGGCTCCTATTGGCCAGTAGCATAGTGAAGGTATGGTCAAATTTCTATATTACTCTTTTATTAGATAGGAGGATTACTACAGCCTAGATTCTAAAAAGAAGACTCCAGAACTCATAAAAGCATGCCATATGAAGCGAAGAGCAAGTGACACTGAGCAATTAGACAATTCACAAGACACCATTTATTCCAGCATCCAACAAACATTGATATTTATAGTAACAGCCTTGAATTACCTAGAATGCAATAGCTAACATTTATTTTTTATAGTAAAATTCAGTTTTGAAGCTGCTTTGATATATATATATATATAAAATTTCATTTGATGCCCCCCAAACACCTTGTGTGATAACTACAGTATAAATTTTGGGCTCAAGTGATGTGCTTAATATCCAGTGATCCCACAAATCATGTATGTTGATGGGGTAAATGTAACGATGGAGTAAAATATATATAATGTACCATCCAAAAATTTTGAGCATGAAAGTCTTGAAATCTTTGAAATAGTGAGGATGTAAACTAAATTACTTTAATTATCCACAATAGTTACATATTTGAAACACATAATTTCCTTGGCTAATTATAATTTAAATATAGGTTGTAATTTCTAATGTGCAGATAATTATTTCTAGATTCATTTTTATAATTTTATTTTATTTGTAACATTAGGTTGTTTAAGATCTTTCTTTTTTCTTAAGAGAGACATTTATGGCTATAAATTTTCCTCTGAGGACTGCTTTTGCTACATCCTGTTTGCAGTTTACTACTGTTTGCTATAGTCTTATGGGACTTGTGATGCCTGTCCTGTTGGCTATCAGAGTTGGTAGATTTGGGGACTTGGCCCTCAGATAGAAGCTGTGTAAGTGGGGGCACTAGATGTGTGGGCAAGCTCCTTCTGTAGAGATACTGGCAATTTAATTTTTACTGTTGGAGCGAATAGGAGGGAGAAGATAGTGAGAATGACAACTAGCTCCCCTAGACTTTAGGAAGGATCACAGCCAGCCCCTAAATGTTTGCTAATTAGAAGTTTGGCCCTCAGGCATCCCCTAGTAAACTATGCAAACTTCTCTCAGGGAAACCCTGGGAGGCTAGTATTTTTGCCTGCACTCTCTTTGCTCAGCCTCCAGATGCATATACTCTGCAAGTGCTTGGACATGAACCCAGCAAGAACTGCTGATTTATTTACCGCAGGCCTTTTGACTCATAAATGCAGCCTTGTTGGATATCAGAGCCAGGCAATCCAAAGGTCCATCCTTTGGGCAGCAGCTAAAAAGACTTAGGGGTTAGGCTTGTGTACAATTGCTTTCCAGAGATATTTTGGTGACCTAGTCTTGTTGGAGTGAACGTCTTTGATTCCTTTTAATTTAGCTGTTTCTTATTAAATATTAGAAAGTCCCTTTTTTATTAGTAATCTGTTTCCATATTGAATTGTAGTGTAGGTTATTAATATAGTGTAATATTTCTTTTTACTTATTATAAAGGTAATGCATGTTTATCATAAAAAATCAGGAAATAAATAAATATATTTGTTTGCACAATAAAAATTAGTGAAGATAACCATTCTCTACATTTTATTGTACTTTCATTGATTTTATTCCTATCCAGACATTTTTTAAAGAATGTAGCAAGGATGTACTACACATACAAATTGTATATTATATTTCTTATTATTCCATAATAATTTTTCTATCTCATTAAAAAATTTGAATATATTTTAAATTTCTCTATAATGTCTCATATGTAATGTATATGCTACATAATTTATTTAGCCACAGCCATATCATTGGACTATTTTCAATTATTTTGTAAATATCAATAGTGCCAGGATGAGTATTGTCTAAATTTGTGACTTTGTCTTTGGGAAAGAGGCCTAGAAATGGTATGACTGAGTCCAATTATGCAAACATTTTCGGTGTGTGGACATACATTGCCAATTAACCCTAGCTGTACAGTGTGCCATACTACCCAATGAATTATTGGAGTAGACTTAGTGCTGAAAGATGTATTATTACCATAGAAACAAGTTTTCACAAATTTGGTTATCACATAGTTTGGATATCAGAGGTCCTAAAAAGTTAAGGTGTTAGCAGGGCCACATTTCTTCTGAATGCAATTGCATCCTTGCCTTTTTTGGCATCTACAGGCTGCCTTCATTCCTTGGCTGCTGGCCCCTTCCTTCATCTTCAAAGCTAATCATGTAGTATCTTCAAATCTTCCTCTCTTTGATCCCAGCTTCTATCTGCACAGCTCCCTCTCTCTTTTTGATGTTCCTACTTTCCCCTTCTAAGAAGACTTGTGATTATATTGGTCCCATCTGGAAAATCCAGGACTCTTTCCTTCTCAAGATACTTGACTTAATTACATCTGCAAAGTCTTTGTTGTCATGTAAAGCAGCATATTCACAGTTCTTGAGATTAGAACTCTAGCATCCTTGGGAAGCTATTATTCAGCCTACCACTGACATAATTTGACTTTTTATTCTAACACAGAGTTTATAGGAAAAAATGCTAATAAGTGTACTGATTTTCTTGGTCTGCTAATTAAAAAAAAATGTTTCATCAGTTTTTTGGCATGGTGGAAGACATAAAGTAGAATGAAATATGGTATTGATTGAGACCCTGCTGAGGAGCCAGAGATTTGGGGGCGGGGAGTAGAGGGAAGTCATGAAACATCTCAAGAAGATGGATGGTCTGTCTCACTTCTAAGCTCATTACCTTTTGCTACTGTTTATTTGTTTTTTGTTATATTATCTTCAATTTAAAAAAAAACGAATGCTATGTTTATCAAATTATCATGTTGTACATTTTAAACTTATAGAATGCTACTAGAGGGCAGGTGCACAAAATTTTGCACTTGGAGGAGGGTCCCTCAGCCTGGTCTGCCCCTGCTTGCAGTCCTGGAGCCCTGGGAGGATGTCCAACTGACAGCTTAGTGGGCCTAAGCCGTCAGTCAGACATCCTTAGCATTGCCATGGCGGAAGAAGCTCCCACTACTTCCACTGTGCTCGCCAGCCATGAGCCCAGCTTCTGGCTGAGTTGTATTCCCCCTGTGGGAGCACACTGACCACAAGGGTGCAGCTCCTGCATTGAGTGTCTGCCCCCTGGTGGTCAGTGTGCATCATTGTGACCGGTTATTCCACCATTTGGTCATTTGCATATTAGCCTTTTATTATGTAGGATATGCTGTAGAGAGGCCCCCCTAGAACCATTATAAATGCAAAAAAAATTCATTGTTAACTCATTCTTGAATTGCCCCCACTTAAAATCAAATTGCCCTCCCTGTGGGCATGCGCTGCACCTTGGGAACCACTAGGCTTGACACTTTTCCTCTCTGAGCGTCATTTCTGAATATATAGGCATGTACCATGGGAATTATAATCTCTTCTCCGCCTACCTCACTGGTTGTCATGAGGAGGTTCTGAGCTAATAAACCTGGAATTGCTTCATCAAGTAAGTGATGTCTAAATGGGAAGGGATTGTTATTTTTAAGCTCACAGGTACCTTTGCAGGTAGCAGGTGCTGATTTTGGGGGAGGGCATGATTGTTTCCTGGGACTGTAGCAATGGAAGCTTTGCAGAGGTTTCCGCAGGCTTCAGAGGGGCAGGCTCTGGCCAGCAGTCCTGTAGAGGCGGTTGTCCCTGAGGCCCAGGGCATTAGGAGGACACTAGGGGAGAAGTGAGCCGAAGGGGGAGTAACTATCAAACCTTCCCACTTGGCACCATTCTTTAAATTGTATGTGGCTGTTTTACAGCTGTACCTGCTCAGGACGGGCTCCAATCTCCTGTTAGCAGGGCGGGGGCTGGGCCAGAGTGGAGCCAGGTGGGCTAGGAGGGTGGGTTTAGCCACGCCCCCAGGGAGGTTCTGCTTGCTTCCTCTGTGAATATGGCACTGCTGCTGTCAGGGAGGAAGGATCTGACCCTGGGGCCACTCAGGCCGGCCTCCACCCAGGTCTAGATTTGTAGGGAGAAGAGGCGTGCCCAGCCCCAGCGGAGAGGGCTTGGCAGCAGCGAGGCCGCAGCCCCCAGGTGCCTCGAGGGTGCTGATGGGTGGTCACTGGTGTGCTACTGTTGTGGGCACCCCTGGCAGAGGTGGCGGGGGAAGAAAGGGAAGAGATTGGAAGTCAGAGGTGCAGGTTGCAGCTACCCCCAAGGCTGGGTCTTCTCCCATCTTGTCAGCCTCCTTGTACCCCCAGGGGTTCAGGGGCTGGTGTAGGGTGTCTGTGCAGGGGTATTGGAAGAGCTCCAGTGGCAGCTTCCTCTTTCTTCTTTGCAGTCCAGGCTCCTGTCAGGTACTCTCCTCAGACTTGGGGAACTTGGCTCCAGCCACCTGGCCCTGCTGTGCTCACAGCCTCCTGCTGGTCTGTCAATATGCAAATTGGTCATTACTGGAACACCATAATGGACAATTAGCATTATTACCTCTTTATATGTATAGCTATATCAATTATATCTCAATAAAGGTGAAAAAACCTTTATAGATATTAATACAAAAACCTTTGATGATATTAATACCAAAAGATATAGCAACCTTCTGGCTTTAAAGAGTCAGTTGCTAATTCTGAATATCACTACTATTCTGAAAGTTAGCCTATTTCCATGTCAGTAATAGAGGCACAGTATAGGAACCGTTGTGGGAAGGTGTCCAGGCCTGTAGTTTCCCTGCAGTAGGGTGGCTGCAGGTAACCATATATATATTTGGCCCATTTATCTTTGGAAATCAAATACAGATCTTAAAAGATAAATATACATTTAAATTTCTAGAAGAACTATGTTAGTTAGAGAATGATTTTCTGAGAAAATTGGTTAATTTAAAGTATCTTGATTTTAGAGAAAATAGGCATTTGAAGATTAATTTAACCTATTTATTTCTTCACTCATGACCATGTTATTCCACAAAGGATCTGAGGTAGCTTAAAGGAGGAAGAGAATAAAATAAATATATAAATTTAAAAATAAGTTAGAAAAATATTGACAAATGGCACAGCTGGATGAAGGAAAATTTAGAAAATAGAGCAATTTGTGTTCTTCACCATCCTGAAGTTACAGGGAAAGAAGAAAAGCATGTTTTGGTTCTTGCTACAAAGACTTTCAAGGTGTTAATGGGAGTCTGGTACTCTGGGGAAATTTACTGAAATTCACTTACTTTACTCTCCCTAGTAAATCCATTTAATATTTTACCTTCAAATAGAGCTTTTTGATGGCTCCTTGTTTATTATCCTTTTTACTTATACTATTGAACTTTCTGATTACTGCGAGTGATATTTTTTTAGCATCCAATTAAAAGTTTAGACCAGTAGGGACTTTGTAGAGCACAGCTCTAAATCAGCCAACTGGGTGGACAATATTCACACTTTCTCTGTCTTTGTAAAACAAGTACTGAACGTGCAAATATAAAAAAGTGTCAGTTTCTATAATGGCTTGTTTCCTTCCTATTTCTGCATGCATTGAACCCAAGTGAACTGGAATGGTTCATTATTTTTCTAAAAGTAGTTTCTGTTTGATTTTCTAAAATAGAAAAATAAATTAAGTAGCGGGGGAAAAATAAAATCTTTTTCAACTATCCACCAGTTCTCCCAGAAATTAAAGAAAATATATATTATCTATTTATGAATCATAATAGTTACTTTGTTAATTATATCTCACAAAGCAAAGCCCATTATTATATTTCTGCAGTAAAAAGTTTTGCTACTTTGTGGATAAATACAGAATTATCATTTCAGAAGTCCCACCAGTGTGAATGAAAAATTAAATTGAAACTTAAAAAATGTAATTATAGTGCTACTCATTATGCAATAGTCTTTCAAGTTAACTTAGCAGTACCATTAAGATCTCATTTTTTCAAGCTAAAAAATATGCATGCTTTAGAAAATGTTTAAAATATAGTCTTTTATAATTTTAAGAAAAATAATATCTAAATACCCTCTAGGGACCTTTTATATAATATTTATTTTTTAAATACATACTATTTACATCTGTGTAGACATATATAGACATATATAGACATATAATAATTTTGAATTTCATATTTTAAGAAACATTTGTTTCTCTCATGTTGCTTTTTGTTCTTCATATTTTCCATTTTAATGATTGCATGATGTGTGACTGTTTAATAATCACAGTATCTATATTCCTGCATTTTTATCATTAGTTTTTTGTTTTATTGATTTTAGAGAAGAAGGGAGACTAAGAGAGAGAGACAGAAATATCAATGATGAGAGAGAATCATTGCTCAGCTGCCTCCTACACACCCCCTACTGGGGATCAAACCCACAATCCCTGCATGTGCGTGCACCAACTGGGAATCTAACTGTGACCTCCTGGTTCATAAACCAATGCTCAACCACTGAGCCACACTGACTGGGCTTTCCTTTTTTCTTGATATATATGCCTGGTAATTTTTGATTGAATATCAAAATACTGTAGAGGCTCTAGAGTATTTTCTTCCTCCAGAGAAGACCAATCATCTTAATTCAGTCAGGGTTTAAACGGATTCTAAGCTTTATTTCGGTCATTCTAAACATATGATCTATTTCCACCTTACCTTCATTAGGGCAAGTTCTTTTGAAGCCTTGGATTGCTTATCAGCATCTTTCTCAATAAACAGGCACGTAACTTCAGTTTTTGTTTGCTCAGCACAATGAGATTACCAATAGTCTTGCTGAGATTTCAAGCCTATTACCAGGCATTCTTTGTGTTTTGTTTGTTTATTTGTTTGTTTGTTTTTTAACATATTTTAATTGATTTTATACAGAGGGGAAGGAAGAGGGATACAAAGTTAGAAACATGGATGAGAGAAAAACATCAATCATCTGCCCCTTACACACCTACCACTGGGGATGTGCCCACAACCAAGGTACATGCCCTTGACCGGAATCAAACCTGAGATCCTTCAGGGTGACGTTCTTTCCACCGAGCCAAACCGGTTTCGGCACAGGCATTTTTTGTTGACCATAGACATTAAGTTCACTTTTCTGAATCTTTCCTATCTATAGGATTTTGGTTGCTCAAGTTCTGATTGCATTGGTAGCTCTAACTAAACTTTAAATATATATTTCCAACCATTTGTGTCTGCTCAAAATTATACTTAAAAATTCTCCTGTTATCCAGTTTTACTCTACTTCTAAGTTCCTTGACCACATTACTTATGAATTAGCAAATGCCTTGAAGAGCAAAGCAAAGAAGAATGTCAAGCTGCCCTGGTAGTGTGTCTCAGATGATTGAGCATTGTCACACGCAGGGGGGTCCCTGGTTGATTCCAGGTCAGGGCACATGCCTGGGTTTCAGGGTCAATCCCCAGTAGGGGGGAGATTGCAGAAGGCAATTGATAGATGTTTCTCTCCCTCTCTCTTCCTCTCTCTCTTAAAAAAAATCAATAAAAACATATTTTTAGGAAAGAATGTCAAGCTCACCAGTGTGATCTCAGCCTCTTATATCCTGGCTGTCTTGATAGCATTTTGATACTTTCATTTAGATTAATTTTTGTGTGTTTCTTTGTTTTGCATTTCACAACCCCCCCCCTTTTTTTTTTCATTCTTAGTGGGAAAATTGGCTTTCTCCCAGTTAAAACTTTATAGCTGGAAGCAGGAACCTTTCTAATCCATAGAAACTAGAATTTACCGTAGATTTTCTTCTCTTAATTACATAAAGAATACGTATTTGTTTTAACAAATATAGATAGAAGATCCAGACCATATTAAAAGAAGTCATTCATCCCTCTGATGATTACTTTTAACAGTGACATATGCTGTGGGCTAAACGTTTGTATCCATCCAATATTTAAGTGCTAATGCCTTAATCCCCAATGTGATAGTATTTGGAGAAGTAATCAGGGCAGGGGGCTGATGGGCTGAAAGAGCTGCATCGCCTGAGGAAAAATTTTGCTTCATTGAGGGTAGAAGCAGCTGAGACTATCAGGAAATAGATAACAAATGAGACAGCCATCAGGGTTGGAGGCTGAAAGATCAGATGAAGAGGAGTTGGAAAGGGTCAATAAAACAGGCTGGATCAGCGATGAAACAGACACTAGAAAGAGCCATCAAAGAACTGGAGGTAAAGAGCAGCATTGGTGGGAGTAGCATGCCAATGTGACAAGTGCTCATGTAATTGGAAGCCTGAGAAACTGAGAGGTGAGAGAGAAATGCAGGCCCTTTTCCTCTAGGTTTATAGCCTAAGCTCTAGATCCGCCCCCCCCCCCCCAATAAATAATGAAGTTTAGAGAATCACATGGGCTTTTTTTTTTTTTCTGTTACTCATTTTATTCCAAGTAACTTATTTTCCTCCACTTGGAATAAACATATTAACCATCACAAAATAGAGTAATCTTGCACATTAGCCAAGAAATTAGATTGCTGAATAAGGCTTCTAGATTCTTCTCCTAGAGCAAAATGGATGCCCATAATCAGCAAAATGCACAAGCAGAAAGTAAAGCAAAACAGACTACAATTCAGAAGAAAGTGACAAAGGTTGGGGAAAACATCTCTGCTTAGGCAAGCTGAATATACCTCATGACAAGTGGCTCTTGAAATGAACCATGAATGGCATGCATTATAAGACTAATGATGGAAAGAGCTCCAGACCAAAGTGCATACACCAAAGCTTAAAGGCACAGAACATGTTGGTGATTAGACATCGATGAAATAATGGTTAACTGGCCCATTGGTTTTCCATAGGAAATAAGAATCAGCTAGAAAGCACATTTTGAGGCCATATGGCATGACAGGCTAGAAAGACTGAAATGAAGCAGAAACCAGGGAAATTGCTAAATAACACTGAGAAAAAATTACTTCCTTTGATTTCTCAGAATAATAGCCTAAAATCTCTATCCTCATTTTTTTTCTTTAAACATTTTTCTTTGGTTTAAAAATCAATAGTGGACTATCAAACATTTGGGTGGAGAACAAGAATAGGAAAAATAAC
Organism: Antrozous pallidus; assembly: GCA_027563665.1. Lineage (NCBI taxonomy): Eukaryota > Metazoa > Chordata > Mammalia > Chiroptera > Vespertilionidae > Antrozous > Antrozous pallidus. Next base: position 19,050,941 of record CM050517.1, on the reverse strand, counting down.
ACCCATAATTTTACTACCTGGAATGAACCTTTGGATATATTTTTTTTCTGCAAATAATTTTTACATACTTCTGACATATTTACATTCATAAAGCTTTAAAAGATTAACATGTATATGTAATGTTGCACTATATAATTATTTTATGCTATTATACATTTTCATAAATACCTATTAATGACCTCCAACGTTCCACGATATTGATGTATCATAATTTAATTAATCATTTGCTTCCTGTTGATGTATGGGTTAGCCCCTTTTTTGGGAGAGTAGTGAGCTTGCAAAACATTAAGTAAAAAAATATTTGCAGCTTAGAATAATAATAGAAACAAGAAAATTTAATAAGAATATGTGTATAATCTTTTTAATACCTTAATTTATAATTTTAGTTTAAAAAAATAAAAAAATACCCATAAGATACCAGAAGAGCTGACATGAGAAGGACCCAGGTGGTTAATTTAATTGAACTCTAATTGTAATGACAGTTGTGACCTGTGACATTGTGATTTATAATAAATATCTATTTGGTCTTCCTCCCTCTCTGGCACAAGACTCATAAAACCCTGGGGATTTCCTCAGTGATGACAGCAATGAAGGAGTCTTTTGTTATGTTAGTGAGGTGACTTTTAGAAAACCTATAAGTCAAGCATGTCCAACTCAAAGGTCAAATAAAGAAGGTTGAAGTTTATGTGGACTGCAAAAAACAAAAGCTTCAATTTTCATAGAAACATAGGTTTATTTCGATAGTGACATGCTGAATAGAAAGGGCTGAAATAAATGAGTAATCATTAGCCTAAAATAATAGGTCATCTATATAATAAAGAGGAAATAATGTTAATTGGTCCTAATGGTGTCCCAGTCATGACTGGTGAACAGGCTGCGTGCACACAAGAGCTGGTGGCTAGGGATGGGACGGGGACTTCCGTCCCCAGTGGAGGCACACTCAGGCCTACTCAGCACTAAAGTCACGCTGCCTCAGAGGCAGAGGCTGTCCCTGATAGAGGCATGTGCAGGCCCACTGTGCCAGCCAGCCCAGAAGGGGGCATCAGGATGGGGGCAGCCCCCTGGCATGGAGGGGGGAGTCAGGACAGGGGTGGCACCTTAGCAGAGATCTCTCAGCATTCCAGTGCCAGGATCTGAAGGTACAGAGAGGAAGAGAGAACAGATGGGCAGTTAAGGGGTTTATCCCAGGAAGGAAGTGCAGGTAGGGGGATCAGGCCAGCAGGGGAGAGCAATTAGGGAGTTAAGGGGATCAGGCAGGAGGGGAGAGCAGTTAGGGCCATCAGGCCAGCATGGGAGCAGTTAGGGGCATGAGGCAGGCAGGAGAGTAGATAGGGGCATCAGGCAGGCAGACAGGTGAGTGCTTAGGATCCAGTGGTTCTGGATTCCAAGAGGGATCCCTGATTGGAGAGGGTGCAAGCCAGGCTGAGGGACTCCCGCACTTCCAATGAACAAATTTTGTGCACTAGGCCTCCAGTCTATAATATTAAAAGCATAATATGCTAATTAGACTGGACATCCTTCCAGGTGTCTTCCTTCTGGACAAAGCCACAGCGAGTGGGGGCCATGGCAGAGGTGGCAGAGGCCCCTGGCTGTGGCTACGGCAGCAGGCAGCATCAGCAGGCAGGGGCTAGGGCCAAGGCCCTTTCATGTATTTTGTGCATTAGGCCTCCAGTTTTAATAAAAATTAATATTTTTTCTTGAACATTAACTTAACAGAGACCAAATAGCTGCACAAATTAATAATCATAACATGCAAATAAATCTATTTTTCTTGTTCTCTGAAAGCAAAATATTTCCTTTGCGCACACCAAACAAGTCAGTACAAGACTAATGACATGGCAATCGGCTGCTAAAACATTCACTGCTAGTATTAGTGGAGAGAAATGGTGCCCTGTGCATAGGTGCATAAGGGAAATGAATGCAACATGATTATAGTAATCAGTCATTAGCGAATGTTGCAGTTCATTATTAATAACGAGAGGTCCACTGCATGAAATTTATGCATTCAGTGAGGAGGATCCCTCAGCCATGCCTTTACTCTCTTGTAGTCTGGAAGCCCTCGGGGGATGTCCCACTGCCATGGAGGGGGCAGAGGCTCCTGCCACCACCCCTGCGCTCGGCAGTCATGAGCCTGGCTTCTAGCTGAGCAACACTGCCCCTGTGCGAGTGCACTGACCACCAGGGGGGCAACTCCTGCGTTGAGCATTTGCCCCCTGGTGGTCAGTGTGCATCATAGCAACCCATTGTTCCTCTGTTCAGTTGATTTGCATGTTAGTCTTTTATTATAGAAGATTATATATAACAGGATATTGTAAAAATTAAATTACAAAATTTTTATTGAAACTTTTCTTACATACCATTATATTGGCTGGGCCACAAAAAAATACTTGTTGTGGGCCACATATGGCCCATGGGCTGTGAGTTTGACATTCTTGCTCTAAGTAAACTAAAGATATGACCTGTTTACCAGTGGAGCTATCCACCTGATTAGAGAGTTGGAACTGTCACTCAGCCCTACCTCCACCCCCAACTTCTGGAATGGGGATAGAGATGTGGGCTGGAGGAATATAGTCTTCTTTACAAAGGTCATATTCTAGCTAAATAACAAGCTGTGCTTGAAAGTAGATAAATATATTTCAAAGATCTTTTTAATAACCTGGTTGAAATAAAGGAGGTTTTCTTCCTTTAGTTAGTCAGAAAATTATTAATAATTTTGCTGAGCAGTGTGCATTACAGGCCAAATCTCCTTTATTCTTCACTGCAACGCTGTACTAACATAGGTATTATGTTGTTTCTGGTGAAATGAGGTTTAGAGAGTTTCAGAAAATCTTCTTTAGCTCACCCAGTCTGACCTGATATTTGAATCTATTTTCTCATTTGCTGTTTGTTTTCTAATCATTCACACTTATTTTTTTTGAGCAGATGTGTGAGGGTGGATGCATATATATAGTTATTATTTATTTTACTTGACCACATATTCATTAAGCCCCACTACTCTTCTATTTTAAATTTGACAGCAAACCTTTCTGTGCACTGTTCTAAACATTTTGCTTATATTAACTCATTTCAAAATTCGTGCACTGCGGGTCAGGGGTGGACAGGGATCCCCTCATCCCAGATTGCAAGGGGTGCACACCAGGCCAATGAACCCCACTGGTGCACAAGTGGAGTTGGGGAGGGACACAGGAGGTTGGCCAGCCAGGAAGGGACTGCAAGAGGGCTCCCTGGAGTGTCCAGCCCATCTTGCTCAGTCCCGATGGGACAGACCGCAGCAGCAAGCTAACCTACCATTGGAGTGTCTGCCCCCTGGTGGTCAGTGTACATCATAGCGACTGGTCAACCAGTTGATTGCCCCCAGGTGGTCAGTCATATCATAGCAAGTATTTGAGTGGCCTTAGCATATCATTAGCATATTATGCTTTGATTGGTTGAATAGCCAACCGAGCACTTAGCATATTAGGCTTTTATTAGATAGGATATTCATTTGACATATAATTATATATAACATAATATTAAGATATTTAAGTAGACTTCTATTTAAATCTTAATCCTTCAAATCCTTCTTGAAGTCATCTTAAGAGGATTTTGAGACAGGAGAGGCAGTTAGGGAAAAGCAGGATACATGGAAAGGAATGCATACATGACAGACAGTGACAGCTCCAAGCCAGCAGAATGTTTACATACACAGAAGAGAGAAGAGTGGTACAGGGGAAGAAGAGAGGGAAGCTTTGAAACTTTGTAACTGATACCATGCAAGGAAAAGGAGGAAAGTGGCTGATTAGGGAAAGCATGGGGGATATGAAATGAGGAAGGGTCCAATTAAAAAGTGTCACGAACAAAAAAGCTGCCAGCATTTATAAACCCTTAAACAAAGAGATTCACGATTTTTTTTTCGCCATTTTGGGGACTTCTCCCCAGAGGAGAGTGTATATACGCTTACAGTAAATTTCCATGCTTTTGTTTAAAATCTTGTAATCCATGAATTTTTATTCTTCGAAGTTCATAGGACGAGAACCTGGAATAGAGTTCCAGTTTGTCATTTGGGGCATCAATCTTACCTATTAAGCTGTCTTCTATGGTCTCAGGCTGAGCTCCTCAGCCTCATATAGATACATAACTTATAGTACTGCGACCTTTTTGCATTGTTATGTAGTTTTTGCTCTACACATTTTCATTTCTTTGTTCTTACCAGACTAAAAGCCCCTAGAGGTAAGCATCTATCACTGACATCACCCTAAGCCACATCTTCTCTCCCTTCAATGTTTGCCACCTGAAAAATACTTAATAAACATTTATATGATGACTAAGTTTTGATCATAATTATGAATATCAATTCATTATTATATGGTGCTATAGAACACACTGATGCTCCCAGATGCTACTACCATATAGAGAATGGCTTATCTTGACTGTCAGTATCTTTGCATTTTAATGAATTTACTATTTTGTTTATTATATACTACAAGACTGGTGCACATATTTGTGCACTGGTGGGATCCCTTGGCCTGGCCTGCACCTTCTCGCAATCCAGGACCCCTTGAGGAATGTCAGTGAGCCAGTTTCAGCCCGATCCCTGCAGGCCAGGCTGAGGGACCCCACTGGTGCACAAATCCATGCACCAGGCCTCTAGTATTCATATAAGACATTTGGTTAATCTCTTCCTGCCCTCCCCCTTTTACTCTGAGATTCATCAGTCTGTTCTATGTTTCCATGCCTGTGCATTGAGCATCTGCCCGCTGGTGGTCATAGCGCACCATAGCTGCCAACCAGTTAGCCAGTCCCTTAGGTTTTTATATAGAGAGAGGTACTTTTTTGAGTTTCCCTTGCTGGCTTGTGGCCTGCAATCCCCTCTTTTTAAATTAATAAACTATTTTTATAGCAGCTTTAATTTCCCAGCAAAATTGAGAAGGACAGGGAATTCTCATGTAACTCCTGTTCTCAAACATGGACAATGTACTAACAACATCTGTCATCAATGTTGGACCTACCTTGACACATCATGATCATCTTTCTCTCATAGTTGACATTAAGGTTCACTCTGGGTGCTATATATGCTATGGATTTTGACAAATGTATAATGTCTTGGTTAATTCCAAGTCTTGGCAATTATGAATAAAGCCATTATAAACATCTTTATATAGGTTTTTTGTGGGAACATAAGTTTTAATTCATTTGATAAATACCAAGCAGTGTATATGGTATGGGTATGTTTAATTTTGAAAGAACCACCAAACCACATTCGAAAGGGCCTGTTGCTTTGCTTTTGAAATACATTTTCTCTGGCTATAGAATTCTAGGCAAATGTCCACTGTGCCATGCCATGTAGCACTTTGAACACGCTGGTCCATTACTTCTTGTTTCAGTCTGTGACATCTCCAGTTTTTTTTTGAACTTTGTTTTTTTATTGAGGCAACACATAACAAGAGATTACCCACTTACAATTTTAAGTGGACAGTACAGTATTGCTCACTAGACACACTGTTGTACAGCAAGTACCTAGAACTTTTAATCCTCTATGATTATTTAAAGAACATATCCTTGGGTAACGATTTTAAAAATGTAATGAACAGCATGATAATAGTTATAGAAAATTTGTAAATGAAATCTATTGTTCCAGTATCAGTAGGTAGAGGTCCCTGGTGCCTGCCATCATTAGCTGACAAGCTGTCACATTTATGCACTGTTTGACATAAGAGAGGCTAAGAAAATTTTGTTTGCTGCTAAAATAAATTTTGAGGGTTGATGTATTTTTAAAATTTGGTCCTCATGTTATTATAATATACTTTTCATTGCATGAAAGTGTCACCTGTGTGGTTCTCGAATTATGTCTGAATGAAATTGCAGTTGATACTAAGAATAACTACTGGTATGTTTTAAAATAGCATCTACTTCGCCTCATTCCTTTTCCTCCCTTTGAAACTTCCTGTGAATAGAAGTATATCTGCACTTTGCTCCCTGTAAATCTCCAGAGTTAATTCAATGAAAACTTACTCAAATGTCATTCAAAACACACCCACGTGGCTCTTTTTTCAGTTTTCTTATCTGACAGGCTCTATGTTTCATTTGAACACAGCATTCAGCATTTGCACACTTTCCAGAGTATTAGACTAGAGTTCATGAATGTGCCCATCATGACCTGCAGCTGGTTTTGACTTCTCATGCTCCTCACTGCCTCATTGGGGCAGGAAGCGTTGCAGAATGAAGCATTGGGTCTCTAACTGGTCACCCAACGGTAGTTCATGGATTTGTATGGGTTCTAGCAAAGAATACTAACTTTTAACAACCTAAAATATGGTTGTGATGAGCACCCTTGGCTTGTTGACCTAATGTGTGTGTTTGTCAGTTACCAGAGTTTTTTACTTATAGCATGAGAACCTGATAATATTATACTTCTCTTTCTTTACTCCTGATTTTTATAATGTTTTCATTTGCTTTGCTTTTACATGCACTATACATCCCATATGACATTTTATTATATTGGCTTAAACAGTTGCATTTCCAGAAGATTTAAATAATGAAAAGAGCATTTACATACTTACCTACATAATTATATTTCTGTTGCTCTCCATTCGTTTGTGCAGATTCATATTTCAGTCTGGCATCATTTTTCTTCTACCTTAAAGAATTACTTGGACATTTGTAGTGTGGGTCTGCTGCTGCTGTATTCTTTAGGCTTTTGTATGTCTTAAAATGTTTGTATTTACCTTTCCTTTTGAAGTACATTTTCTCTGGTTATAGAATTGTAAGTAATTGTCCACTCTACCACTCCTTTTAGCACTTGAGCACTTTGAACACTCTGGCCCCATTGCTTTTTCTCTTGCATTGTTTCTGGTGAGAAATTTCCTGTTAGCCTGTATTTGTTGCTCTGTGTGTGATGTGTCTTTTATCCTCTGGCTCCTTAAAATTTTTTTTTCTTAATACTGGTTTTAAGCAAATCAATTATGATGCACCTTGATGTAGTTGTGTGCGTGTGTGTGTTCTAGTTGAAGTTTGTTGTGGGGGGGGCGGTGGAGAAGGGGCTCCACAATCAACCCAAAGAGGGAGGCCAAGGTCAACCTCTGAGGGAGATTGATTCTGGGGATGAGCAGGGAGCTCTACAGAAACAGGGAACTGGGAATGTGTGGCTGAGGATGCAGGCAGCACCAGGCAAGGCGGGTACAAGCAGAGGTGGGGGGGGCGGGGGCGGGGAGGCAGAGCTGCAGCCTAGGCTGCGAAAGCCTACCCTTGCACTAATATCCTGGATCAGGCCTCTAGTTAATTATAACAAAACTTGATGCTTTTATCAATCTCAGTGCCCTCATCAAGCACATCTTCATTTCCCTTGATCTTTGAGTTGTTTGACCATCTCCAAAGTAAGGAGTTTCATACACAGATTTTGGAGACATTTATAATTTTTCTAAATGGTTATTGGATAAGTACTTATCCAAATTATAATTAAATAACTTTTGCATAGTGGCCATGCACCTCCATGAAAATGGAAACTCTATGAAAACAGGAATAAATTTTGTCTGTCTCTTTCATTATTATATGCTAGGACCTAGTAGATTCCCTGTCTCATAATGAACAAACATATATATATTTTTCATTTAAGTAGCTAATATTACCCCTAAGGTTATATGGATACTATTATATTGCATAGAAAATGCCAACATATTTTAATCCCTTTATGTCTTTCTCCTCATAATTCCAATCTTCAGGCCTTTTTAAAAAATACTTAACTCTTACTTTTTGTGGCTATTACTTCTCTTTTCATATAGATTGTAAACACAACTAATCCTGGAACGTGGGTTCGCTAAATCTATAGTCAGAGATTTCATTCTGTGGCAAGCATGAATCCATGTAAAAAGCATGATTGAAAATGTGTAGAAAATCACATGTAAACTAAGGAAGCTAATGTTCTTTGCATAGTTCTCTCTTTCTTCATCCCCCAACTCCATCTCTTCAACTTGGTAAATTCAAATTCTTTCTCCTTGAGTCACACCTGGAAACTCTCAAGGCAGAAAGCTGGGCAATAGAGCAGCCATAGAAGGACACACTATAAGAGTGTCATCGGGGCAGAGTATGAAGAAAGCGAGTAAATGTAGGAAAGTAAGTAAATTCGGATTGGAACCCTCTCCCTCACTCTCTCCCATTTAAACAACTTTTCATTACTTTTATCATTCCAGTATCTTTCTTTGGAGAGACATATGATTTTAAAGATTAAAACAAAATAAATCATGCACAGACAATCCAGGTTTTTGAAAATAAGGTATCTTATCTCCAGGCAGAGGATAGGTGAGTAAATAGGAGATGAATTGAGGCATAACTTCTGGTGAGAATCTTTTAAAAATTGGGATCGTATAAATAGCCAAGATATGGACAAATCTGTGTCCACCAAGGAAGGAATTGATAAAGGTGAGGTATTTTGTATAAAGGAATAGTATCCAACCACAGGAAGAAGGAAATCTTTTTAGGACAACACAGATGGTCCTTGAGGGCATTATGCTAAATAAAATAAGCCAGACAGAGAGAAAAAATGCATGGTCTCACTTATCTGAAGGATTTAAAAAAGAAACACAAACCCACAGAAACAGAGTAAAAAAAAAAAATGATTTGTGAGGTTCTCTTCTATTTTAGTACTCTTTGTTTGTCAAGCATTTATATTATTTAACTGAAGAGAGTATGTTTTCATAAAAATTAAGCTAAGAAAACAAATGACTAATAAAAGCTTTAGGATTAAATTCTTGATTATTTAAAGATTAACCTGAGACTTTGACATCTGAAAAGAGAAAAACAAGTATATGGTGTCTTAAAGTACATTCAGCACACAGCACTGTTCTAGTTTCAGATCAATTTAAGAGCCCAGTGGCTGCTGCTGGGTTTTTAATCACCAATAAGTTAAGCTTCCAAAAATTGCATCTCTCCTCACAATTCAATAAGATGAGATTATATTTTCCAAGGATGTGATTGGTCCTTTCAATAGAGGGGTGGAGAGAAGAGGACAGTCTAGAAAATGAATACCTTTCACTTAATAATGTCTGGAAGCAGCTGAGGTGCAGAGGAACTAGAGGGAAGCACCAATAGGAAGACATTTCAAAAGCTGAGCAATTCCAGCTCAAGCAGCCCAGAAAAAGAAACTTCGAGTTGGCAGGCCCTGGAGTTGGTGAGTTGTAACAAGGGGATCATCTAAGAAACAACAAATGCTAAAATTTACTGTCTGGAAAGCCGGAATTTGAATTGCATGGTCACTTAAAGGGAATTATGACGATTGCCAATGTATGATTCATGGGGCACAGAGACAATGGTGAATTAACTTTTAGGGGTTACCTCCCTCTTTTCTGTGGTCATAAGAACTAAGATCATGTTAGTGTCTTTTTGTTAGACTATTTATTCTGAATACCACTATGTAGATTACATTGCCTGGATTTTTTTTCTCCTGTTGAGTTTAAGCTGAAATCTATCAACTAATCTTTATCAACTTATGTTTAAAAGGTATCTCAGAAACAGAAGTTCAGACCATGAGTAAAATAAGAAATGCACCCAGCAATATAATAATGAAAGACTATAAAATTACAGTTTCTGACCTGTCTGATGTTCTTGCCAAAGTAACTGTGTGTCTAATATGTGTGCTCCTTCTGGTTTGTATTTTTTTAAACCTTGTGTGGTATAGTTCATTTCTTTTTGAGAAAGAATGCATACATTCTATTGTGGACAATTCTGCATGTATTTTATGCTATGATTACTGAGGGCAATTTTATAAGCATAAGTCACAGCTAACATGAACTGTAGAGATGTATGATCTCAAAGCAGGTGTATTAAACTTGGGCAGTAAATAAGGTATTTCTGGCTATGTTTTTCAAAGTTATTTTATTTTGTCTAAGTTTTCTTTCACAATAGAATTTTAGAGTTGGAGGAGGAAATACAACATCTGTGAAGGGTGCAGACGAAAAGTGTCCCAACTGGAGAAGGATTTGCAGATCCCATGTTCTGTAACAATGCTGAGGATAGTCTGAGGTCCTAGTTTCATCCCTGGGGTTTAAGGCGCCCTGGATGTCCTCAAGCCAACCTCTAGGCCAGGTGCTACCTTGATTATCTTCAGAGTTTTGGGCTATTTGATTGTTTCCTTAGAACTGGCTCTTGGATGTATGGGTGGTCTCCCCAGAGAGGAATAGAAGAAGAGTTCTCTGCCAGAGCTGGGCAACATTGTCTGTTACATGAGTTGGAGAGGCCTCATGTTATGAGATAGAAAAGTATTCAGAGCTGCCAATTAAAATAGTAATTATTATATTCAATGTACCCCTCTTCCCTTTTGCCTGGGGGGAGTAGATTGGAGAGAATGTGGGATAAACTCATTTAAAACTTACTACTACTACTCAGAAGTTCAGAAAGAGAAGAGGTGGTTAAAATAAGAGTTTCATTACAGTTGACACTTTTAAAAAACTAATATTAAAGTTTAAGGCACTATTGAAGCAGACCTCTCTATTGCTCAAAATTCTCTCATTACCTTAGACTTGTCAATTTGCATCAAGTAGAGCTCCTTAGGAAAAGTTAACACAAAGGTTATTATTCTCGACAGACAACTCTGCCCCTTTTTTGAATGGCTTAGGATGAGATATTGAGTTTAATTGATTGCTCTCTTGCTGGCTTTTTTCTGTAAAGGAAAATATTATTTTCTCTTTCCTCATTCACTTTTCCCCCCTTTCCTTCCTCCTTTCCATTTCTGTGTCCTGCCATACTTCTAGTTAAGTGGATCAAAAAATATGACTGTTTCATTTCTCCTCTAGCATCATATTTGACCATGTCAGGAAAGCCTGAAGGATGTGCATGCATTTCTGTTTGACAGCCAATCAAGGCTGGTCACTAGTTTTCTTCTTGGCTGGGCCAGTTCCCCTGCAGAGAATGCAAGACTCTCATTAGCACTGACTAATAGATAAAGGTCACAGGGGGTTAGGGGATTTCAGTCCCCAAATTATTTATTTTATTTCTTGATTGCCACTTTGGAAAAGTGCTTACAGTTTCCTCTATAATGTATATAAAATACTATATCTTTACATATGCAAAATAATCCAAATCCATTCAGGAGAACACAGATTTGGTCCGTAACTTATTAATATGGGTGTTATTACTGCTTGATGCACATTAAGCAACTGTAGCTGCTGACACAGAAAAAAATCATTATGAAGTTCAGGCTTATGCTTATTGAATTTACAGAACACTCAGTGAGTAAGAAGAAGCACAATTACTGGGGATAAACTCCCCAGTGACACCTGGGGCCACAACCTGCGGCTGACACACCACCCAGATGGTACTGGACATGTGATCAGGAGCACACGTGGGAGCTACCACCTGTGTGGTGAGATTTCAGGGCCATGAAAGGAGTCCTTTGCTGAAAAATATTTTATCTCAGCTCCTGGGAGGCACCCCATTAATGGCAAAGCCCCAAGGGAAGTAACTCCGGAGGGCCTTGCCGCATAATCTGTGGTCACTAAATACTGACACAAATGGATGAATGAGTGGTAGTAAAATTTCACTAATGTTATAAGTAATCTGTAGTAAATATTTCATTAAAATATAGACAATATATGTTACAAAAGTAGCATAGCATTGCATAATTAGAAAATGGGTATGTCAAACAGCACCCCAATAAAGAGTAAAGAAAAATAGTATTCCTAGCATCACTAATATAATAACTATACTATCAGTATTCATAATTAAAAATTTTAATCCCTTGACATCTATCTATCTATCTATCTATCTATATTTTTTTTCATATGCTTTCTTTCTCTTAAAAATGTTTTCTAACACCAATAATTGTATTTTCCCCATCAAGTATATTATGAACATTCTACCATGTCAACAAAATGTGTACTTTTACAGAAGAATATGACAGGAAAGAAATAGAGGTGGGAGGAATGGCATGAGACACCTTGGTGCTCAAATGGGGAAGGCAGTGGTAGAGGTTGAAGAGAAGAGAGACCAGAACAAAGGAGACAAAGAAAACACTCCTAACTGGTCTTTAGCAACATCCTTCCTGCACACAGAGGTGGACCCAGGCTGACTGTCATCAAGGTTGAGGTGCATGGAAGTTTGGTCCTAGGTTCTTAGCTCCTCACCATAAAACACTAGCCTACGTTAGTGGCACAAATTTCTAAAGTTGATGTCAAAATGAATTTAACCAGAAACTCTTTCTCCTGCAGGCTTAATGTGGGTAATTCTTAAAGACAGTGGTAACAATGGGCATTTATTACCTTGGCAAAGAACGATATTTTAGACCATCCATAAGACTTCCAATTTTTTTAGAACCAAGTTTCTTTGCTTACATTTTATCAGGCTTACCACTAAGCAATTTTATCCCTAGAGGTTGAATATGTCAATTCATGCTGCTCATCTTTTGTTGGCATCCTTTCCTCCTAGTTCTTGGATGCTCCTTTGTTAACTTTCTGGGCATTTCCTGACCTTCCATATTCTTTCAAGGATTCGCATGGATTGCACTGTCCCCAGCTCCCTCTTCCATGACATGATTTATAGAACCTATGTCACACCCATTTTCAGCTCCACTGGCTGCTGCTACGTATTAAGTACCTAACCTCATGAATTACTTCATGTTTAAGTTTTCATGGGTGCTGATAGATTCAAATCTAATGTTCTCAGACAATATATACTTAGAAATAAATTTGAGGACAATGATGCCTTAAGGCAAAAAATGGTAAAAGTTTCAGAGGCCAGACAGAGCAAGCCAGTGGGAACACTCATTCTGAGCAGAACATATTCAGACACTTTGCATACACAGCCCTCCACAGTGTACATGCTTTTTGGTAACTCCTCCCTTAAACCAGTTAAAATGCAGCATGTAAAAAAAAAAGGTTGCCTAGCATTTTTTAAGGTAATTCAAAGACTGAATAAAGTTGAACTGTATTACAATGTCATCATTGATGTTAATTTATTGTCCTTATTTCCTCTTAGAAGGTGACACTTTGCCATTCTTTTTTATTTTTAAAATCAGCTAAATAGTGATTTTTTTTAAAAAAAGAACTTTCAATTTAGGCATGTGAGGACTTGAGTCTGCCTATGCCTCAAATTACCCCTTAATTTTTATTGTGGAATCATAGAGATTTTTTTTTTCAGGTTAATCCTAGTAACTCAAAAATATTTATAACTTTTATGGTTGATGAGGGTGGGGATGTTTTCAGATTTTTCTGTAATAAGCTGTTATGAGAATAGTCTTAAATATTTTCTATGGTAAAAAGGACCATTAATTAGCACATCTGAGGGCAGTAGAGTATATTTTGTTGCTTAAAGGATTATGCTAATATGAGTAATATGAATAATCACATATAATTTACTCCAAGAGGTTTGCTTTATGTGTTTGCATGGAATCATAAAAGCAGGAAGAATCTTGAGAAGTTGTTTATTTTATTCTCCACTTTTATACAGAATGCTTCTCTAGCAATGCCCTCAACATCTTTTCTGAAATATTAGACTCTTCAAAGAAGTGCTTCCGGTAGTATGCATTATTTTTCCAACAACCAAAAACTTCATTTTATCCACATGCAATATGCTTTTTCAATTCCCAGTCACAAATAAGTTATTTAAAGTGCTGTTTCTTTAATGCAGTCTTCAAACACAGGTGGTAAAAGCAGCATTTCCCCATGTATGCTCTCCCTCTGAGCACTGGTACCAGGAGATACTGTGAAAGAAAAGTTTCCATGGTTATAAAATTTGGCAGCTTCTGCATACTATGGGACCACATAATCTAAAGAACAACTAGAACACGATCAACAAGTAACATAAAAAGCAAATTAAGTGCACAGGTACTGAGATGTATAGGGGTTGAGAACCATTGCTGTCTGTTTATTTGTTTGTTTTGTTAATCCTCACCTGAGGATATTTTTTCCATTGCTTTTTAGAAAGAGTGGAAGGGAGACAGAAAAAAGAAAAGAGAGAGAGAGAGAGAGAGAGAGAGAGAGAGAGAGAGAGAGAGAGAGAGAGAGAGAAACATCAACTTGAGAGATAGACATCGATTGGTTGCCTTCTGCATGTGCCCTGACCAGGGCTGGGGATCTAACCTACTAAGCTACAACCCAGGTACGTGCCCTTGACCAAGAATAGAACCCATACACTACTCTAACCACTTAGCACCATTGGCCAGGGCAAGAGAACTATTGTATTTGATTGTAAGATGCCGTCCCAGGAACTGGGACATGCACTGATGAGGATCCTGAGCACCCAGAGAGGTAGAATGGGACAGGTAGAATGTGCCATAGACAGTCTTCAAACACAGGTGGTAAAACAGGGAACAAAATAAACAACCTTCTTTTTTTTTTTTACACAATGAGATAACTCAGGTCCACTCAATAGTGAAAAAGGAAAATGAATAAAGACAATCATGACTGTATGTTGTGCTGATTATTTTAGGTAGTAGATTTAGCGTTGCTCTATAGATGCCCTTGTGATGGTCACATTGCTTCATCCTGCTTTAATCCTATTCAGAGGACGAAAGAGCACCGCCATAAAGTTCCAATAATGGTCGTGGAGCTAATGTTCTTTCTCTATGCATTGGTACTCCTCCTTTTTTCTTTAAAAGCTGTTCTGTGTATATGAAGGTAAACAAGAGGAAAAAGGAAGTAAATGAAGCACAAATAAGTACCCCTCAGATTATTTTAGGGAGTGGAGAGAAGAATAGTTCTTTTCTCAAGTAACTATTGAAGGAGCAAAATTTATCTTCTGAAGGATGTGGGCTTCGGACAGGGGTCTGAAGGTCAAGTAGAGTATGAATAGAGTAGGAAGAAAGGGAATAACACTTGTAAAGTGTTGAAAATGAGCCTTTACTGTATGGGGGAAAGTGAAAAGTCCCCAAATACCCTATATATTTAGGGTTCTTTACCAACATCTCACATTCTGCCTCAGGAAACTATCTAATTTTTGTTTTTGAAAAGAATTGGAAATGCCTACCCTCAAATATGTTATTGACAAGTTATTTTTATAGCACAAATTTGGATCAATAATCCTAGTGTGTGGGGGGAACCTCATATATGATTTGTCAAAGGCAACTCACACCCGGCATTCCAGGCCCTGTGGGACAGAATCCCGTTGTAGCAAGCCAAGGTGGCTGGCCCTCCTCCCATAGGGACTCTCTATTCCAGTGAAGTCCGCTTGCCATCCTTTACATGTTGTATGTCCATTTTTGTTCCAAACGTTTGCTCATGTTATTTCTCCACTGACAATTCCCTCCATAATTCTCACTTCCCATTAAAGCCTCTCACTTCCCATTAAAGCCTCTCAAAACTAAGTCAAAGTTTTACAACATCATTAGCAATACCGACATATTGAGTCTTATTCTGGAAGTCCTGGGGGACCTCCAGATATAGAAAGAAAAATGTTTTATATTAAGATATCACACACACAAACACACACACACACACACACACACACACACACACACACATACACGTATAATCTACCTAATTTCTAAAACCATAAATATTTGTTATGTATATAACACAATTATGTTCTTGCTTAAAAAATTATTGTCTAAAGCAAAATTAGGTAGCATCTTATTGTTTAACATTCTTGTGTTATTATTTTCTGATCATTAGTTGTTTCTGTACAAAATGAAAATTATATTCCTTATGTCTAGATAGCATGCTACATATCTCTTATTCTATGTCATAGAGTTGGAATAAAAATAGGTGCTCAATGAATATTGCAATTATTGCACAAACATACAATTATGTAGCTTAGAACCCTGAGGAAATTTGCCATACAATTGCTAGTCTTCATGGATGGGCAAGTTTGGGAAAAGCAAGTGTCCCAGCATATAATAACTAAACAGGATTCCCCATTTACAATGTGCTTTCAAATCCAATATCCTATTGTTTCTACAGCAAGCATGAGTGGTGAGTAAAAATGTTAATACCCATTTTACAGATGAAATGATTGTGGTCCTGAGAGTTGAAATAATCTGCTGCATATTAGAGGGTGGGTGTCACAGCTGGACTCAAGCCCTCATTTCATGATTGTGAATTTAAAGTAGTTGGACAGCCAAGGGGAAGGGGTAATCTTTGGTGAGAAGAAAAGGAGGGTCAACCATGGGAAATGAGTTCTGAAGATAAACTTGGACTTGGGGCAGGTTTTGCAGTGGGGTGGGATTGGTAACTAGATGTTTCTCTTAGAAGCTTCACTTCCTACAGCTCCTAGGAATAATAATGTTGAATGGCCATTAACCACGTGACTGTCCTCAAGCTGTGTGTGTGGAAGTAGACAGGAGTTTCAGCTAAATTGGCACCAAGAGGATTAAACGTGTGTTAAGAAGTTGTATTTCAGATGTAAATGGGCCATTAGTAAGTCATTAAACTGTGCCTTTTGTAGAAAGTGATTGACATCTGCTAATCTGCCTACCACCAATTATGAGGTATACATTTCCAAGTTACACTTGGGAGTGAGAGGTTCTACCCCCACATCTCTTTCTACGGGGCTGAACAGTGGCATCTAGTGGTTTATTTTGAAATAAGCAAGTTCAGAACAGGTTGGAACTTCCACCTCAGTATTTCTCCTCAGGATATGCTCAGCCATACATTTTATCTCAGGAATAACACAACACTCCAACTTTCAGTATCAGGGTTATTCTGTGATATATGCTTGTACAGGGCCAAAGACTTTATATAAACTTTTGAAAATCAAAATGTGATAGAAACACTACAAAGGATTATGTTTTTTGGGGGTTCTTCATTGCTCAAGGTTTCATCCTGGAATGAGCAAACTTAGAAAGCAAATTAGAAGAGGTTGTAGTGGGAAATAAGGAAGTTGCTTTCTACTTTGAGAAACTTGAAATCCAAATTATTCCTGTGGATGAGTTACAACCAAAATTGAATTCTTTTCCAAATGGCTCCTCAAAAATCCAACTCTTAAAATTATGTAGTGACGTTTCTATGTTCCTTTGTACTTAATACCCTAATATCAACACTATTTCTTCTCTTAAAATACACTAAACTTAAGAGAGATTTTTTTGGACAATTTGTATAATTTTTTAAAACACCTATAATCTGGAAATTTTAAAAATATTCTATATATTTAAAATATTGATGGAGTAATCTATCATCTATCTATCTATCTATCTATCTATCTATCTATCTATCATCTATTATCTACCTATCTATTGTAAACTCCATACAATATCTTCTCTTAGTTCAGACCTTTATAAGAATTTCTAAGAAGCAGTAAAATGGATAGGATTTGGCCTTCAACTTCATAGTCACTTCACCCAAGGGAGGAGTAAAGTAGCCCAAAGAGGGTAGCATGATGAAGAAATAAAATAATGTAGGCATGGATAATCAGCACACTGAATAATTAAATATTGACATATTTAGATCATCAAAAAGAATGTTAAAATATTCTCCAGTTATTAATTAGACAACCAAGCATGACTTTGGGGACTTGATTTTTATTTTACAAGTGGCATGGTTATGAATGATTCAAGTTGCCCTATTCAGGTTTGTTGAGATCACTCCCAATTTGCTTTTCAGACTCTTGGTTGCCTGAGAACAGCATGGCACTAAACCACACTGCCCTGCCCCAGGACGAGGGCCTGCCACACTACCTTCAAGACGGAGACCCCTTTGCTTCCAAACTTTCCTGGGAAGCGGATTTAGTGGCTGGATTTTACTTAACAATAATCGGTAAGCTTCCTTATTTTTCTGCATCTAGAAAATTCCTAGGCTGATATGTTGATATTGCACCACGATTCCAACACTCATGTAGATATTTTGAATGGAGGTGAAAAGTGGGAGGAAGGCAGAAAATGGGATGAATTCTCTATTATCCTTATTCTTAGAAATAAATATTCCCTTGATGATTCAAAGAATTTTACAGCAAAAAAAAAATTACATTGAGACTACACTTGATTGTTTTGGTAGTAAGATTGTCTTCTGAATAAGAAAATGAATGATAATGAGCTCTTATTTAAATACAGTGCTTTTGCTTGCTAAAAAATGCTTTGAGATAATAAAAATGTTATAAGCTTAGAATGGACCATGATAAAGTAATTTGGGTGAGAGTTGAAAAGACAGCTTGGTAATAAATAGGAGTCAGTCCAGGGCCAAAGGCTTTTGTGTATAATCCACATTGGCTTCCAGACTGTGTCATCCAATGCAGTGGCCAAGTGGGTCCTGAGCACCCACCTGAGCTGTGACTTTTCCAAACTGAGATGTACTATAGTGTAAACACACACCAGGCACTGAAGACTTAGTACCAGAAAAACAATGTAAAATAGCTCGTTAATCATTTTTTAAGTGATGGCATGTCCTAACTATGATATTTTGGATATATTAGGTTAAGTAAACATTAAAATTAATTTAGTACTATTTTTACTTTAATGTGACTATCAGAAAAAAAATTTAACTACATGTGTGGCTCACATTTCTAGTTTACATTATATTTCTATTGGGCAGCACTAGTCTAGGCACTCATAATTCAACCATAATGCTTTTCTGAAATTTAAAATTGTTTCAAATTTGAACAACCAGTGTACAGGTGGGTTATGTCTTTAGGTGTGTCTGCCTTTCATCTTTTCAGATGTTGGGTCAAGCTTTCTCTTTCTCTCTTTCCCTACCTCCCTTCCTCCCTTTCATTGACTTTCTCTCTCTTTCTCTTTCTTTCTTTCTTTCTTTCTTTCTTTCTTTCTTTCTTTCTTTCTTTCTCTCTTTCTCTCTTTCTCTCCCTCTCTCTTGTCTATTTGTTACTGGATAAAAATTTTATTTAAACTCCTGAAATTAGCAAAACTCACTAGAAAAGTCTGGAGACCCTCTATGGTCACTGCCTGAGTCAAAAGAAATTCTGCTGCAAAGGGATTCCCTGGGTCCTTGGCTTTATTAAAAGTAATTATGAAACTGATTTAATTTCTATATTTTATAAATGAGCCTCCACATCCTTTCACACACAGCTAGATACCGAATGTCCATTCTTCACCACAGTTTAAGTTACTCGGAAAACAACAGTGAATAAAGTGGGCAAACTCTCTGCCCACATGGGGACTCTATCTATCTGGAAATAAAATCCACATGGCATTTTTATTAAGCATAAATAAGTACTTTCAACAATGAGAAAAGACAGAAAAATAGACATCATATAACTTGAAGTTGTCTCAATTAATTGCAAGGAATGAATGAAAAAGTAGCATTTTTAACCTGACCCAATTTCCCCAAGTAACACAAATTAGGGAGGGAGAGCTGTCCATTCCCCATCCTGGCAGGAGAAGTCCAGGAAGAAGAGGCAACTAGGGTGGCTGAGGGTGGAGGAATCCAGAGCGTTTCTCATTTGATGCACCTGGGGTTGGAGCTAGGAAAAAGAAGTCCAAAAAGAATCCCCAAAAGGATCATCAAATGACTTAGGGAGCTGGGGGTGGAGCCAAGACATGTTCCAGAACATTCAGTTTAGTCAGGGGCAGCTGGAGGGAGGTGGATTCATCTAGACCCAGGTCTTGGGCTTCGTCCTGTGCCTGGTTTTCAGACCCTCCTAGAATAGGTTTACAGGATGTGCCCAGATTCCTTTTAAGAAACCAGAGTAGAATGACATTCTTGGTGGGCTTTGTTAAATACTGGAAATTTAAGGGAAAACTGGGAGATGAAGAGATAAAACTGGAATGGAGGAGACATAAACTACAGACCCATTCCCATCCTCTACTCTTTTACTATGACTTAGGTTATTATCTGTCAATATATGAGAATTTATATATTTTTGTATTCATTGAAAGAGTCAGGATTTTCATCATATAAAAATATTTACCCTTTAGTCTTTATTTTATTAACCTGATTTCCTGTAACAATTCCTTAAAATCAGTTTGCATTCTCTTGATATCCCCCTGCAGCTAAGATTGCCTGTGGAATAATCTAAATGCAACTCATAATGAGTTGACTCTATATGGATAGTGCTTTGGGCACTAGGTGAAACCTTATGAATCAGAGTTAAAGAAAGGAAAAGCAAGAAAATCAATAATATCAAAAGAAATATAGAAAGACAAGGGGTATTTAAATAAGCTTTGTGTTTCAAATTCATATGCATGCTTAATTCAGTCTCCTTGGATACCAAGTAGATGGTATCTGTTTATAATTTTTCGAGTCATGTTTTCACATTTTAATTTCCCAGTATGCCTTGCTAGCTGATTTCCTTTCATGAGCTGTAGGTTTTACTGTAGTGGGTTTTCTCAAGAATTCCATATTCATTTTTATTTTTAACTCTTCTGCCTTAAGATAGCTAAAGAGAGTTTAAGGGACCATTAAGGCGCCCTGTTCTGTGGATCAGAACTTCCTAAGAGCACAGGGCAGCTAGTTCCTGGTGGTTTCATACCATCAGCTGAAACACACACTTTTCTCCTTGCCTCCCAAATGAATTGTAGTGGAGAGGTAGAAATTAAAATAGAAAACTCTGGGTTTCTCCTGTTAATACTCTCCTTATTCCTTACTACTAAAGGCAGCTGTACAAGATTCTCATTTATACACAGCTACACTATGAAGCAAGAATTCCTGAAGAAATCTACTCTACATGTTAAGCTATGGAAGTAGGTGTATTCTTTTCTTAAAGTCAGTAGGGATTGGGTCATTTTGGATTTAAACTGGGTTTGTAAAAACTTTGGAACAGTTTCATTGTAATGCCACAGTCAATTAGTCATTAAATGAAAGGATATTAAAGAACAAGTGGGAACACGTTGATACCATTGTTGGTAGGTTGGTGGTCGAGGGTCACTTTCTCTCCCTTTGGTGGGAGGGGAGAGCCCATATTACCAATTGTCACCCACTTCCCCTCTATACCTTTTCCAGTAGCAGCTGCAGACACCAATGTCCACATGTCCTCAGGAGGTTGTGGTCCTGGGGCATGTCCCTAGGAGATGCCCTTTCCTGGCTGGGGGCCATGCCAGCTTCATCTGGCCTCAGCCTCTCCTGAGTCCCTCGGAGTCCGAAGCGATAGTGAAAGCAGCTAGTTCGGTTTGGGTCACTTTATCTTCAGGATTTATCAAGAGCCAAGGGGTTAACCCATTTTATCAGAGGGAGGGAGTTCCAGAAAGTTAATACTCCATACCAATGCCTGAGGAAATATTTTACCGGGGACCAGTACAAGCACTGACTATTAGAATACCCACACCCTCCTAGGCTCACTGGGAAGTTATGGCTCCTTTTTCTGGGTAAGTTCAGTTTTATAATCCCTGGTTCCTATCCTTTTGGAGGCAACCATACCTCACCTGTCAATCATGCTTTTTGTTTCATCTTCTTAATCTAGATTTTTATGTAGAGTCCTCTCACCACCCTCTAACCCTACGATGTCTGTTTTTGAAAATGAGAAGTTTCATGTTTGAGTGAACTCCTAATCTCAGTTTTAATGACAGGGATTTATATTTTTCTTTGTAGGGATTCTGTCCACAGTTGGAAATGGGTATGTCCTTTATATGTCCTCCAGACGAAAGAAGAAGCTGAGGCCGGCGGAAATAATGACTGTCAATTTGGCAGTCTGTGACCTGGGGATCTCAGGTAACACAATCATGCTGTTTCTTCTTTGCAGGGTTAAATTGTGTCCCATTCTAATGTCCTCACTAACTCAGATGTCACCCCCATCCCATCTCCTTTTGCTCCTCCCTTCACAAGTCATGTTGACATTTTGTGGTAAGTCAATGAAGTGTTGTCTGGCTAAAACAATCATTCCGTCAGCCTTTATTGAACCCTTTCTATGTGCCAGGCATGTCAGATGTTGAAGATACAATCTGGAATGATACAGGATACCTCAGGCTAATCTAAATGCAACTCATAGTGAGTTGACTATATATGGATTTTGCTTTGGGCACTGGGTAAAACCTTATGAATCAGAGTTAGTTAAGAAAGGAAAAGCAAGACACCTTCAGATGTAGTATGGCTTACTGACTGAGAAAACAGAAACCTACCAATAGTAGGCTGTGGATCACTGTTTTGAGCTCCCTTATACCCCTTTATTCCCATATGGAAATCTGTTAAAATAAGTTACTTTCATACTCAGCAATTTTCCTTTAATTGGTTGAGAATGTCACTTGGATATCAGGGTATTTAAAATTAGGGTTTTCAGATGCGTTTACTGTGAGTCCAAAATTGAAAACTGCTTCTCTGGCCTCTGGTAACCCATCAAGAATTTGGAATCAAATTTCTCTTTGATTCATTCTTATAAATATGAATGACTTTGGGGAAAGCACCTCCCTTTGTTTTCATCTGTAAAATTCCCCAGTTGCCTAGATACACTCAAATATGCCTCTGGTGCCCATAGCCTGATGCCATTTAGCACATAGGATCTTCGTTCACTAGAGTTGGGAGTATGGAGTTTGAACAGCACACAACCATTCCTCTTTCTGTTGGAATCCTTTAAAAAGTTTCCCATCTAAAGTATCCCCCTGAAAATTTTTTCTGATATTTGTTTCTCTCTTCACATGGGGATATTCCTGTCACTGCCAATCTCTGAAACAAGGCCCAATAATAAGCCTCCCCTACTGAGCACGTATCACACGGCAGTGAGGTGCTGCCCTCTTACTGAGAGTTGGATGGTGTAGGTTATTTGGAAAGGTTTTACTCAGCATGGACAGACTTAAATAGCATGAAGTCTTACAGGAAATACACAGGCACATTAAGAGGAGCATGACATGTCAGGCCCCACTCTGTGCAAATAGCCAAGATGAACCCCAGGGAATTTTCGAAGCTGCCATTTTTGCTATTGCCACGTGATGGCACTGTCACAACATACACAACAGCTTTTCTGGTCAGCTAGCCCTGTTGACCTGTGGTGGTTCTCTTCTTGATTCTGCAGGTAAAGAGCTTGAAGAGTGCATTCTGTAAACTGGAGACACATCTCCTCCAGAATGAAACCTGCTATTTCAGCCACCTCTTTCATCATTAAATCATACCCCACTGATGATTATGCCTGAATTAGACTAGGCTTGAGTAAAATGTCCTTAAACTGTTGTTTACATTGAAAATACACTCAGCTAAGCAGTTCTGCTCTAGAATTGCACAAACCACCTAATCAGTCTGCATGTGTCTTTAGAGTAATTCCCTGGGAAATATTCTCTTCCATGTGATAGCTTTCTCTGGTTCTCAAATTATTTTTTCAACTTCTGAGGGCTATCTCTAATATACTTTCCCTTTCCAATTTCTAATACTTTTTATTAGTCAACTATATTCAATTATAAGCACCTTGAGCAAGCACATCCTAGAGACCAGGTGTCTATACATCTGTACAACTAGCATTTGTTGTTTAAGTACCAATGGCTTGCAATCTTGTATGAGTAGAATCCCCTGGGGAGTTGTTGTTGTTTTTGTTTTTTAAAATACATTGAAGGTTGAACTTAGTGCAGATAAATTAAATCAGACTGCCTAGGGTTTGGAGTCCTGGACATTAATATTCAAAATAAATAAAAAACAATGCAAACAAAACAAAACAATTCTTTCAGCTATTCAGAACCAGTTGGGTTTATTACCATTCCACTAAGCAAAGAAGGAAGAAACATTCTGCGTGACATTGCAAAGGTTCATCAAATGTTCAGCTCCAGAAGGAATCTTAAAATAGCTTTTGTTAATGGGTTGAAGGCACAACTGACACCAATTACCCCATGCAAGTCACTTTCACTTGTCTTTTGTTGCCTTCAGCACCCACCTGCAGACACTAAGCTCAAGCTTTGAATTGGCTATTTCCTCTGCCTAGAACATTTTTCCTCAAGATATTTCCACTGATTTAGGCATCTGCCTCAATGTTATATCCTCAGAGAGGTCTTCCCTGATCTCATTATGTAAACAGTAATTTCTGTCTATCCCCTTTCTCTGCTTTATTTTTCTTCACAGCACAAATCACTACCTATCATTCCATTACATCATATTTTACACTACAAATAATTTGTTTCTTTTGTCTGCTCTCTCCGTTAAAATTCACATGAATTTGTGAATCTTGTTCTCTGGCACCTTGCGCTGTTTGTGATAGAAGAGGCAATGAATAATTACTTGTGGGATACAAGCAATTCTTTTACACTCAGCTTCCTTGCTGACATGGGTTAGGAAGCTCTCAGAATCTGAGGGTGCACGGTCTAGCAAGATGAGTATGTCTAGCTGTCTAGAAAACTGGAGGAGATGTGTGTCCAGCTTACAGAATGCACTCAAAATCACGTGTTAACTGATGGAACTAACAGACGCTTCTACATACCTTTGCATACCAAGGAAGGGGCACCCCAGGGAGGTGTGGGGCAGGCCAGTACCTGCAGGCAGTGAATATCGGTTGAATTTTGGTTACAGGGTTCTCCTTATGCGGTAAGGTTCCAGAACCCTCTTGATAGATACATCAGAAAGTTTGAAGAGCTTTGTGATCACATTACCTTCAGGGAGGTGAAGATTGAGAACAAGGACTGAATAGGGTGGGAATGAAAATATAGATGCTCCTCCACATGCAACGGGGTTAGATCATGATGAACCCATCCCACATTGAACATATCATAAGTCAAAAATGCATTTAATACACTAACCTAGTCTATCCAGCCTACCTGAAACATGCTCAGAACACTCACATTAGTCTACAGGCTGGCAATATCATCTAACAGCCAATGCATAATAATAAAAGCATGATATGCTAATTAGACCAGATGGTTGAACAACCTTCTGGATGAAGCCAGGGCTGTGAGGGCCAAGACCCTTGCACAAATTTTGTGCAGTGGGCCTCTAGTTTTACAATAAAAGTGTTAAATATGTCATGTACTTTATTTATTACACATATCACTTTCACACCATCGTAAATTAAAAAAATCATTATATTGAACCATGATAGGTTTGTGACCACCTGTAAAAGAATATTTTCTAGAAAATGAATAGTAACAACAACAAAACTAATGGACAGCAAAAGGAATAAAGAGTTTAAATCCAAGAAATCTGGGCCTGATGGGAAAGAAATTGAACCTGACATTTACTAAAATAGCTCTCTCTAGTTTGATTAAGATGTAACTCAATAGTGAGTTGTGGTAGGTGGATAAGTGTTAACTGGAGGGAACTTCCCTTCACAAACTGCTTGGCGCTCTAGTTGTAGGCAAACCGTTCACGATCATCTCTTGCTTCTGTCACCGCTGGGTGTTCGGCTGGATTGGCTGCCGCTGGTATGGATGGGCTGGATTTTTCTTTGGCTGTGGAAGTCTTATCACCATGACTGCTGTCAGCCTGGATCGATACCTGAAAATCTGCTATTTATCTTATGGTAAGTAGGAAGGTTTCTAAGTCCTTGATAGTCAAAGCTAGATGGCTTGTCAGAACTGTCCGTATTTTACCCATAGGCAATAAACAAAGATTATTCATAAACTCAATAATACTCAGGAGTATGTGTATTTATAACAAATTTTATCCTAACATATGTTGAAAGATTTGAATTGGTGTCAATGTGGCTTTCTTTTAATACTTCATGTATAAGAATGTCTGGTGTTTGTTTTTAAAAGTATCTTTTCCTTGTATAAAGCTTCTCCCATGTTTTGCCATGCAGGCAAAGGAAACAAAATGCTTTGGAAGGATGTTAGGTCCATGATGCTTAGCTGGTTCCCACACAGTAAGTGTAATTGCATGAGATGTTTGTGATTCTTCTCAAGCACCAAGGCTCCCTGTGATGGCAGAGATGAGGAATTCAATGGTCCGTCTCTAAGTTAGAGAGCCTGGCAGCTGGGTCTACAGGAAAGGACACACACAGAAATGTCACTCAATGTTCCTTTTGTGGTATTGGTAGGTGGGTAGAAAGATGAATGACAGGCCAACAATAAACACGTTTCCAGGGGCTAGAGTTTTTGTTTTTCTGTTTGTTTGTTTTTTAGTAATTAGACTAACCCACATGTTAGAATAACTTTTTATTACCTTTACTTTTTGGGTTCTGGAAACTTATTGAACCCACATTAAAAGCATTTGGGCCATTAAATTCAATATTGAGAACAAAGGGCAACCAGAGGATAATATTGGCTCCCTCTGGATTCAGCTGCTCTGTCTCTCACCCTGCTAGTCAGAGTGGCTATGACATGGGGACAGAGCACAGCCTGGAGCCTGAAGTGGGAAAGGTTGAGTTGACTTGCCACTCTCAATGTAGTGGGGTTTTCCTTTGCATTTTAAAAGTTTATAATCCCCAAATCCAAGGAAATCATTCACAGGAAAGGAGAGGGTCATGATCCACCATCTTCACAATGTAGACCACATTCTTTAAAAAAAAAACATTGCATCACCTTTTGTAAATAGTTTAAAACTTCCAATAGAAATAGCTTACATAAAAATTCTCAATAAGATAAAATATATAATTATATATATTCTAAATGACTTCAGAGTCAAATTATTTCTATAATCTTATTTTTGGTCATATCAGTGATGGAAGAAGGCTTGATTTGGGGTGGTGAACACAATGTAATAGATGATGTATTATAGAATTCTACACCAGAAACATATAGGATATTAGTAATCAATGTCACTCCAATTAAGTCTATAAAAAAGAAAAATGTGAATATGTATATATGTATGTATAATATTATATATATATATATCATAGACAAGAAGGCAAAGAGTTCAACTTCCTGGGAATATTGGAGATATATGAAGCCTTAATGTGTCTACTTTTTAAATATTTTCTTAAACATAGACTTTGTGTCAAAGAGGTGATCTTCTTCATCCTTAGAATGATTGCAGGGCATAACTACTGTGAGAACTGTAGACCTTTCTCCCATATAATGTAATAAATTGTTTTAAGACATCCCTGACAGACAGCCACTTGGCCTCTTCTTGAATAATTCCAGTGACCAGTGACGGGGAGCTTACTACTGCACAAGGCAGCCCATTCTCTGATTGGTCTGCTATCATTGTTACAATGTTATTCCTTATATTAAGACAAAACTGCCTCCCAGTAATCTCCACCCATTGGTCCTAGTTCTGACTTCTGGAGCAACACAGAACCAACCTACTAATCTACTCCCTCCTGTACTTGACAACCTTTCACCATACTCAAATGTAAGTATAAAACACCTCACCAAGTAACCCTAACCATAAATGCTTGTAAGTATGCCTATATACATTCTGTAAATATATGGGATTTCCCATTCCCATGTTTTATCCATTATAATGGATAACCAAGGACTGACATATATAGTTGTTGTCCCTATCTCATTGGGCTCAAAAAATTTTTTTAATGTCACGTATTGAAAAAATAGAGACAATAGAGTATATAAACAATCTGTTCTATTTCTTGTTAGCACTAAATGAGACAAACCCAGGAGTTAAAAAATGTGTTACTATCATTCTGTATAGTTTGCAAAAGAGGCTTTGCATTATTTCACTTATCTTATCAAAACCTATAAGCAATATAGTCTTACTTCTTCCATTTAACTCATAAGAACACTAACATTGGCAGGTCCCATGAAGAAAGTCAAATACTATTTTGAGGAGTAGGCCCTGCTGCCTTCCCAAACCTCAGAGGGCACTAAGTAGGGACAGACCTTGAGTCTATGCCCAAGAAGTCATTCGTTTTTTTATTAATATGTTTTGATATTTCTTTTCTGCTACTGTAAGACCAAGGCAGGAAGGCCCTGTGGCCTTCTCAGTTCCTGTGGTTTGAGGCGATAGGCAGATGTAGAAATAATTTCCCATGTGCTGCAGCCAACCTGCCTGTGGTGATTGTGTTGAACTTTGGGAAATGCTCACCAGAGCCTCACAGCTCTTCTAGATGATTGCACTGTTTCTTCCTCCTAGAATTCTCTTTTGGTTAATAGACACTAGTGCTGACAAATGGAGCTCATTATGTTTTTTTCTTTTGTTTCATTTTCCTGAAATATTTTCACAGAATATTTTGTAGAATGTGATACCGTCTACCTAGATTTCTTCTCTCTTCCCCAAAGGCTGTGTTAATGTGGCTGTTGTGTTCATAAGGTTAAAAGATTCAAAATATGCTCTCACCAAGCAGAGTCAACCATTTCAATGTCACCTCAAACAGCCATGAAAAATGGCCCACCAATCCACATGTGACAAGTGTTTAGGAAGACAAGTGAAATGAGAGACACAAAAGCTTTTAGAGAGAAGGGTACACATGTAAAAGATATAAGCAATGTCTTGTCATTTGATTCTACTTTGGATGACCCACTAATACATGCCTTTTTTAGTTGGCCTCTTGCATTGAATAGGATCTCAAAGTTCATTCTGGATGCTTTCCCAAGATCCTCCACTGTCTTCAGCATCCTCTCATCTTTTTTTCTGTCCTCTTTCCCCAGCTTTTGTTACGTCCCTCTCCAAAGGTTCCCAGATGTCTAGAGCAAACTTTCCCTGTAAAATCACTTCCAATTTTATTCTCTTAGAAAAAGGTCCAGCTCTGGAACTTTTCTCGCTCTCCCTCAGGCTTCAGTTATCTGACCACTTCTCCCAGAAGCTAATGGAATAACACTTTGGATGTGGAATTTGACATATCGAGGGGAGGTATTTGGGTGGAGGGCAGATTATATCTTGGTAATGGTTTTCTTCCACCTCCAGGGGTTTGGCTGAAAAGGAAGCACACCTACATCTGCCTGGCATTCATCTGGGCCTATGCTTCCTTCTGGACCACCATGCCCTTGGTAGGTCTGGGGGACTACGTACCAGAGCCCTTCGGAACCTCCTGCACCTTGGACTGGTGGCTGGCCCAGGCCACAGTAGGGGGTCAGATTTTCATCCTGAACATCCTCTTCTTCTGCCTCTTACTCCCAACGGCTGTGATTGTGTTCTCCTATGTGAAGATCATTGCCAAGGTTAAATCCTCCTCCAAAAAAGTAGCTCATTTTGACAGTCGGATCCATGGCAGCCACATGCTGGAAATGAAACTGACCAAGGTAACTGCAGTAATTATTTACAGAGATGATTTCTAATCACTTAAAACTTCAAAGAGCAAAAAGGATAGGGAATGTTGGAGACTGGGAGGTCTTAAAATCTCTATAGTTTATGTCCTTCTGAACTTGGTTATTATTTATCTAAACCTTGTGGTATATCTTTTTTCTGTCTCTTTCTCATTTATACATGACACACACACAATAATTCTAATATCTATCAAAATTATACAGTGGATCTACTAGAGACTTATTCTCTCTATTGAAGAGAATATTACTGATTCTTACACATAATTTTAACATAAGAATCATAACTTTTATAAATTATAAAATGCCTCACAGAATTTACTGTATCATATGGATTTGATTAGGGACATGTTTGGGGACATTATGCTCTAACACTTTATTTATAGAGTAAGAACTTACCACATGTGCTTTCCTATGGAAACTTAAAGGAGCAATTTCTGCAGGTTTTAGTCCCCTGGTAAATGCTAGTTTTCAGAGTTGGCAGCAATTTAAATATTGTAACATAAGGAAAAGGACAGACAATTTGAAAAAAAAAACAGGGATTAAATTTTATCTCCAACACTTGCCAGGTTTGTGACTCAAAGCTAGACACCTTTAAATCTCTATTTCTTCACGAGTATAATCTACCGCATTGGGTTATGGTGGAGATTTAATAAGATAAAGCATGTTGTCCTGTCATCTGGTGCACAGAAGATGTTAACTAAACCATGACTTCACCTTTCTCTTTGCACTTTCATCACGTCTCATCCTTATGAGGAAAATACTTTCAGCTCATACTATCACAATAAATGACATACAGATAATATCAAGCTGTGTAATTAATATTAGTACACTGGACTTTCCATCTTCTATTTTTAAGATAAAAGTAAATGTAGATGGAAGTTCTAGTAATTCCTTCTGGTATTCCAATCAGTCATGTTGATAGATAGCCCATCTTTAGTTGTCATCACCGCCTACTTTAAGAACCAAGATCTCAGGGACCTTACTTGTTCCTTCTTGACTGGAGATGGTTTTCCAATTAGTCAGAGCCTTCCTCTTAGTCATTCTTCTCTCCAAATTGCCGACTTTCAGTTGTTCTAGGATCTCTTAGTTGCACAGTTGAGCTGAAGATCCTTTTTTTAAAAAAATAAAATATAATTGACATCCAATATTAGATGTATAACACAGTGATGCAACATTTATACTCCTTATGAGATCACCAAAATAGTCTTGTAACTGTCACCATACAAAGTTATTAGGATAATATTGGCTGATTCTTCTATACTATACATTACATACCTGAGACATTATTATTATGTCTTTTTTTATAACTGGAGGTCTGTACCTTTTCTTCTCCTTTCTGTTTTTTACCTATTCCGTACTTTACTCCCCTCTGGCTACCACCAGTTGACTTTGCTCTCTAAACTCCATTTGCTAGGCAGGAGAAAGTTTGATGGAACTTTTCATCATTCAAAGTCTATACCAATAACCTAAATACAGAGCAGCTCTTCATGGAAAAAAATGTAGAATTGGGAATGATGATCTACTTCTATCTTATAACTGGCTACAAAATAGGAAAAAATTTTTCATAAAATGAAGGATCACAAATTGATTTTTTCATTTTCAGCTCTTTCTTGAGCTCCTAGCTCTAAAAAATATAAATAACTCCAAGTTAAATGTGAGTTACACTTAATCCAAATTCTATTCTACATCAAGCACTGTTCTAGGAACTGGGTGAACGCAACAGTCATAGTGTTCCTGTCTGGTCATTGATGGAAAGTGGCCCAGGGAAACAATAAGATGTCTATCACACTGCTGTGGATTTCAGTTGACCTGGCAGCCCTGTAATTTGACATACCGTGAGGGTGCTGAGATGTCATATGACCTTCTCTTTTTCCATCCCCCAGTGTCATTGACCTTGAGACATTTTGATTGTCTTGCCTAGTGAGTCTGGGTCCTCATATCCATGAGGTCCTTCTCTAGTTTCTTCAATTCTGTTACGCATCAAGTTTGTTCTCTTTCTTGTTTGTCTAGTTGCTTGACTTGCCCCACTCACAACTATGGATATGCCAGAATCTTGTGGTTTTCTTGTGTGTATTTGTAGAGTGTTGGTAACTTCTGAAGCTCATTATCCATATGAGGCAAAGCTCAGCATACACCACTTAATTTGATTTATGATCATTGTCCTTGTCCTAGACTGTATAGATAAACAGGCTCAACCAGACCAGATTAACCAAACAGATGTTAAATGAAAAGTGTAGGTATATATGTGCATAATTTTGTTTTATGTATATTTTCTAACATATATATTGAATGATATTGTATTATACATTATTTCTATATTTCATTTACATATATAAAATATATATTTAAATAACCTAAATATATGTTTCTAATTATTCACACTTCTTGAAAAACCTTAAGTCAAAATTGAACCCACAGTGAAAAATAAACACAACTTTCTATTGTGGCACATTCTGTACTAAATTAAAACTATTTTAAATTACTATTAATTTTGACCTTGATTTTCTATATAGAGTGAAAATAAATAGGAAAAAAAAGTCTCCTGCCGGGTCTTTTTCTTCACTTAGCTACCTCTCAGGATTGGCAATTTGCCTGTTTGCTTGGAGCTTCTGATCTTCAGAACAGCCTGATCTAAAAGTTTATTACTTAAAGGCCACCTCTAAGGATTCTGGAATCAAAATCATTTACTTTTTTGTATACTCTAATTATTTCTAGATGGCTTATTACCTGGGCCTGTGTTTTGCCAGTCTGGCTTTGTCAACTTAAAAATTGATGTTTTATTTATAACCCTTTCTCCACATTGTAGCTTCTCTCTAATTTATTTTAAAAGGTGGTTTTGTTAGGCTGAAATTTCACAGACTACAGAAATTGCAGAGGTGTGCAAAGTAAAATATAATAATAATTCGTAAAGAAACCAAAAGGAAAAACATACTCTCTTTATATTTATGTCTATAATTCAGCTTAATCTCATTTTTAGGTCTTCATTTGACCTTGTAAAAACAATCAGGATAAATACATTGAATCAAGAGTTTTTGTCTTCTTCTCAGGGTTATGTTCTACTAGTAAGGACATCTTTATAATTCCATGGTGCCAATGGTTGGGGCTCCTAGTCTGCCGGTTGTTTATTGATCCTGGCACTGTTGAGATATTTAAGGTTTCCTCTGGTCTCAGTCGTCACTTTTCATGGGTCACTTTGCATCCTTCTTGTCCCAACGGTAAAGCCTCTTTAGATTCATCAACAATTTCAGCTACTTCCCCAGGTTTGGACTACAAATGTTGGGAGCTTGGTTAAGACCCTGAAAAGTGAGCCATACATTTTGTTTTCTGCTTTTCTATCCCAAAGCATTAAGGCTCTATTGCTCCCAGAACCCCATCCCTGTCCCTCCTCCTCTCCCCTTCCCCACCTGGTGCTAGCTCAGTGGAGTAACTTCAGAAAAGTTTCTTCAGGTCAGCTACCAGCTGCTCCAATGCCCTCCCTCACCTTCTGGCTGTAGGCTCTTCACCCACGCTGCAGTGGGAAAACTGGCTCCTACAGCACATGCATCCCTTAAATTGTAAACATAATAAGTCTAATGCCCCGAATCCTTCAAATCTCTGGTTGTGGATACTCAACATCATTTTAATCCCACTCAAAACCCTCTTTTCTGATGTATTTTCTCTCTCAGAAATTTCCAGTTTTTTTTATATAAAACTCAGATGCAGAGAAATAAATGTTTTACTTCTTTGGGTATTTTGGCTTCTAAAAACCTTCACTCAAGGCAATGAAGGCTCTTGCTGCTACTTTACAGAGGGAGGTGGTGGAGTCACAAGAAGGGAATGCCAGAAGCATAGATTAATTTTTCCAGATATTAGTAGGCAAATTCTATTAGTACTTCATACATATTTATTTAATAGACATAGATCAACTATATTGTTCCAGACCCATAGTTATTATCTAGATCCGGTGGGTACCCAGCTTTCTCTCAATTTTCTTATTTCCTCTAAAGTCCCTGCCTAGTTTAAGCCCCTATGTAGGCCATTAGAGCACTTGGCACGTTTACTTTACTGAATCTCATGTTTGTTGCTTTTTTTGAAGAACAGTAGGTAGGTGAGGGCAAGCACTGTTTGTGGCTGCCTCCATAGCCTGGTGCCTACTAGATGCTTAATCAAGATTGCTATAATGAATACATAATTGCATAAATAAAATTAGCCTAATTATGTTTGATGAGTTTTAAGCAGTCCCTTGACCCCTGGCTTCCTTAACTTTTATTCCTGAGGAAGTGTTTTGTTTTGCTTTGTTCTTTCACCATGATTGTCATTCTTTTTAAAATTCATGAACATAAATGTCTGCATCCCTCAAAGGATTCCTCTCATTTGTTGCTCATCAAGTATTATTTATCACTGATAATGCAGATTCAGGGAATCCCATGTGAATCCTAAGGGTAGTTTGTAATAAGGCTGACTGTGCTGCTTTATTTTTTCACCTAATTAATTAACTTATTTTCTCTGTTTCTTCTTAACTTAAATGTCACTTCCCAGAGAAACATTCCCTGATTGAATTCGTCTTCTTATTATAATATCTTCATGCTGCTTTTACATTTCTTAGAACATGTCACAATATATAATTAATTTACAATTATATATTTGTTTTTGTGATTA
Organism: Antrozous pallidus; assembly: GCA_027563665.1. Lineage (NCBI taxonomy): Eukaryota > Metazoa > Chordata > Mammalia > Chiroptera > Vespertilionidae > Antrozous > Antrozous pallidus. The sequence goes on along the minus strand of CM050517.1, from coordinate 19,017,454 downwards.
TTTGCTCAGTTTCTAGTTTTACCACTAGTAATAAAGCCCATGGGGTTAACAACAATATCATTTTGTTTACCTCATGGGTAGTTTTGCCACTAGCCCACCGAGAAGTCTCACACAGGTGACATTTGTTATTTATTTTGGCTGCCACTGGCTAAGCCCCTTTCTGTGACTGGAATTTTTGTGTTGAGGAATTTCCAACATTTTGTGTCTTGCTGAAGAGTGTGGGAAAGAAGGGCTGGCAAAGATCACCTCTTAATTTAAAAGATACAGAAAAAAACACAGTTATTAATTTTCCAAGATTCCCTTGCAGCTAGAGTACAGCTCTGACCCTAAGCTCCAAGGACATCAGCCTATCTCAGGAATTAGTGACACTAGATAAAGGCAGGGAGGGCTCTCTCCAGGCCATGGCTACAACAGCAATAGTTTCTGCAGCAGAACCAGTTCAGGGCATGGTTTTGGGTATCATTACTGTGTGCTTGGCCTCATGCTAAGTCCAGCATTCTCAGTGAGGCTATGACCTCACCTACCCATTTCTTTTCTGTCTCACTCAGCAAAGGTCCATTTCTATTGCTTGAACTCAGAATCTTTTTTTTTTTTTAAATATGTTTTATTGATTTTTTACAGAACGAAAGGGAGAGGGATAGAAAGTCAGAAACATCGATGAGAGAGAGACATCGATCAGCTGCCTCTTGCACGCCCCCTACTGGGGATGTGCCCGCAGCCAAGGTACATGCCCTTGCCGGAATTGAACCCAGGACCCCTCAGTCCGCAGTCCAACGCCCAACGCTCTATCCACTGAGCCAAACCGGTCTTGGCAGAACTCAGAATCTTGATGGATTCATTTTGAGTCAATAACTTTCCCTCTCGGGACTTTAGTTTTCTCATCTATGAAAAAAACTGTGGGAGGGGGATTAAGTGATAACTAAGTTACCTTCTAAAACTCTGAGGTTTGCTATGTCAGCATGGCTCAGTGATTGAGCACAAACCTATGAACCAGGATGGTTCGACTCCCAGTCAGGGCACATGCCCAGGTTTCAGGCTCCATCCCCAGGTGGAGGTAGCTGATCAATGATTCTCTCTCATCATTGATGTTTCTCTCTTCCTTTCTGAAATCAATAAAAATATATTTTTTAAAAATTAAATAAATACAACTCTGAGATTCTGTGAAAATGGCTGTATTGAGTGGATTATTTGAAGGTCTGTGGTGCCAGTTTTGCTCAATGGGTAGAGCATCATGATGCCTATGGACCAAAGAGTCCCAGATTTGATTCAGGTCAGGGATATATGTACCTTGGTTGCAGGCTCCTCCCTGGCCCAGGTCCTGGTTGGGGCACATGCAGGAGGCAACCAATCAATGTGTTTCTCTCACATTGGTATTTCTCTCTGTCTTTCCCTCACTCTTCCACTTTCTCTAAAAATTGATGAAACATTATCCTCAGGTGAGGATTAAAAAAAGAGAGATCTGTGGTAATAGCTTTTATTTCTAAAACCACCTGGCCTCTCCACCTGAGTGCCTGAGTGTTTCCCCACCTCCAAATAGCAGTATCCCCATCTTGGTTCATCTGTAATGAACAGTGAACTCTTCCTTGTTTTGTTGAACCAGATACTTATAAATTTATTAAAAGCCCAGAACATGAATTTCATGCACAGGTATGGTCCCTAGGCCTGGCCTGCAATCAGGGCCATCTTCCCTAGCTCCTGGCAGCCGTCCCCGTCCCCCACCGACACCCACCCCCAGTTTCCTGTTCTCCATTGGGAGATTGGAGCTTGCTGGCCGGGGGGAGAAACTGAGAGGTTGATCAGAAAGCCCTGATTGGGTGATGCCTGTGGGCTAGGGGCAGCTCCTGCATTGAGCATCTGCCCTCTCTGGTCAGTACACATCTTAGTGACTGATCATTCTGCCATCTAGTCGATTTGCATATTGTACTTTTAGATAGATAGATAGATAGATAGATAGATAGATAGATAGATAGATAGATAGATATTTTATGTTCTCCATGCCAGCTACTACCTCATTGGGGAATATTGTGTTCAGTTTTAGATAAAAATTCTAAAACACAGATACATGGAGTGACTTGACCTAATTTACACCCTTTCCTCTCAAAAAGCTTTCGCTTGTTTATAGAGTAGTGGTATTTTAAGATTTGAGAAAATTGCAACTGGGAAGTGCAGAATTCTTCTTCTGCTTATTTTTTGTTTTTTTAAAGTATGAATTGATGTTCTCTACTTGGATCAGAACCAGGGCTAACATATGGCAGACACACCGAAGCTCTCAAGAGTTTTTTTCTAAAAAAAATATTTCAAGGAGGGTTTGGGACAGTTGGCTCTAGTTGTCATTCTGCTGATAACATAGAAGGAAGGTAGAAACTAAAACTAGATATTCTTAGAGTTGCTGAATTAGTTAATTTCTTAAAGATGATATGAAAGGTTAATATCAGCACCCTTGCTTTTCTAAAGATGAGGAGTCTGGGGGCAAAAGGAGGGAGATCATGATGTCAAGTTCTCTGCCTTCCTCCATACCATTGGATGTATCACTCAATGACAGGCTGGAGTCTTATAACTGGCATCTACTACTGTATTACTATCTTTTAATATCCTTTCCCCCCTATAATTGGGATAAAATTTATAAAATTGTTAGCTAGACCCAAGACAAAAAAAATCAAAACCAAATGTTATTATTCCTATGCTCCTGTCAATTGTAGGACCCCTTCCCCATTCTCTCATTGCACAGATATGTTGATGGCTCTTCTTGTGACTTATCTTATCCCAAACACTGAAATATATTTCTTATTAGTAGTATAGTTGCTTCTGCAATGTGATTCAGTCCTGTTATTGGTGTGAAATTTCTTCCATCTTTTTGGTTCTTCTGTTCAGCCTTCACTTCCATGTCAATTCCATGTCCTCTTCATATCTATTTCATTGTTCAAGATGGCTTGGGGCTTCAGCTGTTGGCTAAAGTGTTTTCATGTCAGAGCAAAGGAACCCGATGGAAAGAACTGAAATAGTGGTTCTTAGAGGCTCAGGGATTCTGCCTCATTCACATTGGTCCTTGGAGCTGAACCAAGATGAGAATCCAAAGCCCAGATTATCTTCATATCAGTGACTGTCCCTCAATTCTATACTACCCACAAAGAGAGGACAGGACTCCTCTTCTTAGAAATGTCTATTGAGATGGTTCAGGTGTGTTGGGTCCAACAGCAGACCTTATAATTGGATAATTTACTTTCAGTCCTATTGTTTTAATTGGTTAATTTACTGGACTTAATCCATACGGGCAATATTAGTTCCGTGACACTTGATGCCAGCCTGCACTGGAGCTGAAACACAATGGTATCCCTTGGTCCCTGCAGCAAGATGATTTTGAAAGGAAGTGGCCTGCAGATGAGGTTCTTTGTAGAAGCTAAACACATATTTTATTATTTTCTTCCCATAAAAAATGCTCAATTTAAAAATTTAAAGTTTTACTGCTTTCCCAGTGAACCAAAAAGCAGTGATAAAAGTTCAGCAATTAAAAATAAATGACTTAGAGAAAGCAGAAAGGTACAGGTGCTCATGTTATAATGGGTTTCAGGATATCTGGGAGAAAAATTATGGAAAACAGAAATGAAGACTCACTTAGAAATGAGGAGGGCAAAGAACACACTGCAGAAATGATTAAACACATTGAGCAGAAAACTGAGTAAAAAGTTCTGGGAAAACTTAGTGCTACATGAAAGTTTTGGAAGATTTTATAGACTATATCTTAAAACAGGTTGAATATTTTAATGTTTAATATTTTATGGAATATATTTTAACATGAGAAGGTTGAAAATAATGAAATCCCTCATTTTAACTTTGTATTCATTTCAAAAACATGAGTAACATTCTTTAATAGCTTTTAAATCCAGGGTTCCTTGGCTCTTTTTGCTTTAAACCTGCTTTCTAGTCATTCACTTTAAAGTATTGAGCTTTATTCTAATCTCAGAAAAACCACATTGATTTATTTGCTGTGTTTAAAAACTATAGTAGTTTAATTCTCCTATGCCCTTTTAAAAGGGATAACAGAATAAAAATGATTTTGATCCTTCCTGTTGCCCATTGCACACTCCTATGATAGTAGAAAATATGTAAAATGTGGAATATATTATGGACTAAGTGCTGATCTATTTTTTTGTCAACGACTTTGGCAGCAATACAGAAAACAGCTCTTAATTAAGATTCTGTGAAGTAAAAGCCTCACCAAAAGGAGAAAGGATGGTGTTATTTTAAGTGCCCAGACATCTGCTAAAACAAGTTTTATTTATATAGTTATTGTTTAGTGGGGTTTTGAAAAAAATATACCCTCAGTGTGAGCCTAGGGGCCTCCATTTCATTTACAAACGAAACTCACACCAACCAAACCAAATACCATCTCACCCAGGTAAATCTGCAGAAAATGGAAAAGCAAGCATGCAGGGGACCTGTGTGTATGTGGTATGTGGGGTTTGTAACTGTAAAGACAGGTGAGAATTTTGGCTTAGGATCTTAACACAAGGCTGCAGAATGGGCTTCGGGACCCAGGGGAGGTCTGGACTAACTTGATTCATCTCCTTGGGGTTAGATTTTTTTATTTGCAAAGTGGAATGAAATTAAATATTGTTGAGGGGTTTTTGTTGTTGTTTTGCTGCAGTTACATTTTAGAGATGAGCCTTGAACTTTTTGGGTGAAATTCTAGAACCTGAAACTTAAGGGTAGATTTGCTTATTATTTGGCACATCTTACACATGCAGGGTTCCTGGGGTTCATGCACACATCTGACTGGCTGTTCACAGGCCAAGCAGACTGAAGGGTATGGACTGTTCCTGCATGCAATACTCTGTTCCCACAAATCATGTTGAAATGCACATTCACACAAATGACTTTGTTTAAAAAATACTTATCCAACTACCTTTCTATTATTATTTTTATTGACTTTTAGAAAAGAGAGAGAGAGAGAGAGAGAGAGAGAGAGAGAGAGAGAGAGAGAGAGAGAGAGAGATTACATGGCTTCATTGCCTCCAGCATTTGTGTACTGACTTGGGATAGAGCTTCCATCCTGGGTATGTGCCAGAGTGGAACCTACATCCTTTTGAGGTACCGGATGATGCCACAACCAATTGAGCCCCTGACCAGGGTTCCAATTGGATTTCTAAAGCAAAAAAAGGTACATAAATATTATTACTTTAACTCTATTAATAAAATATTTTGTGTCTTATTACTTATTGATCCTCTAAACCCATTCTTCATGATCTTGATGTTAGGAATTGTTATTTTACTTCTAAATAAGGGGATTGGTAAAAGAAGTGACCCCTGGCCTCAGATAGCTCTGTCCAGGGCTTCAGGGAAGTTACAGGTAAAAAAGGAAGGCCCATTTTCCCTAGAAATCCATGGTAGGTTTGATTATATTCTTTCTAGTCCTGTACCTCTCCCTGTTCCTGCTAATGAAGCCCAGGGCATGCAGTCCTCTGGTCAACCTGGTCATGTGATGCCTGGTCCATAAAACAGCCAAGGGGTGGGAAGGGAGGCTGGCAGTGCTAAGTATAGGATGTCCTAAAAAGAGGAACATACACTCTAACAAACAAAACCAGATATCCTCTACCCAGTGGACTGATTTGAAATAGATAGTTTCATTATAGCAGGTCTTTGAATAATGTTTTGTTCAATGTAATTTTGTTATATTATTGATGAGATGAGATATTACAAGAACTTTACTCTTATTTACGTCAATTAGCCTATGATAAATTTAGTTTTGTTATAAGTTGTTTCACTTATAATTGCAGACCTATTGATGATGTTAAGTAGTTATGTAACAGGAAGAATATTCTAGTAGGTAACAGTGTAAGGATACTTTGAAGTTAGTGTACTTGCCCTCAATGAGGACCTGAAATAGCTCAAGTTTAAATACAATTAAAACCAGCTCTAGTGGGTTTAGGTCAGTGGATGGAGCATTGCCCATGGACTGAATGGTCCCAAATTTGATTACGGTCAGGGTACATACGAGGTCTGAGCCTTTGTGGGAGGCAACCGATTAATGTGTATCTCTCTCACATCGATGTTTCTTTCTCTGTGTCTCTCTCACTCCCTTTCCCTCTCTCTTACAGTTAATGGAAAAATATCCATTGACAAAACAAAGCAAAAAAAAAAAAAACCTGATAAGAGTAATAATTCTATGTGGGCAGAGATTGTATCTACTTCATTCATTGCTTTATCCTCAACACAAAACATATAAGAGATGCTCAATAATACTTATTGATCAGATGAATAAACAATGACCTTTCTACCTCCTGGTTTTCTCCTCCTCATTACATTTTACAGGTTAATCTTCCTAACACAGCTCTCAGTATGTCTCCTGCTCAAAAACCTACTATGCCTCAGAGCATATGGAATTAAGTACAAGCTCAGTTATTTGTTATATAAAATCCTGCATACATGGATGTTATCTTTTTTCCAGCTCTGTCTTCCTGTACTGCTTTCTCATGTGCCAAGTGTATTGATCACCAATTCCTGTATGGACTTCACACATTCCTGTCTATGCCTTTGCTAACGCTGGCTCCACTACTGTTCCTTTGTTTTCATTTGCCAACATGAAGGCCATATTCTATATCCCTCATAAAACTCAATGTGTCCTATAACGTGTAATTTTGTCCTCCTGGCACGTAACTCCTATATAGCCTTGTCCTGCAGTTATTTGTGTTCCAGGCAGTGGTCGGCAAACTGCGGCTCGAGAGCCTCAGTTTGCCACTGGGTTGACTTACGAGTTTGCTGTCCACTGACCTAGACTCTCAATTCCAATAATTACAGGTTATTGTTGTTCCTTGCTATTAAGCCCCTGTTCCAGTGGTAGGCAAACTCATTAGTCAACAGAGAGGCAACCCATAGCTCGCAAGCCGGATGTGGCTCGCGAGCTGCAGTTTGCCGACCACTGTTCTAGTGGGACACAGCTAGGCACAAAGTGTACAGGTACCTCCACAGCATTTGTTAGTGTCTCTTGTCCAAAGCACTTTCTAAAAGAGTTTGCTGAATTAAAGTGAGATGATCTATTCTATAGGGCCAGGTAGTTGCAGGCACTAATTAAGATTACATTACTAAAGGGACTGAATTGCAGATTGTGAAAAATTAGAGGGTATTCTAAATCCTATTTCCTTTTTTTAAAAATCCTCATCAGAGGAGGATATTTCTTCCATTGATTTTTTTTTTAAAGAGAGTGTAAAGGAGGGGCGAGAGAGAGAGAAACATTAATGTGAGAGAGACACATCATTTAGTTGCTTCCTGAGCACACCCAACCAGGATGAGGATTGAACCTGAAGCCCGGGTGTAGCCCTTGGATTCTCAGGCTGTCACTCTAATCACTACTCAGGGCTTAAATCCTATTTCTAATTTCTTTGGCCTAAAAGTTAAGAGGCCTCTAAAGTAAATATATTTTTGAGAGAGAGAACAGGGCTTTCTGGAAAAGTCTCTTTTAAAGCTCGGTGATTCTTTCATTTTGTAGCTAGTGAATTTCCATTATCTGAGCCTCAAAAGTAAGAAAGACTTGAGCCAAAAGAAATAACATTTAATGGAAATCTCTGAACAAGATTCATATTAGAATTTCAAACAAGGACAGAGTTTCTAAGGTTCCTGAGGCAAATAAGGGTGATTTAAATTTTCATCAAAGTGAGCATATTTTCCATCTAGTTTTTAACTCAACGTGGGCTGAGAAGTCTGGAAATTGCAGGAGCAATGATGTCTTTTTTGCATGATTTCCTGTGCCTTGTAGGCACAGTGGGACAGTGTTCATAGGGTTAAACTTCGGCCATTGGGCACATTCAAATTCTGGAGTGAAGAATAAATGAAATGTGGTAAGTGGGATAAAGAATTATAATAACTTCTCCTGGCCTAACATTTCATATGTTCATATGAAATGATTCCTACAGACAGGAGAAATGGAAAGATAATAGACTTGAGTATACATAAGCTACCTGCCTTTCTGCCACACCAGTATTCCCAGCAGGTATCTTGATTTTGTTGTCTGCTGCTTCTCTCACCAGGTGGCCATGTTGATTTGTGCTGGCTTTCTGATTGCCTGGATTCCTTATGCAGTGGTCTCTGTGTGGTCAGCCTTTGGAAGGCCAGATTCCATCCCCATACAGCTCTCTGTGGTGCCAACCCTACTTGCAAAATCATCAGCAATGTACAACCCCATCATCTACCAGGTCATCGATTACAAACTTGCCTGTTGCCAAACTGGTGGTTTGAGAGAAAACAAAAAGAAATCTTTGGAAAACTTCAGGTAAAATTTCAGAAGCTGGGAATGAGTGATAGACTTTGGTTTCAGAATCCCATGGGGTTCAAGCCACTCCAATGTGCTTTCTATTTAGGCTTAGTGCTTATCACTTAGGAGTAGTATAGGAAGGGCTTTCTTTTCTTTTCTTTATCTTTCTTTTCTTTTCTCTTCTTTTCTTTAAAAAATATTTTATTGATTTTTACAGAAAGGAAGGAAGAGAGATGGAGAGTAGAAACATCGATGAAAAAGAAACATCAATCAGCTGCCTCCTGCACAACCCCCACTGGGAATATGCAGAAACCAAGGTACATGCCCTTGACTGGAATCAAACCTGGGACCCTTCAGTCCACAGGCCAACCCTCCATCCGCTGAGACAAACCGGATAGGACAGGAGGGCTTTATTTGCTTCATCAAAATTCCTGAAATCAGATAATGATATATATAGGAGATGATGACATGAGAGTGAAAAAAATTAATTCTGTTTTTTTTTTAAATATTTAACTTATTTTTTAATTAAAGTTTACAATCAATGTTATTCAATGTAGTTTCAGATGTACAGCACAATGGCTAGAAAATCATGTTCTTTACAGAGTAATCTCCCCCAAATGTTTCATGTACCCACATGGCCCCATTCCGAGTTATCACAATATTATTGGCTATATTTCCTATGCTCTATTCTGTAACTACCAATGAGTACTGCCTAATCCCTTTACCTTTTTATGTTTTTGATTGCAGAGCAACTAAGATATAAAGCTGTGTTCATTTGAACAACTATTAGGTATCACTCTTCCTTATCTAGGACCAAACCCGTTTAACTTGAAGACTACAGTTCCACATGGCACTGATCCAAAATTAAGTTCTCACAACAGTAAAAATTTTCCTGTTTGGGACATTTCTATCACTAGCTAAGAGTATAAGATTTGGGCAGGCAAAGATAGGAGAGAAGGAGATGGCATTTTCACTCTGCCAGGTTCTCTATTTTATTTTCACAAGAGCCCCATGTTATCCTTTCTCTTATCTTTTACAAATAAGGAAACTGAGGTTAAGTGACCTGTGCAAGTTTACCTAGGCAGGAATTAGCAGAACAGGGATTTTAATTCAGGTCTTTTGGGTTTCAAAATTCATTCTCATTGATCCATGCTGATTCTGCTTCACAATGAACAAGTGAGTTTGGGGATCCAGGACCATTTTCCATAAAGGCTCAGGGTAGGTAAAGAGTTGAGGATTTTAGGTGGTCATTTGTGTCTAGTCAGGGCCAATCTCAGCAGTAGAATGTGGAATAGGTACCTGAATTTATATCTGAGGTGAGGGCTATTGAGAAGGCCATAGGTTCTCTGAGCCCACTTTTTTCTTACTCACTTGAGGCTTATTTATTTTTCAAAACTATTTTCTGCAAGTAAGTAGGAAGCAGAAGTGGGGGTGGGGTAGAACTATGATAAGATATGGGTTTTTAATCTAGTTCTTTCACTGTGCTTAAGTGACCAATCTTTTGACTTTTTGTTTCCTCACCATGTAAGTACAGGATCAAATGAAAAAGATAAAAAGAAAATACAAATAAAAGGAGGTGTTGTCATTTTTGCTATGGTTCAGGGGAAGAAATGCACAATATGGATGCAGATCAGCATTTAAGATCGATTTTGCTATTTACAATAGTTCTAAAATTTCTGGGCAAATTAACAACTTAGAGCCCAGGATTGGAATGAGCTGATGGCCTTACTCATGTTCTTAAATTGTGAAAATTACACAAAAAGTACATGCGAAAAGGGCTGAGTAACAACTGCTAACCCTACTCTCCTACATTGTTGGTGTTTAATGCCTTCTCGTTAAATTTAAAAAATTCAAATACTAAACCAAAATTCATCTATTTTGGAAGTAATAACACTTTGCCCTTATCAACTACTGATATTCTACTATGAATAAGGTAGAGAGAATACTTTTAATAGAGCAATTATAAGAGAAAATAATGGCACACTTCTTCTGAAGCAGATAGGAATTTGACAGGAAGGGCTGAAGGCAAATTTCATCTACCTCATAATTTTGCCTCAGATTAACTCTATGTTATGCACATTCAACTCAATATGTATGTGAGCAGCACATACATATTCAACACCCAACAATGAAAAGATAGGAATTTATGTGGAAGAAAATGGCTTAAGGCTACAACCTTTAGAGAAATCAACCAGAAGAGAGACAGTTTAGCACACCTGCTCTCATTAGCCATTTATAAGAAATATGGCCATTGCTTTGCAGAGGGAGGAAGATAAGGGCTGTTTCCTTACTCCAGACTTTCAGCTTTCAGTGGAAACAGCAGGCAGTCATGCTGAAGCAAGGAGGAGTCCTTAGGTTCTAGGGATTGAAGCATCTTCCAGGGAGGGATGCTAAAGAGTATGAGTTGCAGATTTTAGAAGGATCTGCTTCAGACCAGAGCAGAAGGGTGAGAAGTGGCCAACAGAGGTTTCTTTATAACTTTCCAAAGGAAAAAAACAAACAACAACCTTGTTCATCTCTGTTGTTATTAAGAAGCTAAGAAAGAGGGTAACATGGAGCTCTCCCCACACCCCCTGTAGAGTAGAGGTGATAGGAAGCCAGTCTAGAATGGGTAATGTTTTACCAAAACAATTCAATCAAATTACTCTGAATTAATTGACACCTGTGTTCTTTCCTTTTCTGAGTCTGAAATGTATTTGCTTTTAATGGAAGACCCTCTCTAGAGACAGTTTGACTTCAAAGAAAAGGGTTAATGTGTTGAATATGAGTTAACTCATCCCCCATCCCATCCCCAAAATCAAGCTGATAAAGGAAAAAAATATGTCCAAGACCCATTTTTGAAATAGTATTTATTCTCCCTCTCCCTCCCCTCACCCACCCACGCACACAAGGTGTCCAAGTACAGTTCCTGTATTTTGGAAAGTGTTTTTCTCCACTCTGTTGCATGTAAGAGACACCGGGAAAATTTTGAAAAATTACTGCACCCGGATGTCACCTGCAGAGATTCGGTTTTAACCAGTCTTAACTGGGGCTGAGCTTCAGTTGTTTGTTTAGCTCTCCCAGGTGATTCTCATTTTCAGGCACTGTTGCCGGCCAGCAAACCCAAGCCCTGGAAAGGAAGGCATTAGTGCAGCTCATGGGATCATAGCTGAATAACAACTGCTAACACTGACAATTGGTGACCAAGGATTTCACCCATGGTCACCAATTGTCAGTGGCAAATGACCCAGACAGCACATGCTAAGCCAATCTTAGATGGAATAGAAAAGTTCAAAAGACAGTGGAGGTATATGGTGAAGAACAAAAACATTTTACATTTCTAGGATTTTAGTAAATATAAAGAAGAACAGAGCTCTAAATTCTGCACTGTTATATAATCAGACTTCTCCTGACTACCTTAGTTTTAATGCTGTCTTCAAAAAGAATGCTCTTTCAGTAGGTGAGTCATAGGGTACAACTGAATGGTAGATAAGTATACAGTGATCCTCCCCCACCCCCACTCCGCAGAGGACAGCAACATCACTAGAGCACAGGAAATGTGGCATGAACAATTGGCATGTTTTTGAAAAGCTCTACCCAAGGGATTATTTTTACTTTGAGAATTCTAAATTTAATTATTACTTTTTGAAAAATATGTTTTTATTGATTTTAGAAAGAGAGGGAAAAAGAGGGAAAGGGGGAGAGAGAGAGAGAGAGAGAGAGAGAGAGAGAGAGAGAGAGAGAGAGAGAGAGAGAAAGAGAGAGAGAGAGAGAGAATCACTGATAAGAAGCATAGATCAGCTGTCTTCTGCATACTGGAGATAGAGCCCTCAACTCAACCTGGGTATGTGCCCTGACCTGGAATAAAACCCAAGATTTCTCAATGCACAGGTTTGAGAAACTAAGTCACATCAGCCAGGATTCTTTGTATCTTTTTAATTCAACTCTTGTGTATATAATATTCATGGTAGTTAATGTTGATATGATGTGCATATATGTGTGTGCGTGTGTATATGCAAATAAAATACATACTAAATTGCATTGTTCTTCTCTATCTAGGCTGCACACTATAACCACCGTCAGGGAGGCTTCTGCTGTGCTGGAAATCCATCAGGAGGTATGAAGATGGACACAGCATCACATGGACACCATTAGTCACTTCTTTGCTTCTTCATTGCTGTTAATGTTTAATTGTGAACACACTTTTCTCTGTGTTATATTTTTGTATTTTGTACACTTTTCCTCTTTCTCCTTCAGCCAGGATTTACTGAGAAATATTCAAATGGTCAAAAGGAATCTAGATTATAAGATGCTGCTTAAGTAATATTACTAGGAAGAGTCTCCTTGGAATTCTCTTTTTATTACTATTTTAAAACCTATTGTGATGCCAAACAGTGTTAAGTCTGAGATATGAAGAAACATGTTTAAAAGTTTTATTTATTGAGGCATTATTTAATTCCATTACATCATCATTGTTATTTCTTATGGCAGGCAGTTTCTGGGGTTCAGAGAGGTGGGTGATCACTGGGATCCTGTGCTGGACCGAGGCTTTCACTGGTAGATGTTTGTATTCTCACAGCCATTCTCTTCTCATGCAGACAGAGGTTCCAAGTCTAATGGTAGAGATTCTACAAAGTCGTCCCCTGGGGAAATCAATTTTGCCTTAATTCTTCCAAAGCTCTTCTGCATCTCAGAATTTGAGGACTGAAATAATTTGAGGAGTGATGATAATTTTATCAATATGGGTTTTTCTCATTAAATTCTACATGCTAATATAGTGGGTGTAATAGGCCATTAGCAACTATAATTATTCCAGAAACAAATTTAGAGAAAATAATAATATATATGTTGTTTCATTTGTTACCTTTATTATTTCTTGTGTCTATCTTTTGTTTTCAACAAATACCTTGTAAGGTTTATAGGTAATGAGCTACAGATAAAAATGAGAATTTCAAAGGCTGATAGATCCATGTCTTTTAAGAGTTAATGAAAGAGCAGGCATGTTAACTCAAGCCCTAGGGAGGTATTGTCCAGGCTCTCCTGCCCCATCCACCTCCTCCTTTGCTTGAATCTAAGCCCTACTCACCAATTCTGATCCTTCCTTTCTGATCGTATCTGGTGAGATAAATGAGAAAGGAAAGAGAGCAACCCCTCTAGAGTCACTGATAATCTCTCCATTCTTTGAATTCAAGTATTTATAGAGAACTAGAGAACTGGTGCACAAATTCATGTACCCGTGGGGTCCCTCAACCTGCCCTGTGGGATCAGGCTGAAACCAGCTCCCCAGCATTTCCCAAAGGGTTCCAGATTGCGGGAGAGCATAGGCCAAGCCAAGGGACCCCACCAGTGCACAATCAGGGCCGGGGAGGGACATGGGAGGTTGGCCGGCTGAGGGGGAAAAATGGAAGTGCTCCAGTGCATGTCTGGCCAGTCTCGCTCAATCCCAATCAGCCAGATCCCAGCAGCAAACTCACCTACTGGTTGGAGCATCTTCCTCCTAGGGGTCAGTGCATATCATAGCAACTGGTCGACTGGTTGACTGTCTGACCCCTGGTGGTCAGTGCACATCATAGCAAGCAGTTGAGTGGTCTTAACATATCATTAGCATATTACCCTTTGATTGGTTGAATGGCCAACTTGACCAATGGATAGTTAGCTTATTTTTTATTATCTAGGATGGGACCCTCCTCCAATGTTCAGCCCTGGTACATGACACCATCAATTTCTTTGTTGTTTTCATTTTCTTTAGAGTTGGGGTGGGGGTGAGGAATGAGCTGATGTGGAGCAGTAGTTTAAGATTAGTCCTGAATAGATGTATGTATAAAACAGGCTTTATGATTACAGCAAGATAAGAAACAATTCTGCCTGAGGCTTCGAACTGCTTACCAAGTCTGGAGAAAAGAAGTGGAATTGTCATGAGAATAGAGAGACAAGAGACTTTTAGGCAGAGTGTAAAGTACAAAGGCATGAAAGCATGTGGGGCCACAGGTGGACACAGATGCAGAGCAGAGTCTCTGCTTATGTCTGCACTCAAACTCAGTGCCCTTGGCAAGCCTGTGAAATGGGAATAGTAACAACAGAACTGTAAGGCTTAAATGATATAAAAAAATCCATGACTGAGGAAGCACCCCCTACATATCAGCAATTGCTATAAATATTATTAAGGTGGGTGCTGTCGGTCAGAGGTGGGGCTGGAAATGGTAGTTAGGCAAGGCCAGACCAGACATAAGAGGATTTGTTTATGCTGTTATATGAATTTTACCTTGAACACAATGGAGAGACCCTGTGGAATTTTAGGCAGGAGAAGGAAGTAATGAGATTTATAATTTTGAGAAAGATCAGTCCTATAGCAGTGTGGAGGGTGGATGGTCTTGAGTGGAGGTGGGGTTCAACATTAGAGGTTGGGAGATCAGTTAGGTGGCTTCCTCAAGAAATTACAATTTATGAGAGTCTGAATTAAGGAATGGTAATAGAAATGGAGATGAGAATATAGGTTTATAGTATTTTCAAAAGTAGGAAATTTTGGTCACTGATTACATGTGAGATGAAGGAGTCAAGGATAATAAGGGACTTCTGCTTAAGAAATGGTGAGGATAAACGTGTCTACAGAATGGAAAATGCAGGCCAAACAATTCTTTATGTTTGACATTCCACAACACAGGAGAAGCTATTTAAAATAGAAGTTAAAAATAATCTGAAGTCATACCCTACGATAGGAGTATAGAGTTTGGGAGTTAAACAGGTAGAATAAGACTGTTAAGGGAGACTTTGCCATTTCAGCCAATCTGAAGAAAATTAAGTGAATGCATTTTTGTTTGTTTTGTTTTTTGTTTTGTTTTTGTTTTTGAGGAAGTGTTAATGGAAGTGATTGATGGAAGGAAGAAGAAGAGGGGACATTCAGAGTAATGTTGCTTGGTCTATAATGTAGAATTTAACAGACATTGTATAGAAGTCCCTGAAGATAGACCATATGCTGTTTTATTAGCTCTTTAACTGGAATGTGTTTTTTAACAGACCTTTGAAAAGCATGCTTAAGAAAAGACTAGCATAGTTATGGAATGTTGAGTGGGGGTATAGAGTTAAGTACTAGGAATCTTGGAGTGGGGGAGGAAATCCAAAAATTAATTTCTGTTTTCAATTTGAAGATCATGATTTAAAAAGTGATCTTCCATGCTCTGGGTTCTTTTATTTATTTATTATGTAATATTCTGGGAGCTGGGAGGTACCAGAATTGTTAACAGAATTGATAGGGAAGGAAGGAGCTGGTTCTTTGGGTGGACGGAGAAAGAGAAGATTGGTCCTTGAGGGTGGCTTTTCATACACCAGGCTGTCCTTATCCAGAGGCTTGCAATGGTTGTAGAAAGTTATGTGTAGTCCCCAAACACTTCTACAAATGCAATTTAATTTAGTTTAAAAGAAGGTATATTACCTTGGAGTGCTGGTGGGTTTTTGTGTGACATAGGCTTTAAAACCTTGAACAGACACTATGTTCTCCTTTAGGGTCTCATAAAAGGCCTAGTGCCTGGCATGGGAAGGGTATGATTCAAGAAGTACTTAGAAGCATGTGATAAAATATTAAATAGAGAATGTAAAATCCTGGATCTTTGATTTATTCTATATTTTAAATTCACTTGTTTCTACTGACCTCTGTTTAATGTGACCTGTCTCATTAATGAAAGAATGAATATATAAATTTGTGAAATGGGAATTAAGAATAGAAATGCCCTATTAATTTGAAAGGTTGGATTTCAAAGTCATAATAAAATCCAAATATATTTTTATTTTTCCAAGTAAAGTGAAGCTATCTGTAATAATAAAAGTGTAATATGCAAATTGACCAAACAGCAGAATGACCATCAGGATGACCTTCCAGATGACCTTTTGGACAAAATCTGGGCTGAGCCAGTCATGGCTGTGAGGGCCTACCCTTTCACAAATTTCATGCATTGAGCCTCTAGTAGGAATATATTATATAGTAAAACCTAGTTATTTGAGTCTTAGAAATGCATTTGTCTCAGGATTTAAGTATTATACTTATTTGATCTAAAATGGTAACTATTTTTTTGTCTCATTTAATTTTCCGTTGAAAAACACATTGACACCTTTAATGAGCTTTAGAAATATGAACCCCAAAGCCACCAATGGGAATGCTTCTCCATTAAGTTAGGACAAATGAGGGAGAAAGGAGGAGGAGGAGAGAGAGAAGGAGAGAATGGGAGTAAGCTGACAAATACTGAAGGGATCACTGATGCTTGTGTAACAAAATGTCTTAAAGACTACAGAAATGTCCTGGATATTTTATACAGAGTGAAGATGTATGTGTGTCATTATAGAAAAAAAGGTTAATGAAAGTAGTATCAGTTTTGATTTAATAACTAATTTTGTAGAGAGAGAGGCAGGTCTTTTGCCCAGAAGACCAAAGAGTTGACCATTCTGCACTCCTCTTTATGAAAAGAGGGCAGATAAGAATCAATGTAAGAGCTATAGGGGATGTGGTGAGAAAATACATTGGAGGACATCCCTAATCTCAAACTATTAGCTTCCACCACATAGTAAAACCACTGGTCACCACTGGTTTAAAGATTTATATAACTTTCAACATATATTTTTATTAGGTTATGGAACTTTGAGGATTATATTCTGAAAATAATTTTATCCAATAGATTTAAATCAAAATTTTAAAGTACTTTTCTCAGTTCTTTGAATGTGCTTTTCTTAATGCCAGATGAATGAAATACTATAGAAATTATGTGTAGGGGCCAGTTTAATTATAGACTACTAGTGACCCAGTACGCAGATTCATGCATATTCAAAGGAAATTAATCAGAAGGTGGCCATCAGGTTGGTACTGGGCAAGATGGGCTGGACACCTTGGAGCTAACCTTCTGAGGCCCTTCCCTGGCATCTGTGGAGTGAGCAGGGTCCCTCTGGCAAGTGGGGGTCCCTTGGCCTGGCCTAAGGAGATCAGGCTGAAACCAGCTCTCCAACATCCCCCAAGGGGTCCCAGAGTGCAAGAGGGCATTCTGCAAAGTTGCTGTCATACAGGGTGTGGAACATAAACACAAGTGTGCAGTAAACCAGATTCAGGGATATTAGGGCCCCAGTAACAACATAACCCATGGCCAAAAGTGGAATCACATGGCCCCATGAGGGATCAGGCTCCTTCCTCTCTGGTTTTGGGGTGTGTCACCTGAGAACCGCTGCTGTCAAGTCACTGCAGCTTGGTAGCTCCTGCATTGAGTGTCTGCCTACTAGTGGTCTGTGCTCCTCATAGTGACTGGTTGGACAGTTGGTCACTTACCATGTTAGCCTTTTATATATGTAGATATGAAGTATATGTATAAATTGTATATGTATATATACAGTTTATACATATAATTCATATGTATAAAACTCATATATATGACAGCCTCTAAAATAAGACAGACATGTTATATACATTACGTGAAACATATTTGAGAAGAAAAAATCATTCCAGACTGTATTTTGTTATACATACATACATATGCATTATTATTGGTTTTAGTTTATTTTTGTTAAAACAGTCAAATATATATAGGCAAATATTGCATACACTCATTGAGTTTTGAATTCAGGAAACTTTTATTAAGTGTCTATAGTATACCCTATTATTGGGAGATACAAAAGAAAGGGAGGATGTGCTGTCAGTTTTTTAAGAATTTGGGGGTTTGGACAAAGTCTTGACCTTTATCTATAGTGTACTAGTAAATGGCTTTAATGCTAGTAATTTTTATTTATTAATTTTTTATTGATTTCAGAGAGGAAGGGAGATAATAAAAAAACAGTGATGAGAGAATCATTGATCAGCTGCCTCTTGCATGGCCCCTACTTGGGGATCAAGCCTGCAACCCAGGCATGTGCCCTGACCTGAAATCACACTGTGACCTTCTGGTTCATAAGTTGATTTTCAACCACTGAGCCACACTGGATGGACAATGGAGTAATTTTTAGATGGGGCTCTTTAGACACTAATAAGTTTACTTTGATGGGATACTTTGAGAAACTGCAAAATGTCAGGACAGATCTTGGGAACTGATTTGCATATTTGTCTATGTGCTGGGATGAGGAAAGAAATATGGGGCTTCCACCAAATCCTCCAGAGCAGAATTTATTTCGGGGCAATGCTTAGTTTGAGATAAGAAAAGTTCACGAGTCTGTATTCTTTTCCAGGATACAATAAGTTTTGGCTGGCTACGTGATTTAGGCCACCGGGAATTACACATTTTCTCCTAAACCATTACAAGGACATCAGAGAGGCAGTGCAGTATGGAAGTATTAGTTGCTGAGTTAGCCAGACCTGATCTCAAACTCAGGCTCTGCCATTTACCAGCAATGCTGGTGTGGATAAATTACTTGATCACTCAGTCCTCAGTTGTCCTGGCTGTGAAACAGTAACAGCCTTACCTCATTAAGATTTGGTGTGAGCAATCTGAGTAACATTTGTATGTTTCTTAGGACAGTCTGCATTCATTGAAAGCATAGCATCAAAGAAAGTATACCATACAGCTATCATTATCACCTTATTCGAAGAGCCATAGGATTATTCCAAATGGGTTCTGAGAGCTCTTTCCTAAAGGTGTAAGGAGAGTGTTCTTCAAGAAGCCTGGCCACTGTAGACCTGGGAGATATCCCAACTGTTTAAGAAGTTGACAAGCATGACACCCTGCTCCTGTGGGTGTAGCCACTGGTGACTCTACCACAGGGAGCTGCCAGTGTCAGGGACTGCCACCTTGGGAAAGGCTTGCTCTTTTGAGCCACGGCTGGGGACAGCTAGAAGTGCATGAGGTCAAGAGTGGAGAGGTTTGCTGTATGCCAATGGGAAGGGAGCCAAAGTACCTTGTCTATTTAGCTCTAATTGAATTGAAGACACTTTGCTGAGAATCCTATAATTTCCCACCATCCATCTCTGAAGGGAAAGAGGCAAAATCATAAATTATCTTTGGGGTTCAAGATAGTTACAGAAATTCTCCAATAGTTACCTGTCCCTATGGTTCTTAGATAAAGACTATATTTAAAACAGAGAAGATTCCATTTTGAAGGTTTGTCTAGGATTTTTAACCTGCTACTGTCTATGTATGGTGCTGTACACATTGTTGCCCAAATCCTTGTTGCCCAGAGTGTAGTCTTTAGACCTAGAGCCCGGCTATTTCTTTGAAGCTGGTTGGGTACAGAATTTGGGCTTCAACCCTGACTTACTGAATCAGAATCTGCAGTTTACAAGGTGATGTGCATGCCCATTAAAGTTTATTAAGTCAATGGATGTTAAAACTAATGTGGTTATGAGTGTTTCCTTAATTGGGTTTGGTAACAAGCAGAACTTGTCTGAGTAATAGTGACCCAGCCAATTGGCCGCTGGCATAAGAGCAGGAAATTGGTCACTTGGAAGTGTCCATGGGAATATATGGGTAAAATACACATATTTTATGAACAAACTCGGAGGGTCTCTATATGCAATGACTATAGTGTCTCATTTCTCTGGCATGATTAAGGAAATTAGGTTCAAAATAACTGAGAAAAGTGCTTCAAAATATGAGTTTTCTCTGAAAAGAACACTTTCTATGCTGTGCCTCCTTTTTATAGCCACAAAAACTCAGGATAACAGTACAATATGAAACCAGGTGTCTCAGGGGGAGAGCTCTGATAAGACTAGCTCTTATGGTAGTCTGGGGGCAAGGGCCCATCCTCCTCCCCAAGAAACCAGAGGAGGGAAGGGAAGCCGTTGAGTAAAGCAGCATATTCCTCACCTACAGCAATATTGGTAGGGACTGACTGCTCAGAGCTAACTTGCTCAGAAAGGAGGATATTTTTCCTTGATACTAAAAGTTGCATTCTTGTAGGTATTTCCTATTTTGAAAGAGTCTTTCACTTGTAACACCCACCCTCCTCACATAACACACAGACCCAAATGAACAAAATCTAATTTTGTGACAGGAACAAAAAAAGCATCTGATCCATTTTGAAAAATGAACCAATTTGGCAGCAACATGTGGGATTTCTCCAAACTGCCTAGTATTAAATCTGAAGCTACAAATTTTGACATTCCATCTATGTCGAAGCAAAGCCACGTGTGAGTCTAGACTTATAAAAAAGCTTTAAAGCATTGGAAGTGAGGAATAACAGCCTGAAGGCTAAAAGTTGGTCTCAGCACTCCCAGGCAGTGCGGAAACTGACACTCTTATCTAAATATAGGGCTAGGCCTGAACACTGTACAAACACTTCCAAGCTAGTGTTTTGCAGACACTTGCTGCTGGTAGAAACTGGCAAGCGCTTCATCCAAAAAAGAACCTAATTCTATAGCTGAGCCTGAATGTGGGACATGGAGGAGGTTTAGTTTAGGGTACAGATGAAACCAGATACTCTCCAAAGATGATACCTCTCCAACGAAAGGGAAGATGCCTTAAGGTGAGAGAATCCTCTCACACATTTCTTTTGAGACTTTTCCTGTTATCGTTAGCTGAGACAGATGGACAGATACCCATAAGGAATCTGCAATGGAAGGTGTGAGCTGGGAGTATGACAGTCTAGAAACCAGCATTCAGGTCAGGCTGGGAGTCAGGAGATCAGCTAAGTGCTGTAAGAAGCAACTGACTCAAAATAGTTTGTTGTAAGAGTCAAAACCTGCGGAGTGTATTGTTTAGACCTAAATCCTGGGTATTTCTTTGGAGCTGGTTAGGTACACAGAACTTGGGCCTCAACCTTGACCAACTGAATCAAAATCTTCAATTTTACAAGGTGATTTGCATATCCATCAAATTTGGTCTAGTCAGTGGTTATACGACAGAAATATACCAAATAGTTAAGAATGATGTAGATATGAAATCAGATATGGTAACAATGAATACCCCAGCCAATGGGCAGCTGGTGTAAGAGCAGGGAGCTGGGGTCAAGTGGGTAAGGCAGAATTGAGAGGGAGATTGGAGCTACACTGAGTGAGTGAAAGAGCAAGAGAATTTCCTGTCTCATGCTGAGTTGAAGCAGCCACTTCTAGACCAGACCCTGCAGGTAGACACGGCTGTTTGGAGGATCTAATACACTGAGAGCAGAGGAGATAATGATCTCTTTTGGGGAAACTCTACAAAATATATCTGCTTGCAAAAGTGGATATAAAAAGGAGGCAGACATTCATTTAGAAATGTATTTATTTGTAGTTAGCTCCTGGAAAAAATACCAGAGGTAGTTAAATCATTCTACTAACAATTTATCTTCACAAGCACCATGGCTAAAACACATAGCTGTTGCCTCACCCCATGGTCACCATTAATTTCCTAGTTTGTGGTATAAATGCCATGACTAGCTAATTAGATATGCTTAAATAATCTGATATATATATATATATATATATATATATATATATATATATCTGTATCTGTGTGTTATAAGTATCAATGTAATCCTGGAGGGAAGAAATGGAGTGATTTATTCCATATTCAGCAGTTTAGTGGCTTGGTTTCATTTGATGGTATCTAATTTAATTTAGCATGATTATTAATTAACATAATTTATCATGTAAATGAAGAGTGGTAGGAAATCTCTTGAGATCCTGAGTCTCAGACTCTAGCCCATTTTGTATTGATTCCAATTAATACAAATAGGTGAGATGTATTCTTATTATAGTGGGAGCTACATGATTGAAAGGTTGTTGAAAGGTCAAAACTTGAATCACATACCAGATAGTAAATTTCTCCAAGGAAAGTAATTAACAGCTGCAATAATATTAAGTTTAACCTCTGCAAACATTGTTCTAGTGCAGAGGCCAGCAAACTACAGTCTTCAGGTCAAATCAGACTCACTGCCTGTTTTTGTAAATACAGTTTTATTGGGACACAACCACACTCATTGGTTTACAATACATATTGTCTATGGCTGCTTCTCTAACCTGCTCAAATTCACACAACTTCACAATGGAAGAGCTGGGTTTCCATCTCTTTCAGGCTGCCTTCAAAGCCTATGCCTCTGGCTACTATAGGGGTTCACAGATATTTATTCTGTTAAGATTTTCTCCTGCTTGCTTTAGCATCCTGCTCTAGGTTTCCTATAGTAATTCTACTCTCTTGTCTGATTTACAAGCTGACTGTGAAATAAGAAATAATTTCTAATCCATTTTTGTTATACGGGGACAAGTCTATATGGGCATGTGTTGAGGTGATGCAGATGAGAGCAAATTCAAGTAAACATTATTTAATAAGTGCTTCTTAGAGAGGAGGCTAGACAAAAATTAAGGTCTGCTACTTATATGAAAAGAGATTATTGTCTGGTGGAAAATGAGATGAGTAAGCAGATGATTTCAATACATTGTAAGGAGTGCTATGATAGAAGTGGCACAGGGAGCTGTAAGAGCATATAAGGCCTCCCCTAAACCAGATTTGTACGGAAAGGAGATGGGACCCCAGACATTCCTGGAAGAGGAAATCCCTGTGAGGAGTTGGACAAAAGGAATTGCTGGGAGGCTCTCTAAAACCTGACAGGGCTTTATGAGGAAGGGCACACCATATATGGAAGGGCACAGTGTGTTGTGAAGTGTCTGAGAACAATTGGGAACAGATGACCTTCACCAGGTAGGAGAAAGTGCTGATGAATAGGGAGCAGATCCAAAGGGGCCTTACAGGTTAGTCTGAGGAAGCTGCATTTCATTCTACATAATATGTAGGCATAAAGACAAAGACATGGGTTGGGAGAGTGTTGCAGATATGATAGACAAGAAAGGAGTTCTGAACTAGACTAGTTCTGAATTAGAATATCCAGAAAGGAATGGGATGAAATACATCTGGAAAGTTCAAATTTGCAGAATGAATTACATCTGGAAAAAGGGAGACAGGAATTTCCAGAGAAACTGTATAATGTCCATCTCAATTCCTAATCCTTGTCCTTCTGGCATAAGTATGTGTGGTATGATTAGAATCTAAATGTAGTTTTGGAATCTTTCCATTTATAGGAAGTTTGCTTCTCCCTGAAGCTCATTTTTTCTTCTTTACAATGTGAATAACAAACTTATGGGTTGAGAAGACTGCCTCTAAAGTGCTCAGGTAGTGTCTGCCCATACTGGAAAGGTAGCTTACAAATGTTAGTTCTCTGATCTCACCTCCCACTTCCACCCTATTAGGAGAAAACTAATTAGCAAAGAATATCAAAATAATGATGCATCTTAGGAATATTGAAGTCAATTATGTTAGCTAACTATCCCATCTATACTAATAAAAGAGAAAGATTCAAATTGACTATATCTCCGTGGTGCCCATCAGCCAATCAGGAGTGGGTATGCAAACAACCCAACAAAATGGTGGGTCAATTTGCATATGCAGGCACGGAACTAAGACTGAAGGCTTCGCCTGAGCGAACACTGAAGACTGAAGACTAAAACTGAAGACTGAAGGCTCCGCTGCAGCCAGAGCCAACCCTGAAGGCTGAAGGCTTGGCTCTGCTGTGGCCTGGGTCCCGGGTGCCAAAGGAAAACCATTGCTGGCAGCCAGGGGAAAGAAGGCCTATTGCACAAATCTTTGTGCAACGGGCCTCTAGTTATATATAATGGTAGAGTTACCAACTATTGTATTAAAAATATGGGCTTTCAACATCCTCCAATGCATCCCTCAGTCTAATGAGTAAGGAACTAATTAGATTTCCTTCCTTTATTCTTATTTGGACTATACAATAGAAACAAATAAGAAGTATTACTTTAACTTTAAGGTTAACTCTTAGGTGAAGAAGGTCATTATGCATGGGCAGAAAGGGAGAGTGGAAACAAACTTAAGCACTTTATACATTTTGAGTGGATTGTAAACACATAAGAAATTAATAAAAATCAGTCCACTAGGAGACTATGAAATGATCTCCTTAGAAAATGACTAATGCATGAACACAAATCTTGGTGACAAGTGGGTTAGCTATATGTGAACTTTCTAAAGGTTAAGTGAACAATAACGGGATTTTGTTACTGCTCCAGAGTGAGTTTGAATCATTAAATACTTGATGCAAATATGCAAGTACCTTTAATTGGACATAATTAAAAGTAAGGAGGTATGCTTAAAATAATAACATTTAAAACAAGAGAACAGTTAGAAAGAAGTTGCCTATGGAGCCAGAAAGTAATATTTGTTTGGTGTCTTCATTGTTATCAGTAAAGATAAATCTCTTAATGTATAATAAATCGGGCTCTCTGCCAAGAGAAATAGGTTCTAGGCCAACTGTAAGTCCCTTGGACTCCCTGGCAGCTGGAAACCTTAGCATTCTTGCTGAAAGGAAAGATGTGCATGTATCTTCAAGTCCAGCCTATTACTTATTGCAGCAGTTCCATAGAATGTTTGATGCGTTCAGTTTTCTGTTAGCCAGAGGCTGATTCTGGTTTTCTTCCTGCCCAACCTTTGATTGGTTTGGACTGTAATAGCATATCTGACAGGTATGTGTGTGTGTGTGTGTGTGTGTGTGTGTGTGTGTATATATATATATATGAAGCCAGCCAGGTTCTCATTGACACTGTCACTACAGGTAATCTCTTCAGGTGTGAAGAACTTCATGTACAAGTTGGTGAGATAAGCAGTTAATTTGCCTTTGCTTGAGTGGGTCTGTGAACCTTAGGAGATTAACCATTCCTCTTAGACTTTGTGTGCATGTGTGTGTCTTCTGGTTTGCTTAACATATTTTCAAATTAGTTTTCTCCTAATAGGGTGGAAGTGGGAGGTGAGATCAGAGAACTAACATTTGTAAGCTACCTTTCCAGTATGGGCAGACACTACCTGAGCACTTTAGAGGCAGTCTTCTCAACCCATAAGTTTGTTATCCACATTGTAAAGAAGAAAAAATGAGCTTCAGGGAGAAGCAAACTTCCTATAAATGGAAAGATTCCAAAACTACATTTAGATTCTAATCATACCACACATACCTATGCCAGAAGGACAAGGATTAGGAATTGGGATGGACATTATACAGTGTTCTGCAAAACGACTGCAATTATAAAGCATTCTAAACAAATACTTTGAGCGAATGCTAGACACCATTTCTCTTTTGTGAAGAGCTGCCCTGTTAACACATGAATGCTTCTGAGAAGTCTACTTCTTAGAAGGCATTTAAACCAGTATCCTTTAAACTGAACTGGGTCTGGGACTCTTTATTTTCAGGAGATCCCATTTACATCCTATGGGGAAAAATACTGAGATAATATTTACAGCATTTACTAGGGACTTGCTATGTGTCATGTTTTCTGTAAACTATATGCATTCTATCATTAATCCTTATGATAATCCATTGAGATGACTATATTACCTCATTTTCAGATGAAGAAGTAGAAGCTCAGAAATAGGAAATAACTTGCTAAAGTTTACATAGCATTTAAGAGTCAGGGGCAAAATTTACACCCATATCTGTGTGATACCAAAACCTGATATCTCAACCACCATGCTATACATTTGGAGAGGCGGGGTAGCTAGCTATACCTGATGAAATGAGCATTGTCTAGTGCAGTGTTTGGCAAACTGCGGCTCCTGAGCCACATGTGGCTCTTTGCCCCCTTGAGTGTACCTCAATCAGTTTGAGGATGTTTTTAGCAAAGGCCAGTTTAGGAGTACCCCAATTAAGTTAATAACAATATACCTACCTATATAGTTTAAGTTTAAAAATTTTGGTTCTCAAATGAAATTTAGATCATTGCACTGTTGATGTTTGGCTCTTTTGATTAATGAGTTTGCCAATCACTGTCTAGTGGCTTGATATACTCCTGTTTTCTTGTGACAAGGGAAACAAAGGTCAAATATATTTTATAAGTCATCCTGCTTATGATTTTGTATAATATTTGTCTATTTCTATTGTGCTGTGTACTTTTTAGATTATTCTCATATCAATTATTTTAGATAAACTTCTCAAAGCATTAGGGAAAGTAAAGGGTCAGCTCTGAAACAACAAGGCACAGTGAAGATAAAGGTCTTGCCCAAGGTCACAAGTTCATTACAGAGCTAGAATTAGAACCTAGATATTGTTGTCTGGGACATTTTTTTTTTTACTGCGTTGACAAATGGGGTGTGCCTCTGACTCCTGGCTTGTTCTGGTTGAAGTAAGTTGGAAGGCAAAGCAAAGGGAGGTGGGGAGACTGTCTTCATCCACAATTACTCAAGAGTAGAATGTCCACAAGCGTAGTGCTTTTTTTTAAATATTCTAGAGGCAAAGTCTGGTGATTCCCTCAGCATCTAAATCATGCTTCTCATTTCTTAGGGTAGGTAGGGGGGTATATAAAGATTTAGTTTTCATAGGATAATCTGCACGTACCATCATATCCTTTTGCTCCTTTAGATCAGGAAAAACTCTGCCAATGCTCATTATGATTCTAGCCCAAACCCTACCCCCAACCTGTTTTGGAAGATCTAGTCCATGTCCCATAAGTGATGGGAGGAGCTCTGTGGACCACACAGTGGTTCCTTTGAGGAGGTGTCCATGAGTTAGCCAGGAAGAGCAATGAGCATTTATTTAACATCCATATCACTTTTCTTGTCAAGGTCAAAATATTGCTTCCTAGAATACATGTTTGGTGCATTCTCCCTTGGTACAAATTTATACAGAAAGCAAAAAATTCTGCAATTATCTTAAGATATATCCTGGGAAGAAAGGCAGTATGTAATAGCTACACAGAATTAAGCACCAGTATTATTATAGCTTTACTGAGACAAAGCACCTCTGATTAACAGGGCATTTATTCTTGCTCAGACACTCTTGCATGGAGATAGGGAGCATTTTCATGTGCTGCTGCTAATAATGAACATTAACACTTCATTAAGGTAGGTCAAGGTAAGCAAATGTGATAGGTGTTTTTTTCCCCCACATGCTATAATTACCAAGGGCAATTTAGTAGTTTTAGTCCTGTATCTGGACCATAAACTTATATAATAAATAATTATTCATTGCAGGTAATTAAAATACATGTCTCTGAATAGATTACAAGGGGAGAGATTACAGAGTAAAGAACCATGATCTCATTATATATTATATTCCCTCTCATATGTAAGGAAGGTATAAATTTAAAACTTATTAAAAATGTGGAGGAACCATGATATACAGAAAGAGCTTTGGTCCTTGGATGAAAAAAAAACAAAACAAAAAACAGGGTTAGGAAATTAATTGTACTTTCGACAACGTGGCATTGGGAAAACAATTTAATTTCTTTGAGCCTTGGCTTGCTTGTTTGAAAGTGGAGATGATAATAAACCTTTAAAATGTTTTTCTGGAAATAATAATATGATATATGAACCTGAAATGTCCTAACCAAATTATTAATAATAATTGATGGTTTTTAAACTGGGTGCAATGAAGACAGAGTAGGAAGGGAGCAATAAACAACAACAGAGTCCCCTGTAAGAGGTGGGATAGGTGTGTGTGCAAACAGGAGTGTGTCAGGCTGCCTCTGGGCTCAGCCATGAGAAAGACAGCCAGTCCAAGAGCAGTGATCAGGGAAGAACAGAAAAGCAATCGCACACTAAGCATCAGCCTGAGAGATACAGTAAGTAATGACCTTAATTTCTGAGACACTAGAAAGAAAGGTATGTTTTTTTCCCTCTTTTGGCCACCTTGTTCCTTATCCACGTATGTGTCATGATAGTCAATGTTTATTGAGATGCAAGAGTGTATATCTTGTTTATTTTCTGGTTGGTTTATTTAGGTTGTGATAATCCAGAATGAAAAATACCCATTTCATGCTTCTAGAGAGTTCCTTCTAACTCCAAACTTCCAAATCAATGCACGTTTAAAGCACTCCTTGCCCTAGGAAATCAGTCAGCCTTCCGCATTTCACTTTTGGAGGTGTTAGATGCAGAGAGCCAGCTCCAGAGGTACACAGAAGGCAGACAGCTACCTACAGAGCAAAAGAGCCTCTGTGGTTCAAGGCTCTTCTGCCAGCTCTATCTGCTGGAAGTTACAAGAGTGTTTTATAAAATATCCTGAGCATGTCTGTTATTTCACAAAGAGCCTATCATTAAGAAAAAACGTAGTGCCCTTGCCAGTTTGGCTCAGTGGATACAACATTGGCCAAGGGCACATACCCGGTTTACGGGCTTGATCCCCAGTGTGGGGTGTGCAGAGACAGCCAATCAATGATTCTCTCTCATTTGATGTTTCTACTTCTCCCTTCCTTTCTGAAATCAATAAAAACAAAACAAACAAAAACAACATAGCAAGGGTGGGTAGAAGTTTCTGGGACATGCTGAGGGTAACTTTCAGATGTTCGTGGAGATCTGATAAAAGAACAGCTAAGGTCTGTGGTAATTGCTTCCTAAATAAAAAGGTGGGATATGTAATC
The DNA here is from genome assembly GCA_027563665.1 of Antrozous pallidus. Lineage (NCBI taxonomy): Eukaryota > Metazoa > Chordata > Mammalia > Chiroptera > Vespertilionidae > Antrozous > Antrozous pallidus. The sequence continues at coordinate 18,988,940 of CM050517.1, read as the reverse complement.
TTTCCAAATTAAAAAGAAATGATGCCTCAATGGAAAGACCAGGGGGCACACAAGGTTAGCAGTGGGAGGATGCATCTTAACTTGATGGGTAGGTGGAAAGGGTAGGAGGTGGAAGGTGAGTTGCTGGCACTGTAGGGAATTTCATTTTAAGTTAGGGCTGAGAGGAGACCTTTATGGTCTTAGAATAGGCTCCAGCATTTCCATTGCCAGTTACTGTCCTTTTGTTGTCCTCATACTATTCAGGGTAAATTTGCCATTTGAGACTCCGTTACTAAATGCCCAAAGGGAAAATTTCCAGTTATTTTTTTCAGAGTAACTCTTTTTATAGATTACAAATATTTTGAGTGGCAAGTTGAATTGTTGGGAGAAATTTATTTCCTCTGTAATAATGTTATGTTATAATGTCTCTTACGTTATGTTGTCAAAATGACAGAAAATATAGACAGATTTCAGTTCATCCTAAAGAGACTGTTATGCCCAGATTTCAAGATCCCTAGAGACCACCAGGGAGCTGATACCGATGCAAGAACAAAAGAACCTTTATTCAAGACCAGGGTTGGCTCTCCCGGCCCCACCGTTGCTGCCAAGGGAAGCAAGGGAGAAAGCAATATCTGGCAACATGGTGATTTTATAGGGAGGTGGGGCCAGGCACGAACCATTGAGTTGGCCAATTCCAATTGTTTGGGTGAGGACTGGGGCTAGTAACACAAATAATCCCTAACACATATGACCTGTCCTGTCCTTTGCTCTTGATTGGAGCTCAAGTGCACAGTCGCTCGTGATTGGCCAACTCAAAGGGAGGGGTTGGCCCCCGTGATCCCAAGATGGCAGCCCCCAGGTAAGCCTACACATCACTCGGCCCACGTGGTGGCCGCCGAGTGACACAATCCAGAATGGCAGCTGTCCTTGCAGTCCCTCTCTGCCCTTTCATTCCCCCCTTGTCTTGGAACTTATGACTCAATCATGAGACAGACTGCATTTCTGCCTCGCCTCCCGTTTCTACTCCTGAATGGTCTAACATAAAAACAACATTCCTCCCCTAGGGCTGCACATAGGCCTCCTTGCTGCATGAATACAGAGGCAGGCCATGACTATTGCCGGGGGGAAAAAGGGTGGACTCCCGGCAGTGTGGGTGACAGCAAACACAGTTAACAGAGTTACCTACATCAGGCGGGTCAAATGCGCTGTAACTTGAGCTTGAGCAGGTTGTGCTGATTATAATCAAAGCTCCATTGTGTAATGAAATCCTTTAGGACTGCAGAGGGATCAGCTGGGCAGACATGGGTGTGGTCCCCCATGCCGTCTAGATCCGGAGCCAGGTCCCTGGAAGGACGTGGAATCCCCTCACAAATCTAAGAGGTGTCTGTATGTTTCCTTGTTTGTCTGTCCACACCCACCTAGGGGCTGCCATCTTGGGTTCATGGCGGCCAACCCCTCCCTTTGAGTGGGCCAATCACAAGTGACTGCGCTTGAGCTCCAATCAAGAGCAAAAGACAGGACAGGTCACATGTGTTAGGGATTATTTGTGTCACTAGCCCCAGCCCTCACCCAACCAACTGGAATCAGCTAACTCAATGGTTCGTGTCTGGCCCCACCTCCCTATAAAATCGCCGTGTTGCTGGATATTGCTCTCTCTCTTGCTTCCTGTGGCGGCAACAGTGGGGCCAGGAGAGCCAAGCCTGGGTGTGAATAAAGGTTCTTTTGCTCTTGCATCGGTATCAGCTCCCTGGTGGTCTCTGGGGATCTTGAAATCTGGGCATAACAAGACTATAGAAAAAATAGTAAAAAGAATTTTTAAATTTTATTTTTGTATTTAAAAATTAAAATAGTAATACAATCTCAATGAAACAATTGACAAAGATTGCACAAAGATGAATAAAAGCAAAGATAATGGCTCACCTTTTCTCCAATGTTATTTTAACACTGAGGTGTTAATGGTGTGATAGCCATCCTTATTAATGGATATGCAAAGACTGTTTAAAAAGACAACATTTTAGCACTAGAGAATCTCAAAGGGCTTGAGACTTTTCAGCAACATCAGAGACAACCAGATTATCTTTTGTGGGGTTGAATCTTATGAAAGACACTAGACTGAAGGTTTTGGATCTAGAATCAAGCAGAGGTCATAAAAGGGCACGAGAGAAGCAAACCCAGAAGTTATATCTAAAGCATTAGGCCTGATCAGAATCCTAGATACTAGGCTCCTCCCCTCAACCCTTACCCCCCATTTCCTTAAGTAAGCTTCACAGAAAGAAGTATATGATGACATGGCAATTGGTGGATGTCACATATCCTTAGAAGAGCTTTCATCACCAAATACATTTAATATGCATTTTTGTGGGTAAGATAGTTTGATGTGAAGGTTAGAAAATATACCTAAAGAGACAGGATCCTGACATTTAGAGCCCAGAAAGAGAGAAGTGAACAAGTAAAGTAGGTAGAAGAATAAGCCAAAGACTTGATACAGTTGATTTGCTGGGTATGAAATGGTGAGTGAGGAGGATCTGGAGTAGGTACATATTTGGACAAGATGCTTCTGGAGAGGAGTAGCTGCCTCAATTCCAGATGATAATGAAAAAACCACTGAAACCTGTAAGAATTTTAGTGAGTTTATTTTGAGCCAAAACTGTCGACATATGTCGGGAAGCAGAACCTCAACTAATTGAGTTAATGCTCTGCAGAATGCCGGGTTACAACTGTATTTATACATCAAAATCAAAGGAGAGACATAGGTGGGTTACATGAAATTCATTGGTGATGGATTTAGGAGGAGGGATAAGCAATCCCACCTGAGATTGGATAAAAAGTAAAATGATGAACATATACTTCGGTGAATACAGGAACAATTAACATGATAATGAAGGAGTTTGTGGCATCCATCCTAGCACCCACCACACCTGGCTGTGCCCCAGGAGCTCCAGAAAAAAAGGGAAGCTACAAGTTTCCCAGACAATCTCATAGATATGCTATCTTAGAGGCAAAAAGGCAAATGGCTCAGTAGAGATCTGAGTTGGACTCTGTCAGGGAAAATATAAGCCCAGGACATGACTACCCATCATAACCTGTTTGTAGTTATTTAATTTTCAAACCATCTTTTGTGGTTACATTAGGTCTCTGAGTTTGCAAGACTGCCACACAGGCCTCCCCTGAGCTGGCCAGGTCAGCATGTGGCTCTTTTCGAAAACACAGGCATGCAGCTGCTTTTGCCCAGTGACAATAACATGGGGAACTGCTGGAATGAAAGGTATTTTTATAACGCAGAGATAAAACTTCAGTCTGAATCTAATGGAGCATAATCCCATTATACCTAAGTTATCCCTTTGGGGCCTTTGACTTGCAGTGTGCTATCCAGATTGTAAGATAATAAATATCATTATCCTATCTAATAAAAGAGTAACATGCAAATGTGACCATACATTGGCTCCTGATTGGCTATGCTACCAGCCAATTAGGAGCAGGGGGAGGAGCGGAGGGGCGGGGCTGAGCAGCGCCAGGGCTGGGCCCCCGGGGGTGGAGAAGAAGAGGCAGCGAGCGCCCCGTGCCTTGGCCGCCCAAGCTTGGAGGTGGCTGCGGGGGTGGGGCACGGTAAGTTCGGGAGGCAGCCAGGGGGCAGGGCAAGCGGCCAGGGTGTGGGAGTGGAGGTGAGCACGCAGCCCCTGGGGCTGGTTGAGTCACAGGCAGCTGGAGCTGAGCTGAGCAGAGGAATGGCTGAGTGGCCAAGGCCTAAAGCTTCACCAATCAGAAGCAGGGAGTGGGGCCGAGCATGGCAGGCAGGAGAAGAGAGGCAAAGGGGCCAGAGTGCAGCTTTTGCACCCCACCCCCAGCCAGCCCAGCACAGTGTCCACGCCCCGCCCCCAGCTGGCCAAGCGCAGCGTCTGCACCACGCCCTGGGACAGCGGGCCCAGCCACGTGGGTGAGGAGAGAGGCAAAGAGGCCAGAGCTCAGTATCTGCGCCTTGGCCCCAGCCGGCCTAGGCAAAGGGGCTGCCCCAGCGGGGGGGCACACTACAAGCATCAAATCACTGCTGCTGAAGCGCCCCCCCCCCCCCCACACACACACACTTCCAAGTAATATGGTCCAAAGGGTCGACTCCTGAGGCGCTGCTCCCATGGCAGCAAATGGGAACCATGCCAGGCGGGGAAGCCAGACCTGAAAGGCCAAGCCCCTAGTATTCCACAGGGCGTCATGTGCCAAGGCCCTGAGGAGGCCCCAGGACAAGCATCTCCCCACAGAGGCTGTGCGGAAGGAGGAGAGGAACCTCTGGCTAGAGGCCAGGGTGAAGGGTGCTGGTGTCTTTGCAGGCAGGGCTGAGGGATACCACCCCTCCTCTGCACCCCCCCCCCACCACCACCATGCACAAATTTCGTGCATCGGGCCACTAGTAGTTACATAATGTTTTTGTCTACTCCATGGGAGAATTTGAGGAAACAAACCATCTGTCGGTCTGTCAATCTATCTATAATCCTATTTGTGTCTGTGTGGACATTTTAATACACTTATATCTATGCTTGCATGCAATAGACCTATTTCTCATCCAAAAGTTTTTGTAAAGAATGTAATGAGTAATAATTGCATTATTTCTAGTATTCCTTGAAATGGGAAAATTGTGTATATCTTACTCTTGTGACAATTGGTTTTATGTACAGAAAACTTAGCAGTAATTTCTTAGTTTAGAAATTGTACACATTTCTTAGTGGGACACAATACAATGGGCCATTCTCTTTAAAAGTCCAACTGTGTTTGGACTCTACCCTTGAAGCTTTGTCTCTTTTTCATCTTGGGATTTATCTGAAAGTATTGAAGGCAAGCAGTAAATGTGTTGCTTTGTAAAAATAAAATCTCACAACTCTTCATCTTCACCCAAGTGTCCATAGCTAAATGTGTATAAATAAATAATAAATGAGAGTTTAGCCTCAGAGAATACGGCACAAAGATTATAGTGTCCATATTGTTCTGCCCTCTTGAATAGGAATGAGAAGCTGTAAAAAAAAAAAAAAGATTGAAATCAATGGATATGTTGCACCTCAAAAATGTTATTGTTCCCTACACAGAGCACGTAAAATTTCTGGTACTCGTGAACTGAAGGAGAGAGTCATGGTAATAATAGTGACTATGGCAAGAAATAGGAAACTATATTCTGAGGCTAAGAAATTCTACACTGTTTAACAGAGCTTCAAAAAAATTATCAACTTCTAGTATATATTTTAAAATTAAAATATTAGTGTGTTACTTAATTTTTTAATCTTGAGATAATGCATGGCCAATGTTAGCTGAAGTATTGAAGCTTAGTCATCAGCATGTTACATGTATTGTTAAATATGCAATCTTCAGTCTTAATAGATGACTAAGAAACAATAACCCGAGATAGTAAGGACATTCTACACAATAGGAAGTCAACAGCTAATTTAAGCTTTTCTTTCATTGTGATAGCCATTGAACTTCTTGATACATTTATTATTGCAAAAATGTCCTGGAAATCACCAATTAGTTCTTCCCATTAGGATTCTGAATATTTATCTGGGAAAATTCTAGGAGCATGTCTGCCAAATCAACGTGTATAAATCATTTTTAAGTACTCTCTACGAGAATATGCAGAAATTGTTATAGCTTCTGATCATTATCTCTAGCCCAATTGTGTGTTGAACTGAAGGATTCATTTGACTACCACACTGGGGAAAATAGATTAGTTCTTTTCATCTCTGTCAGTTTCTCTTTATCCACACATTTTAAATAATTTCTCTTTCTTTTCTTTTTAAGCCGCAGCTGTGTTATTCTATTGCATTTTTTTTTCAATAAAGAAAATATATTGCATTGATGTTCTGAGTCATTTTGGCTTGTTGATATTGTTTTCTTTTTTAAATCTAAAGATTCAGCAGAATAGTGGGTGACAAATGAGTGGCTTTGACAGAACTAAAATAAGGGTACCTTAGATTAAAGGAACCAGCCAAATCGCACCATTCAGTAACTCTCTATTTGTTCATTATGGTGATTTGTGTAGACTTCTCTAAAACCACAAAGTTTTAGCAAAAATGCTTGCTGGTTATAAATATTTCTGAACATTTAGTTGCACTGGGAATTATCCAAACAACTTAGAACATTTCTAAGCGATATCACTGAATGCCATGTCTAAACCAAAACAAATCCTCCAAGGTCACACTCTAAAAACTGGAAAATTAAATAATTGTTCTATTATATTCTTTCTGTCTACATCTTAGAAGGCAGCACTGTCTAGTTAAAAAAGCTGGTTCTCCAACTGACTACAAGTAGAGCAGTCAGCATATTTCAACAGAGGTCCCAGAAATTTAGAGAGTCTTGCTGTCCAATACTCCCAATACCACAGCAAACATCTAAATCCTATATTATGGACATTTTAAGAAAAACAACAAAAACATGGGAAATAATATTGAAGCAAAGAAATAAAAAGATAAAAGAGGATGTGTGCCAGAAACTGATCATTGTCCCATTAATAGAGAGATGTGGACAGGGAATCTGGAAGACTGGTCAACCTTAATTGCTCTGAAAGGTCAGAGCTAGTCACTCATTGTTTAGTTGAGTCATTGGTAATTGAATCAGCCTCCATCTGTTAGTCTTATGTAAATTCTTGCTGATTGGCTATTATTGGAATTTCCTGCCTAAAGGATATGGGTGTATCTCATAATCTTAAAAAAAGGGATAGCAAAGCCAGAGCAGGTGTAGTCCTCTCTTGCACTCTTGCCTAGCCCCCAATATTTGAAATTAATACTTTTCTAGTCTCTTTCATTTGTGGAAAATGTTTTCCTGCCTTTTCTGATGTCTTGAGGCTGACCGCAGCCCGTATCTCATGGGTCTCCTCCTGCATGTTTAAAGCCAGCAGTGGATGGTTGAGTTTTCATGATGCCACCTCTCTAGTTCCGATGTCTTCTTCTTTCCCACTTGGTCCTCTTGTAATATTGGCCTCATCTGAAGAGGTCAGAATAAGTTCTTTATCTTAAAGTCAGTTTAATGATTATCAAGCTTAATTCCATCTCTGAGGTTAATCCCCCAAGCCATATAATGTAACACATTCATTGGTTCTGGAAATTGAGAAGAACAGGGGCCATTATTCTCCTACTACAGATACCAAGAAAAAACTAACAGGGGAGCATTTTAGGTAGTAATGAATTTATTTAGTCCATTTATTCATTTATTTCTTTAGGAGATATGAATTGTGTACCTGCTGTGAATTCTGGCATTGAGCCAGGCCCTAAGAATAAAAGTATGGAAAAAAAGTAAAATAAATAAACAAAACCAACTCCCTTTCCTTTCCTTGTCAGCCTTAGAATCTATCTGGGGAATTAGACAGTGAGCATGCCTGCAGCACCAGTTGAAATATCCTAATCCAGGGACATCACAACAGCTATAGGAGTACAAAGGGGTGCCTCAAACTTAGGCATGTTAGTTGGGGACAACTGGGAAAGCTAGTAGAGGGACAGATGTCCGAAATGAAGGGAGATAGGGATGTACCAGGAAGAGAGAATATAAGTGATTAGCAACTTACTGTGCAACATTAATTTAAAATAGCAGTTCAGAATTGTGGCAAATGGCAACAGAATTTGTGGCAAATGGGAAAAGTAGGAGATCAAGCTGGGCATGTAACTTGAGTCAAAACAATGGGCTTTGTAAGGGCTTTTGAGGGATTGGTACTTTATCCTCGTAGTAATGAGAAACTACTACTATAAATACTCAGAAGCTCTATGCAAGGTCATTGCATAGAGCAGTGCCAGGAAAAGGGTGATCAAATAGAAAATGAGTGTGAAAAGGTAGGGTAGAGGCATATTTAAAAAAATATGAGGGGAACAGAGGGCTGATTAGATACATTGAATAAAGGAGAGAATAGAATCAATGACTTGGAGACCATTGTCCTTGGTGATTAAACAAAAAGAAAATTTGAAGTGAGTTGATATGTATACAATGTTGAGGATCTTGAAAGATGATCAGAACTGTTTAGCTCTCTATGGAGGGATCTTAGAGTTTGACAAATCCTAAATGAAAATATGACCTAAAAATAGACCATCTTTGCCCACCTTCTTATATTTGTATTATAAAATGTAAGTAATATGGATTTCTTGTGATTTGAAGATCAAGTTGAAGGTGAACTATAATAACAAGCTTCCCTTATAAAAAGACCTAAGCATTTTCTCTCTTTCCTCCTATGTCTAATTTAAATATTCAGTGATGGAGAAATCACTTTATTTCACTAGGCAAAGTGACAGGGGATGTCTTATGAAAATCTATTTACAGTAGTACATTTTCAATCCCAAAAAGTTAAAGCAGCAATATACCTCTGGAGGATTTCCCACTTTAGTAATTAATTATGTCACAAGTTTCTTTTGGTGTGAAATTCCTCTGATTAAGAAGAGCTGATAGAAGCAGAAGAGTGAAGTAATTCTCTTGTTCTCCCCTAAACAAGCCATACTTAATATTTCTTCAAGGTCAAGTTCAATTGAAAATAGAACAGGGTGATAGTTCCTTGGATTTGTACTAATAACTGGGTGTTCTCAGAAGAGGCTTTTTGGCAGGAGAGCAAAGTTAACTTATCGAAATGCTTAAGAAAGCAAAATTGCCTGCCAGATAGCAGATCCAAAAGTTTCAGGGCTAATCGTAACTAGATTTCTCTTTTCTACTCAGAAGAATGAGCCTGGTGCATGCATCGCAATGCCTTTGTAGGTCTGATCTGGGATGCAAAGCAAAATGTTCTCCCAAAGATTCTGTTTGTAATTTTATTTGAGGAATTACCTTCAAAATGGCTTTAAAATATATTAGAAAAATAATGACAGGAACCAATGTCCTTCATCATGGCTGTGATTATTTTTAATGATGCCTTACAGCATATATTAAAAGATCAAGCGATTCCTTCATTAATTTCCCTCAAGTCACTTTTCATCATTCTTTGTTTTGACCTATCAATTCAAACATTGAAAGGCTCAAATATCTGGAAAGCTTATCTTGATTGTCTGTGGATTTAAGAATATATATTTTCTTTAACTCATAGGTGTCCAACAGGGGGCTCATATTTTCACAACTGGTACCAAATCTCAAACAGTACAGCATGGTTAAGAGAATAGGCTTGGATATCAGCTCTGGGTTTTAGCATCATCTCTACCTCTACCTAGCTGTATGATCTTGACAAGTTACTTACCCTCTTTGAAGTTCAATTTCTTAATCAAGAAAATAGAGGTAACAGAAGTATTTACCTCATGGTGTGTTTATAATGATTAAAGAAATGAGATGTGGAAAGCACCTCCTCCAGTGGTTGGCACTTAGCTCTAAACAGGAGGTAATTATTTTTTATTCAATCATAAACTACAAGGAGAGAAAAATGAAGAGTTTTGAAAGAAGTATTTGAAGTTTTTCTTTTTTTGCTTTTATAACCCTGATTGGTTTTTAATTTGAAACCAAATGTCCTTCTATAATAAATTCAATATTCAATTCTCTTAACTTATTAATGGGAAAAGTATCTCTAACGAGATATCAGTGAAAAAAATAGATGAAAAAATGTGTGAGAGAGAAATTTCCTGGTAGATGTTTGGATGTTCAAAGAGCAGAGAACAGCCTTTCTGGCTTTGCAGTGCTGAACTAATTAGGTCTGGAGATAGATCCAGAGAAAAGGTGAGCATGATAAAGGAGCCATCATTCTGAGATACTCTGAGCAAAGAACCACATGTAAGGTGGCCTAACGGGTTCCCATTATCTCTCAAAAGGGAATGACAGAGAGAAGGAAAATGAAAGACTAGTGTGCCTGGAATCTTCCCTTATTTCTCTGTCCTAATTGTACCCATTTCCCAAGCCAGGTGAGTTTCTTCCTCACTCAAGAACCCTCATACAGTACCCACCAAAGCTCTCCCTGCCAACTCCTCCTTCCAGAGGTCCATGGCTCTTAACACTTATCTTTATTCCATCTTAATGTTTGTCTCAGGTTGTTTTGATTCAGGTAACTTGGGTCCCATGTATTATTCTATGCCCCTCTTCATGGGCTTGAGCATATAAATATTTCCCAATACTTTCATTTAATTTTTATATCTACTCTGTGTGTAATGGAATGGAAATATACATTTCACTTTCCCAGAAAATAATTCAGGCTCAGGGAGCTTAAAGAATCTGGGAAGGCCATATATTTATGCCTTTCCTATAATCTGTTATCAACTGGGTGCTAATATTCCCATAGGGAGTGGAAAGCTCTGATCTGTTGGAGAATGACTGGTTGACTGTGGGTGAATGTTTCAAGTGTTGCTTTTAAACACACTCACACCACCAGCTTGCAGTTACCTGAACCTTCAAACCTGAATTTTCCAGAGTTCTATGCTAAAAATCAGTTTTCTTCTTGTTAAATTGCCTTTGTTACAATCTTAGCTCTCCACCTTACTTTATCTTATTATCAGCAATCATATTTCCATCTGTTTTCAAATTTTGTTGACATCTGTCTGTTGCCTGTCTGGTCCCACTTGCCCATGTGTTCATGTGCCTTCTTTATTCCTCAATGTCTCATTTGTTTTTAGGTTCATGAAGAAGAATTAATAAACCAGTATGATAGCCGAAACCGGTTTGGCTCATTGGATAGAGCTTCAGACTGCGGACTGAAGGGTCAGGGGTTGGATTCCGGTCAAGGGCATGTACCTTGGCTGTGGGCACATCCCCAGTAGGGGGCGTGCAAGAGGCAGCTGATCGATGTCTCTCTCTCATCGATGTTTCTGACTTTCTATCCCTCTCCCTTCCACCCTGTAAAAAATCAATAAAATATATTAAAAAATAAATAAATAAACCAGTATGATAAACAAACTATATTTAATCTGAAATGTGTCTTTTATTGTCTGTGATCTTCTTAGTGAATCCATGCCTCATTGTAAAGCAGAATACATTGACTCATTATGTCAGTGTCTCTAGCCGATATAGATTTCTAGTCACATGTTCAATACATTTAACTTCCTATCAGTGTCAGTTTAAAATGATCATATATATATATATATATATATATATATATATATATATATATATATAAAATCAGTCTTTAACATGTTTCCCTTTCTTTTTTTTCTGTGATATGGCATCTGTGTGCACGATGGGAGACTTGGGATTTATATATTTATATAGTATCATCCTCTTGGGCCTTTAATGTAGGATGGTTGTTCTGGTTTGGCTCTTGGACTAGTAATTATAGAGTTCTAAATTGTTCCATCTCGCACTGACTCCTGTTCCATCTCACCTATATGATCCATAGTGAATATCCTGTTATTTGGGTCCAATTTCCAGGCTCCATCAGACCACTGCCTCCTCAATGTCTCTTTATTCCACCCCCAAGGCACTCAGGAGCTTCTCTTGTCTTTACACATCTGGGCAGGCTATGCGGGTTGCTCTATTGTGCTATGGTACCTCATATTGGCTTTGAGCCAATCATTTCAGCACGCTTTTCCCAAGATTTCAAAGTAGAACAGCAGAAAACTCCTTGGTTTTCAGTTTTCCCTAAGCTTATGTAAAATGCCTTTCCCAAGTGGAATTTTGGCACACAGAAGGGAAGGTAGGACACATGTTTCCCAAGACCTTCCTTTACCTTTGCCTTTCTCTACACACAATTAACCTAGAAAAGGCAGGTTTTCCTTGCTTCTCACTTTCCGTCAGGGTATTTCCTCTTTATCATAATTCCTTCTTGAGAATATTGTCATGGCTTTGCCTTAAGGGTAAAAAAGTATTGACTTGAAACTATGTAAAGAAGCCTTCCTCTGCCAGTTTTGACTTTGCTGTAGCTGATGCAGTACAGGTAACTATGGATCACCAAAGCTTAAAAGTACACACATGCCAATACACAGAGTGGGCAAAAGTAGGTTTATAGTTGTGCGTACACAAAAACACAGCATTTATTCTTGTATTATTACTTATTAGTTATTGTGTTGTCTTCCATATGAACAATTGTAAATCTGCTTTTACTCTACCCTGTATTGTTCCTTTTTAAACGTTTAACTGGGATAAAAATATATCTTTAATTATTTGGTGGAAAAGAAGATTTTAAAAAGTGAAATTTCTTCCAGAAAACAAAAGAAGGTATGAACCATGGAGACAACCAATTAAAAAGTTCCTACATTAATAAAAAGGGGAGTCATATATGTTCTAGTTGTGTAAGTTCTATCTCCTTGAAAATAGACAAGCCACTTCTTTGAGCCTACTAACAGGATTTATGAAGAGTAAAATACTGCCTTGATACCCTCCAGAGTGTATTTCAATCCTGGTATTCTGCTTTGTATGATTTTAGATATTAGAATGTAATGCTGTTCTGATTATCTATTATTGCATAACAATCATACCAAAACTTAATGGTTTAAATCAATAATAATTTATTTTTCTCAGAAATCATGAAGAAAGCTGATCTTGGCTCCAGAGAACGCAGTCCAAAGACCAATACTCTAACCACTGAGCAAAGTGGTTAGGACAATTTTGGGTATTATTTAAGTATTTACTCATCACAACTACTGATAAAATATGTTACTTCCTGATAAACATGGACAATAAAATCAGTCAATCTGATTTTATCAACTAGATAGCTCAACTTCCAAGTATCCACAAGAAAGTGATAACTGAAGTTCACTTATGGCTTTCTTTGATAATATAGGAAGAATTGTCAAGTTCAAGCAGTAGAAAGTTTAAAATACCTGGTTTTCTCAAGACTGAAGCTAGGAAGAATAGAGAGGCAAAAACAGAGACAAACTGATCATATGGACACACATTCAATGATCCACAAGAACAGGTTTTCTAAGTAATGAAAATTTTTGTAAGCCTTTTCTCAAGAATGGAAGTAACAATAATAGTAACAATGAAAATGGCTTACTCGACACTTATGTGATAAAGCCTTTATTAAGAGTTTTACATGAATCACTTCAAACAAATCCATAAACATCAATAAGAATGTATGAAATTAATATCTGATGAATTAATAAATGAACAAACAAATGATAGATAGTGATCTCTCAACACACATATTTTTTTAAAATCAATACATTCCCACTTTAGGACATTAGAAAACTAAGGCAATTAAGAAGTGAAATGTCTCACCCAAGGTAAGTGGCAGATATGAGATTTTAAATGAATCCAGATTATTTCCAATTCCAAATTTCATGCATTTAGTCCCTAAGCTATAGCTATAGTGACATACTGCAGTGATGAAAATATGGAAATAAGAAATACTGTAAAAAGAAAGTTTTGTCAAGCAAATTTGCAGTGTTATTCAGTGGCATATGATAAAAAACACACATTCCTTATGAATGTTATTTATAACTTCCAATTGCCTTCTAAAATGGATGGGCTCAGCTAGCCTGAAGGTTGTTTTTAGACCTATGGTTGGGTTAGAATTGGTAAATTTGTACGATATGGCAGGGAGATTTTGAAAAAGTAAAGAATTGAAGAGGCTAGGGAAGTAGTAAAGAGTAAAGGAGGTCATAGAAGATAATTTGACTTTGGAGGGTGGGTACACAATGCCATATATAGATTATGTACCATAGAAATGTACATTTGAAACCTATATGATCTTATTAACCAATGTCAACCCAATAATTTTAAAGAAAGGTCTGAGTGAAGACCAGAATTTGGGATGGGAGACCCTTTGGGGAGTGGCTGAGAAAGAAAACCCCAGATGGGCAGCACTAACCAACAGGGCTTGGAAGAAAAGACATATTATGCAGGGCATCCCAGGGTTATGAATTATGAAATTTTGAGTATAACTTGTCATCATCTCCCTTTTTAAATCTCCCCTCGATACTAGAGCACTCACTGATGTCTTAGCCTATATATACATTTTTTACTTCTGAGGAATGAAAGGTGTGCTGACCCTACTTCAGATTCAGCCCAAGTGAGAACAAAGGATACATTTAGGAGCAGCTGACATCCAAGTAACACTTTGCTTTACTTTGATTGACAGATGGTGGCCCAGTCAATCCTCTCTTAGCCTGAGGGAAGTATCCCTTAGAAAACACAGTTTCCTTACTTTTTGAATCCAAGTTCACCAAAGAAAACTTGTGTTCCTGAGGCAGCCCTCCCTGCCAGGTGGCAAAGTGATGAGATTTGGGGGTGAAATCAGTGGCAGGGGGTATACCAGGTTTATTCTAACTAGACCATGACAATCAGTTTCTCAACCTCTCCCTGTGAGAAGCGCCAGGTCTTCTGTTAAGAGTCTTTGTTTACATTTCCTTGAACTCTCTGCTAGGTTTTAGAGAGAGCAATACAAACAACACAATAGGACTCTCTCCTCCCAGAGAAACATTTTCTGTGAAGTTTTACTCATTCTCCCTCCTTACCTCCAATCGCATAGAATAGAACATTCTTTCTTTCATGCTCTTCTACACTTTTTACAGACTTCAAACAGATAATATATCACCCCTTTAAGCACTTTTAGAAACCATATTAGACTCCCCCTGCTACCATGTATGCTTAGTGCTTATCCCAGGACCTAGCATGAAGTAGGTGCTCAGTTGATGATTGCTGAGTGTAGACAACTAAATGAAAAACTGAACAAATATTTCAGCACAGCAACTCCAGGGCCCAAGAACCAGCAGTCCCAGGAGCTGGCGTGTGGTCATTGCAGTGCTTCTCCATGTGGTACAGCCCAGCTGTGGCTTCAGAGGGGCTGGGAGGGAAACATCTGAAATTGCATAGCAGTGCCTTTAGTCCATGAAGCCTGTGATGACATATGCACGTCAGCTGATTAAACTGCACTGAGAGATCAAAATCCAAGTAGCAGAAATGAAGAAAGAAGTAAGAACAGCATATACTAGGGACATAATTACTGAAAACCTATGTTGTTAGGCAGTTTGTGAGATACAGCATGGTTTGCAGAGAGTCAGGATGTGCACTGAGGTCTGGGAGACTCAAAAGGCCAACTTGTCTTCCAGAAAGCCAATGCCACTAGGGGCACGGTCTCCTGGGAGCTTTTCACATGTGAGATAGAAGAAGACAACTTCTTTCACTGTCTGAGAACAAATACTTCAGAACCCCCTTGTATGTGTAAGATGCAGAGGCACAATATGCAATAATGATTCCCATGGAAGGATGGGTATAAGTACATACGGTAGTGCATTAGAGACAACTAGTTGAATGTACTGTGATTTTGTAAACATAGAATAGAAATAGAAGGTGGGATTTTTCTAGTGCTCATTTTCTCCTAGAAGTTATGAAATATTTGTTCAAATCAGGAATTACCATCCCAAATATGAAAGAATGGGGGGAATGTGCAATAAACATTGGCTGCCCGAGTAAATGACTTGCTCCTGATAGAACTATGGGCACTGAAATTGTTCTTGGATCAATCTTTGAAGGACATCACATAGTGACTGAGTCAGGAAAGCTGGCAGGGAATAGCTTCTCTCCATTTAGCTGACATTAACTTCTCAAGAAATTAGGAGCTAACTGCATGCAGTATGGCCACCCAGGGCTCTCTGTATCTTGTTTCCTATCAGTAAATGACAGAGAAGTGGCTTCTCAGAGGCCAATCAGTAAGATTAGATGAAGAGTTTCTAAGACATAATAGTGCTCTACTGGTATAATAGTGGACTGACAGTGTGATTTAGCCACTGAGACAGATAACATGACCATAGGCTGTATGCACGGTAATAAAGTTTCCTTCTCACTATGCAAAAATCAGACTGCAGCTGAAGCTCAGTGACCAGTTTTGGGCAAGGTGCTTCCAGAGTGTCACTAGTGAGCAGGAGAACATTCAAATAAGGAACCCAACCCAGCAAAATAGGACTGGCAAATTGTGTCATCTGAGCAAATACATTGAGTGGCCAAATTACTATGATCTCTGAAATATATATATATATATATATATATATATATATATCACATATATGTACTATATATAGCTATATATATAGCACACACATATATATGTATTAAATATGATATGTATTATATATATATATATATATATATATATATATATTAGAGGCCTGGTGCATGAATTTGTGCATGGGTGGGGTCCAGCCAGCCTAGCCAGGGGAAGGGAAAGGGACATGGGCAGTTGACCAGCCTGCCTGCTGGTCGAACTTCTGGTTGAGGAGACAATTTGCATATTAGCCTTTTATTATATAGTTTATACACTGAGTGGCCAGGTTATTATGCATTCTAAGATCATAATAATCTGGCCACTCAGTGTAATTGTAGGGGCTGGAGATTTTATTTCCTCTTGTTTTCTGGAAGGTAATAATAGTCCTCAGGGGAACAAGAGCAATCTCACCAAATACTTGAGGATCTGTATCTGAAAAATGAGCTAGATTGATCCTGAATGGGCCAAAGGGTGTACCTAGATATCAGATCAGTATAAAGAGGCGCTTTCTAACAATTATCCGGAGTTGAATGGTGTCATTTTACAAGGGATTAAGCCTTCTATAGAAGATGACTGGGAGCAAAAACTACATACTTGTAGAGGAGATTTCAAAGTTGGGTAGGAAGTTAGGCAATAAATATTGGGTAGTGTGGAGTATAAATTCATTCAGGAAAAAGGTCTCCATTTCTGGCATAGATCAGTCAGTACATGTTAAGATAAGATATGATAGTTTTCACTTGCTAAATTTGCAGAGGCTACACATATAGTGATAAGAGAAAATGGAAAAAACCTTAGATCATTAATGTAATTCAGTCATTCTACAGACCAGGCCAGTGGTAGGCAAACTGTGGCTTGTGAGCCACATGCGGCTCTTTGACCCCTTTAATGTGGCTCTTCCACAAAATACCATGGCCTGGGCAAATCTAGAAGTGGTATTAGAAGAAGTTTAAGTTTGAAAAATTTGACTCTCAGAAGAAATTTTAATTGTTGTGCTTTTGATATTTGGCTCTGTTGACTAATGAGTTTGCCGACCACTGAGCTAGGCTAACTGTTGTCACTCAGTCATTTAGGGGCAGAGGTAAAAGAGATTTTTCTCATTTACCAATGGTATTCAAATTTGTCCAGGTAGCTTGAGGGGTTGGAAATGGAGTGGCAGGCTCCTGGCCTCAGAGCTGCTGTGTTCACCCGCTCTGCAATGCAGTTTTACACTGGTCTTTAAGAAAATAATTGCACAACTAAAAGTTCAGAAACTCTTGTTTATGCCAAATAGCATCTCTTCTATCTTATGCAGTTCCCATAGTAGAGATAATGAAACTCACTCACTGCCTCTTAAAATGTTATCAACTGCTTTTTGGACCACCTGTCACTATAGAAACCCAGCTCGCAGTGAATAGGCTGTACATATTTTGGGAGTTACTGGTTCAAATGTATTATTTTCCCTCTAACTTGCCTTGCCACTGTGTGTCACTGCACTAATTTTTCTGAGCCGTAGCTTATTTTCATGAATGTATTAATCTAACTGCTTCTAATCTTTCCTCTCACTATTGATCCTTTCAATTTGTCAGAAACATTTTGGTCTGAAAAAGACCAATTCCCTCATTTCAGCAGTTTTCATCTCTCAATATCCTATTACATATCACCCAAAATGGCATTGGCCTATCTATTTCCTATAAATCCTTTATATGCATTCTCAGCTTGCTTTTTCATATCTTTGTTGAGCTCTGTTGGCTTAACTATTTGTGTGTGTGTGTGTGTGTGTGTGTGTGTGTGTGTTTCTCCTAACCCCACCTCCAATTCCTGATTTCTGGTCAATTGCCCTGTGTGTTTTTCAGTAAGATTCACTTGAGTTTCTGATGCTTGAATATTTAACATATTTATGCCTGTAATGCTTGAGTATCTTCCTTTGTGACATTTAGGAACACCGACTGCTTTATTATTGGTTGTACACTTGGCTTATCACTGTTCTGAATCAATGATGAGGATGTAAAAACAATGCTTGGCTCTAGGGACTGCAGATGACACCTCCCTTCAGCAAGATTCATTTCTATTCATTTGCTGATACTGTCAGCTTTCCAACCCTGGGAATGTGCAAAGCTGAAGCAATTTTCAAGTTATATTTTTGGAATGTTATCTGAAATGTTTTCTGCATGAGTACATTGCTTATATACTCATTTTCTCCCCTGCCTGATTTGAATGAATTTTATCAATGTGTGGTCCTCACAGTTCTTTTTGAGAATGCTTAGAAATTTATTACTTTTATCTTTACTAATAGATTCTTAAAAAAAAAACTTTAACTGTTACTTTACCAAATAGCATTTATCGGGATCTTTTTGCCCAATAGGCCACTTTCCTTTTTCTGTGCTATTAACTCTCTAAGGGAAAATTTCCTTTCATCCTAAATATTAGAATACCATGAGCCCAATTTGGCTTAGCTAAGCACTCACTGCTGGTCATGTGTGGACAATTTGAAGTACAAGTGTTATTGTAGTTAGCTAAATATTAATAAGAAGGGAGCAAAGGGAGTCAGATACTAAGCCTATTTTCTCCCCCAGGAAGCTACAACTTTATACACTGCAGGAGATCATAACATTACCCTACTGAGGATTCACATTCCTCTCTTCCCCCTCTCTAGTATTGGATGGTCTGCAGGAGCTGGAAGAGGTAAAGACATGACCAATAGAAATCAAAATGGCACAGGGGAGATGTCTGACAAGAGAGGCCTGTCAGTTTAACCTGGGGAAGGGATCACAAGCCCACAAAACTTTGGTAGTTGATTGGTTATTTTGAAAAGCTTGTGGGTATAATCCCAGGTGAACAAAGCATCTCTCTCACCTGACTGGAATGGCTTAGTGGTTGAGTATCAACCTATGAACCAGGAGGTCACGGTTCGATTCCCAGGTAGAGCACATGCCCAGGTTATTGGCTCAATCCCCTAGTAGGGGGTGTGCTGGAGGTAGCCAATTAGTGATTCTTTCTCATTATTGGTGCTTTTGTCTCTCTCTCCTTCTCCCTCCCTCTCTGAAATCAATAAAAAATATTTCTAAAAAATCTCTCTTTCCCTGTCTCTCTCTCTCTTACTCTCTCTGTCCCACTCACCCCATGTGTTCAGGCATTCTCTCTCGCCCAGGAGCATGTGACTATGTGGGTCTAGCGGCTACCAGGCCCCCAGGCAGACTGCATGGGATCCAAAGGACTAAGCTTTAATATGAAACAGAAACTCTGGATACTGGCCTTTGTTCTGGCCTTGCTGAAGATGTGGTTGGACCTTTTCCATGGTAGGATGAACGGAGTTGGGACACTGGGGACCCAGGAGGCTCACTCTTCTGGTTTGACCACAATAAGTCATCTTGCCACACCACAATCTCCCATTCATGGATTTGTGGAATTATTTTCTCACGATCCTGTGGAAGAGCCTAATTGCCATCAACACAAGGAATGATGTAGAAAACCAGAGATTATAAGCTCGGTTCTTAAATATGGTGAATACTAATGGCTAATTGCTTGTATAGTGTTTTCCATATTAAAATATCCACCCAGCAGCCCACTGTCCTGTCTAATCAAGCAGCTTTGGTTATTTTGAGACAAGTGGCCCTTGTGTTAAAAAATACAATTAATTGATTTAAAAAAGGAAATTCTGAACATTGGTAAATAAAAGAGGTTAAATTTAGCTCACTTTAAGTTTTCCTTCCAATTAGAAACTATAACACTCCATCCCTTGGCAAAGAAAATGAAAAAACAAAAACAAAAACAAAACCTCCCATTTTGCTAACTCCTGCTAAGATGTTAATGAACAAATGTATAACTAAACTTTTAATGTTTACCACTAGTGACTGCAATATCACCTTCCCTGGAGACTTTTGCATCTTGATGGAGAACTGTTAAGAATGGTAAGCTTTCAAGATCAAAGGAATGAAATTACAATGATACATGACTGTGAAATTGATGTTTTTGGAGATGATGTTTTTCTTGCTTGTCCATCTTGCAATTTATCTCATACAATCCGCTCTGAGAAAATTGGTAACATGGGGTCCTTGGGGCAGAAAAGTTCTGACTAAAAGCTATATCTGATACATTTTCCTTCTTACTTCTCCCTTTCATGGGAAGTTTGGCGATGGCAGTGCCAGTGTGTGTGATTTAGTGCTTGTCTTGTTTTACAATTGCTCTTGTTGTTATTTCTTAGAATATTCTGAGATTTGGTGATTATATTTCTGGTAATAGTAAAGTTGTTGTTGTTGTTTTGTGTGTGTGTGTGTGTGTGTGTGTGTGTGTGTGTGTGTGTGTTTCATTTGACATTTGGAGTGGAATGATTAAAGCTTACAAGATGTAGAATTTTACATCTTGTTAGTGCTTTCCCCAGACTGGGAGCAGATGGAAGAGTGACTGCTAAGAGTGACTAGGCCTCCACTGTGGTCATCATAGATTTCCTGGTTTTAGCTTATTCCAATGATATTCATATATGCATAGGAGTGGTTTTGTTGTTGTTATTCTTTTATTTCTCCCCAGTAACAGGAATTGAAAATAACCCCAAATCCAGGTGTGCTGGCTGCATACAATTTCATTTGCATACCACATAGAGAAAGCCTGGATAGTATTTTTGGCATCTTAATAACATGCCTCCAAGACAGGAAAGAGCCACACAATTCATTTTCTTTGACAAAACTTTAATTAGAAAACCAGAGTCCTCTGATTATAAAAATTACACAAGCTGATAAATCTTGGTAAGTTATATAGAGAATAATTTTACGAACATTTTATACCTAATAAAAAAGTTAAAATAATTAACAGCATTCATGAGATTAATTTTGTTTTCACACAGTTTTCTAATATAAAAAAAGCATATAGTCATTAACCTTTATATAAATCCATATATGTTTGTAGTAGCTTTTCATAATGGGAAGGGACAATATTCATATTTAAATAATAATGTTAGTAATAGGCAATGAATCAAACCTGCCGAAAGCTGAAGCAAGATAAAATTTATGATCTGAGTTCCTCAGGGAACTGGGAGTCTTCTGTATTCAGCCAAAAGATCTTTTGGACAAAACCTAAACCGAAGAATTAGTATAGTATTGTCCCACTTAAAAAATACAACAACATATGAGCACTGTTGCTTTACATATTTCAGAAGGATCATTTTTCGTTTTCTTTCAACAGTTTTGAACCAGAGCGGTGATAACCATGTGCTGGTGTATTGTGCTGCCTATAGAAAATGGTGTCAGATCAGCAATAAATTGGAAATCAGACTAGTAAGAACAGACATGTATTGACAATACAGTTTTAACTGAATATGCAGTTTTCTGCAGGGCCTAATCTCTGTTCTGGAATATTACATCACTCAAAAACATCTTCCTTCTTAAAACTTTCATCTTAGAATGAGGCAGCATCTCAGTGCCTTCCTGGTCATTGCCTTTTGGCAAGATGGAAGAATATCTCTTGTGTCCAAACAGGAAATGAGAATCTGGGTAGCATGATGCATTCCTATGTAATAAGCCACATTTCTTCATCACATTCTTTTTTCCCCCATATTACATTGGAATGCTACTCAATTTCATATCATTCACAAACCATTGTAATTTACAGTGTTTCAGTTAAAAATGCTGCTGTGTCTTTGCAATAGCAGTCACATAGAAACTCTCTACTCTCATTTTCACTGGTGGATGGCCCTAGAAATGCTGTGAATTAAGTCATCTAGTAAAGACACACTAACTGAGCCCACAGATATCAAACACACTGGTGACTGTCATTAAGTATTCTTTTGCAAGCTGGCACTTTAACACTTACATCCCAAAGTTAATTTCATTATGATCATTTCCTAGCCTACTGTAATTAGAACTAATTTGATATTGGTACCTTGAGGACTGAGGATAATATAGTAAGGAAGATATTCATTTCATATCTTAAACTCAAAACCAAACACAAACATATGAAATATTTCAGTTGTTTCCATTTGTAAGCCAGAGTGGTAGAAGCAGACCATCTATGGACATTTGAACTTGAACGTTGTCCAGGAGGCCTCTCGCTGTACCTTCCATAGGAAGAGTTTTGCTAGAAATTATATACCAAGTGAGAGCCTGAAATAAAGATCCCTGTTAATTGTTGGAGAAGGAGGGTTTTCAGATAGAAGTGTACTTGTTTTATAGCAGGTACTCCAAATCTTAAATTGAGTCAAATATTAAAAAAATCTGATTTAGTTTCTAATATTTATTGCCTTGCTGCATCAAGAAATTCTGTAAGTAGGATAAAGTAATGTATATGAAAGGAAGTTGGATCACTTTAGCTTACCTCAACTTCAAGATTCAACTGGCTAAAAATACATATAAATAATTCTTTCAGCTGAGAACAAGGCAGAGATGAAAACATTAATGGAAATAAAAGAGTTATCGTGTCAACTATCATACCAAGCAACTGTCATCTACAAAACTTAGAGAAAGCTTTGCAGATGCTGAAATCTATGTGGTATAATTAGTAAACTATTTTCTGCCACAAGTAGTGCAATGCTGCTTCCCCAACATAAATTACATTATTTTGGGGGGGAAATCTAACATATATATGGATAACCTAAGGCATGCAACCAAAACAATGACATTTAGACAAGCAACAAGGCTCACTCCACTACCATCTAAGTCAGAATTTCTATGGCTGCAATTAAATAATAAATTTGCTGACATTAAAGAATCACAGAAAAGTTCTATACTAACAAAAATGTAGGAGATGAAAAACTATGAACAAAAAGAAAACAATATAACAAATATCACAATGGTACAGAAAATGCTTTCTATATTTGTTCCTAAATTGATGAATTTGAATTATAAAATGTCTCCTTAACTTTTTAGCCATTAAAAGGACTAGGTAATTATCTTACAGAACCTGTGATTTAATTATAAGCATCTGTGTTTGAGACTAATTAATGAATCATTTATGTGAGCTTGGAAACAGCAGGTAGAATACAATAAATGATTCATTTCCTGGGATGAAGAAAGTGTTCCTGAGCATCAGATGATATATTTTACTTATGCTTATGTCTGGCTGGCTCTGGGTGCTTCTGTACCTGGTTCTAAACTTCCAGCTGAAAATGGCTTGGTACCGAAACTCTTTGAGTTTCTTAGCTGAGCAGAAAAAGTAGCATAGCAATTGCATGATAATCTTTCATTTTCTCAACTGTATTCCGTTTTTGTTTTCCCACTGACAAGCTAGCATAGGAACGCAGTTCCTGCCGTGTCAAAGAAAACCATGGCTTTTGTTAAAATTGAAGCTTCTGATAAATATTTACAAAAAGGAAAGGCTAGATGTTAATATTACCTGGCAAGGAATTCATAGGCAAGAAATTTTCAAACTTATTAGTAAGTCTACCTTGAATTACTTATTGGACAATGAGATAACATCTAATGGCTTCAACTTTGTAACTGAACACTTGGAACTCTCAAGATCCTTCTGAAATAGGTCCACACTTTGCTCTTATGTCCCCACTCCTTCCCTTTCTTTCTCCCCCAAATATTTATTTCATGCCTCATGGGTACCCTGGTTACAGTATTTTATAGACCAATAAGAATAAAAAAAATAACTGCCCTCATAGAGCTTTCAATCTACTGGGGACAGATAGACAATAAACAAATACCATAGCATGGAGGCAAGGAAGCTGGCTGTATTTTAAAATGGTTGTAAAGGGCTTACTAATGACATGATATTTAAACAGAACCAAAATAAAACGTGAAGCATACCTATGAGTATATGGGGAAGAGGTGCATTCAGAGTAGTGAGAAGAGCAAGCACAAAGACCCATGGAAGTGGGGGTAGGAGGAGGGGATATGCTTGGTTCAGAGAGGACAAAGTGGGTAGAGAGCACAGATAGGGTATGGCTTCTCTCTATCATACCTCTTGCACCACAATTAACAGTTTTGGAGGACTGAATCCTTTGCTTAAGCAGATCCATTGTATCTTCAAGGCCTGCTGGAAGTAACATTTCTTTTATGCTGGGTTCCCCTTTAATGACAGCCAATAGGCTCTGATACCCAGATTACCTTAATTCCAAGGTATAAACCATGCAAATTATCATCACCCATTTTCTGTTTTTTATCACTCATGACTATTTTTTCTTTTAACATTTTCAAATAAATCTCAAGCAACTTATAGGTAGAAACCACATAATATATTTTCTCTATCCCCTCTATAAAACCGAGCTGAAGATAATAAATGAGAGAAATACATAAAAATTGTACTAATTAATAAAAAAAGAAACCCACAATTCAAAACAAGGAATTTTGAGAACATGAAAACAGAAACAAAACAAAAAGTAGGTTGTAATTCAGTTGATAAATTTCTTCTGATTTATATGATTTATGTCACTGTCCATCCTAATATAGAGCTTATATCTATATATTTATAGACTCCTTACTCTCCTGCAGAAAGTGGGGCCCATTTTTCTTCTTTATCACATTATTACTACCCATTACCCTTACTATCTGCTTTCATTTATTTTTTTTTCCTCTCAAAGGGAGTCAGATAACTAAGCCTGTTTGCTCTCCCAGGAATCTACAACTTTATACACTCCAAGGAATCATAACATTGCCCTACTGAGGATTCACATCCATCTCTTCCCCATCTCTGATATTGGATGGTCGGAAGTTCCAAGGTATTGTTACTTAGCAGGGTCAGGGCTGCTCATGGAGCAGATCATTATAAATATACCAGAGAGGAAAGCTACGCACTTTGGGGGTATGGCTGATTCATTATGCAATTTCACTTTCATAGGTAAAATGCTTCCAGGTAACTCCTAATATTCCCAGGGTAAAAATACAGTAGACCATTAGATTATTTGAACCATGTGCTAAAGATTTACCTACTTAAGCAGGTAATTAGGTCAGGTATTAACAGGGGTGATTAAACACTTTATAAAAGTTCATTATTTCTTATTAGGTAAGATCTTTATAATTATTTGACTTGAAAAACCTTTATATACATTTTAATCAGTTCCTTTTTGAAGATAGTAGAGTCCAACAGAGGATTAAATGTTGATGTGTCTCATGCTAAATTGAACAAAGAAAATAAGGTGCTACTTGATGCCTCTCAAACCATCATTTTGGTGAAAGACTCTATGTCAATCTTCGTGCAGTGCTTGACATCTCACAATCCGCCCAATGCTAAATGTCAATCTGGATTGGCCCTTTGTAAGCCTAGCACTAAGAAGAAACAAGATTGTTTACCTCCACCCACATATGAACTCCTTTCCCCAAATTAGTCATGATTTTTCCTTCCTTTAAGCCATCATTTAAATATGCCTTAGTCATTGACACACTAAAAGTGAGTGGAGGTGGCAGCAAGGCAGGAACTGACTCCTTTTTGCTGATGTTCTCTCATTAAACAAATTTCTGTGTGTGTGAGTGTGTGTGTTGTGTCTTTCTTATCTGTGTCTCAGTTCTTGCCTGAGTCAGGTCTATTTCTCAGTATTTCTTCCGTTGGGTCAAATTATGAGTTTTGGAAGTTGCTTATATCTGATGTTACTAATTTGTTTTAGGACATAATAACAAGCAAAAGGATTTATACCCTCAAGGTTTTATTTTCTCCATTGTTAATAAAATTACTCAATTGCTTACCTTTCCTTCCATCTTACCTTATCATTTTGCCCAAAACACAACTAGCACTCATGATACACATTTCCAACAAACGAAAAAATTAACAGAATAACTGTTATTTATGATGGCAAACAAATATTAGCAGGCAAATTGCCCTTGCCAATGTTTCATAACACATCAGTTTCAGTTAAAATAGTCACTTTCTTATTTTTGTAAGTCATTAAGATGTTCCTCAGGATTATTTGAACATTGCTTCAGCACAGCACTTGGTCCATTATTTGGTATACTATAAGTACTTAATTAATGTTTGCTGCAGGGTTAGTAAGTGAATGATATGACTAATTCATTATGCCATTTTACTTCCATAGTTTCCAGTTGTTGAAAAATTTCTTCCAACCAAAAACTATTCTCTATCATTGCCCATTATACTTGTGGCTTCCTATTATTGAAAAACAATCAATCAAACAAATAAAATTAAGTGCTCTAAGTATTTAGATAAAATACATAAAGAAAAACTATTGTCACATTTGCTAAGAGATCTTTGTCTTGCATTGGCATTTTGAGAGACTCTAAGTTTCAAAAAATTCTTTAGCTTATCTGTATAAATAATACTATATCAGGACTTCTCTGAAAATAATATATTCTTTCATTGCCTTGGTTCAATGTTTTCTATATTTTCTTCATGAGAAGATCCTCTTGGGGAACTTGCTACAAAGGGAGATTCCTAAGGCTCACCCCTCTTGAATTTAACTAGCTTTCCTGGTGAGTTTATGAACAAGTGAACTTGGTAAACATGACTTGAATTCAGGTTTCATTTCTTCAGCCTGGAGTGTCCTTGTGTACTTTGATCTAGCCTTTCAGGACTCCTGAGGAGCAGCTGTCTCTCATCATCATCCCCTCGCCTGGACAGATTTAATCCAACCACCTTCAGAATGTCCAAGCCATCCACAGGCTTTTACTGCAGCAATTTGCACAGTGGAAGTGTGCTTCCTCAGACCAGTAGCATTAGCACCTGAGGGCTTGTTTGCAATATAAATTTTCAGGCCTCATTCCAGATCTACTGCATCAGCAACTCTGGAGGCAGGGCCCAGCCATTTAACAAGTCTTCCAGGTGATTTTGGTACACACTCAAGTTGGAGAATAAATCCAATCAATTAATAACCCTTACTCTTCTAGTTATGTGTAGCTGTCTCACTTTTCGTTTGCTGGTCTAAATTATCTGAGTGGTAGCAGTTGCACCAGGTTTTTATTTTATTTGTTGTTATTTTTTTGCATTCATTCTCAGTGCCTGGCACATACAGGATGTTTAAAAATATTTGTTGAATGGAAGATTTGGTGAGGAACTGAGTGAACAGATAATTATGGAGTTTTTGCAGGAAGTTTTCTAGTGAAAGCTGTGACTCATTGGGTCCACTACAAAGCTAGTGCACGACTGAGCTGCTCTGGAATCCTATGGTGTGACATCAGGGCTCCAAGGTCTAAATGTTTTTACATTTTCTCAAGATGCCACTTGCTCCTGCTTCCTTTCCACATTCATTTTTGTTCAATAAAATTGTGTACTACAAAGAGTTCATATGGATTATTATCTCTGGTCATTTTAATGCTAATGTTAAAAAGCATTCTATATAATAAAAGCCTAATATGCAAATCAACCAACTGGCAGAATGACCAGGCGCTATGACATACACTGACCACCAGGGGGCAGATGCTCAATGTAGGAGCTGTCCCAGCCTACAGGCCCCAGATTAGCCAAGGCGGGTGCCAGTGGGGGGGGAGGGGTCCCCCCATCACCCACCAATTGGCCTGCAAATGGAAGCAACTGGAGGCAGCAGCAACAGGGGTTGGCCTGGCCAGTTGCCCCACAGATTGGTCCTGATCACTAGCCAGTAAGTGCATGAATTTTGTTCACCAGGTCACTAGTATAACTATAAAGGTGAAGTGTTTGCAGGATAATTATTCCATGGGATCAGTATTAAATTAGAGACAGGCCCTTTACTAAATTATGTAACTGCTGTATGTAAGGATATGTTGTAAAAATTACACATTACATACATATCCAAAATTAACCAATGCTGATGGTTAAAAAAAAATCTTGTCTTTATAACAAAGTATAAATATTTGCCTTACACAATACTTTCAGAGAAGATGATTAAAAACCAGCTCTCTAATTGGGGGAAGAATGATGATCTTGTTTCTAAGTATAAGTAATCTGAAAAGTTAAATTCTATAAAATGCAAACAAATTTCAATAATTATTTTCTAGTTGCATTGATGTTTCCATCTGTAGACTAATCTATATATTGTGAATTATTCAGGCATAATACATATTATACAGATAATATTATATACTTGTACAATTTAAACTGGAGAAAAGCACAAAAGATTAGATGTACTTATTAGTATATCCTCTTGGACTCATTTTTTTACTCTACTGAAACAATGTCAATAAGATGAACCAATTAAACCAGTTTTTTTTCCCTAAGCTAGATATGTGGAGAAACAAATCAACCATTCTATAAAGAGTGATTCCCTGATATTTTGTGGCAACAACAGGTACTTTTGGATATCAAAGCCATAGGAATAAGAATTTTAAGATATGAATTAGAGTATTAGAGTGAATAGATCATATAAAGAGTTATTTCAATACCTTATCAAACCAACTAACATATTTAATTGTTATTCTGCTGCTTTGGGCACTAGAAAATTCTTAGGCATCAAGGCTATAGTTGGACATAGGTTTTTGTGCTAACTATAGATTTCATTCATTTCTTCCTTTTTATTTTCACTGCCACAACCTTATTTCATACCATTATCATTATTATCCTTCTAACATATTTTTGGTCCAGGTTTTTCATCTCCAATTCATTTTATATTACTATCTCTGCAGACTAATATTTCTTCTAAATCTTGACATTAATAACAATGTTTTTAAAATGTTATTTCAAAAGTTTATCAAAATGATGGTTAATTCTTCAGTATGACACTTATGGGATCCTATACCAAACTTTTCTGCTTCTACAAAATTCAACTTCTCTACTGGAAACACGCACTCAAGTAAAATTTGAGTTAATTGATCCAGGAACACATGCTATGCTTTTGTTTCCTAATGATTTTGCTAACGCTGTTCACATCACATGGGATGCTCAGATCAAAACTAACCTCATCTTAAGTGCTCTTTAATACAATGTATTTCTATTTGGTTTGACTCCACCAGAAATAATCTCTCTACCCTCTAGGTATGCCCTTTGGGGCTTTACAAGTTCTTGCTTGCCACAGATATCTTTGTATTATGACTTTTAAATCTTCACTCAACGTAAAGGCTCTATCAGTATTTATTAGATTGAATTTGTTGACTCCGTGGTCTAAGCCACTGGCTTTGAAATTTGGCTCCACATGAACTCACTGGGGGGACTTACAAAAATACTAAACCCAAGTCCCACTGGTGGAGACACTAATTTAAATGGCCTGGCATGAAGTCTGGGTATTGAGATTTTAACAGTCTCTGTAGGTCATTCGGATATGCAGCACATTTTGAGAACCAAAGTCTCTGCTAATTCTAGAACTACCCTAATGTCTTTTAGAGTTGTGTGTGGGCCACAGACTCCTATGGCTATTTGGCTGGTGGACGTATGTCCGTCCAACTCTGTGAATACATAATCCTTGGAAGCTCTAAAATGTGGCTTCCTCACACAACTCCAACTTTATCTTTAACTGTGAGCAACATTATTAAGAAATGCTTATCTCAGGCTTAAAGGTTAAAAAATATTCCTCCGAACTTCCTTATAATCCTGCTTGCTGGTTTTGGGGAACACTAATTATTATAATAATTAATACTCTAATTATAAAAAAGGTCAGTATATAAATCAATTCATTTAAAACTATGTACATTTCTTATGTCCTGTGATGTCCAAAGAAAGTAAAAGTGACTCTTAAGTATATGACTTAAAAATAGTTTTAAGCAGCCAAACCGGTTTGGCTCAGTGGATAGAGCGTCGGCCTACAGATTGAAACGTCCCAGGTTCAATTCCGGTCAAGGGCATGTACCTTGGCTGCGGGCACATCCCCAGTTGGAGGTGTGCAAGAGGCAGCTGGTCGATGTTTCTGACTTTCTATGCCTCTTCCTTCCTCTCTGTGAAATATCAATAAAATATATTTTTTAAAAATAGTTTTAAGCATTTTAACTAGAGCACTGTCTTAAATTTTGCATTTAGAAAAGAGTATAGAGAAAAATCTATGCACTTTCTTTCAGCACATATAATTTGCATTTGTACCCTTCTGTACAGGCACCGTACCTATTGATTTATTATGAAAAGGTGTCTTGCACCATAGGAATATAGGACTTGCTCACAATGTTTTCTTAATAATCTATAAAGTCGAAATAATAATTAGGCAGGCATTTGAATCGTTGCCAAAACTAATAATAACTGAGGTGATTAGTCTAAGCATATTAATTTGAGTTGTTTTTCTGTAAGGTTTGGATTTCAATTGATCCATGTCAGTCTCTCATTCTTGTACACTGTGAGACACCAGGTGTATATGTGGTGACCAGATGGCCATAGGCCCCTATGGCAGAATATAATGGTATTCCACCAATAAAGAAGCAAACTCATGCCCTAAAATGGCTCTTGCAAATGCTATGTTCTAAGCAATTAAGATTAAAATGTAAGTGTTGTTGTTGAATTTTTGGGTCCTTTGCTTTAATAGATAAAACACAGAAAGGGGGCAGTGGTGTTTATATTGTGTAAACCTTTCACTGCACTCAAGCCCAGTAATAAATCTCAGAACAAGCTTTCTCTTCATGATCTCACTTCCAACTCCAAACAGTTCCCATACTTGCTGGTCCTTACTTTACAATATTACACCTTTAGTCACTTTTCTTTGGGTTCCAAAGATCTCATATTTAATAATCTTCATCTTAGACAACCTGCTTTCCAGTCTATATGTTCTTAGAGACTTAAGAACTTCTTCCCAACTATGGTACTCATGTCTTCATCTCTAATACAGTGGTTCTCAACCTTTCTAATGCCACTACCCTTTAATACAGTTCCTCATGTTGTGGTAACCCCCAATCATAAAATTCTTTTTGTTGTTACTTCATAACTGTAATTTTGCTACTGTTTGTGAATTGTAATATAAATATCTGTTTCCCGATGGTCTTAGGCTCTACATCAGTGGTTCGATCATAGGTGCCTCAAAGTCAAGAGTTTTGAATACTGGTATTTCCTCTGTACCAAGCACCAATATTGGTGCTCCTAAATATTTACTGAGTAAATGCACATAATCCCAAGCAATATAGAGCTGTTCCAGGAACCCATCTTGACTCTAAAATATATTGAATTTCTGGTATTATTTTTTAAAGGGTTAACAGCTAGCACACTTTTGTAGAGTTAGATATGTCAACCTTTTTTACCCCTTCCCATGTGTTTATTTAAAACAAACACATAAGCTAACAAACAGAAACCAAATAAAAATTTTAGAGACTTAGTTAAGCTGCTTATTTTACTCTTCAAAAGTTTCCCATTTGTATTTTTGGTTTTCCTTATTGATCTCTTTTTATTTTTTATCATCCCTACACTTAGATATTTTTCTTCATGTTAAATCATATTCCTTTTATTTCATAATTGTAATAAATTAACAATTGTTACTTAAAGATGTGTATAGCTGTAGGCTCTAGTATTTCAAATTATTGAAAAGGATAGTTAGCTTCAACATACCTGAAATCTATCCTTTATATGGGGCCTTATTTCTGTGTAACTAGTTATCAAGAAGAATTTCAGAAAATAAAATAAGGCAAAACAACAAAAGCATCCACATATAGGGCTTCACAGATTCAGATTATTAAACAACTCACTTTTCATTAGGTCACAGGTGACAAGTCAGAGGCAGGAGAATTCTTTCATTTATTTCTTCACTGAATAAATAATCAGCAACTGTTGCTATACTGCTTGGCATGTCAGTTGTCATTATTAAAAGCAGCAGGGAATTTCAGCTTGGTGCACATTTACATAACAATGAGTAATTGTCTCCCAAACTTTAGTGCTTGCAAATTGTTCACCTATCCAGTTTAATTTTCTAATTTCTTATTTCATGCCTTTCTAGCCATACTCATTCTTACCTAAAGGAAAAACATATTTGAATTACTCTAAGGATTATTATTTTATAAATGAAAAAATTGAACATATCTAAACATAAACAAAAACAAAATAAATTAATGATTAAATTATCAAATGTAGACAGGAAAATGGCTATTAAGTAAATCTAAATATTTCCATGCAAAATTTTGGGCATTTTTGTTTAAAAGTATGGAAACAATATAAAATGAAACGTTATTAGGCAGAGTTCTCTGTCATTCAAATTATGTCAATGATTGCAATGACAAAAGCTCCTACAGTGAATTGTGGGTTATTAAATAGTTTCAGTATAATTTTGGCATCAGGTGCACTTAAATCCTATGGAAGTTGGTTATTTATGTATACCTTGTAATGCCACCATAACTTTAATGAGAATAGTGGAGTTGGGTATTCAAAGATTTAACATTCTTGGTTTTAATACTTATAAATGGTAATTAAGCTCATGCTTAATTTTATCCAGCCTTGGAACTGTCTCACATGTAGAATAAGGGATACGCTTTGTGAATAAGCCTGTGTACTGCGTGAGAGCCACCAGTCTCATCTCTGTAACTCTCACAGGGAAAAAAATTGTTGGTTAAAGCACTTTTCTAATTAATGTTCCTACAGTTATACAATGTAATACAGTGAGAAGCTTCAAGTACAGTTTTTTTTTTTTAATTTTTGAACTGATTATAAATTTCTGTAGACTTGGAGTTAGTACAATTATTAGGGGTTTTAAGGGATCATCTAAATATTTTAGTAACACTTTAGTAGTAATTTATCTTATAAAGATATTTGTGAACTTAGAAATTCATAAAAATATGTTTCAAGAATGCCAAGTTATTTTGAATTTTCCTTAACCATGTAGGAATAATTGATATCTATTATCATGGTACTACTTTCAATGCAATTCAATAAACGACTAGAGAAGTATAGATTATTATGTTAGATTGTGATGTCATGAGTTGTTATGTTTTTAGAAGTTTAAATTCCTAGTTTAAAAGAATCCCTAAAGGAGAGGAGGCCTAAAGTTTCCACTGATGTTAGATGAAGGAGTCATATATCATGACATTCTGTGGGGCATTAATAATAAGAAATGAAGGAGAGCCTTAGCTGGTGTGGCTCCTTTGGATGAGTGTCATCTCTTGCACCATAAGGCTACCAGGTTGATTTCCTGTCAAGGCACATGACCAGGTTATGGGTTTGTTTCCCTCTCAGTATGCTTGCAGCAGGCAACTGATCAATGTTTCTCTCTCACATGAATATCTCTCTCTCTCTCCCTTCCTCTTCCTCTATATTCAATCAAAACATATTTATAAAAAAGAGAAAAAGAGAGTACAGTGAATGAATGGGCAGTTCAGCTTGCAAGCATTTGAGATAATGATTTAGAAAAAAACTGGTAAAGTCAACTGACCCTAGGAATTACAGAGTAAACACCTGTATCATCTATCACTATTTTCATATTTAACTATTCCCTATTGTGGCTAATAGAACTAGGTTTCTGTTGTTGTTAAAATAAGATGACAAGTCAGAAATGCTGTAAATAACTTTGCCTAGTGGCATTATAGTAAATATAACTGAGATGACACTTTTCCAAGTAGCTAAGGCTTTATTGCTCTTTTTCTTAAGGTTTTTATACCTTTAGGCTTCAGATAATAGATTTCTTCAACAGAATGATCCTGAGGAATTTTACTAAAATTATCATACCTCAAGGGAGGAAAATAAAAATGAAACAGGGAAATATTTGATTCCTCTTGGTTGAGTTATGAGATGAATTATTCAATGTATCTTTATAAGTGCAAACCTATAAAGAATAATTTGTTATTTATATATGAGATTTTTGAGGGGCTCATTTGCTTCTTAGAGTGGGAGTTCCCTACATCGAAGATATTTTGGGATTAAAATATAACACATACTATTTTTGATATTGACATTTTTGTTCAAAATGTTGTTAAGTATTTTTAGTTTTAGAGCCCAAAATAGTTACAAAGCAGAGAGCTTTCAATGGCTTTTTAATTTGTTTCCACTATTTTAGGAGTGATAAGTGAGGCTGTTTTCATGAATGAAATATAAGAACCAAATATATTTTTAAAAAGTGTTCTTAGAGGGAAAGACATCTGAAAGTGGTGGTTTGTTATTGGACTGTATTAATAAGACATTGGAATCCCATAATTTCATACTTTTTATCCTTCTTCTTTGTTAGAAAAATTAGCATTTTACTTAGCCAGGATTAAGAATTAGTGGGGTTTTGTTTTGGAAAAGAAATGCACGTTCTCAACTTTCATTTTCATTCTTAAAACTTGTCTATGTATGGAACAAGAGAGTTTCATCCTAGTGATTTTTGTCTCACTGATTCTAAAGCTTCCAACAGTGACCTGTGCTTAAGAACTCAAATTCAGCCCAAAGTCATTCCAATTAATGACATCAAGTGGAAAAGAACAGCTAAGTAAAATGCTAAATACTGGTAAATTTGTTTCTTTCTTTTTTGCTTAGGAGTAGCAAATAGACAGAATTTTCCCTCCATGAATAAGAAGTTCACTTGGAGTTTTTATTGAAGATATTTACAGATAATTTGAATATTGTGCACCTCATTCAGTAGTCTCAAAGTCAATGACAAGTTAATTCTCCCGAACCAAGCGTTGTGCTCTGGGATGTCTGTAGAGACAATCAAACAACTGTCCTGAGAGATTGCATATTTATAAATGTCATATTAACCAGAATGCCCAAATAGAACTGCACATATGGGTATTTCTTTTACATTTAGCCTAGTCTCAATTTACAAAGTGAAAGAGCATGAAGGAGAGGTGGTAAATCATATTGCTTTGTGGCTTTAATATATTGCCACTTAATCAAAAGTTGCATGCCATTTTGTCTTTAAATGCCCTTAGGAGGTAGCTAAGAGAGATCTCTGCCCTTTACAATCTGTGACAGATTTTTTACTGAAGAGCAAAAAAGCCTATTGCTGAAAAATATGCATAACTAACAAGAAAGTATAATAAAATTGTTACTTAAACTCTGCCAAACTTTGGGATATTTGCATTGATGAGTATTAGCATAATTTTTCAGTACCCAGTACTTTTATTTTTGACAAAGAAAGATGCCAGCGTTTCTTGATTGTACCTCAGAAAAGATGCTGCATACTGCTGCAGGACTTGCAGGAATATGATAGTTTGGTCTTTTTCCAGCCCTCTTATTGTGGCTACCAATAGCCAGCCAACCAACCAAGTTGAGAATGGAAGCTATTTCCACCTCTTGGGGAAGATCCTCTTGGCCATCCTACATTAGACAACTTAAATGCTTCCCAGAACATATTGGAGACTACCTGTGCCAAAATCTAACGTGATAAATTATACACAATTGGGAAATAACACAAAATAATGTCCACTTTTCTTTTACACATGGCAGTCTATCTTAGTTACTCCTCAGAAATTCTTTGGTGAATTCTTTGCCAAGTTCTCTTTTCTCCACTGGTTTGACAGAGCCCCTGTTGGTAATATGGTTGCTCTAATAATCATGAAAATAGAGGAAAAAGAGACCTTTCTGTTCAGCCATGTCATTAGCTGTGTAAGAAACTAAGAACACAGCTAAAAATGTCTCCTAAAATCGCATTTCAGACAAATACAAACATGCGACAGGAAGCAAGTGGCCACACATACCCAATACATGTTCTTACTCCCGTTTCTAAAGTTTCTTCCTGTTTTTTAGACTTCATAACTAGCTTGATTCATGAGAACTTTCTTAGGAAAACTTTAACTGGGAAAAATAATAGGGACTGGCTTTTTCTAATGCATAAAACTGAAAACTTAGCGATGATTTCTATAAATATTTAATTTTCTTAGGGGAGATTTTAACTGGAAAAAACAATAGGGACTGACTTTCCATAATTTATAAAAGTGCAAATTTAGCAATGATTTTTATAAATACTTAATACATTAAAATTATGTACCTTATAGAGGTTCTCAGTTTAGAGTATAAACCCATTTAATTATGACAGCATCTTTACAAATGGAAAAAAGATAGGATGTTATCTATAGGCTAGTCATCTGCATTACTCTAGTATATGATTTTTAAACCCTATATATTTCTCTCTTTGAATTATTTTTCATTTTGTAAAAAAGCAAGTGACTTTTCTATCATCAATAGAGAGTTACTCATTAAGTACAGAGAAAATATAAAAAAAGTATTCATTATGTCCCAAGTATGTACAAAATCAGATCAATGCCAATAGCCATCCAAGGGAATGAATAATGCTTATCTGGGAGCTTGCTTGAATCTTCTTTTCAAGGAGTATCCCAGTAGCCCATTTCTACCCATAAAGAAATCTATGGCTCATACCTGCTGGTTCATGCTTGGAAATTCAAGAGTACTTTCTCTGTAAATATCAGATTATGAATCTGATAAATGAAAACATTCAAGTGAAATATATTTGCATATAATAAATTTGCTAGCAGTAAAAAAAATCTATAGTTTTGATGCACCATGCAATTCTCTGTGCCATATCCTAAACTGTAAAATATATGGCATTTACCCCACCTGTTCCATCACACCTACTTACAGATATCCTCATGTCTAAGCATGTGGCCTCATTTCTCAACATCTTTTTAATCTTATTCCAAATGTTGCCTGACCCAACTCCACAAAACTTCAAACACAGAACATTGTCTCTTGCCTTCTACCTAAAATGATGGTGACTCAAATCTTGGCCATTTAGCTTAGAAATCAATGTAATTTATTGGTGTTATAACTATACATAGACCCATCCTTGCTGGATCAGATGCAAAGAAGCTTTTTTGCTTTCATTATGATTTTTCTGCTTTCATTTGGGTAAATATGTTTGTAGTCATGATTTTGGAGATAAACCAGTAAAAGAAAAAGCTAATTTTTCCTCTACACAATATATTCTCAGATCAAAGGGCTGGTATAAATGCCTACACCACAGTAAAGATGCTGAGTTTTATATTTAGATTCAAGATGAGGAGATTTCAAGGGCATGACAATAAAGCTATAGATGGGTTTGAAATCAATGTCATAAAATTGGTCACAAAATTTTTTATGACACAGAAAGAGCAAAATGTCTTTTTCCTTTCCTTTTTAAGGAATAAAAGTGCTTCTAGATCTCTTTTGAAATAAATTACAATGTTCAGGTTTACATTTGAAATGATTATTAATGCCATTTGCAAACACCAACAAAATAGACTGAACAGAGAGATCTCGCTGGGAAGAGGTTAAGCAAATCATTGAATTCTCCAATCAATAAGAGACACCATCTAAATTCCAGTTTCAAGACATTGTATTTTCCGGATCACCATGAGATGAGCAAACACAGGACACTAAAGGATGCTTAAGTACTGACTGACACAGAATCTGGTATGTCCTCTCCCTGGAAGCCAGATTTAGCCTCTAGGACTTTCCAGAAGACATTCTAGAAGAGGTTGCTGCCATTGACATCCAAGAAAGACAATTATTCTCCTTGGGAAAGAACTTTCTATGGAATTTAGGCCCTAGGATCAAAACATACAAGGCATTTATTACTAGGTGGAGTGATAATTTTAATAAAAGTTGCAATAACCATGAAAATAGTGTCTTTAGAAATCTATGTACTATTAGTAACAATGCATGCATAGTGCCAAGCATTCATTAACTATTTGGTCATAAAAATATGTGACTGTAATTATAATATTTACAGCCAACGTATAAAAATACATCTAATTCTGAATGGCAATGGTTAATCTCTAGCTCTAGCCACAAGCCTAGAAAGATTAGCTTATTATGGGAAGGTGTAATGGGTAATTACAAAATGGACAAAGCTCTCACCCTCTTGAATTCAACATTCAAGAATGGCTATAATAGCATCATAGGAGCTTCCTTTGTCACAATTATCCTTCTAAGCTCACAAGGTAAAACAAAAAATTCTGTGAGAATAAACAGGAATTAAATGGGAAACGGACACTCACATGATACAACCACAGTGGAGAATAATTCTTTCATAGAATATTCATGCACAACTTTCAAAGAGGTTCACAATCCCTGAAAGAATTAATTGGATGACCTTTAAGTACATCCTTCATTTAGAAAAAAGTCAGTAATTTGAAGTTAGCATATGATTACCTTTAAGTATAATAGGTTAAGAATTTAACTTGTAGCCAAGTCTCTTTCTACAATTTAAGTGAGTACCTCTTTGAAGCTTTATTAACCATCCTGGAGAGTATGCTGTTATGGTTTCTCCAATTTAAATATAATTTTTGATGGAAGAAAACAAATTCACATTCATTTTAAATTAGGAAATGGTATAGTTTTACAAACTTGAAACTTCTCACTTTAAGGAAAAACATGTTCCAACAAAAGATTCTACATATCTGAGGAATTTCCTGAAGGTTTCTTCTCTTCTAGGAGTTGATTGGCCATCTTCTAGCAGTAGATAAGTTCCTTATTTGGACGCCATCATTATTTCACAAGTGGACAAAGAACAGGAGGAAATTTGAAAAACCAGGGAGAGTTGCACACAAGCTATTGAAAAAGGCAGAGGTTGGGTGTTAATCTGGAAATCATGATCTCATATTTTAGAATGTATTTTGGCATTCAGTAAATGGAATTCTTGGAAACATCTGTTCCAGAGTGAGGTTGGGAGGTCATATGATGCTGTTAGAGTCTTCCTGGACTTAAATTACTGCCTGGGGCTGAGTTAGGACATTTTGAGTGGAATATTAACTCTTCCAGAACAAGAAATTCCATTTCAATGACTTATTGCTATAGTTCACTAAAGGATACCATAATATCCTGGAAAAGAAAATATCCTTCTAAAATTCCACACCTCTGGTCATTGAGCAATGAGAAATTAATATTTATCTTAGTCACTTTAATCCTTGAAGATATAGCCTCTAAAAGAATTATTTTTCCTCTTCCAAATATGTAAATGATATTAAAAATATCAGTGGTTTGGCAATGTATGCCACTATCCCCATATGCATTTGGCAACTGGCATGCTTGATTCTTTCTTGTATATCATCCTGCAACATTCTGTGCATGTGCAATTGTAGGTAATTAAGGAATAAGTAGGCAAGCTTTTTAAAAATTGGAAACTGCTTGAGAGAATGGCATGAACTGGAAAGAAGTAGAGTGATATGATAATTAATGGATTTCCTCAGGTGATTACCTCTCATCTTTTGAAAGAGATGTAAAGAGGGGTAAAACAAATCTTCACAAATAATGAATAAACTGTGAGAGAAGAATCCTGCCCTCCATCCCTCACCCCCACTCCAATAGCACACCCAATTCTTCAGAAATGTCTGCTCCAGATATGAGATCACTGTCTACATGTCTACTAGTACCAAACACCAGTTCATTCTAGAAGAGCTGTTCAGGAGGTAAAAGGCTAGGGTTATCTGTGACATAACTTTACATATAATGCAAGAACAATAACCCTTTTTATGGCAATTATTTTCCATACTTGATCTATTGATATTGTGAGCAGATGAACACAATTAAAAAGACATACATAATTTCTAACAGGAACACAATGCAATCCATGTGTCAAGGTAGGACAAATCAAACTCCATTTAATAAAATAAAGTTTGGCTAAATTTATTTATTTATTTATTTTAGGAACAGTTCTCCTTTCCCTTAATTTGTGGTAAACCCTTTATTTGTAAAAGGTACACTGTTTTGTTCCATAAAGTTGATTTCCAAAGACTACATCTACTATATATCTTTTCTGAACTTCACTGAGTCCAAGAGATTGACTTCCCCCTTTTTTCTTAGATTTAATATTTGAGATTCAATTAAAATATACAACCAACATTAGTGGGAAACAGTTGCTCTTTTCCAGGTAAAAGAGCTTACTAACAGATTTTATAATCATTGGATATTTGTTCAGTCCTACCTGAAAATTAACTTATTCTACTACTTGGCACAGGAAAAGGCATTTTCTAGTAATTTTCTGTGACAGGACACACAACACTAATCCAAGTAAGTATCCAACAGATAGACTTAGTCTATTTGCTGGGGAGCAGTTCTAAACTTTAGCTTTTAAGCTTTTTTTGTGAGAGGATTCAGCTGCCATTACAACAACTCGCCACCTGTTGGAAGCTACAATCATCCTAGAAGGTGGATCTACCAAGGAGCACTTTTCAGGTAACAAGAACAATGAATGATACAGCAAGAAGCTACAAAATAGTTGTGGCTTGGGTTAATGTTCCAAATATCAATTCAAGGAATGCAAGAGACTTTATAGAATTAAAATATTTTCAATACACTGAGAACCAGTAGATGGTGCATGATGATGGCCCATTTACTTCATATTATTCTACTAGCTTCCTAGTTGTGCCTCCTTTCTTATATAGTAATTTTCTCTCTTCCATATATTTTTACCATCTAAAATAAGAACACTTTAACTATTGCATTCTCTCTCTCTCTCTCTCTCTCTCTCTCTCTCTCTCTCTCTCTCTTTCTTACACACACACATACACACACACTAACTACTGCACTCTTATATACACATGTATAGACATTACATATAAAAATGTTCATTTGCAGTGGTTGAGCTCTCTGAAAGCAGCTGAATCAGCCTCCTTAATTACAGAGAACCATTAAAAGCCAATAAAAAAACCATGTCAACTATTTAGCTCTAATAAGAGATTTTAAACCTTGTCCATGTGGCAATTAATTCATATGCCCTTTGTGTTTTGTTTGTGTTTTGTTTTTTTTTTTTGCTAAGTCTTCCAAAGCAAGAATCTCAAAGACTGACAACATGATGTGTAGAATCTAATAGAGTCACATCTCTGATCATTTTGTTTAACACAGTTGAATAATACTCTTGCTGCTGAAACACTGGAGTTGATTTTGAATGGCCCTGAAGGCTCCTTATTTGGCTAAGGCTGATTTGACTTTCTAGAGAAAGCCAGCCTACCTGCAAATGGACATCTCCCTCTCACAAATGCCAATGTACAGCAAATACACACATATATGTACACAGAAAATGGATTGGGAAGTCCTTTGGTTTAGACGGGATTAAATATGTACTTCCCAAGTGCATAGGTTTCCTTTGACCAACCTGTTCAAAAACCAAATATGAAAAGTGCCATGGCAGTTTTGACATTTTCTATGTCTTTTCCCCTATTTGGAGGCCCTCTTCTCTCTCTTCTCCATCTCTCTTAAGCATTTTATTTTTGAAAGCAGTCGGTTCTTTTGGACTTTTAATACTTCTTTGACCCATCCATTCCTTGGAAGAGCTCTAAGATAACATCCAGAAACTTATCTTTAGTGGAAAACAAGGTTGAAAAGAAGGTTTCCCCTTCTTTGATTCCCTCTTCCCCCCAAGAAGTGGACGCCTTGACGTGTCATGAGGAATTCACTCTTGATCTGACTTGCCTTGTTACCCCTGGCCAGCCCAAGCAGCTGAGGTCTGAGCTTTACTCGCCCTGCATCGTTGTGCAATACTGGAAAAGAAAAATAATCCATTAGTTACACCTTCAGACTGTGGTGACGTGATCAGGGTTCTCTTGAATTTCTATGCATTCAATCTCCTCTCTCTCCTTTCGCTTGGCACGTTTCTTTTTCTTATGGTGCTTTTTGGAAGGAGGGAAAAAGGTTAGGAACACAGGTAAGATAACAAAACAGTGCAGAAGTGTGCAACCCCCAGTGAGCAGCAAGCATTTGAACAGTGTGAAGGTCAGGTTTGAAGGCACAAATAGGAGGGGGACCAACCCAATAAGAAAAGAAGTAATATTTTGCAAAATGGCTGTCCCATGCTCTTGCAGGGAGATTTTTATACATTGTGTTCGGGTGTGCTCAGTTGCTAATACAAATGTGTAAAGCAGTGGTGCACAGTGGTCAATGGCGAAATTTAAAGTGTAGATAAGGCACAAGATAGAAATGCAATCCATGTCGACGTTCCATAATGTCATTAAGCCCAGGACCCCCAGCTCAATTGAGGTGACACTAAGAATTAGCCAGAAGTTTCCCAGAGGATGGATCACTAGGAAAAAAGTCAGGATTAACACCAGGAGAACACCAAAGCCTGCAATCAGAACAGGCACTGTGACCGACAAGCTGTAATGGTCCATGAACACAAAGGAGGGGTTGAACACGATGAATCGGATGCTCTTGGAGAGGGACAGGGGCCTCAGCTTTTCCAACACTTCTATGACTTCCTTCTGCTTGTCTCTGCTGGTCCTGGCCACCAGGTACAAGCGAGAAGCAATGATGTTGTTCTCATCCCCTGCCTTGGAGAAGATAATGTCATTGCGAAAATGCTGGAATTCGGGCTTTTTTAGAAACGAGCTCTGTAGGACACTGATGAAGTCGCTCTTGTTATTAGCACTGATGTTGCTAACTTTCAGGAACTGGTAGTACTGCTCCACCCAGGACATGGCAGTGAACCCACTGCAGAGTCTCCGCAGGTCCTCCTGGACGCTGCTGTTCCAGTACTGGAGGGGCTCGTAGATGTAGAAGCCTATCACGGGGCTGTAGTTGCTGAAATATTTCTGCTGGATCGTGGCATAGGAAACACTCGGGGAATCACTGGCTAGCAGGTTGATAGTGTTGGCTCTGTCGCTGATCTGCAGGCACCCCATGAAGGAGAAGGAGGAGTAAATGAGATAGAGGATGACAACAAAGGGCTTCACGTAGATGTTGGTAATCCACTCATTGTAATGCTCACGGAGGAAGTGCTGAATAAAGTGGTGCTGGTAAGGGTTCGTCTCATGATGGGATGTCTGCTGATGTCCGTCACTCATCACTGTCTGGAACCACACGGGTTTGCGGTCCAGATATTCTGCAGAAGGGATTTTACAGCAAAAGATGCTGTGGTAGCGGTTTTGCTCTAGTTGGCCAGCGAAGACCAGACAGGAGCCAAAGAAAGAAAAAATGTAGAAGTAGTTTAACAGAATGGAGACACACATGTTCTGACAGAAGACCTTGACAGCCTCTATGTTTGTGAATGGGCTGGCACCCATGCCAAAGGTAATGAGGTACAGGGAGCTGGTCATGGTATAGGTGACCATCACATCAGAATAGGCATCTGCTACCCTGTCTTTAAAGGGCAGGTTTTCTCTGGTTCTCCGCCATCCAGACAGAAGCTCAAATACTCCTTTAGTTCCATGACCTAATTTAAGAAAAGAAGAAAAAGAATAATTGTTTTTTATTTTCTCCTATGTGAATTTAAATGAATTCCTGATAGGTTACCTAAGGTGAGTAGTACTTTATACTCTATATAAAGTATATAATCCTCCTGTCAGGGTCTCAAAATTTGAGTTACATAGAAGGACATATTTGCTCCATGTTCCCACTTTAGGAAAGTCCAGATTAATTGTTGGAAAAAATGAAGTATTTATTATCCATTCTATTAATTTGACAAGTTGTAATATAATGTGGCATTATCTGCACACACATTGTCTCCTTAAATGGATTATAAATTGTCAAGAGCAGGAGCTGTTAGTCCTGCGTCTTCAAGCCCCTTCAACACCAACTCAGTGCTTGATCAACTGATGTATTGACTGATAGTCCCTAACCCCCATTTCAGGGTGATTTACATTCTGATTTAGGAAATTAGAAGCTGATTTTAAACACTTAAAAATGGCTTTAAATTGATTTTACAATGTTAATAATCTGCTTGGTGGCCAAATAGCTTAGAAACTGATTCTTATAGATTTGATTTATACTGGATGTGAGTAAAAAAAAATCTGCCAGGTCATATAAAAGACAAAGAAGACTATCACAAGGCAAGACCATCAGAACAAGAGATCACAACCAGCATTTCCTCTATGATGTGAACTGACTAAATGTTTGACTGCCTCATTAAAATACATATAAAATGCTTCTGTTCATAACCAGCTTCTGTGCACATTTTGATAAGAGTAAATAGACAAAAAAGTTTATTAAAAAATACTACTTGAACACCTACTATGTGTCTGAAGATAATAAATATTGAGATGTTTTATTCAGGAACTTGACAGCTCTTAAGATATCACCTCTTGCTTCTTTCTTACAAAATCAGAAACCGTAAAGGTATCATACTATGCTTCCAGTTTCTCTCTCTCTTTCTCTCTCTCTTTTTTTTTCTCACTTGCCTGAGTTAGCTCTATCAATAATCAGCCACGATATATCATTCAGTAACTGCCTGAATGGAAATCTTCATAGATCAGTCTTGCCCTTGTAGCCATAGCAGCACTACCGACAAACCTTTTCTATGCCTGGACAGAAGCTGTGCTTGGGCTGTTCTTCAAGAAATCCACTAGACAAAAATGTAGCATAAAGGTACCAAATGGTCAAGTTAAAGAAACCTGGAAAATGAACTT
This sequence comes from Antrozous pallidus, assembly GCA_027563665.1. Taxonomy (NCBI): domain Eukaryota; kingdom Metazoa; phylum Chordata; class Mammalia; order Chiroptera; family Vespertilionidae; genus Antrozous; species Antrozous pallidus. The sequence continues at coordinate 18,945,149 of CM050517.1, read as the reverse complement.
TTTGTGACACATAGAGAGTGGAAATCTGGGTTACAGACCCAGTTTACTTAGCAGTGTTTTAAGAAATATACTATAATGGCTGAGGTCTCACTATAATCATTGATTTTGTGTTGTCCATAGAGTTTGCTAACTGGCCTACATAATTCCTTTCCTTCCTTGTCACTTTTATTTGGAACTACAATGTGTACAACTAAAATCTTTATTTCTCAGCCAACCTTTCAACTAGGGGTGGTTCATGTGACATATTTCTGGACAATGTAATGTAAGAAGAAGTCATTTAAGGATGCTTATTAGAAAACCAAACAGAGCTTTATCCAAAATGACATCATGGAGCCACCAAAAAGAGCCTTAGCCAATCTTCCTCTTGGATTCTCTTTATAGAAAATCAAATCGCCATTTGTCTAAATGGCTGTAAGGCAGTTAAATGAAAGTGAATCTACTCTAACCAACAAAGTTTTGTAAGTGAGTTAACACCTATCCAAACTTTTTTGGGGATCTAAGAATTCTTGCTTTATAGCTAGACGATGGAATTTACAGATTTAAATGTATATAATGCTGATCTTTGATTTCAAAGATACATTGGTCCACCTATTCTGGGAGTTACTATTAAATATTAATTGTTATTGCACTGGAGTTATTATTCCAAATAAAAACTTATTTATTCTCCAAAGTTCTCTCTTTTTAGTCTCCAGTCAAGAAAGATCCTTTAACCAAACAAGTAGAAAGGGTTCTGAAAGCAATCTCCCTTTTGGGTAACTACCCCAAAACTCAAAAATATTTATTCACAAAGACATATGCATTGTTCATTGCAACATTATTCACAGTGGCCAAGACTTGGAGACACTAACGTGCCCTTCAATAGAGGATTGGATAAAAAAGATATGTTACATATATACTATGGAATACTACTCAACCATCAGAAAAGATAAAATACTGCCATTTGCAACAACATGGAGGGACCTTGAGATTATTATGCTATGCAAAATAAATCAGTCAGAAAAGCCTAAGAACCATATGATTTCACTCATATCCTATCTAATAAAAGAGTAATATGCAAATTGACCATATCTCTGATCAAGCCACACCCACTAGCCTTGCCCACCAGCCAATCAGGAGCAAATAAACCCCAACCAGACAGTCGGACATCCCTCGAGGGGCCCCAGATTGGAGAGGGTACAGGCTAGGCTGAGGGACATCCCCCATCTTCCATGCACAAATTGTGTGCACCGGGCCTCTAGTGTGGAATATGAAACTGAAACTCATGGACACAGACAACAGTATGGTGGTTACCAGTGGGAAGGGAGTGGTGAGTAACAAAGAGTAAAGGGAGCCAAATATGTGGTGACAGAAGATGATTTGTCTTTGGATGGTGGGCATATAATGCCATGTGCAGATCATGTGTCCTGGAGATGTATACTTAAAATGTATATGGTACTATTAACCAATGTCACCCCAAATAATTTAATAAAAAATTACTAACCCAACATATCTGGTTACTGAATTAAGTCTAATGATTCTTAACATCGATTTCTAATTTCCATCTTCTGCAAGACTCCTTGACTAAACAGGATACTTGTTTTCTTATTCCCTTGACAAAAAAGTATTATTAGGATATTAGTTAAGTTAATTAAAATAATTATTTAAATAAAGCACTTCTCTTCTGAAATGAGGACACTTGCTATCTTTGTAGCACAAAGGGAGGGGACAGGCTACATGAGGCCATAGCTAAATTTGGCTTGCCTTTGCTAATGATCACTTTTATGGAATACTAGTGGCCCAGTGCACGAAATTTGAGCACGTGCACGGCGTGGGGAGGGAGGGATTGTCTTTCAGCCTGGCCTGCATCTTCTCCAATCTGAGACCCCTGTGGAATTGGGCCTAAACTGGCAGTCAGACAATCCCCTGGCAATCTGGGACTGCTGGCTCCTAACCGCTCACCTGCCTGACTGCTTGATCACCCCTAACCACTCTACCTTGGCTCTGCCACCATGGCTTTGTCTGGAAAGACTTCTGGAAGGTCTCATAGTCTAATTATCATATTACTCTTTTATTAATATAGATAGGATATGATGTACTGCCATAACTATAACTTATGTACTAGTATTACTCTATGAACATACATACTTCATGAGGAAGGAAGGCATCTAATACATTACATTGTATATGTTGTAAGTAGTAGGAAACTGTATTCGTAGCAATAATATACATTCTGTGACTTCCCTTACTGATCTGGGAATGGTTCCCCAGTTCTTTGAATGTTTTCTGGTCCCTAATATATTTTTTTTGTCATTCAGTGTAACTTTATTTACTGTTTATTGCACATAATTTGAGGTCTTTAATTTCAAACCACCAAAGATTCAAAGGACTATTTTTTCCATAAAGTTTAACATCAGTGAATTCATGTATTCATGTGTTTTTATTATAAACATATAAATTATTCACACTGTCATAGATTCTGAACTCATAAGCATGGACCATGCACAGGCTGGAAGCAAGCCAGGAAGCCATTCTGAAAGCAAACAGATACTCTGCATAAGGAGAAAAGTAATTGCACAACATTTAATGTCCAACCTCAGTCACCTCAGAATGTTATATATATTTTGATTTTTTAAATTCATATAGTATCAGGAACTCAACTGCTTGGTTGGTTATGGGGTTGACCTGGTTTCAGGAGGATTACTCCTCAAATAATTAAGGAAAGGGGGGCTCAATCTTTTCTTGGTTGCTTGCTCCTTCCCAGCATCTTCATCTTTCTTCTCATCCTCAGCTTCTTGGGCATCTTCTCCTTCACCTTCAACTCCTTCTTCTTCCTCCTTTGCATCCTCAAATTCTTCCTTGGCACTTTCTTCCTCTTCCTTTCCTTCCTCTTCGTCAGCCACTTCCTCATTCTTCTCCTCTCCAGCTTTTCCTTCAGAGGGGGGTTCATCCTTAGCCTCCTTGGCTTTTGCAGCCTCCATGGTCTCCTCCACCTCGATCTGCTCCTCCTGGACGTGGCTAGTGTATTAAGAAGGGAAGGAGCCACCAGACAGCAAGTAGAAGCTGGTCTGTAAACCAACGTAGGCAGATCAACCAAAGACCTGGGAACTGTGGGAGTAGCTGCTGGCTATGTTTCCCATGCTGGTGAAACTGAGCTGGGTCTCTTCACCTTCCAAGAGTTTTCTGTAAGCTGCAATGTCAATGTCCAAAGCCACTATGAGGAGGTCCTAATGATTCTTAATATCGATTGCTAATTTCCATCTTCTTAAGACTCCTTGACTAAACAGGATACTTGTTTTCTTATTCCCTTGACAAAAAAGTATTATTAGGATATTAGTTAATTAAAATAATTATTTAAATAGAGTTTCCTATAAGCTGCAATGTCAATGTCATGCCATTCTTTTAAATATCATGCCATTTCACTCTTTGTAGTTCTCAACTTGTTTTCTAATTTGTTGATTGCGTCCTGCATAGCACTAATACCTGAGTTCTGTTTATCCTCCAGCTCTCCCAGCTGCTTTCCCAGAGCTTAGTTCATGCCCTGGCATGCTTCCATCTCCAGGGTCTTGGCCTTGAGCAGGCAGCAGCTTTCAGACACCTCCTCCTTGGCTGCACGCACCCCATAGATGTTCTTGACAGTGCTCTCAGTCAGCATGGTGAGGTGACTCTTGTACCATTCTTCAGCATTCTGCATGTTCTTGGCAGCCAGCTTCTCGTATTGGGCACAGACATCCTTGAGCCGGCAGAGAGGTCAGACTTGGAGAACACGTCCATCTCCATGGAGATCTGAGTGTACTGGATTTGCGCCTGCAGCTCAGCGATCTCCTCTTCATGCACCTTCTTCAGAAAGGTGATTTAGTCCATTAGATTGTGGATGCACTTTTCAAGCTCAGCACCAGCGAGAGCTGCCTCATCTGCACCTTTGTGTGCCTCCATCAGCCAGCCCTCTGCCTCCTCATGGTTCAGCACCTCTTCCTGGTAGCATGCCTGCAGATTGCTCCCAGTCCCTTCTGAACCCTGGTGCCTGCTAACTGCCCACTTCCCTCTCCTCCCCAGGGACTGGGCTCAGTAAGCGAGGGCACAGGCACCCCATTTTCATTAAAATGTTCAACCCTGGCCTGCTCCACCAGTGTGCACAGGCAGCCTGGGGGCATACAGTGATCCCAGAGACCCTGGCCACCCCTGCCCACCCACCTCCCCGATGGCAGCCTGGCCCCTGAGGGCAGAGTCAGGCATAGCCACCCCACCCTCCTCTGCCTGCCCTGTTACTGATCTCAGCCTTGATCCAGTGAGCAGTGTCAGGAGCAGCCAGTCTGCCTTGCCCATCCCCAATGGTGGCCTGGACTCTGCCTGTGGCATCAGGTGCTGGCCCGCCAGGCCTGCCCAACACCAATGGCAGCCTGGACCCCGCGGTCAATGTCAGGTGCTGCCACCACCCACTCCCCTTCCTGCCCGATTACTGACCATGGCCTCGACGCTGCCCACCTGGCCTGCCAAGTCCTCCATGGTGGGGTTGCGATCTATCTGACCTGCCCATTCCTCCATGAGGGGCTGCAATCCGGACCCTCGCCACCCGCAGAGAAGCACCACCATGGCTGGGCTTTGCTGTGGGCAGTGGGGGGGCCGGGTCCCCTGCTGAGGCTGCAATGGGGACCCCGCTGCCCTCAGCGCCGCCATGGCTGGCTCTGGGCAGAGGGGCCCACCTGACATCTTGCTTGGGGTTAATTTGCATATTTCACCTATTGGCTGGCAGCATAGTGAAGGTATGGTCAATTTGCTTGTTTCTCTTTTATTAGATAGGATTAGGTACACTATGTAGGCCAGGTGTTGCTTTATATAGTATAAATGTTTGTATATGTAAGAAGATGTGCTAAACTATATTAGGTTAAGTAATCAAGTAATCACTTTAAGTGTGATAAAGACTGAAAACACAATTTCCAAACTTTGTTTGGAGATGGCATGTTTTATCTCATTCATAGGTTTAGGTATTTTACAAGATATTCCTATCAATATTCACTCACTTGATTCTTATAATTAAGTTATTTCCTAGCAGTTCATATCTCTTACCTGCTTTAGTCAGGGTAATCTTCTCTCTCCATGAACCTGTCCATGGTTAGTCTTATTTTATTAGTTCTGTTCATGCTATTTTTTCTGCCTTATATAATACCTTCTCCTTATTACTAGTCATTTAATTGAAATTCTATCCATTGGACAGTTAAGGGTCAGCTCAATTATCATCTTTGCCAAGAATCTATCTCTTAAAATTCCAAACACATTAATTTTTTTCTGATTCCTAAACTCTATTGCATTTATTAGTAACTAATTTTAACACCAAATCATGGGCTATTTTGCTCTGGGACAAAAATTACTTTCTCAAGGTATGGTCAATCTCTGGTTAGACTGAAAATTCTTCAAGGTCAGAGAATGCATTTTATTTTTATACTCTGTAGAACATTTGGCAAAGTGATAGATGATGAGAGATGCCCACTAACTTCTTATTGAATTAAATCAACTGTAATTCTTTTTTAAAGATACGTTTTTATTGATTTTTTTGAGAGAGAGAGGAGGGAGATGACTAGAGAGATAGAAATATCGATGAGAGAGAAACATTGATTGGCTGCCTCCTGTGCACATCCCACTGGGGATTGAGCCAGTTCTATTCCTGGGCGTGTGCTCTGACCAGGCATCAAACCAGTGACCTCTTGGTTCATGGGTCAATGCTCAAACATTGAGCTACACCAGCTGGGATACTATAATCCTTGATTCTAGCTGGGTTCAGAAAATGTATGTATCTTTTAAATACTTATTCTTCATAATTAAAATAATATACTTAAAGCCTCCTATTATCTGTGTCAAGAAGTTATATACTTTGTAAAAATTAACTTATTTTCTAATTACTGTTGATATACCATATTATATTAGTTTCAGTTGTATAACATAGTTAATAAACATTTACTTACCTTATGAAATGATCATCCAGGTACATCTAGTACCCGTATGACACCATATAGAGCTATTAAAAAGTTATTGACTATATTCCCTATGCTGTACCTTACATCCCCATGACTACTTTTATAACTGGCAACTTGTACTTCTTAATCCCTTTTACATTTTTTCTTTACCACAGCCTCCAGCTTCCCTCCCATCTGGCAACTATTAATTTGTTCTCTGTATCTATGAGATTGTTTCTGTTATGTTTGTTCATTTATTTTATTTTATTTTTTAGATTCCACTTATAGTAAAATCATATGGAATTTATCTTTCTCTGTCTCACTTACTTCACTTAGCATAATACCATCAAGGTCCATCTATAATGTTGCAAATGGTAAGATTTCATTTTTTTTATGATGAGTAATATTCCATTGTATAGATGGAGGAGCAAAAGTAGGCTTACAGTTGTAATACAAATAAATAATACAATAAATAATAAGTAATGATACAAGGATAAACTGTTTTGCATGCTCAACAGAGATTAGCTTGTTGTTATTGCAGGTTAAAAAATATTGTTCAAAACATATATTTTAATGTTCCAAAAGATGACTGACAAATTTTGATTCTGACTCCTTTCCACTATATTATAATTTACAAACCATGTCAGAGTAATATTATATGTATCTGAGATGGGACTTTATTGGATAATTATTATTTCTTTGTGTGTGTGTGTGTGTGTGTGTGTGTGTGTGTGTGTGTGTGTGTATGTGAACATATTGAATATTCCAAAAGTCTTGGGTATTTTGTTGGGGAAACGTTTTTCTAAATGAAAGAAAATGTAAGCATTATGCAATAATAAGGAAAACATACATGAAAGCTTGTGAACATGCCTGTATTTGTGGAAATCACCACTGGGCTCAGATGGAAGAGCATTTTGACTTTCTATTGGGCTATAAGCTATGTGACTTCCCAAAGCTAACAAAATTAATAAATAATGAATGAAAAAATAAAGCCCCAATCAACAGAACCAGTGAAGCAGCTGATAAAAACATCTGGATAATGAATCAGCATTTTGTTATAGTTCACTTGTTTGGCATTATACAGGATCCTTATCCAGTGTTCCTTCTCTTTACTTGCCTGATTCCCATTTAGATTTTTAAACATACCACTCAATCATGATCTCATTTCTAACACCTTCCCTTTTCCTCTTCAGTTGTTTCTAAGTCTTGCTTTTATGTTTCAACACATTTCATGATGCTAACTATTAGCCAGCTGAATTTAATCATTGGTGGGCCTATCTTTTGTGTAAACCTATAAGGTCCTCATTGTCTAGGGCAGGCATTTGTCTTTGTCATTTTTGTGTCCAAATTATTTGGCACATTGCTTGTGATTGACAAATGTTTGTGACACCGAATTGGTCATAATCTGTATCCAGTTTTAAAGATATTTTTTGAACTGGTTATTATGAACAGTCCTTTATTCAGTGTAAGATTTTGGACATAGATATAGTAGTTCGCCTCATTTCACTGAGACGGACACTTGCTGAATGTGACTCAGTGATTCTGTGGCAGAGATGCTGATATACCAATGATAACCAATTGCAAAATTAGCATGTAATTCATTAATTTGACTGTTTCAACATTATAAAGGTTTATAGTGAATGGAATATAAAATTAAAGAATTTGCTCTAAGTTGCTATTTGGTAGAGTACAAATGGGTCTCATGATGCCTAAGAATTGATAATTTTTCTAATCACCTTGATGTCTAACCTAAAGGTGGTGAATATAATGTATTTTGTAGAATGCCTATTTTAATTAATTCTCATCTGAGAATTAATTATAAGCTCCATTCATAAAGGATGGACAAGGCTTTTGTCTCTTGGTACCTACAGAGCTGCAAAAGACAAAGGATAGAAAATTATTCAACAGAATTTTCCAAGCTGCTCTTGCCAGGTGCATTTGATGGTTTTACCTAGAAATTTGTGATGATATTGTGCAATGAGGATGGGTCTAGCTTTATATTACCCTTAAGCAGGAAATGGCTTCTCTTGAGATGCCCCATCCCAATCTAGAGGCAGGCTAAAACACAGAGATAGGGTACTGCATAAAAAAGAGGAATTAAAAATGAACCCAAACAGATACTCATCCCTTAGCACTTAGCAGGAGGTTGGAGAATTTTACTAGGTTCATTATTTTAAAAAATGGAATTTAGCAACAGATTCTCATTGTATAATTTTCAGAGTGGTTGAACATTTTTACATAGTTTAATGCATATAAAAGAGCATTTGTCTCATGGCATAGTTTGCATGCCATCATTTTTATAATTCTACATAAAGTTAAACGAATTAATATTTTAATATTTTTGTTTTATTTACTAACATTCCTGAGAGGAGAGAAGAGATAGAAACATCAATGATGAGAATCATTGATTGGCTCCCTCCTGCACACCTACTGGGACATGTGCCCCTGACTAAAACTGAACCCTGGACCTCTCAGTCTGCAGGCTGATACTCTATACACTGAGCAAACCCAGCTAGGGCAAAGTTAAAAACTTTTAAAGTTCATTTTATATGTGTCCATAGATATACACTAGTAGGAGGAGGAGAAGCAGGAGGAAGAGGAGGAGGAGAAGGAGGAGGAGGAGGAGGAGGAGGAGGAGGAGGAGGAGGAGGAGGAGGAGGAGGAAGGGAAGAGAGAGAGAGGGAGAGGGGGGAGAGAGAGAGAGAGAAAAACAGAGAGATAACAGAGATAGAAATAGAGAGGTGATAGGGTTGTTTTAAAACTTAATAACTATTACAATAAAAGTTTTAATACTCAAAGTGGACCCAGCTAGATCAATAACACTATTTGATATTGGTTAATAGCACATTCCCCAGAGCCAGACAGCTTGATTTTAAATCCCGTATATTTCACCTCCTAGCTCTGTGATGATGGCAGATTGTTTTTTGAACCTCTCAATATGTTTCCTCATTTATAAAATGAGATAACAAGAAGACCTACTTATAGTATTGTGATGAGTTTTAGAGAAGTTAACACATGTATTTGATATACAGTAAGGACTACATTGACTGGAAAAGCTCAATTCTGGCAACTGTAGGCTTATACCATGGAGAACATTCCAAATCATTTGACTTTGAATGCTGCCTTCTGAATGCAGCTTGGTTACTACTATCTTTACCACCATAGCTGAGCCAACTCGGGGGTGGGGGGAAGCAGTACTCTCTTTTCAGCTTTCCTTGCTGCAGGGACTCAGGGCTGCCAAGAGCTGAAGCACTACAGCAGGGCCAGCTCTCACATGATGGCATGATTTCCTGTTTTCTTCCTCTCCCTGGCATCCCCATTCAGGGGAAAAATGACTACCAGGAAGCTTTCCATTTTCTTCTCAATGCCTTCTGTGTCAAGTTTCATGAAATAAATATGCATCATTCCTGAGAAAGAAAAAAAGCAGTCCTGATTGCTGGATGCTGTCAAGTAGGCATTGGGCTTGCCAAAAGCTGGGCTAGTACTCATAGTTATGCTCAATACTGTTTTATTGACCACAGTTTGGCAGAACAGCATCAGAAAGACCACTCTGTGACTGAGATGGATATAGCTCTAAGACCACTCCATGATTATGACCGGGTGAAACAAAACAAAAACACTGTCTAAAACATAAAATGAACCAAATATCCTCTTATCTCAGAGAGAAGGTGGAGGAAGGTGATCAAGGAAAGAAATTGTATGCATGTATGCATGATCCATGGACACAGACAATAGGGTGGTGAAGGCTTGGGCGAGGGAGGGGGCAGGCTAGAAAAGGTCAATGGGGAGAAAAGGACATTATGTAATACTTTCAACAATAATGGTTTTAAAAAGGAATAGTAGGAGTGATACCTGCTTCCTTGCCAATCACAGTGTAGTCTTGGTCTGGTCTTCTCAGTTTTTACATGATCATAGAATCATACTCCCTTCTTGACAATAACCAATTATGCTGCCTTGAGCCCTCTTCCAAATCACCTAACACTTGCAAAAATCATACAGTATGTCCATTATAATATCTACTTCTAGAAATGCTCCCATAGTCACCCCAAAAGTATGTTCTTCCTCATTGTAACAAGTCAACACACCGAAATTTGTTCAATTACAGTAGTGTTCCTTGTGGGCTTTGGCTTGAGGGCATTTGGGTATATATAAGTATTTTGAAAAACAAAATTAAATAAAACTTTTGTTGTTACTGTTGACTTTAAAAAATACATTTTTACTTATTTCAGAGAGAAAGGGAGATGGAGAGAGAGACAGAAACATCAAGGAGAATCATTGATCAGCTGCCCCCTATATGCCCTTTACTGGGGATCAAGCCCACAACCAGGATATGTGTCCTGACTGGGAATTGAACACTGACCTCCTGGTTCATAAGTAAATGCTCAACTACTGAGCCATACCAGTCAGGCTATTGTTGACTTTTAAACTTAATTTCTTTGAATATCCTACATAATAAAAGCCTAGGTGGTGTCAAGTAACATCGTCATAAGATGGCCACCACAAGATGGCCAGCAGAAAAGGAGAGTTAAGGGCCATCAGTCTGGGGGGGGGGGGGGGGAAGGGCAGATAGAGATGACCAGACTGGCAGGGGAAGGCAGTTGGGGGCTATCAGGCCAGAAGTGAAGCGGTTATGGGGCAATCAGGCAGGCAGGCAGACAGGCAGATAAGCAGTTAGGAGCCAGCAGTCCTGCATTGTGAGAGGGATATCCAAATGCCAGTTTAAGCCTGATTTCACAGAGTCTAATTTCATGTACCGGGCCTCTAGTAGGAGATAGAATGGTAGTACTGAGTGAGAGTTAATTCCTGGAGGATTTGACTTTCCAGATCACATCACTAGTAAAAGGATGGCTTCCTAGTGGAAGTAATATTTTAGTTGCATCCTCACTGAAAAGAGAAAGATAATTGGGCACATGAGAAGTGAAAAATGTTTTGAGAGGAAGATAACATAGATACCTATTAATTTGGAGAAAGAATGAGGAGCCAAGTAGAACTAAAAAGCCATTGCTTTAAGCAGAGAAGAGCAATAACTAAAAGAATGGGTCATTTGTCAGAAAATCTACAATTGTCAAAAGAAGTGGATTGGTAATTTATAAACTAAACGCAAACATATGCATAAAAAATCAAGAGATTATACAAAAATGATAATAAATACAAGAACTTATAAGAATAAAAATTAAGATTATCCTAATGTTTATTGAGGTAAGACATAAATAACAAAAACATTAGAAAATCAATGTATTCATTTGAAAAAAAATTCTGAATGTTTTAGGAAAATATGGTAAATTGCCATCCTTTTGAAGTTAATAACTCCCATTTATCCCACTTGAAAACCACATCATAGCCATATGTTTTAATTTAGCAGTTCATTAATTACAAGATTTGGGGCTCTTCAACCTTATCAAGAGTAAAAGTGGTGATTACTTAGGATTTGTGCAACACTGAGATCTGAAGAATACTTTTAAAATGCCTGATTCAATCATTCAGTAACATGTTTGAAATGGAAGGAATGTTGGCAAATTTAAATTATGCACAGTTTGGTTTCTAATAAATACTATTCAAGAGAAAGTCTTCAAAGTTGTAGCACAAATGCTTGATAAAAAGCATAATGTTTCCAAGAACAAGTTTTCTGGGAGCATCTTTGAGTGTTTTGCTGTCTTTCTTAGAAATGAAGATGAAATAAAAATATCCCATGGGCTGGAATTCAGGATAGCCTGAAGCCCGTGGAAATTTAATTAACCAGAGAGCTCAGGAATTGAATCATCTGAGTCATTAAATTCATCAACCAGAACTCCCTTTTTGATTCAACTTTTATTGGTTGATTAACTTTATTGAATAAGATCATTCTAAATTGTATTAGATTTGTATTTATCTTCTGTACTGTATCAAATGCAAAGGAAGGAAGGAAGGAAGGAAGGAAGGAAGGAAGGAAGGAAGGAAGGAAGGAAGGGAGGGAGGGAGGGAGGGAGGGGAAGAAAAAGATAATTAAATGTGTAGCAATTAAAAGAATGTGCCTTGAGATCACACATTTTGGTTCCAGTTCTTGCTTCATCAACTGTGTAATATGTGAAGTAGAGAGAATCAGTTTAACCTCTATGTGCCTCACTTTCCTAGTCTGGAAAATGGGGATAAAAAATAGTACCTCTTTTAGGGGATTAAGTGAAGGTTTAATGAGATACTAGTTACAGTGTGCCCCGAGCAGTGCCTGGAACACAGGAAACACTCAATGAATTAGCTATTATTATTTATTGAATAATATCCTTCAAAGTTATTTTATCATGCACCAATAATCAGGAGGCAATATTTCATATTGGTTAAAGCATTGAGTCCCATGGGTTTATGCTTCATTAATACCATCTACTAGATTTGTTATCTTGGGCAAACTAACAACTTCATGGCCAGATTTGACAATCTGTAAAATCTGAAAATCTGCTTCAAAGGATTTCTATGTTAAAGGTAACCTAGACATGAATCCCAGAGTATAAGTAAACTGAATACTATTATATAGTTGTAGGAGTGTGAGAGTTTGGATTGAATGTATACCAAACCTAGACCCAAGTTTAAAAGTTTTCTTCTCTGGTTACTATTTTGTATTTTGTCTTTTTTTGTCCTTATATGCTAAGGAAAATGTTGATTAATATAAGGTTTTGGTTAACTGGATTCAACTAATTGCAGCACTCTTACCTGTGTGTTCCAATTATGAATAAGCTAATAGAATCCTTCTCATTTAGCAGGAGAGAAGCTGAAAGGGAGCTTTGCAGCCACTGATTTCCGCATTCTCCAACTCACAGAGCAAAACGGAGTCACTTCCAGGACAGCACAGCAGCGATGCTGGGTAGCTGGCTGAGGGTACTCCCAAAGCCACTGAACTGGTATCATTTGAATACATCCCTGATGAGTAAAGACTTCCTTTTTCAGTTGAAAAGGCTCTTTCTCAATGTATTTTTCTGCATTCTAACTGGATCCTTTCAGCAGCCCACAGCCTAGTTTAGCCTTATGACAACACACATTTCTAGAGAGGAATTATCTCAAAAAATCAGAGGTGTTAATTCCCAAAGGTAAAAGATAAAGGACAGTGGGTGGGGCACACAGCATCCTGGCAGAAGGGTCCCGAGCACTGGTTCTCATAGACACACTTCTGTGTTTCATTCTTGAAGTTGTCTATTGAAATAACAGCTAATCGATTTCGGGAACTAAGATGGCGGCAAAGGCAAAACACCTATCTTGCCGTCATAATCAGCAATTTTAATACTACAACTTAACGAAGGAACAAACACCTTCCAGAATCACCAGAACGCTCGCCGAGTGAAAATTCCACAAATAAAAGTAAAGATAAGACACTGTGACCCGGAGGAGCTGCGGCGGACTGCGCTGAAAGATTCGCGCGCAGAGAGAGGTTTGGAGTGCGCGCCGCGGAGAGGGCGGGCGGCTGAAAACCGGCCGGGTTTCTCGAACGGGGAGACAGGGGCGTCCCACTGGACAGATTCTCCAGCTCTGGGCGAAGTCCAGGGAACCCACTATCACACGGGGTGAAAACTGGACAGTGGGAGGGCACGCCGAAGCTCGGGTGCTGCCGGGTCTGCCGGCTTGTGGAGAAGGCAGCTCTCTCGCGAACAGCTCGGCTGCGTGACGGCGCAGAGAGCGCACCGCGACTTGTCTCTCATTCGGAAAACCGTCAGACTGCTTTGTGTTACGACCCTGGGTGAGACATTGCGCATGCAAAGTCATTTGGGGAAAGTCTGAATTCCCCGGCAGCCGGTGGAGCTCCACAGCGGCTCTCTCTCAGAGGTACTGGCAGCCATTGTCCCCGGCACAGAGCCCCTGGGGCCGCATAGGGTGGAGCTAACGCTGTCTGCTTGGCCCGGAGACTCCGCCCATCCAACCTGGGCACAGCTGAGCTTCACAGACAATTGGCCTGGAGGTCAAACCCTCCTAGGGCTAACAACAAAAAGCTGGGTTTAAATTCAAAAACACTGAATACAACCCATAAAGGATTGCAGTAAGAGTACCCACCTCAGGTAACTGGGGAGACTGAGCCACTGTCCCTTTGAGGATAGCCACCACATAAAGCAGCCACCATGCAGAGACATGGAAAGAAATCAGGTGTGAAAGAAATGGAGGAGAAAAGACGACAAGACATAGAGTTCAAAACCACGGTTATAAGGCTTTTCAAGAGGCTCCTACAAAAGGCCGATCAACTTAATGAGAATTACCAGGAAATAAACAAGACCAACCAGGAAATAAACAAGACCAACCAGCAAATGAATGAGATTTACAAGGAGATGAATGATACTTACAAAGAAATGAATGAGACCCTCAGGGAAATGTGCAAGACCTCTGAGGATACAAACCAGACCCTCACAGATAAAAAGAAGGACCAACTAGAAATCAAGCATACACAGGCTGAAATAAAAAATATTACACAAAGTCCTAAAAGCAGTCCAGAGGGCCACAAGAACCAAGTCAAAGATTTGAAATTCAAAGAAGCAAAATCCACTCAGCTGGAAAAGCAAGAAACAAAAAGAATTCAGATAATTGAAGATAGCATAAGGGGCCTCTGGGACAACCTCAAGCAAGCCAACATCCGAATTATTGGGGTGCCAGAAAAAGAGAGAGAGCAAGTTAATGAAAACCTACTTGAAGAAATAGTGACTGAAAACTTTCCCCACCTGGTGAAAGAAACTGACTTAAAAGCCCAAGAAGTACACAGAACCCCAAAATATAGGAATCTAAAGAGGACCACACCAAGACATATCATAATTAAAATGCCAAGAGCAAAAGATAAAGAGAGAATATTAAAAGCAGCAAGAGAAAAACAGTTGGTTACCTACAGGGGAGCACCCATACGATTGTCAGCGGATTTCTCAACAGAAACGATTCAGGCCAGACAGGAGTGGCAAGAAATATTCAAAATAATGAAGAGCAAGAATCTACAACCAAGATTACTCTATCCAGCAAAGCTATCATTCAGAATTGAGGATCAGATAAAGTGCTTCGCAGATAAGAAAAAGCTAAAGGAGTTCATCACCACCAAACCAGTATTATATGAAATGCTGAAAGATATTCTTTAAGAAGAGGAAGAAGAAAAAGGTAAAAATATAAATTATGAACAACAAATACACATCTATCAACAAATGATCATAAAAATCAAGTGAACTGATGGGCTGATGAACAAGATAAACTGGTGACTATAACAGAAACATGGACATAGAGAGGGAATGGACTGACAATTCTTGGGGAGAAAAGTGTTGTTGGAAGTACAGCAAGAGATTGGACAAAAATCTTGCAACAATGGGAGAGGACATTGGGGAGGGGGAGGTGAGGGCAGAGGGTGGGATAGGTACAGGGTGGAGGGAAGATATAGGGGGATAAAAAAGGGGAAACAATGTAATTAATAAACTGAACAATAAAAAAAAAAAGAAATAAAAAAAAAAAAGAAATAACAGCTAATCATGATGACATGTCAGGCCACCAAACACAGCTTCAATGAATGGAAATTGTAGGAAACTCATTACCCTCTTGATTATTGAGTTAAATCTATTTCCTATTTCCATCTTAATAATCCTCTTGGACTTTGTCCTGCCCATTTCCATTAGTCAAAATTTAATCAAGAAACATCACATCACTAATCATCAGGAAAATGCAAACCAGAACCAGAATGAGAAAGCATATTAAAATGGCTATTAATATCTGGAAACAGTCCAAGTGCCCATCAGCAGATAAATGGATAAAAAAGCTGTGGTATATTTACCCAGTTATAAAAAAAGAGAGGAAATCTTACCTTTTGCAATAGTATGGATGAACCTGGAGAATGTTATGCTAAGCAAAATAAGCCTGACAGAGAAAGACAAATATCATATGATCTCACTTATGTGAGATAAATTAATGACAAAATAGGTGCAGTGGCATGGATGCCTGGAACAGACTGACAGATCTCAGAGGGAAGTGGGGTGGGGAAGATGGTAAGAGATTAACCAAACAACATATACAAATATATACATAGCCCATGCACACAGACAATAGTGTGGTGAAGACCTGGGGTGGGTGGGGGCTAGGTAGAGGAAAGTAAAGTGGGAGGGGGGACTGGAGGACATCTGTAATACTGACAGCAATAAATTTTGAAAATGACAAAAGATAATAAGTGTTGGTGAGGATGTGGAGAAAAAAGGACCCTGTGCACTGTTGTTGGTAATATAAATTGATGCAGCTAGTATGGAAAACACTATAGAGGTTCCTAAAACAATCTAAAAATACAACTACCATATGATCCTGAAATTCCACTACTTGGTATTTTTTCTCAAGGAAACAAAGATGCTAGCTTGAAAAGATATCACAGCAGCATTCTATCTAATAAAAGAGTAATATGTAAATTTACTATCACTCCAACACACAAGCTGGCCACTGCCATGTGGTCAAAGATGACTGCCCCTATGTGGACAAAAGATTGCTGCCACTAGATGGCTGGCAGGGGAGGGCAGTTAGGGGTGACCAGACCTGCAGGGGAGGGCAGCTGCAGGGGGGACCCAGGCCTGCAGGGGAGGGCAGTTGGGGGCAATTGGGCCAGCAGCAGAACAATTAGACATCTATCAGGCTGGCAAGGGAGTGTTTAGGGGGTGATCAGACAGGCAGGCAAGTGAGTGGTTAGGAGCCAGCAGTCCTGTATTGTAAGAGGGATGTGCATGGGATCAGGCCTAAATAGGCAGTCAGACATCCCTCAAAGGGTCCTAGATTGGAGAAAGTTCAGTCTGGGCTGTGGGATACCCTTCCCTCCATGAACGAATTTCATGCACCAGGCCTCTAGTTATTTATAATAACCCAAGTACTATTGATGGAGGATGGATGAATACAAAATAATTATATAGCCACAAAAATAAATGAAGAAAATCCTGCCATTTGTAACAACATGAAAAGACTTGAGAGCATTAAATGAAATAGATGAGTCAAAGAAGACAAATAGTGTAAGACCTCACTGATAAGTGGAATCTAAAAACAAAAGAAAAACCAAACTAATGGATGCAGAGAAGTGATTGGTGGTTGCCAGAGATGGGGAATAAAGAATGGGAGAAATGGGTGAGGGTGATCAAAATTCACACCCTGAGAGTTATAAAATAAGTAAGTCCTGGTGATGTACAGCATGGTGACTATAATAAATAATACTGTATTGTGTATTTGAATGTTGCTAAGAGAGAAAATCTTAAAAATTCTCATCACAACAAAAGAATTGTAACTGTGTGGTGATGTTAACTAGATTTATTGTGGTGATCATTTTACAATATATACAAATATCAAATTATTTTATTGCATATCTAAAACTAATATGTTATATAACATAATGCTACATGTTAATCATATCTCAATTTAAAAAGAAAACAGTCAAATGAAAATTCTCCCAAGTAGCTATAAACATAGAATGACCAAGTAAATTCTAGGAAAGAATGATTTTTGGCCAATTCATCATCAGGAAGTTTAGGCAAATAATCCAAAAGTTTCTAATCCTTAAATACACATTAAAACTCTCAGGCAATTTCAGCAATTACATAATGAAAAAAATAGGTGCACGCTATTTCTTTTCAGAACATTTTTACTTATAATTTACTTACAACAATCCAGGGCACAGAAAAGTTAAGTAAAGAGCTAATAAAAGAATATTGGCAGCTGGTAAAATGTATTCTATTTCTGGTGCTTGAATTTTTCTTTATCAAAGGGTTGACTGCATTAACAGTAGTATGGGAATATTTAGTAAATTAGCACACCTCCAAAAGAAATTGATCCACTAATCAGCAGATATTAGTGAAGCACCTACCACATGCAAATCATGGTACTACATGAGAGCACTCTCAGCCTTTCTCCAGTGGGTCCTCTCTTTTCATATGCTCAGGTGCACCTCCTGCCAGGTACTACTTTGGAAAGCTTTCCCACATTCAATGTTGAAATTAGTTTCCTGAAATTTCTAGAATTTGCTTTCAGTTGTGTTGCTTGGAATATATACCTTTTTTTTTTTCTGCCTCACATCCCTAATTCAGATATGTGCTCCAGGCCAAGCATCTCATTAACTTTCACAGTTTCTCTAATGACATCTGCATAGAACTCCACGTGAAGTATTATACAGCAGTGTGAGTGCTTTGAAACCAAGGACATGTCTTCATTTTTTGTTTGTCTCCCAATACCTAGCAGTGTTATGGAGTAAGGCTACTAAGGTAATACCTTTTTTAGTCTAGTGTTGATAAAATTGTATAGCTAAACTTATAAGCTCAAAAGTTGACAGATATGACAGGGAGCAGTGGGTGTTAGGTCCTGTGATCATTGCTGAATTACAGTTAGGAAACATAGCATAGGAACTCGTATCACAACCTGTGAGTTGTTATACTCCTTCCCTCTTCTCCTGTGCTTTAGTGGGCGATGGCAGTCTCTTTTTTATGTTTTTATTGATTTTGAGAGAGAGAGAGGAAGGAAGAGGGATAGAGAGATAGAAACATCAATGAGAGAGGAACATCATTGATTGGCTGCCTCCTGCACAGCCCCTACTGGGGATGAAGCCTGAAACTGAGGTATGTGCCCTTGGCCGGAATCAAACCTAGGACCCTTGAGCATGTCCTTGGCAGGAATTGAACCTGAGACCCTTCAGTCCACAGGTTAATATTCCATCTACTGAGCCAAACCAGCTAGAGTAACAGTCTGTTCTAATTTAATGTTTGGGGTGATTTTTATGACAGATGTAGTCATGTCAATATTGCACAATGCCTGTCCTCACCAACTGTGGACTTCAAAGGAAAAATCCATTCTTTCTCATGAGGCAGAGTATCCTAAGAACACTTCGTGGATAGGTTTATAAAATCGTAAAATCTGCAAATAAACTAGTACAGTACATGAAAAAAAAGCGCCAAATTTTCTATACTAGCCCTTCATGCAGCAGGGCTGGCCAGATGTGATAGGAGAGTTGCCAGCCACTTTAGACTAATGCCAAGAAAAAATGTTACATGTAGAAATCTGCAAGTGGAAATTATTTTAGTATGCAATTTAAGGAGTTAGTCTTCCATGAAAATGGAAATACTCCTGGGAAGATGCACCTTGTAAGCATAGTGATTTAATCCTTTGGATGAATTAATTTTTCATATCCTTTCCTAAAATGAATGTATGTTGACAAAGTAGGCTGAGCACAAAAGAAGGACCCGCTAATGAGGGCATACGCACAAAGGGGATTCTGAGTGATATCATTGCATATGATTTCATGAACTCCTGGAAGCATATGTACTATCCTCCCCCCTTATTTAGTAGTTAGTGGAAATGCAGAAGAGCAAGGACATGTGGTATTAACAGAGTCCCTTTGGTAGTCAGAACCAGAACCCATATCTTCAGCCTCTCAATTCTGTGAATAGACTGATCTTGAGGCCAGCAGCTATGTCATGCTTTGATTATTTTATCACCATTTCTTAAGGTAGTACTTAGAACTCAGTAAATATTTATTGTAAAACTGAGGAATGGATCTGTGCCTATGAGTTTCCAAGATTTCTGGTGTTCTAGTATTTTCAAGCGAAGTCTTATTCTCTACTTCTTCTATTTCCATGAAGAGGGGGCTTCCACTACATTGCCATTTCGATAGTGCTAGGTGTTGAAAGCCTGAAAACACTTGTGACAATTTGTCAATGGCTTGAGTACTATTCCCCTAAAACAGTGAGTTGAAGCCCCTTTCTCTCTCCTGTATTACCTGTGTAACAGATAACTGAGAAGCTCAGAAGGTTGGTCTCTGGCTCACTCTCTTCTGACAGCAACCGGATTTGTAAGGCAAAGAGTCTTTCATGCAATTGTCAGCTAAGGGGATTGCCTTGAAGACCTACTTAACTCTCCCTACAGTTAGCAGGGGGAGAAATCTAGATTTGGGGTTTGTTAGGTGGAGATTCCTACCTTGGCATCTGGTCCCATTTAAGTCACCATTCCACCTTTATTAGGGACTTTGGGAAATACCATGCCTCCATTTGTATTTACAGGGGTGGGGGGCCTTTTTTTGCCAAGGCCATTTGGATATTTATAACATCATTCACTTATTTAATTCACTTAATATAAATGTATGTGGCTATGAAAAAACCTGCTAGATTTATTGAATGTCGAGTCTAACCTGTGGTTGCCTTGGCAGGGCCATACCAAATGGTTTTGGAGGCCTAATACAGCCCACAGGCCAGTTGTGCCCTGTCCCTGATTTATAAGGATGACAATTTGACTCTCATTTAGCTTCTTGGATGAATATTCTCCACTGCGTAGAACCCAGTAAGGTTGATTGATTGAATGACTGATTTCCAGACATTACCTGTGAGGTGATCAGTGAATGAGCATCTCTAATTTAATAGTCTGATAGTAGATAGAGTAAGCATGCCTGCCGAAACAGGTTTGGCTCAGTGGATAGAGTGTCGGCCTGCGGACTGAGAGGTCCCAGGTTTGATTCTGGTCAAGGGCATGTACCTTGGTTGCGGGCACATCTCCAGTAGGGGGTGTGCAGGAGGCAGCTGGTCAATGTTTCTCATCGATGTTTCTGACTTTCTATCCCTCTCCCTTCCTCTCCGTAAAAAAATCAATAAAATATATTTTTTTAAAAAAGAGTAGGCATGCTATAAACATAGCCTATTAAAGCTATAGTTTTCTTTTTCTGTAATTACTTCATCCTTCCCAAACAGCGTTTGTCATTTTTAAACTGCATTTTTAACTATCATAACCCTGTGTCTACAATTTTAGGTAATTTCTGGAATCTTTTTGGCTAATAATAATTTTTAAATATCTGCTTACCAAGTACCACTTCCATTATTATACCTGACCCTACACACAGTAATTAGGAAAACTATTTTTAAAGCCTATTAAACATATATCGTGTCTAAGGAATTTTACTCGTTGGACAAGAGTGGAACCTGGGGTCAGAGAAGAAAGTCTCCTAGGCTGTGTCAGAGATTGAGGTCAGGTTAGTGTGCACATGCTTTAAATTTCTTCTCAAGGGCTCTTGTAAATTCCACAATCTGAGTTAAGCAGCAATGACTTTATCAGCTTGCTTGTGGGAAAACTAGATGGGAGGACACTGAAGCCTGTTACCTCCCAACCTGATGTAAACATCCTTCCAGTTAAAAACAAAGTCACTTCAGAAAGACATACATCCCTTGAAAGAGGAGGGAGGCCATGCCATTGTGGAGAAATAAAGAGGGATGCCAACAAGGGGGAAAAAAGGGAAGAGAAACAGGTTTACTTTTTAGGTTCCTAGTGGTCTTGGGGCCATTGGATGTCAAATCCTATTTCTCCAATCAAAAAGGATGTCACTCTTTTCCGCGAGAAAGTTAATCCGGTGAACAACTGTCTGACTAAATGCAGTTAGATTCCTTAGTATGAATTTCTTTGTATGACTAAATTGCCTTAGATTCTTCCTTCTGGGAGAAGACTAGAAGTATGCATAAGTGAAAGTGATGCTGTTGTAATAACCTGCAACAGGAATGGAGAAAAGAGAAGACTACCAGAATAAATATAGGCATGCCATTTATACATCTATGCCAGGAAACTGCATTTAACAGTCTCCAAGTCTCTTCCTAGCCTACCGATAAGGGAAGGGACTGGACAAAAACAATTTAGACACATGCCCAGTAAGGTCTGTATGATGTATGAAGGTATCTATCTGTCCGCTAGTCATACCTGGGAACAAATTAGTGGCCAGGATGGGTGTGGTCACTGCAACTGCTCCAAACCTGAATATATGAACTTCCAAACAAAGGAAGTTTCTCTCTCCCTCTCCCTCTCCCCCTCCCCCTCCCTCTCCCTCTCCCTCTCCCCCTCCCCCTCCCTCTCCGCCTCTCTCTCCCCCTCTCCCTCTCCCCCTCTCCCTTTACCTCTCTCCCCCTCTCTCCCCTCTCCCTCTCTCCTTCTCCCCCTCTCCCTCCCCCTCCCCCTCTCCCTCTCTCTCTTTCTCCTTCCCCCAGGCGCAGGGTTCCCGTGACTCCTGTGCAGAGGGCTGCTCTCCCCTGTGCCCACATGGCACATGGCCATGTTGGACTTCACACATGGACTAATAGACTTGAGTTAGCTTGGATGCTGAGCCATACCCGGCTGCAACAGGGAGCAGAAACCCTGGACACTGCCTGGTTTCTGGCTCTGCTGGAACTCCAGCTGCAGCTTTTCAAGGATTGGCTTAAGGGGCAGGGGTCTTTGGAACTTGAGAAATGTAAC
Organism: Antrozous pallidus; assembly: GCA_027563665.1. Taxonomy (NCBI): domain Eukaryota; kingdom Metazoa; phylum Chordata; class Mammalia; order Chiroptera; family Vespertilionidae; genus Antrozous; species Antrozous pallidus. The sequence goes on along the minus strand of CM050517.1, from coordinate 18,923,034 downwards.
TTCACACAAATGAAGTCTTTTTCCACATCCCATCTTCCCATGGCGGCTTCTGAAAATTCTTATTTCAGCGGCGACCCAAGAACCTCCACCTAGCTCCCACGGACGACAGGGGAGTTTGATTCTTCGCTAACAGAAGAGTATTTGCTCCTACAGAGTCAAAGGTAAAATAAAGCAGAGCATCAAAGTAGATATAGGTCTAGGAGGGCCTTTCCCCTTCATAGCAAGACAATAAAATACTATCTATATGCCACAAACCCTGGGATTCTCACAAGAATTTCTTCCATATAATATGCACCTAAATACTTTTTTAAATTTCTCCCCTATTATTCTTGTCATTCCATGTATTTTGTTAACTCCACAAAGTAATATTCTATGTTTCTTTGCTTCCAAACACCTGAGCTTTCCCTGTAGTAGGATTATTATAGATGCTTAAGAAATGTTTTTGACAAATTTAATAAACTATTTCCCCTGATTGCCACCAAATAGGATGGTATTTGTGAAATGGCTGTGGAAACAGTAATACTCTATTGTGCTTCATAACATAACATGGGTTTAATATTGTACAGATTTAGATTTCTGAGTTTGAATTCATTTTACTGAGTATAGGAAGTAAGTCTCAAGAGCAAGTGTTTTCTGATATAACCTTGCATGTTGTCCTAATGGGGTTTTCAAATTAAATAGAAAAAAAAGATATGAAAAGTGAACTTCTTCCTTTTGTTTTTTAATAGCTTTATTGAGATACTAGAGGCCTGATGCATGAAATTCCTGCAAGAGTAGGCCTTCCTTTCCCCAGCTGTCAGCATCGGCTTCCCTCTGTCACCCAGGACCTGGGCTTTCCTCTGGCTGCTGGCAGGTACCTGGGACCCAGGCTTCCCTTGTAGCTCCAGCAGGTCATCCTGAAGGACATCTGGTCTAATTAGCATATTATGCTTTTATTATAGATTAAAATTATATTTACAGAGGTGGGTGGGGGACCTGTATAGTTCAACCATTTAAAATATATAATTTGCCGAAACTGGTTTGCCTCAGTGGATAGAGCATCGACCTGTGGACTGAAGGGTCCCAGGTATGATTCGGGTCAAGGCATGTTCCTTGGTTGTGGGCATATCTCCAGTGGGGGGTGTGCAGAAGGCAGCTGATCAATGTTTCTCTCTTATCTGTTTCTAGCTCTCTATCCCTCTCCCTTCCTCTCTGTAAAATATCAATAAAATATATTTAAAAAAATAACTAAAAAACTGTATAATTCAATAATTCTTAATATATTAGAGTCATGTAACCATCACCACTATTTTAAAACATTTCATTAGCCTCCTCCAAAAAGCTCATATTGATTAGCAGTCACTCCTTATTTTCCATATCTATCCCACCATCCACCAGTCCTAATAAACCATAATCTACCGTCTCTATAGATTTGTCAATTTCCTGGACATTTACATATAAATGGAGTCATATAAGATGTAGTCTTTTGAGACTGGCTTCTTACACTTTACAAAAACTTTACATGCTACATATTATAGCATGTATCAGTACTTCATTTGTTTTTATGGTCAGATATTATCCCACTGTATCCATTATATGAATATACCACATTTTATTTGGATAGTTCTTACTTTTCGGCTATCAGGAATAATGCTGCTATGAACATTTGCATGCAAGTTTTTGTGTGGACATATGTTTCCTTTCTTTTGGGTATACACTTAAGAGTAGCACTGTTGAGTCATATAATAACTCTACATTTAGTATTTTTAGGAATTTTCAGATTGTTTTCTAAAACACTATCTCATTTTATACTTCCAGCAATGTATGAAAGGTTGCATTTATCTAGTAACTGGCCATTTATTTAAGATCAACATATATTCAAATTTTTGCTCACTTTTTAATTGGATTATTTGTCTTTTTGTTATTAAATTGCAACATTTCTTTATATATTCTGGATATAGCCTTTTATCAGGTATATAATTTGCAAATATTTTCTCTCTGTCAGTTGTCTGTTCTCTTGACAGTATCTTTTTGAACCACAAAAGTTTTTAATTTTGAGAAAGCTTTATTTATCATCCATGTTTTCTTTTGTTGTGTTTGTATTTGATATCATGTTTAAAGAGGCTTTGCTTAACCAGGGTCATTAGGAGTTACTCTTATATTTTCTCCGAAGAGATTTTTCATTTTAGCTCTTTCATTTAGGTCTATCATTAATTTTATTTTATTTTATTTTATTTATTTTATTTTATTTTATTTTATTTTATTTTATATTTATTTTATTTTATTTATTTTATTTTATATTTTATTTATTTTATTTTATTTTATTTTTTATTTTATTTTATTTTATTTATTTTATTTTATTTATTTTATTATTTTATTTTATTTTATTTTATTTTATTTTATTTTATTTTATTTTATTTTATTTATTTTTTCCAAATTTCTTTACTGGTTAAGGTATTACATATGTGTCCTTATACCTCTATTAACCCCCATCCCTCCCCCTACTCATGTCCTCATCCCCCTGGTGTTCATGTCCATTGGTTAGGCTTATATTCATGCATACAAGTTCTTTAGTTAATCTCTCCTTCTTCCCCCCTCCCTCCCGTACCTTCCCCCTGAGGACCAGCATTCTGGTCAATGCTTTCTGCCCCTGGGTCTCTCCCTGTTCATCAGTTTATGTTGTTCATTATATTCAACAAATAAGTGATATTATGTGGTATTTGTCTTTCTCTGACTGGCTTATTTTACTTAGCATAATGCTTTCCAGTTCCATCCATGCTGTTGTAAAAACTCTTTCTTTTTTACTGCAGCGTAGTATTCCATTGTGTAGATATGCCACAGTTTTTTTTTTAAATCAAACTATCTGCTGATGGGCACTCAGGCTGTTTCCAAATCTTAGCTATGGTGAATTGTGCTGCAATGAACATAGGGGTGCATAAATTTTTTTCTGATTCGTGTTTCTAGTTTCTTGGGATATATTCCTAAAAGTGGGATCACTGGGTCAAATGGGAGTTCCATTTTTAGTTTTTTGAGGAAACTCCATACTATTCTCCACAGTGGCTGCACCAGTCTGCATTCCCACCAGCAGTGCAAAAGAGTTCCTTTTTCTCCACATCCTTGCCAACACTTGCCATTTGTTAATTTGTTGATGATAGCCATTCTGACAGGTGTGAGGTGATACCTCATTGTTGCTTTGATTTGCATCTCTCAGATAATTAGTGACTTTGAGCATGTTTTCATATGTCTCTTAGCCTTCTTTCTTTCCTCCTCCGAAAAGTGTCTATTTAGGTCCGTTGCCCATTTTTTTGATTGGGTTGCTTATCTTCCTTTTGTTAAGTTGTACGAATTCCCTGTAAATGTTGGAGATTAAACCCTTGTCTGTGGTGACATTGGAAAATATTTTCTCCCATGCAGTGGGATTTCTTGTTGTTTTGTTGATGGTTTCTTTTGCTGTGCAAAAGCATTTTATTTTGATATAGTCCCATTTGTTTATTTTCTCTTTAGTTTCCATTGCCCAAGGAGCAGTATCATTGAAGAAGTTCCTGCAGCATATGTCTGAGATTTTGCTGCCTGTGGATTTCTCTAGTATTTTTATGGTTTCCCTTCTTATGTTTAAGTATTTGATTCATTTTGAGTTTATTTTTGTGTATGGTGTAAGTTGGTGGTCTACTTTCATTTTTCTTGCATGTATCTGTCCAATTTTCCCAACACCATTTGTTGAAGAGATTATCTTGACTCCATTTTATGTTCATGCTTCCTTTGCCAAATATTAATTGGGCATAGTGGTTTGGGTCGAATTCTTGATCAAATCGTTCAACAAGGTGGGACTAGAAGGATCATAACTTAACATAATAAAAGCTATAAATGAAAAACCCTCAGCCAACATCATTCTCAATGTACAAAAACTGAAACCATTTCCCCTAAGAACAGGAACAAGACAGGGATGCCCACTCTCACCACTCCTGTTCAACATAGTACTAGAAGTACTAGCCACTGTGATCAGACAAGAAGAAGAAATAAAAGGCATCCAAATTGGGAAAGAAGTAATAATGTCCTTATTTGCAGATGACATGATATTGTACATAGAAAACTCTAAAGACTCCATCAAAAATTATTAGACTTAATAAACGAATTCGGCAATGTAGCAGGATACAAAACTAATACCAAGAAATCTATGGCATTCCTTGACACCAAAGCAAACTTATAGAGAGACTAAAAAAGCAATTGCATGTACCATCGCACAAAAAATTTTAAGATACCTAGGAATAAACTTAACTAAAGAGGTAAAAGATCTGTATGCGAAAAACTACAGGACACTTTAAAAAGAGATAGAAGAAGACATAAATAGATAGAAGAACATACTGTGTTCATGGATTGGTAGAATCAAAATCATCAAAATATCCATACTACCCAAAGCAATCTACAGATTCAATGCAATCCTCATTAAAATACCAATGGCATATTTCACTGACTTACAACGAATTTTTCAAAAAGTCATCTGGAACAAAAAAAGACCCGGAATAGCTGCAGCAATCCTGAGAAAGAAGAACAAAGTAGGTGGGATCGCAATACCAGATTTCACACTGTATTACAAAGCCACTGTTCTTAAAACAGCCTGGTACTGACACAAAAACAGACATATAGATCAATGGAATAGAATAGAAAACCCAGAATTCGACTCAAACCACTATGTCCAATTAATATTTGACAAAAAAGGCATGGACATAAAATGGAGTCAAGATAATCTCTTCAACAAAAGGCCTATCATTCATTTTAAGTTAAAGTTTATTTAGGGTGTGAAGAAGAAGTCCAATTTCATTCTTTTTCAGTGGATATTCAATTGTCTCAGTATTGCTGATTGAAAAGGCTATTCTTTTTCCATTGGATTATCTAGGCATCTTTGTAAGAACTTAATTGACCATAAATAAGAATTTATTTCTGAAGTCTCAATTCTATTTCACTGATTTCTCTGTCTACTCTTGTATAAGTGCCCCTGAGTCTCCATTATTATAGCTTTATTGTAAGTCTTCTGATCTAGTAATATAGAATACTTTTCTATTAACTTAGGTCTTTTAAAAGTTTTTTCAGTGTTTAGTTTTCAGACTACAATTTTACACTTATTCTGATATTCATTCTTTAGAATTTTATGATTTTTACTACTATAGTCAATAGGATTATTCTCTTAGTTTTGTATATTTGATTTTTATATATTGATCTTGCATCCTGTAATCTTGCTGAACTTATTATTAGTTCTTACCAACTATTTGGTGAATTTTGGAAATTTCTATAATAAGATCATATCACCTCCAAATAGAGATATTTTGCTTTATCCTTTCAATGTGAATATCTTTTATTTCGTTTTGTTGTCTAATTGTCATGGTTGAAAGTTCCAGTTACAATGTTGAGGAGAATTGGGGAGGGCAGACATCCTTGTTGTTCCTGATCTTAGGGAAACACATTCACCATTAAGTATGATGTTAGCTTTTTGGTATTTAGACCTGCTTTTTATCAGGTTAAGAAAGTTCTCATCTATTCATAGTTTGTTAAGCATTTTTTATTATAAAAGGGTGTCAAAGTCTGTCAAGTGCCTTTTCTGTATCTATGAGATAATCATGTGGTTTTTTATTCTTAGTCAATTGATATGGTGGGTTACATTAGTTTTAGATGTTAAACCACCTTTGCATTTATAGGATAAACTCCATTTTATCACAATGTATAATGTTTTATATGCTGTTGAATATGGTTTCTTAGTATTTTATCAAGGATTTTTTAATATTTATTTTCATACGAAATATTGGTCTATAGTTTTCTTTCCTTATGCTGTTTTTGTCTAGTTTTGGAATCGGAATGATACTGGCCTCATAGAATTATTTGAAAAGTGTTCTTTCTCTATGCTTTCAATTTATTAAATATAAAAACTGTTCCCACTTCTCATATCTTGCCAGGTAAACTCCTTCATTTTATTTATGAATTACACGTATCTAAATTTCCTCATCAGTCAGTACTTAGGAATGTACCTATGTGATTTGAACCAATTTATTCTCATCACCAAACAGTATTTATAATGCTCCCACATGATTTAAACTCATTTAGTTTTCCCGTGAGAGAAGTCAGGTGGGAGATAAAAGACAGATGGTGTGTGTTACAGAACTGCAGCAGTTAAACACAGGAGGGAAGGAAGGCCTGGAACACGGAACTTCTAAGGAGCAGAGAGCTGGGTTTTCAGACCAGAATAAAATCTCAGTATTTCACACACCATTTTGATGATGATGATGATGATGATGATGATAACGTAGCCTACCTTTTAGACTCTAGAAAAGGAGTCTTCATGTTTAATCTTTCAAATATTCTTTCCCCCCCCCTCTTTCCCAACACAGATATTTTTCCCTCCCTTCCTTTCTCCTTCCCTCCATTCATTCATCCCTCCTTCCCCCTACCTTCTTTTTTCCATCTTTCATGCTTTCTTTTTTTTTTTTACAAGTAAATTTTCTACTCGCTTGAGGTAAATGCAGTGGGAATAATTCATGATACCTTACAAAGAAAATGATCAAGTCTGTAACTAAAATTAAGAGTACATGCTGTTTTCTTAGCTTAACTTGTATTTCTGATTTCTGATTGTGAAACACTGAAGAATTAAATGTTTTAAAAATAAAAACAACAATAAAAATAGCAACAAGAGAATAACCTGCCAGATTCTGGATGAATTAATACCTTCTGGCTCCCCTCACAACACTAGGCTTTACTGAAACACTTTATTTTAAATGCTGCAAAACTATAATCCTTTAATAACTAAATATCTGATATACATCAATTTTTCTTTAAAATAATTGAGTTCAACAGGTATTTTTCAGTATCTAGTATGTTCTAGGTATTAGGAATTAGACAGGAAAGGAAGTTCAAATCCTTTTTATTTTGAGAGGTTTACAGTCTCATTGAGAGAACACCCGTATTTAAGAAATACTTAACTAAGAATCCCTAATACTTCAATCCTCAGGAATAGGCATTTGTTGTTTATCTAAGGTATTCAAGGCACTGCATGTCTCTCAGTGCTGAAACTGTAAGAGCTGACGGTAACACACAAATGGGAAAATTGAAATGAAGAAAGTGATGCTGGCTTCAGAAAGATGAGAATGTGAATTGCTAAAGAAATGGGAGGCATTGAAAATGATTTCACGTGAAGATTAATTAGCAATGGTTTCCCTTCCATTCAAACAAAGCAGCCAATTTAAAAACTGTCAAATGATTTCCCTGACTTTGGTTTCCTTTTAATCACATATAAATAAATTTGAATTCTAATCTTTCTCTTCTCTTTTGATGGGGTAAATTGTTAAAAATATCTTACCTTGAACCAATCAATGTCCTTTCCTCATAAGTAATCCACATATACTTATGAATCTTAAAAAAAATACTCCATGGTTTCCTTTGTTCTAATGTACAAAGGAAACCTATATTCAAATAGCGCTTTCCATTTAAAGTTATGAGAATGAATTAGAGATGTCTAAGAAAAGTTTTTCTAGCGTTTTTTTGACCCATGGACTTCAGGTCTGGTCAGCACATTCCCAAATACCCAGAGAATTTAAGAGCAACTTCTCAATAACCAGTTTTTGTGCATGCATTTAATTAGGAAACAAGGTACATCTTTTTGAGTTTTGCAAATTAATTTTCCTTCTTCTAGTTCCATCCCATCAATGGACAGAGTCAGCTCAGAAGAAAATATGTGGCTGAAATGCAACTATTAAGGATTTTTTATTGGAGCACAAAAATGAGCACAATGTGTACAGACTTCTTCAGTTAAAACCTTAGTAGTTTTCTCACATACTAAGAGGAAAAAGAAATATTACCTATGATGGTATCTTGGTTTAGGCACAGAAAGGGAGAGGACTTATCTACTTATCCTTTCATCTAAGACATATTTACAGAGTGTATACTATGGTTCAGTACTATTATAGCCAATAAGAGTACAGCAGTGATAAAGTCAGAGGAAGTCCCTCATTGGATCAACTTTCTAGTGAAGAAGACAAATAATAAATAAGATAAATAAGCAAAATATATAATGTGTTGTGCACTGGTGAATTAGGAGAAACTTAAGTGTACAAGAAAGGTTAGAAGTATCTGAGGTGGAAGATTTTAAATTGTGTGGCTAAAATTGACGGGAGAGCTGTGCAGAAAGAAATGAAAAAGCTAGCTCTGACATTCAGAAGATTATTCTAGGCAGAGGAAATTTTAAGTGCAAAGGCACTGAGGCAGGAACTTGCTTGTTATGTTCAAGAAGCACCCAAGGCAAGTATGACTGGAGGGGTGGGAAGGGAAGATTGATAGAATATGAGCTCAGGGAAAAAATGGTGAGAAACAGAGAAAGCCTGGTACATCACAGTGAGGACTTTGGCTCTCATGTTGAGTAAGATGGAAGGCCACTGGACAAGATCCACCTTGGTTGCTATAATGAAAGCAGAAGGCAGGGGTGCAAATGACAAATCACCAGAACCAGTAAGGAGGCTTTTGCAATAATCCAGGCAATGTAAATGTATTATCTAAAGCTGTGTCTCTGATAACGTAGAGCAGGGGTTGGCAAATTATAGCCTCTGGACTCAAATCAGCTTGCTGTTTGTTTTGGGAATAAACTTTATTGGAAACCAGACACACTCATTCACTTACATATTGCATATGGCTGCTCTCCCCCTACAACAGATGAGACCATATATAGTATTTGGCCCTTTTCAGAAAAAGTCTGCCCACCTCTGATTTATAATCTCCTGGAAGGGGGATTATGGTGGTAAACTACTGCCTCCCAGATATGCAAAACAGCATAGGCACAAATATTGTTTTTCTTCATTATGATTCAATATAGTCTTTGCACTTTGCAGAAGATGGAAAAAATTATACCTGGGTTTTAGTGAATGGTACAGTATGAATATAAGATTAGCCTTTCAATAAGAGATAACAAAGAATATTATTCATTTAGTCAGTCAAGAAATATTCTTCAAAAATGAAATTTATCAATCACAAAATTTAATGAGCTAGAAATGTATCAAATAAACACACAAGTAAATATATATTAATAATTACAAAAGCACCAAGTGAGATGAGGGAAAGCATCAGGTTTAATGGATAGAACAATTTTCAATGACTGGCAGTCAATGGAAATACCACTTGTGTTGAGACCTGAAGGATGAATGGGAGTGAAAGATAGAGGAAGCATTTCATGTACAAGAACAAGATGTAAAAAGGTGATAAAATCGAATTAGAAGAATCTGGAAGAAAATACACAGACACATACCCCATGCACATGCACACCCATGAATGGCTAGACATCATGGCTGGAGGAAATGATCAAAGAATGGGTTGGATATAATTTTTCTGGATTGAAAAATACTGACCTTTGTGGATCAATTAAAGGAGTTTTGATTTTATTGTAAGTTCAATGGGGAGCCATTGAATAATGGAATGCAAAAAATGTATATTAAGTTGTATCTTTTAAATACAACTCTGGAGGAGTAAAGATTGAAGTCCGGCAACAAGTTAGGAGCTGATTTGCAGTGAAGCAGGAGAAAAACTATTATTTGGCTCACACTAAGTTTCTGTGTATAGTTTAATTCAACAGACAATTATTGTATTTTTATCATAAGTAAAATAATATTCTTGGCTCTATGTTGGTAGGGCAAAGATACATGGGAGACTGTTTCTGCCTTTAATAGACATACAACTCTAAAAAATAAGAAAATTATGCAAATCCTATCTAATGAAAGAGTAATCTGCAAATTGACGATACCTCTGCTACTCCCACTAGCCATGCCCACCAGCCAATCAGGAACTAGTATGCAAATTAACACCAACCAAGATGGCTATAACCATGGAAAGAGCAGGAGGGAAGTTTGGGTTTCCGTGGCAATGGAGGAAGCCAAGCTTTCCACATACCCTGGCCAGCCCAGGCCTCCACTCAATGCTACAAATTTTCAATTATAAAAGATAAATAAATTCCAACAGAAATGGCTGCTGCCACGGAGACAGCAGGAGGCTTGGCTCTGCTCCAGGCTACAAAGTTTCAATTGTAGAAGATACACAAATTCCAGATATCAGGGCCTCAGCTTAGGGCTCCAGGGGGTGTGGCCAACCTGCAAACCACCACAGGCCCCTCTCCCAGGCTGCCCCATACCCCAAGGGAATCCCCACCCTGATATGGGACACCCTTCAGGGCAAACCAACTGGCCCTCACCCATGCACCAGGCCTCTATCTTATCTAATAAAAGAGTAATATGCAGATTGATCATCACTCCATCACACAAGATGGCTGTTCCCATGTGGTCCAAGATTGTGCCCCCATATGGACACAAGATGGCCAGCAGGGAAGGGCAGTTGGAAGGGACCAGGCCTGCAAGGGAAGGCAGTTGGGGGCAATCAAACCTGTAGGGGAGGTCAGTTAGGGGTAAACAGGCCAGCAGAGGAGGGTGACCGGGCTTGCAGGGAAAGGCAGTTTGGGGGGACCCAGGTCTGCAGGGGAGAGCAGCTGGGGAGGCCCAGGCTTATAGGGGAGGGCAGTTAGGGGTGACTAGGCCTATAGAGGGGGGCAGTTAAGGGCCAAATAGGCTGGCAAGAGAGCAGGTAGACATCAATCAGGCTGGCAGGGGAGTGGTTAAGGGGTGATTAGGCTGGCAGGCAGAAACGATTAGGGGCTTCTGGCAGGAAGGCCGGCAGGTGAGGAGTTGGGAGCCAGCGGTCCTGAATTGTGAGAGGAATATTCGACTGTCCATTAATTCTCAATAGGACTGGGCCTAAACGGACAGTCAGACATCCCTCGAGGGGTCCCAGATTGGAGAGGGTGCAGGCTGAGCTGAGGCACACCCCCTGCCTCCCCCTGTTCACGAATTTCGTGCACAGGCCTCTAGTATTTTTATATGTAGTCATCTATGATAAATTCTAAATTCTGTTGGATGGCTTAAAGCAGTGGTTAGCAAACTCATTAGTCAACAGAGCCAAATATCAACAGTACAATGATTGAAATTTCTTTTGAGAGCCAAATTTTTTAAACTCCTAATGCCACTTCTTCAAAATAGACTCTCCCAGGCTGTGATATTTTGTGGAAGATCCACACTCAAGGGACCAAAGAGCCGCATTTGGTTCACGAGCAGCAGTTTGCTATCCACTGGCTTAAAGAGTACCATCGGAGTCCAAGGTAACAAAATTTCTACTGGCTTAACTGGTAAAACAACTTAGTCTTCATTGTATTCCAATGGAGAAACAATCTTAGTACCTCACATGTCATAGAAACTCAAGAAATATTGGGAGAATGACATGAATCATGTGTGTGGACTCTTGTCTTGTTCATTGTTTCCAAGCATGCTACCAATTGGCCCATTCCTTGGCACCAGACTTTGTGCCACAATCAGACATCCTTCCAGGACAACTATGCCCTTCCATGAGCTAACAGCTTGCTTGCCTTTATTCTGCCCAAAACCAGTTGGTTGTGTCTGGCTTCACAGTGTGTAAGAGAGCCAAGAATAAGAAGTGAATATGCCAAATAAAGTTAAATTAGTTCATAGAAGTCCAGGATCCAATAAGCTTATCTTGTATTGTGGCCCAGAGTTACTTGATTCATTTTGGATCTACACCTCTCACCTTGCATACACTAGTCAAATAAAAAAATACAAAGTAAGCTATGATGAATTTCAGTTAAGCCAGTTCATAGCAGTCATTCCACAGAGTGAATAAGATTCCAGAGTGTTTTCCTGCTGCTAGTGAGAGTCTGCCAAACCCATTCTTTCCCTGACCCTCCAGACTGTACTCACTTCCCATTATGGGATCTGTCTCACCCAGCATGAGCCAACTCAGGCAGAGAGTATACTGTAAACCTTAATCTCACCAAGAGTTGGAGCCTGAATTAGGCCTGTGGCCACAGAATATGGCTCTTCAGGAAACAGGACAAACTATCGATTAAAGTCAAGTGTTTGGAGCCTAGGTTTGCTCATTCTTTCTTCTATATTCAGGCTATATAACTGGGCAAATTTCTTATCTGCTATGAAACCTAATTTCTTCATTTATAGAAGCAGAAATCTCTCGAACAGGATAAAACCCTTATTGTAAATCTTGACATGAGACCAGTGTTAGGTAAATAGTAGCTGTTGTTAAGTTTCTGTGGCGATGGGGGTCATTGTGGACATTGTGGATTTAAGGAGATTGAGTAGCTTCTGATGGCAGGCTCATCCTCATCACTTCAATTAACATTGCAGCAGTGTTCCTTTGACATTTGGGGCTTTACCTATAGAATTATGGTGATATTTACTCTATTATTGTTTATTGTGCTGTGATATTATTTCTCATGCAGAAATCTGAGAATGATAAATCAGTCTAGAAAAGGGACCCCCCCCCAAAAAAATCAACTCTCACATATTTCCTCTCATTTTTGTTTTCCAAAACATGGCTACTTTGAATGGCATGCTTTGATACAATGTCTGTATTTTATTCTTTCCACATAGAATAACCCCTTGAAACAAATGCCCTTTCAAATACAGAATGTAGTTACAGGCTTGTAGTAGCCAAATAGAACCAGTGGGAAGGGATTTTGGAAACACCAGTATGATAGAATTAATAAACTTTTCTCAGTAGAGGTCTCTTTGCTTTCTTATGTGTCAATAAAATTGCCAAAGATTTTGTCGCTACATGATCTTGCTCTTATTTTGCATAAATTTGATTTCCCAAAAGCACAGCCACAGGGGGAAAAAACATTTTTTGACAATGATTATAATAATTAATGTTGTCATTAAAGTCAGGCTTCTGGATTTGGATAAGATGGAGAAGACTCATTTTTTGCTCTATCTCCTGATAAATGTAATTATAAACCCCATGAACACAATTCACAAGACAAATGTAAGTAGACTCTGAAAGGTAGAATGAAGATGGCTACACTAACTAGAGAGACCTTGGGACTTTATCAAGATGTGATGAGTTCCCTACACTTTCTTTTAATGTCCTAAGCTGGATGCTGTAGAAGCCCTTAACTTAGAAGTACTAGCAAACATATCCCACACACAAACCATAATCTGCTCTCTTAAACCAAGAGATCAGAAAGTGAGTGGTTTAACTGAATGGCAATGCTTTTGAAAATATTCACTCTACTTCAGCCAAACATCGTGGTGGGGGGAAACCATGCCTTCTTCCCTCACACCCCTGTGGTTATGGCAGAGACTAAGTAGAGAGCTTGGACTTCTGATTCTGCCTGGTAGTATGACATAGCAAAGCAGGGTGACCTCTACTGAGAAAATCTCAGGATTGCAACATGTAGCCAAGAGTGGCGTCAGCAGAGACTGTGGAGGAAACCTGGACTCCCTGACATCACCCCAAGCTGCACTCCTTTCCCTACCAATTAGAGAGACAGGAGGAGTGTGGGGAGAAATTGAAAAGGAGGGAGCTGGAGAAAGAACTTCTTTAAAACTTTATTGGGCACATTTTTAGTAACCTACACATGCAACTGATTAGAATCACATTGCAAAATGTTTAAGACATACAGTGTAGAATACAGTGTTAGAGCATATATATATATAATGATTTCAGAGAGATAGAGAAACATGGATATGAGAGAGAACAAGGATCAGTTGCCTCTTGCACGTCCCCTACTGGGGATCAAGCCCTCAACCAAGAATCACATGGATGACCTCTGGGTGCATTGGACTATGTTTAACCAATTGGCCAGGGCTGTTCCAGTTTTTATGTTGGCCTCTGAATGGCCACATAGAAAGCGGACTAGAACATCACTGCACAGGCTATGAAGACTAAGTTTTCATCAGAATCACATTCCACAAAAGTAGGCCAGGACCTGCATGATAATCTTAAAGAGAAACTCTGCTATAAGAAGCTTAGGATCCAGAATCTGATAACATGATGCCCCAAATATCTGGTTATTGTTACTGGAGTAATCTTTGGATACTCCAATGGTTATGAGCAAGTTCTCCACATTCCCCACACCCCTTAACTCCTTCTCATTTGATATGATCTACGAGTTTGAGTTTTGTCTTTCTTTTCCTGCTAGAGCTCAGAGCCCTGATTCCAACTACAGCCTCTGGGACATGGACTAACATTCCAGAAGTGAGAGCTGATTCTGTTCCACATGTTCCCAGCAGGGAATAAACTATGTGAATGGGTCAATTGAATATAAATATAATGCTGTCCCATTTTGGGGTGGGTGGAGGTGGGAGGGGAGGGCTCTTTGGACATATGTCCAATGGTACCCTAAAGCTGGGCCCATTACCCTGATGATACTCCTTGCCAACCCATTCTGGGCTGGGATTACCATATCTCCTCAATAAACCATGCTTTTGAACAAATGGTTTTGTTATTTTCAAAATCTCTCTTAGGATTGCAACATGAATTGAGTGTCAAACTACCCAGAGCAGGGTGCCTGGTATACACAGTAGATGCTATAAATATTTACTGAAATTAAAACCATATATTATGACCTGAATTATTTGTTCACACTAATGGGTAGTTCAAATGATACTTTAATCATGATTGTCAAAGAAATCTAGAAGCCAACTATAATCTGGAGATTAGAAATTATCATTGTAGTTTGAGATGTATCTTTGTGATGTTTAAATATCAGAAAGAATACATATCAGACACTTAAAAATACAGGTGTTGCAAAGCCATCCTAGTTCCATAATCCCAGGGAAATATTGCCTTGACTATCTTTGTTCACATTATGTAAGTGGTATCAAATGCTTACCTAATGGGGAGATGAAAAAGGTTTGTTTACATGATACAATTGTAATTAAGAATTAAAGGCACATTTCCTTAATATATTTACATTAAATACAATAATCATATGTGGAAAATATTAATATTACATATAAAGTTTTTAATATTTTCTATTATTAAAATGTAGTTTCTTCACTTAGAGTTCAAGGTTTTAAAACAAAGAAAATAGTTACTATAAGTCAAATGACCAATATTTTTGTTAGTCTCAAGCACCTGTGTAATGATAATATATTAGCTTATAGTTCAAACTCAATTGCTCTGCCATTTTTACTCTTTATTTTTTCAGTTCTTTGAAGTGAGTCAGTAGTATAATTCCCCTCTTTTACAGATGAATAACAAACACTAATAATTAACTGATTGGGCCAAGAGGTTAGCAATGGAGATGTAAATGAGTAATTAGACTCTGTAAATCTTACCCCTGCTAGGATCTGGTGAATGCAACCCTGCAACACTGGAGAGCCTTGCACATGTGTCACATCAGAACAAATATAGAAATGGGTCTTCAGAATATAAGGGGTGAGCCATCCTTCTCCACTAGGAAAAATTGCTCTACTCCTTTCTGGCCAAGTGAGATTGAACTTTTTGTTCACATTGAGAATTTTGTACAAGAGCACATCTGGTATTAAAATCTAGAAAATAGCCTCAGAAGACACCTGCTTTCTTTGTTCTGAAGGTCTCTTCCAGTCAATGGAAAGACCTGTTGCGACCTTGACAATATGGCTAGAACAATAACTGAAAAGTCAGGGTGGGGCCTAGTGCACTATGAAGAAGTAGATATACATACATGCACACACACTCATTCCAAATTTTTGTAAATCACTTGGAATTTGGGTGGGAGAGGTATATGTTCTGGTTTGTTTAAAAGAGCTGTTTTGTTTTTTATGTTAGTCAGGTTTTCATTTATTTGTGAACTGTCTTTTTGTCTTTCCATCAAAGCATGTCTTCTTTGTCTTAGAAACTGAGGACAAAGATTAATGAACAGCTCTTGGTTTTCCAGTCCTAAACATTTGTGACATCTTTTTCTTTGGGACGGGCTGTTCCATGGTCATGTCAGAAAAGAACAATAACAACAAACAAACAAAAACAGAGCATGTATACTCATTCCTGGCTTTCCTTGGATTATAAACACCAGGAGTTGCCAGTGACAAACTCGTTCTGTCACACCTACATTCAGTCACTGTGTTTAAGGTCTTCAGCAGAAAAGGCACAACCAGTCATTGTACCTCCCACACCATCAAGCAAGGGCAGGTGAACTCAAACATTTCAATCCCATTTCTTTCTTTCTCCATTGGTGGTTTCCCTCTGCAAGCCACTTCATTCTTCCATCTCCCAATTTTATTTTTGTCTTGGTTTTGACATTTTTATATTTTCTTGGCAAAAATTGTTCTTCCTTTCTCTACTTTCTTCCCTGTTTCTTCCTTCTCTTCTAATGTATGACATTAGGATGTTATATATTGTGGTAAATAATATATGTATCAACTTGACTGGGATAAAAGGGTACCCTGATAGCTAGGCAAACATTATTTCTGGGTGTGTGTGAGGATTAATCCAGAAGACATCAGCATTTGACTGAGTAAACAAGATAGCATTCACCACTGCAGGTGGGCATGGTCTGATCACTAAGGGCTCCACTAGGACACAAAGGCAAGTTCCCTTTCTCTGCTTGAACTAGGACAACCATCTTCCCCTTCCCTCAGCATCTAAGCTCTGGGATTTGAGGACATTTGACTCAGGACAGGAATTTATACAGGTGGTCCTTCAATTGTAGGGCTTTTGGACTAGGACTCAATCATACCACCAGCTTTCCTGGGTCCACACCTTTTCTACTTTGACTTTATTCACAATCCTCATTCCCAATGCTGAGCATCCCTTTCTTAAACAGTCTTTATTCAAAAAGACATGTAATCTAATCTTTTGGTCAGAGATAATCATATGCTTCAAGATGTTAAGTGGTTTTGCAGAAAGATAAGATCTTTATTGAGACTTTAGATAGAGGGACATGTTATAAGCATTGGAAGTTAAAAAAAAAAAAACCACACAGAAGCACAAGTACATCTACTTAAGAAGCTTACATTTTGCCTTGCCAGTGTTGCTCAGTGGTTGAGCACTGACCTATGAACCAGGAGTTGCAGTTCTATTCCTGGTTGGGGCGCATGCAGGCTTGATTCTCAGTGTGGGATGTGCAGGAAGCAGCCAATAGATTATTCTCTCTCATTAGTGACATTTCTATCTTTCACTCCCTCTCCCTTCCTCTCTGAAAGCATATATATGTTTATGTTTTAATGGGGGAGACAGACTTTTAACAATAGCAACAACACCAAAGAGTCTCTGAATGTACAAATAAAGTGATTAGTGCTTGATAGTTGTGGTAATAACTTACTCTCCTCTCTTGGATCCATTTTTAGGCCTTTTCTCTAGAAAATATATTTTCAAGATTTTGTGTCCTCTAGTTTCCATCTAGTTTTGGCCAAAATGAAGGAATGGGATGCTGTTTTTGTTTTTTAATATTTTTATTGATTTCAGAGAGGAAGGGAGAGAGAGGTAGAAACATCAATGATAAGAGAGAATCATTGATTGGCTGCCTCCTGCATGCCCCATACTGGGATTGAGCCTACAACAGAGGCTTGTGCTCTAACTGGGAATCAAACCATGACCTCCTAGTTTAGAGGTTGACACTCAACCACTGAGCAACACAGGCCAGGTTAGGAGTGCTGTTTTTGATAAGGTGGTTGGGAAAGACCTGTCTGGGAAAATGGCTTTGGGGCAGACACCTGATAAAGCCATGGTTATGTCTCAGGGAAAAATGTTCTGGGCTGAGGGCATTGAAGTTGTATAGGACTTGAGATGGGAACATGCTTTGCATGTAGAAGTAACAGTCAAAAGACCAGTGTTATGAAATCCTAATATGAAAAGAAAGAGCTATAGGGAAATGTCAGACCGTGAAGAGCTGATAAAAGTAATCAGAATAATTAGAGAGCAAAGGAAGTTGAACTAATGACTCTGGGAAAAGTGTGCATGAAGAGACCAATTAGGAAGGAGGTCCAGGCAGCAGTACGCCCACGTGGAATGTGAGGGAGGTAGAGATGGCGAGACACAGGATATATAGGATATATCTTGATGGTAGAACCAAGGAAATGTGCTCATAGATTGGATATAGATTATGATAAAAAGAATCCAAGGATGACTTCAAGGTTTTGAGGCTTATCAACCACATTGAGTAAAGTGGAGAAGAACTGATGAGGAGCAATCCTGGAGGGGGTTACATGGTTGGGCAGGAACTGAGATATTGATTTCAGACAGATTAAATTCGAGATGCCTAATAGACATCTAAATCCAGATGCCAGGTAGATATTTGAAAATGTGCACCTAAATTTCAGGAGAGAACCTGAACTAGAAATGAATTTTAGGAATCACTAAGATATAGAGGAAGGTCAAGCAAGGGACTGGATGAGATCTAGAGGATAAATGCAAAAAAAAAAATACTGAAGAGATTTTGAACAAAATCATTATGGCACTTCAATGTTATAAATCAAACATTGAAGAAAAATCTAACAAAATAGACTGAGATGAAGCAGCCAAGGAGATAGGGGACAAATGAGAAGAATGCGGCATCCAAAAAGTTCACAGACAACAGTATGGTGATTACCAGAGGTAAGGCTGAGGGAGGTAGAAGAGGAGGAAGGGGGAATGAAGGGTCATGAAAGGAAACTTGACTTGGGGTGGTGAACACACAATACAATACAGTATTATAGAAATGTATACATGAAACCTACATAATTTTATTAACCAAGGCCAGCCCATTTAAGATAAAAGTCTCAGCAAAGTGGGAATAGTGGTAATGTACCTAAACACAATAAAAACCATATATGATAAGCCCACAGAAACATACTCAATGCTCAAAAACTATAAGCATTTCCTTTAATATTGGGAGCAAAACAGGGATGCTCACTTTCACCAGTTTTATGCAACATCATATCACAACAATCAGATAAGAAGAAGAAATAAAAAGCATCCAAATTGAAAAGGAAGAAGTAAAACTGTAATTATTTGCAGGTGACATGATACTATATATAGAGAATCCTAAAGATTCTAGCAAAAAAAAAAAAAAAACCCTACTAGAACTGATAAATGAATTCAGTAAAGTAGCAGGATACAAAACAAGTATCCAGAAATCAGTTGCATTTTTATACACTAATAATAAACAATCATAAAAGGAAACTAAGAAAACAATCACATTCACAATTGCTTAAAAATAACTGAATGCCTAGGAATAAATTTATCTGAGAATGTAAAAGACCTGTACTTAGAAAATTATAAGACACTAAAGAAAATAAATTGAAGAAGATACAAATAATTGAAAGCATATATCTTGTTCATGGGTAGGAAGAATTAACATCATTAAAATGTCCATACTATCCAAATCAATCTATAAATTCAACACAATCCATATCAAGATATCAATAATAGTCTTGGCTTGTTGGCTTAGTTGGTTGGGCATTGTCCTATGTGCTGAAAGGTTGCCAATCACGGACATGCCCTGTTTGCAGGGTGGATCCCTCATAGGGGCATGCAGGAGGAAGCCAATCGATGTCTTCCTCTTACTTTGATATTTCTCTCTCCGACCCTCTTCCTTTCTCTCTTTTAAAATTAATGTTTTTTTTGAATACCAATGACATATTTCATAGAACTAAAAAAATTCTAAAAATGTATATGGAACCATGATTGCCTCAACAATCTTGAGAAAAAAGAACAAAGTTGGAGAAATCACACTACCTAATATGACACTTTACTAGAAGGCCACAGTAATCAAAACAGCATGGTATTGGCTGAAAACAGATATATTAATTAATGGGACAAAATAAAGGGCCCAGAAATAAACCCACACTTTTATTGTCTATTAATATTTGACAAAGGAGATAAAAGCATACAATGGGCTAAAGATAGTCTATTTGAAAGGAGTTAAAGCACAATTAAGTAGATAGGGTAAGAGGTTGAAGGAGGAATTATGGAGCTAGCTGTAACCACAAAATGTTTTGCACAAAACAGGATAGCAGAAAAACGGGGTGTTTTCAAACAAGTGCAAAGTAAATTGTTGCAAAAAAGCCAAGAACCAATCAGAGAGTAGCACAGATAGACAGAGAGCGGTCCTTAGGAGATACAAAGGGGAAAGCAGAATGCTTTGGTGGCAATCCATTTGCATTCACTCTCAGAGCAGGAACCTGTGCTTGTTTGCAATAAACTTCTGCCTCATTTGAACTCACATGGTCCTCAGTTTCATTCTTTGATTCCATGAGACACAACTTAGGACAGAATTGTTGCAGGCCATTCCAGTACTTACCTAATAATGGACAAACATGTAAATTAACCATACCTCCTACACCCATAGCCAATCAGAGTGAGTATGCAAATTAGAAGATATGCTATGAGAGGGAGTGTAGGGGTGAAGGGATCTACAGGAGTGGATTGCCACAACAAAGGCAGACTCCGGAGTCTGCAGCAAAGATGAAGACAGCAGTCTCCAGCTGGAGTCTACAGTGAGGCAGCAAAGATGAACTGCTGGAATCTGCAGCAAAGATGAAGAAGGCAGACTCTGGCTGGAGCAAAGGCCTGGGTCCTGGGTGTGGGAGGAAAACTGGTCCTGGAAGCCAAAGGAAGGAAGACCTATTGCATGAATCTCTTCGTGCAATGGGCCTCTAGTAGTCAATAAATAGTATTGGGAAATTTGGACAGATACATGCAAAAATTCGATTAGACCACCTTTTTACACCATGCACAAGTATAAACTCAAAATGGATAGAAGACTTAAATATTCCACTTGAAATCATAAGAATCTTAGAAGAAAACAGACAGTAAAATCTTGAACATTTTTCATAGAATTTATTTTTCTGGTATTTCACTTGAGCAATGGAAACAAAATAAAAAATAAACAGGTGGCTCTACATCAAACTAAAATGTTTTTACACAGCAAAGGAGTTCATGAACAAAATTAAAAAAATACACTGAATGGAGAAGCTATTTGCAATGACACATCTGATAAGAGGTTAATATCGAAAATGTATAAGGACCTCATAAAACTCAACACCAAAAAACAAAGAAACAATCCAATTAATAAATGGGAAGAGGAACTGAGTAGACACTTTTTCAAAGAGGACATAGAAATGACTCAGATATATGAAAAGATCGCTCAATGTCACTGATTTTCCTTCTGCTTTTTAATTTTTATATTATTATTATTATTATTATCATTATTTTAGATAGAGAGGGAGGGAGGAGAGAAAGAGAAACAGCAATGTGAGAGCCAAACATCATCAGCTGCCTGCTGCACACACCCCCTACTGGGGATCAAGCCTGCAACCCTGGCATATGCCTGACCTGGAATCAAACTGGCAACCTTTTGATGCACAGGACAACGCCCAACCAACTAAGCCATACAGGCCAGGGCCGTTCTTCTGCTCTTTATCGTCTAATTCTCCTAGCATCTGTGTATGGAATCCTCTACATTAAAATCCCTGTTGGAGATATTTACATAGGTTGTATTGGAGGTGATATGAATGGGAAAATGCCTCAAATGCAATAACATGTTTCTATTCAGAAAATATTACTCATGTTCACGAAAAATTTGCTGGCATGACCTTTTTTATTTAAACTCTTAGATTTTAGTATTAGTTGCTATAATTTGGAATGTCTATGTCTCACAAATTTTCAGGAGAAAGGCAAATAGTTTCGCCCAGCAGTGAGCTAAACCCAACTCAGCAAGCACAGTTTTGCAAAACAATGACTTCACAGGAAGAAATAATTAACTCAGCTCCTGTCTGTTTCCATAAGAGTCCTTTCTTCTACTTGGCACCAGGAGACTTTATTATTAGTGGAGGGTTCTGGTGGTATCATGTTCTGTGAACTTTATTTTTATGGTGCTCCCCATGGAGATATTATTTCTTATGACTTTCCCCACCAAGAAAAATCTTACTCATTCTTCTAATGAGGACAAGTATCTCACACTAATTTCTTTTCAGGCTGGGTGACCTATAATCTCAATTCTCATTTCCAAAAACTGAAACAATGTTCTGCTCTTTTTTTGTTACAAAATTTCCCCCCACTCTAGTGAAAAATCAGAGAAAGAGAAGAATCGAGAAAAAAGCTTTACACCTTCATAGTGAACTGATACTTGATAGCATGAAATCATGAACTCATTGTGGGGAATATTGAAAATACTGGACCAGGCTGGGGAAGGTAAAAATAGAAGACACCCCTTTGTAAAGTACTTTCCCCAACAACGGTGAGCCCCACTTCCTTCTGCACCACTTCCCACGTTTAGGCTCCAGTTACTTGAGATTATTATTTAAAAAGTGTAGGAGCAGAGATTCAAACTGTAGCATGCTCCAGGTGGCTGATGCTGCAGAAGTTGTTAAAATGTGGCTCTTAATGCCCTTTCCCAGACATTTTTCTGTAGACTGCCTTGGAGTTCAGAAACTTCTACTTGTAACAAGTACCTCTGCAATTATGATGCAGGCATGTCTGGATCAGATTTTCAAATGCTCTGTACCTAGAGTGCTGGTCTCTGATTATTTCAGAATATCCGATATTTGCAAGTCTTAACATGATATTGATATTTTTTCTCTCCTATTTGTTGATGCATGGGACAAAATATGGATAATGACAAAGAAATTTAGTTAATTTTCTAAATACATTCAAATATCTGAATGTTTGGTATTGTGTACACAAAATATCTGTGTGTATGACAAATGTTTTTCTTCATTTGTACGTCCCATGTTTGATTCAGAGGCCATTAGAATATATCCTTAGTGCCATTCTTTTTTAAAATATATATTTATTGGTTTCAGAGAGGAAGGGAGAGAGAAACATCAATCATGAGAATCATTGATCAGCTGTCTCCTTCATGCCCCCTACTGGGAATTGAGCCTGCAACCCAGACATGTGCCCTTGACTAGAATTGAACCAGGAACCTTTGAGTCTGCAGGCTGACGCTCTATCCACTAAGCCAAATCCTTAGTGTCATTCTGATGGTTCATTTTATGTGTACCATCTCATGGGATGCCAAGATATTTGGTAAACATTATTCAGAGTGTCTATGGGAATGATTCTGGATGAGATTAAAATTTAAGTCCTTAAACTGAGTACAATTGATAGCTCTTCCCACTGTGGGTGGAGGCCTAACAAAAGGGAATGTTCCCTTTCTGCCTATTTTGGAGCTGGAACACATCTTCTGCATTTAGACAGGAGCTTACACCTTTGGCTCATCTGGTTTTCAGGTATAGAGACTTGAACTGAAACCACACTGCAGCTTCCCTGGATTTCCCACTTGCATACAATGGAACATCTTAGTCTTCATAATCACATGAAACAATTCCTTGTTATTGCCTATAGGTACATTGGTTCTGTTTCTCTAGTGAACCCTGACTAATGCAGTTATGTAAATCAACAAGGAAAAGAAAGAAGTAGCAGAAATCTATCTAATGAGAGCCTGGAGATGATTCATTATTTACCACACAGTTCTTTTTCCTCTCCTTCCTCCCACCTTGTCAAAATGCCCCAACGTGACTTCTTAAACCCTTTTTTAAATTCATTTCAGATTTGGGCCAATAAACTATGTCTGCCTAAGGTAGTGATTAGCAGTCCACATTCTAAAGGTCTCCAATGGTAATTCCAGGAAAAAGAAACCTAATTAAATGTCATAGACCTTTTACTACCTCTCTGCTTAAAAAGTAAAGCCATGAAGAGGGTTGCCTCAGGCTCCCCAAGATTGCTTGTCAATATGGATTGTAAAAGCTGATGTTAAATCTTTTATCTCTTATTTATTTAAGAAAATGACATATTTAGTCCACTGGCATTTCTTTACATTATTAGGTATGTTGATTTATGTATTAGGTTTATATTGGAATATTTACAGTTATTGAGACATAGTCAGAATTTAAATATATGCCAAAATAGAGAAAAGTTCTTTACAGAAATCACTTTGAAATAATGAAAATGCTTGGTTCTACAAGAGAATAATCTGTTGGTATTGAAAGTCCTAAGCAGCTTTCATAGGGGCATAATAGCTACATCATTTCAGAACTAAAATTGTAAAATGTTTCCAGAAGTTTCTGAGGTGTGTAGAATAGACTAAGAGAAGATATAGGAAAGAATCTTTTGCATATAAGAAAAATTCAACTAAAACGAGCGAAAACTAAAAGGTGGAAGTTGTTACTCATGATGCCATTCTATTTGTAATGAATTTGATAATAAACTGTAGTGGTTGGCATTAGTAATTATAATGTTTCTTAGAAACAATAACAGGGACATTTCTCATTGCCTCAGAATTGCCCTATACTGGGAAGAAGCACAAAGTTCTTATGAACATCCTTAACTGGCACAAAAATCAGTCACACAATCTAAAAGAAAGTTTTGAGTGTAAAAATGTAAAAAAAAAAAAAAAGAAGAATAAAAAAAAAGAAAGAAAGCCAGGGATTTGGAGGCAGGGCTGGCTGGAGGTGCTCTAAGATAATCTTCACAATGCAGCTGGCAGGTTTCTCAACTGCACAGTCTGAAGCCCATTCGTGTACTATCATCTAGTGGATGGGGAGAGGTTCCTAGGAGTGTGATGTGTCTGTGTGACCCCAAGTTGGGAATGAACAAAGAGATTAGTGGCTGCTTCTGGTCTGTCAATTCCAGAAAGTTCTACAAGGGTGTTGGAGTTGCAAAATGAGCAGGGAGCCTTGAGAGGAAAGGGTAGTGGTGTCCTCCGTGGTGTCTTTTTAGCTCTCCCAATGGGTGAAAGAAGACCTCAGCAGTTCCTCTAGGACAACTGAAGGGGCAGGAAGGATAGGCAGCACATAGGCAATCAGAGTGTAAACTGGCCAACAAAGGTTATACACCACCTAGGAACCTACATGCAAAATGGAAGGGAGCCCCTATGAGCCCCCTTTGGGGCGATCCTCCCCAAACCACCCTCATCATCCAGTTCTGAACCAGGAGGTCATGGTTCGCTTTGCGGTCAGGGCAAACGCCCAGGTTGCAGGTTCAAACCCCAGTGGGGGATGTGCAGGAGGCAGCTGATCAATGATTTTCTCTCATCATTGATGTCTCTATCTCTCTCTTCCTCTCCCTTCCTCTCTGAAATCAATAAAAATGTATTTTTTAAAGAAAATAATAAGCAAAAGAACCTGTAGGAACATCTCAGGTCAGAGAGAGACACAGGTATTTGATCATACATGATTTTGCAAACATGATAAGAAGTTTACATTTTCATGTAATTACAGTGGGGAGCTACTAAAAAGCTTCGAAGAGAATGGTGATATGTTCTGATTTTAATTTATTTGTAAAGATCATCCAACTATTGTAGAAGCAGGAAGTAAGTGTGAAAAAAATAATGCTACATGTTAACCAAAAACAATTTTTTCTCTTGTCTATATTATATAGTAATGAAGTCTATATTATATAGTAACCCTTGCGAACATGTGACCAACTTCTGGCCAACAGGATGTGAGTGGAAATGATATAGACCTTCTTAAGGCTAAAACACTAAAATGTCTCCTTTAAATCTCCTCTTTTCTCACCTGCTGGTTGGATGTTGCAGTACTTAGGTTATGGTGGAGCCACTGCTCTAAGAAACTGAGACCCAGAATGACTGCATGGATCAGAGCCTTCCTGGTAGAAATAATCCTTTATTACGGTAAGTCACTAAAGTTTGAGTATTATTTGCTGAAGCAGTCAGCCTAACCTGATTGACACAGGATGATAATATACTAGTGTGAACAAGAAGTGATAGTTGCTTGGACCAAAAGTTAGCACTGGAGGTATTGTGAAATGATTGGGTTTGGGACATAATTAGAAATTGGAGCAAATGGGACATAATGATGAACAGGATAGAGATAACAAGAATATGAGCAAAATAAAAAGTGGCTCTTTAGGATTCTAATCTGAACAATTGTTTGGCTTGTGATTTTATTAAACATGGGGCTTGGGTGAGAAGACTTGGGAAGAGGGAATTGTCTGCAAGATGGGGGGAATCAAACTTTCTATTCCAGCTATGATACATTTACACACATACACCTTCACACACATGTGTGTGTATGAGATGTTACCTTAAATGTAATTTTATTTATTTATTACTAGAGGCCTGGTGCATGAAATTCATGCACAGGGGATGGGGAATGGTCCCTCAGCCCAGCCTGTAACCTTTCCAATCTGGGACCCCTCGAGGGATGTCTGATATACTTCTCACAATCCAGGACTGCTAGCTCCAAACTGCTCACCTGCCTGCCTTCCTGATTGCCCCTAACTGCTTCTGCCTACCAGCCTGATCACCCACTAACCACTACCCTGCCAGCCTTATTGATCTCTAATTGCCCCCTTGCCATCCTGTTTGCCCCCAACTTCCATCCTCTGCCAGCCTGGTCACCCCTAACTGCCCTCCCCTGCAGGCCTGATCGCCCCCAACTGCCCTCCCTTGCAGGCCTGGTCCCTCCAAACTGCCCTCCCCTGCTGGCCATCTTGTGGTGGACATCTTGAGTCCACATGGGGGCAGGATCTTTGACCACATGGGAGAAGCCCTCTTGTGTATTGTAGTGATGGTCAATCTGCAAATTACTCTTTTATTAGATAGGATGAGAGGGACAGAGAAAGAGAGAGAGAGAGACATCAATGATGAAAGAGAATCATTGATTAGCTGCATCCTGCACACCCACCTAATGGAGATTGAGCCTACAACACTGGTACATGCCCTGAGTAGGAGTCCAACCATGACCTCCTGATTCATAGGTCAATGCTCAATCACTGAACCACACTAGCCAGACTAGTATACATTTTTAGATACTTAATTAGAAACTGAAATAAAAATGTTGTATGTCTAAATCTGATCTTAGAATAGCAGGAAAGGCTAAAGACAAATGTTGGTATCATCACCCAATAGATGATCTGAATTTGACCAACATTTATATTAACAGTACAGAACAGACTGTTTCTCATAAACATGTCTACTCCTCACCAATGTCTTATAAAGATTCATTGACTACTTATAAAACTACAGATACATACAATCATATTAGAGAGAAGCATTAGAAAGAAGTGAGCTTGGTCAAGCAAGTTAGCATAGTATGAAGAATTAGGCCATGGACAGACACATGGGTTTTCATCTAAAATTCTATTCCTAAGAAAATAATGGCTACCACCCAAGTGTCAAAGAAAAGAACAAGACAAGAGAACTGGAAACCTCTTAAGTACAGCTCAATAGATTGTCCAGATTGTTTGTGAGATTGTAAGAAGAAGAAAGAAGAAAAAATGACCCCTAAAGTATAATTCCATTTACCACACTGTCAGTTTAAGTCACTGAGAAAGAATTAAGTTAGCTGCAAAAGTTAAACCAAGAGGCATAAACAGAAACAAAACAACTGGCTAACACTGAAGAAAAGATTATTATTGTCGCTATCTAAATTTAAGACAAGCTATTTAAAAAACACACACAAACATTTGTAGTTCCACTGTTCCTACATAACTATTGTTAATGCATATACTTTTCTATAAACTACTCAGCAATTTTTATTTCTTTTTGGGAGGTTAATTTTCTAAAAGAAAGTGCCATCTACCACTTTAATTAATTTTCATTCCTGTAAGTAATAGTACATTACACATTTACACTCCTAGCAACCCTATCCAGTTATATTGAGCTATTGTAACTAACTGGGCATGTCCTTGGGCTTTGTTTTCAAATACTAACCTTTGTGTCTGTGTTAAAGACTACTATTTTCCTATCTAAATGTCCATTTTCCCTCTTAGAACTCCTCATTTTTAGCTATGCTTAAGGTCACTTGAAATCAGACATTTCCCAGCCTCACTGTAGCGAGGCATGGCCATGCGAGTAAATGCTAGGCAAATTTCTTCAAGAGACAGTTGTATGGACTCTTTATCCACTTCTTCTATCCCAATGCTTAAGACATGGATTTGGTGCATTAATCTCCATCTTGGACCACAAGACTAAGGGCACCCTCTGTAACTGGCTTCCAAGAAGCACATTGGGTTCCAGATAGAAGGACAGTCACTATGCCAGCCCTGGGCTGTCTACTTCCAAACTTTTAAGTGAGATAAGAACAGATTTCATTATGTTTAAGTTGCCATTTTACAGATTTCTGTCCCTCATAACTAAGCCTGATCTTAATTAATATAGGCACTAAATTCAACTTTTTATTTTCAAATAAATGTTAGTTTTGAGAGACTCCTTGCAAGCAAAGTAATTGTTGGAAGAAATAAACTTATCTTTAAAAAATTCTGTATTGAATATCTTGGCCTGATCCTTTCCCTATGTCTCTTCTTTTTCCATCCTACCCCTACCCATTCTTCTCTCTTCAACACCACTTTCCCGTTCTGGATGTCTGTGCCTGCTTTCCTTCTAGCCCAACTGGCCCCTTTGAAGGAACTAGAAAGAGGCCATCCTCAGAGAGGGTGCAATTCCACTGACTCTTAACCTGGCAAAAAGGCTGATTGTAGGAATCTGAAAAAGGTATCTCTTCTTCCAGGTGGATCCATCCTCACACAGAGCATAGATTTGGCATGCAGAACCTGGGCTGGATTTCAATCCCTATTCACTCACTTAGCTGGGTGCCCTTGTGCAATGAACTATATGCCTATGTTTGCAGCCAGGAGGTCCTTTATTAGCAGGCACAGTTCATCTACAACTCTGATGTGAAGAGGTCTATGAGAGTCCCCATAGTTCACAGCATAGTCACTTGGACTCATCATCAAGTGCCATTCTTGTTACTGTTTTATCTGGGCCTTAAAAGGCCTCTCTTTGTCTATCTTGTTCTGTTTTAGTCCAGAGTCCTGCTGAGATTCATTTGTTGCCTGTATCTATATCTACTTACTGACACTGTTTTCTGGTAGCTCCTTTGACCTGTGATTGCCTATCTGGTTATTTATCTGTTTTTCTGAGCCCTAAGTATATATTTTGGTTCTTATCATCTCTACTGTCATCTTCCTTTTGTGCTGATGTCTTATAGACGAGTGTTGGCTGGGGAAACAGATATCAACAAAATTAACTGGAAAATTAATTAAGTTGGCTGACTATCCCATCAACCATTAGTAAAATTTTTTCATCACAGAATGACCCTTAAAAACATTCTTCACATTTAAATTGTAAGGGAGAAAAATTGAAATATCCGATACCAGGATTTTTCTATGTACTTTAGAGAGTGCAGCTTCATTTTCTTTAAAGCTTTCTTCCTTCCAATTTCTGGGACTTGATAGTATAGTACACACTATATTTTATTAGCAACTCTAATTGTCATACTACTCTCCTTACCAACATAACCAGAGACCTCTTGTCATTAATGAAGTTATAGCCTAAAGACGTTTTAGGCATTCTTTTTCCAGAGTGCTCACATATAAATTTAAACTTTGCTAGCACAGAACATAATCTAAAACAAAACCAAAGCTAGACCTCTCTGTCATTTCCAACTAGATGCCTTGCTGTTAACAATGGAACTCATGCTATTATTATTTCCTCACTTGGCATAACTATGCAGTATTGTTTCTGTATCCTTCACTTGCTTCTTTTCTTGCTCTAAATGCAAAGAACATAAATGATGTCAAGTTTGAGATTGATGCTTCCACAAAACCATTGCAAATGGTATAGGCTCCTTGCTAGGTTTTCCTTGTCTTCACTTTTGTTTGCTGGATGAAAATAATTTGAGTTTCATCAAGTAAGAATGCTTGATTGCAAAGTTAAAGAGGTTCCCTGGAGTTTGCTCAGGGGAACAATGTCACCTCAGTACTCTTGGTACACGCTCCCTGTGGCAGCCAAGGGCAGTGATCTAATGCAAGCCCCTGCCTTCTGAGTGACACTTCACAGAGCTGGGCCAAAGGCTAGCATCGCTAAGTGGGAATGGAGAGAAAACATCTATCTTTGGATGGTTTGCTCTCTCCCTGGCATTTCCAGTATTGATTTACACTGCCATAAATATTTCTATTTCTATCCACCTAAGCTCTGCATCCCACCAAATCTTTTAATCCCTGACTGATTTCTACATGGAGTTCAATCTCTTGGTCATTGTCACTAAACCTGTCCTCTGAGCCTTGCCCTGCCCCTGAGCTGCTATCTCACCTGCTCAGCCAGTTGGTTGTTCCAGGCCACTCCTGGTCAGTACTGGCCGCTGATGCCCATTATGATGGAGTCCTGACTGTGTAGAAAAGCCCAGAAAGAAAAGGAGAAGAAGAAAAAAAAAGATGTCTAATTGGCTGTTTCAGTTTATTACCAAAATAAAGATTAAGATAACTTAAAACTCAGTGGCATAGAGGCCTTCAAAACGAGGGAGGCTGGTGAAGGATAAGTCCAATAGGTGAACCCAGGCATGACTCCTGGCCTACCACTTGCTTTGGAGTATGTTGGGCTGTTGCTTAACCCCACGTGTGTTAGTAGTTACCTTATTTTTAAAATGATCATGATATCTGCCTTAAAGACTTGTTATGATTATAGGAGATAATGTCCATCCATGATCCACTTACAATAGTGCCTGGTCCTTGGCATGCATTCTGTAACTGGCATCTTGACATTTTTAAATGCCTTTCACACTCAAACACAGGTTCAAAAACCCCAGGAATTTTCATTGAGGTTTTGTTCAAAGCAGCTGAGAATAGATTGTTATGTTTTCAGGCACAGAGCACACATACAGTCCTTTGCCTCTAAGTATTTTTTTTTCCTTTACTCACTTAATTCAAATCTCTGTTCACATGTTGCCCCCTTAGAGAAAACTCTCTGATGACCTACTATAAAATGTCACTTCTCATCAGTTTCTTTCCTCTTGATTTGTTTTTCTTTATATCACTTGTAACCAGATATTATATCATATACAGTAATTTGTCACTTTAACATTTTCAATAGGTTCTTGGAAACTGCAAGTTTAAGGAAATGACATAAAAAAAAACAACTTTTTCCATAGGCTAATGGATATACACAAGAGTTAAGTTCCTACAGCATATTGCTGGTCACAGAGAGATCACCAACTTCTCTGTAAAGACCCCAAACACTTCTAATATTGAAATAAATGTGAGCTATACATACATCTAAGAAAGATGAATAGAAACAAGTGAGATAATTATTTTCTGACTTGTTTATTCTAGAGCAGAGTCATGGGTGACCAGAGCCCATATGGCGGCTCAGGGTGCCAGGTAGGAACCCACCCTAGATAGGATGCCCTTCCATCACAGAGCCACTCACACACACCCACACTCACTCTGACGGGGGCAACATACACATGCCAATTCACATCACATTTTGGGGATGTGGGAGGAAACTGGAGTCTCTGGAGAAAACCCACCCAGGCATGAGAAAAACATGTAAACTTACACAGACAGTGGCCTTAGCACAGAATTGATTTTTTAAATCAATGTTATAAAGAAAACAACATTATTGGAGAACCGGCTGTGTATAATATTTGTTACTGGTAGCGATGATCTGCTTCACAGTGTCTTCATGAAGCAAAAGACTTAAGTTTTTTTTATGTATCTGTAGTACTATAGAAATGTTTGAAATAGCCCTGGCCTATCTTGATCAGTAGTTAGAGCATTGGCCTGTGGAGTGGAGTCCAAGTTTGATTCCCAGTCAAGGAAATGTTTCTCTCTCTGTCTCTCTCCCTCCCTTCCACTCTTTCTAAAAATGCAATGGAAAAAAGTCTTCAGGTGAGGGTTAACAACTGCAAAGAATACTGGATTAAGTGATATTTCCACTTCAAAAGTTGATATTTTTAAAAATCTTAATATACATTGAAATGAAAAAATGTCTGAAGATTTCTGTGAAAATTTATAGACTTCATCATCGTTCCTATAATAAAATCTTCAACCACTTTAATTAAAAAGTTTCTAATCTTTTCTTGGTTTTGCATTGTCTACCATTCTTTATTTTTTTAATTTATTTTTATTATTGAAAGTATTACAGATGTCCTTTCTCTCCCAGCCCCATTGCCTCTCTTATCCCACTCCTGCCTCCTCTCCATTCTTCATATAAAAAATTTATATCCTATGTAAAGTTAGGGAGAATCCCTCACTCAGTGGCTCCGCTTTTTCAGAACATGGCATTACTCAAGCACACATACTTGAATATTTCCAGGTGACTGAGTTTTAAAGAAGTGCTCCTATGGCAGTGAAAAAAAAGAAAGAAAGAAAGAAAGAAAGAAAAGTAAGAAATATTTACATTCCAAGTTTGCCAAGGAGTAGTTTCTACAACTGGCTCTGACAATTATTTTCATAAAGAGGAGAGCCAGTGAGAAAGAAACAAATCTAAAGAAATGCTAATTCGGCATTTCTCATTAGCACTTCTAATTTCATCCTAATGAAATTCCACAAAGGTCTTTCTAAACTACTGAGGAAAACGGGCTAAAGGTACTTTTAGCATTTTATTTAGTCTTCATTGATATGGATTAAATCATACCAATGGGTAAAAGGTCTACCATTTAATTAGTATCTCCCCTTTTAAGAATTCGCCCTGAACAATATGATGTCCCTGTGTACTCTCAATTGTTAAAAATAAGGCGAGCCCTCTAATTCAACAGTCCTGGTAGAACACAAAACATACTGGGGAGCCAGGCAGCAAGGCAAATACCTTCTTCACTCATGCAGGAGGGTACACAGCACGTGGTCTGGAAGAACACGCATACCAAGCAGATGGTCTGCTCAGGTTTTTAATCCTGACGCAGGTGACCTGTTCCTCACTCTTGATTGGAGCTCAGGTGCACAGTCTTTCTCTATTGGCTAATTCAAAGGGACGGGTTGGCCTTTGCCATTTCAAGATGGTGGCCCCTAGGGGAGCTGCAAGTCATATAGCTAAAATGATGGCTGCCAAGTCATAAAGTCCAAAATGGTGGCTGTGTAAACAGTTCTTTGACACAAAAGATTACTTGCTTATTCTCATACAATCATGAAGGCCCAATCCCTTTTATCTTTGTTATAGCACTCTACTGTGGATATAACTATATGCTATTATGTAAAATCATATATCACCTCATAGCATCCATCCTATTGCATACCAATTCCTGTTGGCATTCCCGCTTACTCTACCTGATTGTGAGTTTCTTGAAGACGGGGATCATGTCTTAATCATTTTTGTCCTTCCAAAGGCTCAGGCAGTTCTTGTTGCAGTTGATAATGTATGTGCTTTGAATGCTGAATGAGTGAGTTAATGTGCAATGTACTAATATAAGGAACACATAATGGTGCTTGAGGGGAGAAGTACTACAGGCAATCATGGGCTTTCCATTTTAGAGTGGAAATGTCTAAGTGAAAATAAGACGAGCTAAATCTAGTCACACGTGGGGTATAGAGTGTTTTTAAATAGGAGAGCTCTAAATAAAGCTGCAATTACAATGATACTCTTGTTAAAATTATGAATTGGTACCAAACACTTGATTCTAATAGCTAGACAGTTTTATTTATTTTACTTTTTTAGATATTTTTATCGATTCAAATAAGAAGAAAGAGGGAGAGAGATAAAAGCATCAAAGCTGAAAGAGAATCATGCCTTCTGTACAACCCCTATTTGGGATCAAGCCTGCAACTCTGGGATGTGCCCTTGACAGGAATTGAACCCAGGACCCTTTAGTCTGCAGTCTGACACTCTAGCCAAACTGGCTAGAGCTAGCTAGAGAATTTTATTTTATTTGCTTTTTAAAATATATTTTATTGATGTGTTACAGAGAGGAAGGGATAGAGGTAGAGAGTTAAAAACATTGATCAGCTGCCTCCTGCCCACCCTCTACTGGGGATATGCCTGCAACCAAGGTACATGCCCTTGACCGGAATCAAACCTGGGACCCTTCAGTCCACAGGCCAAAGCGCTACAATTTTAATGTCAATTCCTATTGCCTGCTTTGTAAGCACCTTGATATGAAACATCTTTATTATAAACAGTACAAAATGAAAAAAAGTTGGCAAAGTAAGTGAAGTAGTCCACACAGAAATGATACTATACATATCAAAATGAAAATGCGCATTTGAACTAAGGATTTGAATTCAGGAAGAAGATTTAAAAGAATTAAAACACATATTTAACAACAACAACAACATTCAAATATGTCACCGAATATCAAGAACCTACCTGCACTCAGGTGGTAAGTCATTACTTATGTTCTTTACATTTATTCTATATAATAAAAGGCTAATATGCAAATTGTCCATCTGACCAGGAGTTCAACTGGGAGTTTGATCAGGGGCGGGGCCAACCTGCCCACCACACCTGACCCCTCCTCCAGCTGACCCCACCCCTGATTGGTCCCATCCACCATGATCAGGTGCGGGGACTGGCTGACCAACTTCCCATGTCTCTCCTATCTAGCTGGCCTGCCTGACTGGCTCCAATTGAGGTGGGCTGGCCAAAACCCATCCATGCACGAATTTGTGCACCAGGCCACTAATAATTTACTTATTATTTAATTAATAAATCCATAATAGAAAGAATATCTGATAAGCTCAAAGGAATGATTCTGTAGCGATTTATTATTAATTCTCGCTCTAGGGAACTTGCCAGCATTTTGAGTCCCTGCCCATTTTGAGGAAAACATAACGTTGTTCATTTTCCTTTTACAGTAGGTAAAGAGGTTGTACACTCTGACAAATTGCCACTGCATTTTCATTTATGATGCCCTGGTGCTATAGAAGTAAAACTGTGAATTTCCAGAAAGGAACTCCAGGCTGCTATAAGGGATCTGAATCATTGCCTGGGAAATGGGGTCCTGCACACTCTGGTGCAATTTCCCAGATGATGATGTATGGACATTCAGAGTGTACAGCCGTATACCAACGGAAGCACTGTGACAGTCTGCTTGCTGCCAGGTGTTTGTGTGCAGTTCAGTGTGGCCCCTTTCTGGTCCACTTTTCGTTTTACACTGTTGGGAACACCCACCATCCTTACAGATCAGTGACTAGGAGGCTAAGCCCAACAGAAACAATGCCTCCTGCTCTTTGTTCGGCAGCTTCACACACCTTCTCAGGTTTACTTTCTCTGGGACAGAATGAGTAGTCCTAGGTAAGGACCTTGTTTTGAATAGCTCCATCCAGCTCCATGCCCTGTGGTGGAAGCTGGGTCAGCATCCTTTAATCACCTGTCAGAAAACAGTAGGACTTTTCTCAGGTGGGAAGGAAAAGAAGGAAAACAGAAAAAATGGAAGTGAGTGGGAAAGAGAGGCAGCACTTGGTCCTGAGCACAATGACACTCTTCGAAAGAGCAAAAAAGAGCAGATGCTTCCCAGACATATACCCATATTTTCTACCTCTATTAAAGAAGAATTCTGAAGTCCCATTTCAAGCACATCCAGGTACTTGGACAAACATTTTGCTTTGCACACAGATGTTTGTCATCTTACCGAAAGTCTGTAATAGGGACATGGATTTATAAAGTAGAATTGTCCAAAATAAGGTTCTTTTATATCTCCACAACACTGCTCCCTAAAGCATCCCATAAGCAATTACTGTCTACTCTATTATTATATTTCTGTGTATTTCCAGGCACATATTCCCAGAAATCCATGGCATATATTAAAACATAAATTTTTAAGATTTTTTGGTAGAAAACCCAAAATGAAACATTCATTAGAGTCATGTATGCTTAGAAGGTATGCAGAGTCCTTCAAAACTTATACTCCTGCCATACTAGGTTTAGCTCATGCCCATGCACTGGCTAGAGAAAGAATTACAATATCTGGTGATTTTTCCCCAGGCAGTCCTTGTTTCTCTTCGATCCAGCAGGACAGACAGCTGATGTGCATCATGGGATTTTTGTCAGGCTACTAGAAATTATAACATCCTGACTTTGCATGATTAATGAAGTGTATTCTGGTTTGACACTGACTTTATATAAGACAGTGTCTCTCCCACAAGATTCATTAATCAACTCCTGAGGTTCCTGAGTGTGAGATCTGACAGTGTCCTTCTCAGTCCTCTCTATTCACCAGCCCCCCTGCTCCCAGTCACTCAGTGGCTTTTTGTTCTTACCATCATGGATGCAAATATCATCAGGGTCCAGGGAAAGTGATATATGTGCACTTGGCACTTTCTCTTTGATGAGTTTTTCTTTATTTGGAATGGTAATTGTTTCTAGATGGACGAAACATGGTGTTGAAGATGTATAGTTAAAGCCAAGCCTTTCAAATAGCAGTAATGATTACATAATTACTTGTTTTTCTCCACTATGAATGTGCTCATTTATTGATGCATTTAATTGGTAGCCTTTCAGCTGCTATTTACTTATATAGTGAACATGCTATTCACTTTTGTAAAAAAAATTATTGAATTTATTGGGGTAACATCAGTTAATAAAACCATATAGGTTTCAAGTGTATAACTCTCTAACACATAATCTGCATACTGCCTTGCATGTTTTTACAAACATGCATGTTTACACAACATCCAACGTCATCTCTTTCCACCATCATTTATCCCTCCTTTGCCCTCTTCTACCTCCCCACACCCTTTTTCTTTTCCTCTGGCAATCAGTACACTGTTGTCTGTGTCTATGAATGTTTTGTTTTTCCTAATCCCTTCACATCTTTCAACTAGCCCCCCAACCCTCCTCCTATGACAGTGATCAGTCTGTTCCCTATATTTATGAGTCTGCTTCTATTTTGTTTGTTAGTTTATTCTGTCATTAGATTCCACATATAAGTAAAATCATATGGTATTTTTCTTTCTCTGACTGACTTAATTCAATCTTCAGGTCCATCCATGCTTTAGCAAATAATATTTCTTTGTTTTTTATAGCTGAGTAAATGTATCACCATTTTTGTTTGTTTGTTTGTTTTTTAATCAATTCTTCTATGATAGGTGCATGGACTACTTCCAAATCTTGGCTACTGTAAGTAATGCTATCATGAACATAGAGGTGTGTATATTCTTTCAAACTAGTGTTTCAGATTTCTTGAGATATATTCCCAGAATGGAATTGCTGGGTCATTAAGCATAAACATCAACTAGGATATGAAGAAACAATAAATTTTCATTTTAATTTAGGTTTGTATAAAGATACAGATTCTTCTTTGGCCTGAAGCTGATAAAAGTCATCATTAGCATAATACTGGCATAACAATAGCAGGAATAATAATAATAATGCTCATGACTAAGGAGTCAGGGAATTTTCCTAGCTGGTGTTTCATGAATCCTCCCAAGGTTCCTGTGAGGAAGATAAAGGGCCGTCAGTATCATAGTAATTTATAGATGGGAAAATTGAGGTCCAAAGGTGAAGTGACTCAGGGACTGAAGGGCTTCTCAGGGAGCCACTGGACACTGTAGAAGTCCATGTAATGCCACAAAACCCAACAGTGGGTCTTAAATTCCATGCAGCACAGGTACCGCTCCCATCTAGCCCTCTGGCATTGACCTCTACACTGAATCTCTCCAAGAAACACTCTTGCCTCCCACCAACACAGTTTATTCCTCCTAATTCTCTATTGTGGAAGGTGTGGGTAATGTTGGTTTAGAAGATCATCTCTGGAGCCAGGCTGACTGAGTGTGAAGGGCCTTTCTGCTCCTTGCTAGCTGTGAGACCTACACAAGTGACTTATTCTCTCATAACCTCCATTTCCTCATCTGTAAAATGGGATTATAATCAAATCCACTGTGGCAATAGTGGGGAGGATTCCTCAGTAAGTTATGAGAATAAATTTAATGATATTTACATGATAAAAGAACAACTGTTTTTGGTTCTTGTGTCCTGACACCTGAGAAAAATATTTTTTAAAAGGGTATGTGGTGTGATGGATTGAACTATATCCAGAGCAATATTTTTCCATAAATTGAATGATGACTTTTATAAGCTGCTTCTTAAGACAGCCTTTCATACAAGAGCAAATGCCAAATCAAAGCTAAAGAAAGGCACATCTTTAGGGGCCGATGTGCTCTGGTACAAGTGGATGGCTAGCTGTGCATGGTACAATGTAAAGGTTAGGAACATGGGTTCTGGAAACAAATTAACAAAATTTGGAACTTAACTTTGCTACTGTCTGGCTATCTGTCATTGCATAAATTATCTCTGGTTCAGTGTAGTCATCTAGTAAGTAGGTATAATTCTATAATCTAGCTCAAAAGGTTTTATGTTTTTTTTTTCCTGAGGATTAAATTAGATGCTATGTGTAAAAACCTGAAAATAGCACTTTGGCACAAAGCTTAAGTTATTATTAATCAAATAAAAAATTAAAATATCTAGAAGGTAGACCATACACAATTTAAGATCCTCATAATAAATGCCATGTTTGTTGTGGTACTTAGGATCACAGTTAGGAGGTGAGAGTTTGAGATTACACTTTCTGACAAGAACCTAGCCTGCAGAAATTTCATAAGGTTGATTAAAAGAACCATAGTCCCTGATAATCAACTAAGTAGAAGGCAGAACTGATATCTGTAATGTAAGATCAAGAGCCCAACTGAGCACATGATGAATGCAAGGCTCTTCACTGTGAGCATGCAGGGCTGCCTGTGGAGGAATCCAAATGTTTCTCAGGAAAGAGTTCGGGGTCCACTAAAATACACACAGATCTTCAAGGGCCTGAGCTCTGTGCAACAGAGGGAAATGGGCCTAACTAATTTTAGTTTGGAAAATTTTCAATGTGTGTATAAAAATTTAACCATCTGACTGCATCTATAATAATTAAAGCATAATACACTAATCAGATCAGAAGTCTTTCTAAACGACCTTTCGCACAAAGCTGGGGCTGGGAGGGAAGCCCGGGTCCCAGGTACCAGAGGGAAGCTGGTACCAGCAGCTGGGGGAAGGAAGGCCTACTCTTGCACGAATTTCATGCATCAGGCCTCTAGCACATCAATAAGAAACAAGAAAGCATTTTAGGTGCTTGAAAATTCCTAACGAATCCTGTAAAGTAAACTGGATTCAGCTATCTCCCTCTAGTTAGATGAGTTTTGGCTTGCTATTTAGGGTAGTAAGATATAGGTCAATCCAATGTTGGAAAATCATAGTTTTAGCATTTGAGAAATAATAACAATTCATTCTTTTAAAACTCATCAGTATCAGTTATTTATTGAGACTGATCCTCCTTTATGGAGGAAAATGTCTATAAATGCAAACATGAAGGAACTTCCTTTCTTCTCTGTTTTGAACAAACATTAACTTGATAATTCTATTATTTTCTTGAACCATTTATTTTACTATCATGCATTATAAAACAAACAATGATGCATTCATAAGATATGTCAAAAGATTAAATTGGTATGCTTCATTTGATTATTGCAATAAACACTTAGGTTGTTGTCTTTTTAAATTCTTTGTAGAATAGCATGTCATCTGGTCATAACCGAAAATATTCATGTGTACATCATGTACATGTATATCCATGTCATCAAAGTCCTCGTAAAATTATTGCACTGAATCTATTACTTATGCAAACTTTCTGGATATTAAGCCAATAAAAAAGAGAGATTAATAGAATGTTTGATTTCCAGCATATTTTACAGATCTAAATCTAGTAATTTAACCTAGTAGCATAAAAATACATGGGTGACTTAGTTTGCTAAAACACATATGAATGATTAAACTTGACCAGTATGACATTTAGTTCCCCTTTCAAAATTATTAATTTTAAAATATTTGCTTGAATTCCCTCTAAAACTGTACTTCTTCATAAAGCATTTGGGAATGAATTGAAATGGAATGGTGGCTCTTCATTCCATACTCCCCGCAAACCCCCAAATTTGCACTTTCATTCATTTCCTCCCTTACCCTTTTTGACCCTGTTATCTTCATCTTCTGGTGGTGGGTATTGTTTGCACTTAATGCTAAAACCTACATCAATTTTGAGAAGAGATAATTTAAATAAATTTTCATATATCTAAGTATTTATAAAACAATTACAATTATTGGATATGCACAGTATTCTAAATGAATATACAGAAGCTTAGTTGATAATACTGTGCATATGCTAAATATCATAATATTCTAAAAATCATCCTAATATTCTAAGATTCTAATTCTATAAATATCCCTATATTCTAAAATTAAAGAAGACCGTGTTCATGTAGCAAAGTAAATACACTGAAAAATATTATATAATTGCTTATTTATTATGGTTTATAGTGAATATTTCATTTCTAGTAAGTTATTTTTGTGTGTTAGTATCATAGAATTAGATATCAGATCTTCTTTTTAAATATTGCTATTTTAGAGAAAAAGATAGGGAGATTGAGAAAGAGAAAACCATTGATGTGAGAGCAAAACATTGATTGTCTATCTCCTCCAAACCCCCCCCATTGATGACCAAGCTGGAAATCCAGCCATGTGCCCAGACTGGGAATCAAACTGGCAACATTTTTGTGTATGGGATGACACCCAACCAACTGAACCATACTGGCCGGGATGATTTCAGCTCCTTAAATAAATCTTATGTCATAGAATTAAAGCCATTCATTTTTATGTTGTTCTCATGCCTTGCACACACCCTTACAGTGTGAGGCTGCTCTTAGGTTAAATACATAAATTATGAAATCACCTGTGAAGTATATCATCCCTATGCTTCTCTTCATTTGCTGCTTTAAATTATATTTAGAGATTTATTCTTACGGTGCGTCTAATTTAGGGAAGAAATTAATATGTTGGATGCTATTAAAAGGAGAGTATGCACTTTTTATTCTTTGGACGTCTGCACGAACTCAAGTGGAGTAAAATCAGCTGACATACCCTATGCTTTCTGTCACCTTTCCTTTATATTACCTGCAACACTGTCCTGATATTTTCTTCCTCACATACAAAACCACAACAAAGGAGACCTCAAACACTGAAAAAGCATTTTGAGATGGATTCATCACAACCAATGCATTTGCACTTTCTAGCTTGGTTTTTATTGTATATCAGACTTGCATTTAATCATGCCTTTGCTATGAATTTCTTTCATCCAGTAATTTATTCAACAAATACATAGGTTGCTGATTAGGTGCCAGAGATGGTTTTAGGTTCTGGGTTGTAGAAACAGGAAAAGAAGTGTTCTAATTCTTATTGATATTACATTTAAATGAGAGAGACAAACAATCTGTATATAATGTTAGGTAGTAACAAATGTTATGGAGAAAAATAAAGCTAGTAAATCAGATAAGGAGAGTTAAAAGTGCTAGTGCAGTGTGATTCAGAGGGAGGACATGCCATTTTATTATATGGGTAATAAAGTGACATTTAAGCAGAGAAGCAAGGGGCATTGAGACCTGTGAATATGAAGGAGAAGGGAATTTCAGGAGAAGAAATAATAAAAATAAATGCAAAGGACCTGAGGCAGGTGTATGCTTGGGTCATTGGAGGAACAGATAGGAGCTTTAGTGGCGTTTCAGTGAAGTCATAGAAGAGGTCAGAAATGTAATGAATCGTGTAGGCCGTACTAAGTAGTTGAGGTCTTGTCATGAGTGAGAGGCAAAACCTCTGGATCATTTGAAGCAGAGGAGTGACTTTATCTAATTTACCTTTTATAGCATCATGCAGGGTCATCTGAGGAAGACACCTTAAAGAGAACAACAGGACAAGACTATTACAGTGACCAGGTTAAAAACAAACAAACAAACAAAACCAATGGCTTGAATTAGGATAGTGGTGATAAGAATAATGTGAGTCTAGATATATATTTTAAAGGTAAATCCAACAGGATTTGATACAGGATGACTATATACTGGCTTAATAGGACATTCCAGAAATGGAATTTTTTGCCCCTAGTTTGATGTAGAACTTTACACATTCCTTAATATTGTTTGGAATTTTAATTAACTGGAGGAAATTCCTTCTGAGTGTTTCTATTTTTTTCATTGAAATATAAAATAAGGCCATCTGGGGAGAAACCAAGATGGCAGCATAGGTAAACACCTAAACTGCTGCCTCCACAACAATTTCAAAACTACAAGTAGCCGAGACCGGTTTGGCTCAGTGGATAGAGCGTCGGACTGCGGACTGAATGGTCCCAGGTTCGATTCCGGCAAGGGCATGTACCTTGGCTGCGGGCACATCCTCAGTAGGGGCGTGCAAGAGGCGGCTGATCAATGTCTCTCTCTCATCGATGTTTCTGACTTTCTATCCCTCTCCCTTCCGCTCTGTAAAAAATCAATAAAATATATTTTAAAAAAAAACTACAAGTAAAAGACAAAACAAACATCATCTAGAACCACAGGAAAGCTGTCTGACTGGAACTTATACAATGAGAAGGAAAAAGAAACTCACACGGAGAATCAGAGGAGCTGCAAAGCCTGAGGTATGGAGATATGTGTGCACGGGGAGAACGCGGCCAGAGATGATGGGGCGGCTGAGTGCCTGGCTGGCGTGCTCTAGCCGGAAGGAGACAAAAGCTCTAGATTGCACTGAACTCCTGTTCTGACTGCAGTAAACCTCAGTTCTGGGCCAGACCCAGGGGACCCAGCTCATACAAGGGGAATCTGGACTATAAGGTGGAATCATAGGGGAAGGCAGAGGTCTGGAGGCACCCATGTGAGTGCATGCAGAGAGGATGTACTGTTGACTGTGCTTCTGGCTTGATCTGGCAGGAGGGAGACAGGAGCTCTAGACAGCACTGAACCCCAGTTCTGATTGCATAGAACCCCAGTGCCGGGCAAAAATCTGGGAGTCCGGATTCATTGGGGGAGAGATAGGACTGTTTGGCAGCAGGCAAAATTAGAGAGTGTCTTTCTCTTAGAGGTGCTTGCAGTGATTGCCACGAGACACTGAGACACAGGAACCTCGTGGGACAGGGCTGACTGGAAACCAAGGCTGTCTGCTTCACCCTGAAACTCTGCCCCATCCAAGCTGAGTGCAGAAGATTGTGCAATTTTGCAAGTCTTGTCACATAAGGCTGTCTCCCAGTGTAGACACAGCTGATCCTCACAGCCAATTGTCCTGAAGGTCAATTACTCCCAGTGATACCAACAACAATCAAGACTTAACTGCAATAAGGCTGTACACATAGTCCACAAAGGGGTGCACCAAGTGTGTCTACCTTAGGTAACAAGGGAGGACGAAACACCTAGCACAGAAAGCTACCCTACCAACTCAAGGAAGCAGCAAAAATGCGGAGACAAAAAAACAAATCACAAATAAAAGAAATGGAGGAAAACAAATGACTAGATATAGAGTTCAAAACCAAAGTTATAAGGTTTTTCAAGAGGTTCCTAGAAAAGGCTGATAAATTCAGCGACACCCTCGAGGATATGAAAAAGGAAAAACTAGACATTAAACATACACTGACTGAAATAAAATATATTTTACAGAGACCCAACAGCACACTACAGGTATGCAAGAATCAAGTCAAGTATTTGAAATACCAAGAGGCCAAAAACACTCAACCGGAAAAGCGAAAAGCAAAAAGTATCTAAAACTTTGAGAATAGTGTAAGAAGCCACTGGGACAACTTCAAGCGTACCAACATCAGAATTATGGGGGAGTCAGAGAAGAGAGAGAGCAAGACGCTGAAAACTTATTTGAAGAAATAATGACTAAAAACTTTCCTCACCTGCTGAAAGAATAGACTTACAAGTCCAGGAAGTGCACAGAACCCTAAACAAAAGGAATACAAAGAGGACCACACCAAGACACATCATAATTAAAATGCCAAGAGTAAAAGACAAAGAGAGAATATTAAAAACAGCAAGAGAAAAACACTCAATTACTTATAAGAGAGCACCCATACCATTGTTAGCTGATTTCTCAATATAAACTATGCAGGCCAGATAGGAGTGGCAAGAAATTTTCAGTGATGAATAGCAAGAACCTACAACCAAGATTATCCTACCCAACAAAGCTATCATTCAGAATTGAAGATCAGATAAAGAGATTCACAGATACGAAGAAGCTAAGGGATTTCATCACCACCAAACCAGTATTATATGAAATGCTGAAAGGTATTCTTTAAGAAGAGGAAGAAGGAGAAAAGGTGGCTGCTTCAAACTAGAGCATGGATGGAACTGGAGAGCATTATGCTAAGTGAAATAAGCCAGTAAAAGAAAGATAAGTATACCATGATCTCACTCATTATGGAATATAATGAACGACATAAACTGATGAAAAAAAACAGATCTAGAGACAGAGAAGCATTGACTGTCAAACCTCAGAGGGAAGGTAGGGGAAGGTGGGGGTAAGAGGAAGAGATCAACCAAAGGACTTGTATGCATGCAAATAAGCCTAATCAATGGATGCAGACACCAGGGGGGGGGAGGGCATGAGTGGTGAGGGTGGGGGTGTTGGAAGTGGTAATGGGGGATGAGGACACCTATGTAATACCTTAATCAATAAATAAAATAAAATAAAATTAAATTAAATTAAATTAAATTAAAAAGGCCATCTGCCAAAACTGGTTTAGCTCAGTGGATAGAGCATCAGCCTGTAGACTGAAAGGTCTCAAATTTGATTCCGGTCAAAGGCATGTACCTTGGTTGCAGGCATATCCCCAGTGGTGATTAGGAGGAGGCAGCTAATCAATGTTTCTCTCCCATTGATGTTTCTAACTCTCTATCTCTCTCCCTTCCTCTCTGTAAAAAAAAATCAGCAAAATATATATATTTAAAAAAAAGAAATATAAAATAAGGCCATCTGCTGAAAACACGAATGGGGGAGGAAGTGTTGAGTATTTGACCAGAGAGGATAAGGTCTAACAGTCATCTAGGTGAGTGGGGCAGTGAATGGACTAGACTAGCGGTGACTAGCATGGTTTCTAGGCAACAACAATGCCAACTTCAGTTGTTCGCAAATGAATTTCAAGTGAGAATTGTCAGTGTGCTTGTGTGTTTTTCTTTGAGTGTGTTCTGCTATACAGGTACAGGTACAGAGTAGGCAGAATTAGATTTAACCATGATTCTAGTTTTACAGGTGATGCCAGCAAAATGAGGGAGGGCCAG
This sequence comes from Antrozous pallidus, assembly GCA_027563665.1. Taxonomy (NCBI): domain Eukaryota; kingdom Metazoa; phylum Chordata; class Mammalia; order Chiroptera; family Vespertilionidae; genus Antrozous; species Antrozous pallidus. The sequence continues at coordinate 18,878,475 of CM050517.1, read as the reverse complement.
GGAGTTCAGCATCTTCCAAAGAGGGTGATTATAATAAGTAACCATGGAATTTAAGCAAGGTAAAGAAGGAAGAGGATGAGGGATGGTGAAAGCTAGTAGAATCAATGCATTAGAGGTCCCAGGATAGACAGAAAGTTCTATAAGAAGGAGTGAGCTGGAAATATGCAGGTGGTGCTCAGAGAATGAGATTATAGAGAAGTGCACTGGCAGAGACTTAGGTGACAGCCACAGTACAGTGCTGGAGGTTGGCTGAAGGAGCTCCCTGGGAAGAGGAGTTCAGGGAACTGCAACCAAGGTGTGGATCACTACAGCAGTGCTTCTCAAGTTTTAGCTGAAACACAATCCTTTGAAGGGGTTATTAAAACTCAGATTATTAGGCCCCACTCTCATAAATTCTAATTCAGTTGATCTGGGATGGAGCCTGAGAATTAGGTGGTGTTGATATTAATAGTTGGGGCACTACATTTGGAAAACATGGCCTACATGTACATTGAAATAAAGAATTAAGGGAAAAGTAATAGGGGAAAGAGCAACACTGAGACTGAAGCTAACACTGCCCAGAGCAGGGGAAGGAGAAGGACCCAGAGGTTGGCAGTGAATAGTCTCAATGATCTGACTACAATGCAACGCAAATGTTTGTTTAGTCTTCTCATTCTGCTATTTATCAGTGACTCCAACTGAGGTTTCTAGAGTCAGACTGGCTTCTTATTAGCTCTGTGACCTTGGACCAGTTGATTATCTCTTTATATCTGTGTTTCCTCTTATAGAAAGTATAATAAATAAACAAACAAACCTACCCATCAAGATTGTTGGGAGAATAAATGAGTTAATAAATGTTCTAGCACCTAAGGCAGTAGTGATTCATGGTGATCACAAATTCAACACAATTGTACCTATTATTTCTTCCTTTCTTCATGTTCTTTGTTTAAATGAGCTCTGCTGAAATCCCATATTTTGCTTTGCAACTGATCTTCTGCCCCTGGTTTGATGTAGAACTCCATACTTTCCTTTGGCATTTAAAAAGCTGACTCTCTGTGACAAATGAAACTTGGTGATTTTTAACATTCATTCCTTTGAACTAGGAATGTAAAGGATGTTAATTGTCCTTATACAGACATAATCTACAATTATAATAATTTTTTTCTATAAATGTCTTTCACCAATTGTAGAAATAGATTTGACCACAGCTCTTTTGGGATATTTTTGTCTTGGATCCCATGGGTGACCACAAAGAAAATCATAAATAAAATTATTCATAAACATATAGAAACATTTCAACACCACCTATAAAGTCATTATATAATCTCAGTGGACAATGTAACTGTAACTATCTATCTATTGAATTTAAATTACCCATATCATGTTTTCTGCTTAATGTTCCATGCAATGTATTAGGAAGAAGTATTAAGTGTCTGCTCATAAGCTTGGGGTCCATGTTGCTCATGTATTTTCCCACAGTGGATGCTTTTAAAAAATAAAATGTATGAAAGAGAGGAGAGAAAGAGGGAGAGAGGGAAAGAGAAAGAGAGAGAGAGAAGCAATTTAACAAATTATTTTTTTTATCTCCAAAGGGAGTTCCCCAGAGACATTCAGCTGAATATGTTTCAAACTTTATACCATAAAGCATTAGCCTTTCTAGGTCACTGCATTGCATCTGAGCCATCTGAGCCTTAGATTAAAACATAAATACCTAAAGCCTTTACTTCCATGCTTTTTAAAAGCTGATGAAAACAGTCGTTTCTCTTCGCCACTTCAATGTGTTTATTTATATGAGAAAGAACACTTTGAAAAATTATGACATAAAAGAAGTCACACAGAGAATAAGGGAAGAGAAAAGCCAGTTTACATCTTTCCATTTTTCTTTCCCTTCTATTTATTCATTCCTTCTATGATGCTCTTCCAATTAAAGAGAAAGAAATTGGCTATCCCAAGCTAATGGTCAAGTCAATGCTGAAATATAAAAGGTAGTGTTAGGTCAATGAGGCAGGCAAGGCCAGAACCCAGCTGATGCACCTGCATATCTGATAGATACTCCCTCCCCCCAACTGCTGGGAGGAGTTATGATGTAACTGGCCTCTGCCACAGAGACACTGAACCACCAATCAGTGCATGCTGAGTGCCCTGTGTCCCAACCCTTCCTGTTCCACCGTGGGTCCAACCCCTTTTTGTTCCTCCCCTTAAAAGATGTCTTCAGTGTTCCACGTGGCACTGCTGCTCCCAGACTGCTTTCCCAGTCTGGGGGCCCGTCTGGCTGGCTCCTTCCCTTCTTTTCCTCCCCCTCTTCTAATCCTGGTTTCTCTACCTCCTGCATGATAAAAAACCCTCTTTTAAAATTTCTTCGGCTTTCATCTTCCATGCCTCGAACCTTACAGGTAGTTGTAAGTCTAACATCTCTCATAGTATCCATTCCATTACTGGTCCACAACAGATAACTGGTAAATATTTATTCTCTGATACTGAGTCCAATGTATAGACCTTTATTGTATAGTCTGCCTAGTAAGCCACAATACCAGTAGTTTGGGAACAAACCTTCCCTGACTTCCAGTGTGCCTGTTGACAACTTAAGGCCACCATGGTCCACATTTTATTCTCTCCTTGAAAAGCAGGAGGTACACACATGGAAACTATGTTTTTCAGAAAATACTAGCAGGGTTGCTTCACTGAGTAGAGTCTATCAATCAGAGAGACTTTCAAGATATCTGGGTGGTAAAAGAAAAATAAAAGATATACTTGTGTTCTTCAGCTAAAGTAAGACCCATGCATGCACTTTGTCAGATGTGATATATCCATTGTGGAGACAGAACACTACTAGTCCTGCAGGTTCTGATCTCCTGGAAGCTTGTGAAACTCTTCCTTGTCCTACTTTTTCTAGCCCTTCTAAGGATTTTGAAGCTTCTGATTCAAATATCCTCTTGCTTGAAATACCTATTTTCTTGATGGAACCAATTGATATAATCAGACTGAAGGAAGGAGAGAAATTGAGAAATGGAGGTTCACCACAGGAATTCACGCTCTTTAGGTAAGTCTTGTAGACATATGGCCATAAAGTAGTAGAACTAAGGCTGTGTAGAAACATACTGAGTGGGAGACAATTAAAACACAACACCAACTAGCTGTGTGATCTTATATAAATTATTACCTCAGTTTTCTGATCTGTAAAATGAAATTAATGGCATTAACTACCTCATAGGTTTATGTTAGTGCATTAGTATTTGCAAAATTCATAGGACAAGGAATGGCACATGGTTAGTGCTGTATGATTTTTGTTAAACTAACAGTGAATTTAAAAATATACACATAGCCCTAGCTAGTTTGGTTCAGTGGATAGAGCATCAGCCTGAAGACTGAAGGGTCCTAGGTATGATTCTGGTCAAGGGCATGTACCTTGGTTGTGGGCACATCCCCAGTGGGAGGTGTGCAGGCGGTGGCTGATCGATGTTTCTAACTCTCAATACCTCTCCCTGCCTCTCTGTAAAAAAATCAACAAAATATATTAAAAAAATAAAAATACACAAGTAGATATTTCCTTAAAAGCCATCTTCTTGGGAAGTGAGACACTAATTCCTGGAATGTGGACTTTTTGGAAATTGTGGTGATACCCAGGGAAAACTGTAATTTCTGACCCTGACCTATTTTGCTTCTCAGTGTAGGACACTCCGAAGCCCCAGTATCCCTAAAGTCCTTTTCAGTTTGGGCTGACAAACTGTGTTATGTAACTTGGTGATTCACCTTGTTCATGTGCTTTAGTTCTGAATAACTGAGGACTGTTCATACAAATTCAAGTACACTCCCAAAGATGAAGCATTGCTACCCTCAAAGACGTTCAAAACCATGTTGCCGAAACTCTGTAGGGATCCAACTGAGCAGCTGCAAATGCAAAACCTGGACAATGGCACTGCCACTGGCCCAAGCTTGCAGCCTCTGAGAATAACTTGAAAAGGACAGAACTCTTTGGCTGATATATTTAAAGAAAAATCATTTTTCTGCTTTATAATAAAACCATGAGTATGTGATGGTTGTCCTTCATAAATTTTCAGGGTTTTCCATGAGAATAGAGAATAGCAAAACACGACACAACAGCAGTAATAATAGAAACACAAAATAATAACACAAAATAGCTTCAAGGACAGAAAATATAAGCTACAAGGTCGTGACGGTCTTTCTCTGTTGCTCTTGTCATAGCTGGTGAAGGTTGCCAAGGCTGCCCGGTTAGGGAGACTTATAGTTAAAAGTTCCATTTGGGGGAAATGTGATTTCAAAAAGCAGGACTTCTACTTCCAAGCAAACCAGTGTTTGCCCTTGTATGCTTTTCCTGGCAGACATTGTTCAGTTTTGCAAAGTTGAGACACGCTTTTTGTTGCTTGCAGATGCCAGCCAGGGGAAAAACAGGACAAAATAACTTGTCTTGTTTTTTCTCAAAGGTGCAAATAGTTTCCCTCTGGTTCCTTAGTGTTTCTGTAATCAGTTGAGAAGTTCAGCAAGAGCATGTCAGGTCACCTGAAAATTACTTCTCTAGGTGTTTACATTAACCCCGAAAGAAAACTTTTTGTGGTTATCCTGGAGCCTGTAACAGCGGCTAGCAACTTGCTTGTGGAATGCGCTTTTGAAGGTGGAGTTGCCTGAGAGAAATGATCTAGTTAATTAGTCCATTGCAATCCAGCTGAATATAGATATAGGGGTAGACTTATCAATTTATCAGGCTTTGGGCCAAATCCAATGTGTTGCTTGTTTTTGTAAATGAAATTTTATTGGAACGTATCCAAGCTCATTCATTTATGTGTTGTTTATGGTTACTTTCCAGAACTAAGTACTTGCTAAAGAAAGGAGCTGCAAAACCTAAAATATCCACAATTTGATCCTTAAGAGAAGTTTGCCTCCTACTGCTTTAGATTGTTATGGTAGCAGATCAGGTGTCCGAACACCACCCCTTTAACCTCATCCTATCAAACTTTAACAATCTTAAGTATCTTAAAGTACTCGCTAGCAAATTTATATTTATTAGTAGTAAATATTATCTATAAATATTTTAGAAATGTGTGAGATTAGACTAAAAATCTCCAATCCCAGAAATGATCAACCTTCAGAAACAAATTCTACTTTTGCATATTATCTACACTAATAAAAGAGAGATATGCAAATTGACTTTCTTTGCAATGCCTACTAGCCAATCAGGAGTAAGTATGCAAATTAACTTGACAAAGATGGCAGCAGCCCTGTCACCCAGCCACTCTGAGCCTCTGGGCAGCACACATGCAGGTGTGGAGCAGACAGGATGCCTGCTATGATGGGGAGGGTGGGGAGCAGAGAGAGATTGGAGTGGCACTCCAGCTGGAGTGAAGACTGAAGGCTCCAGCCAGAGCCAAGATGAAGGATGGCAGCCAGAGGGAAGGCCAGGGTACTGGGTGTCAGAGGAAAACTGGTGCCAGCAGCAGGGGAAAAAAGGCCTATTGTATGAATCTTTGTGCAATGGGCCTCTAGTCAGTTCATAAAGGAAATGACAGAGCTGGGTAGCCATAAATAAAATGAGAATAGGATTAAATTATCTCAAACACACACACACACACACACACACACACACACACACACACACACACACAGTCTTTCAATTCCAATATTCCATGGCTCCTACGTGTCTATAATAACAATTTCATGGGTTAAAATTAAGTAGAGCATTGGAGCTGGAGCAAACCCACAGCATGGTTTATGGAAATCACTTAAGAACTGAGACAAACCAGACTGAAACTGCATCATTAAAACCCAAGTCTCCCAAATTTATCTGGCAACATTAAAAATAACCCCCAGCCAACAACATATTATTCAAAGAACTTTCCAAAAATCAATGAAAATAATGTGGTAACATTCCCAATTCATCTCTGACATACATTAGATTCTACCAGGTAAATATGAGGTGAAAAAATGCCCTTGAGGAATAAAAGAAAAAATCAACAGATCTGATAGCAAGAATTACTTCTTCAAATTACCTTGCCTCAATGACCCATCAAGACACGTGGTTAGTTTTAATGTAGGCTTTTGAGGAAGGGCTGGAGAACTTGCATTTCACTAATGAGTAGAGTAGTGTTCTAAGTTTAGAAGAGAGGCAGGAGAAGGAGGCAGAGGAGAACAGTTCTCTGGTTCTTCTTTAGCCTGCTGTAATTACATTAATGCCTGCTTGTGAATATTGGGAGCCTCTGTCCTTTCCTGTCATCCAGCAAATATTTATTGAAGTTGTACTTTTTGCCAGGCACTGAACTCAGTGCAGGAAATACAATAAAGAATAAGGCAAACTTGCTCCTCATTTCATGGTACCTAAGTGGGTGAAGAGAGGCATTGAACAATTGCAATAAAATATGACTTGCTGCCGAAACCAGTTTGGCTCAGTGGATAGAGTGTCGGTCAGTCTACAGACTGAAAGGTTCTGGGTTTGATTCCAGTCAAGGGCATGTATCTTGGTTGCTGGCACATCCCCAGTAGGGGGTGTACAAGAGGCGGCTGATTGATGTTTCTCTCTCACAGATGTTTGACTTTCTATCCCTCTCCCTTCCTCTCTGTAATAAAATCAATATAATATATTTTAAAAATATGACTTGCTAATAGTGTGGGGGATGTAGAATCCTACAAGAACATGCCAGGCAGCTTTGCCTTGGTCTAAGCCAGGGTGTCAGAGTCCTTCCTGGTAAGTCATCTCAGATCTGAAGAGAAGTGGGAATTTGCTGACTCTTCTCTGCTTTTTCCTTGTTCTTGTCTTTCCACGCTTTCTGTTTACATCTGTTTCAAAGTCTGAAAAAGGAAATTGACCCCGGAGAAATTTGAGAAAGTGGTGATTTTAGGGTCATGTATCCGGTAGGAATAACTATGACAAGTAAATGATAAGTAGGCAAACAAATAAAATGACAAACTCAAAGGTGATGGAACCAGTTTACTTCTTCAAGGCAGTGAGATACATTGAATTTTGAACACTACGGATTAAGGGCGCTGAAACCACACAGTACAAAATCTGCATAGATCTATTTTACTCCATAGTTGCTACTTTGTATGCCCAGATTCAACCAACTGTTGAGGGATTTTTTTTCTGGCAATATGATTAAATGTGTATTAAATCTTCTCATTCTATCCTGTATAGAATAGAGTTTTTTCATAATTTTTGTCTCTGTCTCTAAGTGCAGTATTCTGCAATTTCTTCACCTCTGTATTTCAGTTTACCTTCTCTCTAGGTCTCACCCACAGATTTTAAAATTTAATCATTATATTGATTTTTTTTATTTCTAGAAGCCCTATTTGTTTTCTTAAATCTGCCTTTTCAATTTTGAAAATCTTGAAAGCCTTGCTCGTTATTTTAACCTGCTCTTTTTACTTCTTGAAACATATGTAATATGCCTAGTTTATTTACTATACTGAATACAAAGATCTATAATCTCTGAAGTCTTATTCTACAGTTTGCCCCTTCTGTAACTCTTTTTTCCTCTCTGGTTTCTTATTTTTTATATTGTTGAAACTATTACAGATATCCCCATTTTCCACCCATTTGCCCACCTCCATCCAGCCCCCTCCCCATCTTCCCTCTAGCCATCATCACACTATTGTCTATGTCTAGAGGTTATGCATATATGTTCTTTGGTTAATCCCTTCACCTTCTTTCTTCCAGTCCCCACTCCTCTCCCCTCTGCCAGCTATCAGTCTGTTCCATGTACCCATGCCTCTGCCTTTGTTTTGTTTGTCAGCTTATTTTGTTCATTAGTATTCCATGTATAAGTGAGATCATGTGATATTTGTCTTTCTCTGTATCTTGTACATCATTGTTTGTAATGATGAGCTTTACATGAAACTATATTTTTGGGAATTATTTGAAGATAGCACTTAAAGTATATGTTTTTAAAAGAGCATCTATGATTGTTTCTGAGCATAGAACTACAAATAGGAATTCTCTCTCTCTTTTCTTTTTTTCCATTTCACCTTGCACCAAGAGCAAGAGACGTGTACTCTTGCAGACTCAGTTTTTCCCAGTTCAACTTAAAAACATCATCTCATATGTGAGATCCAAATTCTGTCTCTTACTCCACTCAGCTGCCGGCTTTTCCTCCTGTCTTACTTAGGCCTCATCCATTGAAACCCAAGCCTTGATCATGGGGCCACTAGTTTCCCTTAGGGCAAACACTAACTTCAAGACACAGTTAAATCTCTGGATTTGAACTTCCCTGTCATTTGTAATCTCAGATTCTTTCCCTTACTTTATTGCCAGATCAGCTCTGTTATAAAGAAATATTTTTACAAAATGGTTATCTAATACTAGAGGCTCAGTGCATGAAATTCATGAATGGGGGTATGTGTGTGTGTCCCTCAGCCCAGCCTGTACCCTCTCCAATCTGAGACCCTCTCACAATCCAGGACTGCTGCCTGCCTGACTATGCCTAACTACTTCTGCCTACCAGCCTGATCACCCCCTAACCATTCCTTTGCCAGCCTGATCAATGCCTAACTGCTACCCTACTGGCCTGATTGGCCCTAATTGCCCTCCCCTTTGGGCCTGGTCACCCCCAACTGCCCTCCTCTGCCAGCCCAGTCACCCATAACTGCCCTCCTCTGCCGTCCTGGTCACCCCTAACTGCCCTCCCCTGTAGACCTGGTCGGCCCCCCACTGCTCTTCCCTGCCAGCCATCTTGTGGTGGCCATCTTGTGTCCACATGGGGGCAGTCATTTTTAACCACATGGGGGCAGCCATCTTGTGTGTTGGAGTGAGGGTCAATTTGCATATTACCTCTTTATTATATAGGATTGTTAGGTGTTGGTGCTGCATTTTTCTTGAATATCTAAAATGCTATATTTCTAAATAAAAGAAATGGATTAATACAATTTTCTTTCCTACTCACCTCAGAGCAATATCTGAAGAAAAGTACTATGATTCAAACAGTGATTACTGCTTACGTTAGACTTTTCTTCTTGTCTATGTTATTATCTACATATTTTGACTACATGTTGCTTTGGTAATAAAGGGGGAAAGGTTATTTTAAACAAGCACTAAATTAGCTCTTAATTTCCTAACAGCAGATGTATAAAATAAACTTCAAATTTGCTGCTATAGATGGCATCTTTGGCAATTAAAAACAAAGCAAATGTTTTCAGATACATAAAATCAAAGTGACAAAATAGACAAAAGATAGTACCAAAGAGGTAAAATCAGTGTATTGAACAGTGAGAATTCTTAGAATAAACTCTGGGATAGAAAATGATGTAAGAAGGTTTCATTTAGGGATTTGGAAATAAGCAGAAGCGAAAGGCTGACTCTGCAGATCTGGTGCCAATTTTCCTAGAGCTTTGATGGGGAAATCTGCTTTGGGGACTTGAAGAGCCACTGGACTTCCTCAGAAGGCAGATCACACATCTGCCACCAGAGGAAGGAGTGTGAGGAATGATTAATGAAGCACTGTTTTATGCTTTACTTTTTTTTTCTTTTCGACATTATAAGACAGAAGATGATATCCTTGGAGAAAATGCATGTTGGATTGGAAGACAGGTGGGTGGAGTGAACAAACGATTCTGAAATCAGAAAGGAGCAAAATCTGGAAAAGGATAAAAAGAAGATAAAAAACCTCACAGGTGAGCTGTCTTTAAATTGCAACTGACTGGAGTTCATCAGGGTCTGCCTAGTTTGATAAGAACAGCTTTTCTCTAAGAAATAATTGTCAATGTGTTTCCTATAGCCAGATTCTCAGGGCTCTCTGTCAGGTGTCTTTAAAATACAACTTAGGGCCAGAGATCTTAGGTCTCAGGAACTGCTGCAGTTTCCACTTTCACTCACCCTATCAAATATTTTAAATAGATGTATTTTTGAGTGACAGCTCTCTGCTAGGCTGTGCTAATCCTGGGACCACTGTGAAACAAAAGAATTGTTACCACTATCCTCAATATTAGGAAGCTTGAGTCTCTTTGGAAGAGATAGGAATCCAGCAAGTACTGGAAAACCAGGTTTTATTATAATTATAATAAGCACTATAAAAGAAAACGAACTCCAAATCTGTGGGTAGAAATATCAGCTCCTTGCTAGCCTTTTGCCATTATTTCAATTCACTCATAGGGCATTATCCACTTCTGAGACAGTTTTCATACTTAGTCTCTATGGTCTTCCTTTATCTTTTTTTCTTTTAATATGTTGTGTTAATTACCTATTGCTCTATATTTATACCACCAGAAATTCAATGGCTTAAAACATCATTCATTAATTACATCATCGTTTCTGTGGGTCATGAGTCTAGGCATGGAATAGCTTGGCTTCTCTACTTCAGAAAATCTTGAGATTACAGTCAAGGTGTTGGCTGGAGCTGAGGACTCTCTCATTTGAAGGCTGAACTGAGGAAGGGTCCACGTCTAACATCGCATCATTGTTGAGCACATTCAGTTCTTTGTGGTTGTATAATTCAGACTCAGCCAGCAAGGGAGAGAGTCTCTTTACTAAGAGGTCACACACCCATGTAACATATACATGGTTGCGCATCCCATTATTCTTGTTGAATTCCATTGGTTTTAAATAAGCCACACATTTAGTAATCATCCTGAAGGAGAGGGATAACACAAAAGCGTAGATATTCAAAGTTTGATAACATGGGGGTTACTGTAGAATTTGTCCACTACGTATGTGGTTTTAATTTGTTTTCTTTTGTTTACTCCTATATCTGTTTATTCAAATTTTAACTTTAAAATGGAAAACAGAAAGCATCAAGAAAGGGAGCAATTTCCATTCCTTTATCTTTTGTCTGGATTTCTTTAAATTCTCCTAACCAGACTCTTGCTTTCAATCTGGCTTCCCTCTAATCCAATCTCTAGACTGCAGTTCTGATGATGTCTCAACTTTATATATCTAAATAAGGAGTGGCTCTGCTATTATAGTTTCAATGGCTCCACATATCCCTGGGTATTAGGTCCACACCCAAGGCCTTGCCTTTCTTATTCCTAAAAGTTTATATTTCTCTAACTGCATATCTCACCACTCTTCCATATATGTGTGTGTGTGTGTGTGTGCGCGCGCGCGCGCGTGTGTGTGTGTGTGTGTGTGTGTGTGTGTGTGTATAAACTTTGGAGAGAAAGTAAGAGAGAGATATAAATAGAAACATCGATAATGAGAGAGAATTATTGATTGTCTGCCTCCTGAATTCTCCACACTGGGGATGGATCCTGCAACCCGGGCATATGTCCTGACTAGGAATTGAACTGTGACCTCCTGGTTCATAGGTCAATGCTCAACCAATGAATCATGCCTGGCCTGGCCATTCTCCCTTCTTTAACTCACTCCATACTCATTGAACTCATTGCAGTTCATGTATTTAACAAAAAATTATTGAGTCTATACTTCAAAGCTCTAGAAATCAATATTAAATTAATAGGCCAAATACTTTCTTGGAGTTACTTGGAAATCAAATCTGGTCAGGGAGACAGACAATAAACAAATAAGTTAGGGAAATAAATAACCAAATAACAAGTAACTGTTTCTTAGATCAAGAAAATTGTATGATGACAATTCACAGGCTAAGGGTTTTGGGGTAACAAGATGGGCTTGCCTTTGGCTAGTTTAATAAAAAAAAATATATAGATTCACATACATTGAACATTCTGTACTACTATAGAAACAACATATAATGATGGTGGTGGTGATGATGATAATGATGATGACAATGTCAATGATAAAATATAACTTCTAGAAAAGGAGTCCACACCTTAACTTTTGGATAATCGATGTTCTGCTGAAAGTTGTAACACCTTTGGCAACTATATGCAAAAAAAAAAAAAAAAATATATATATATATATATATATATATATATATATATATATACATACATATACTAGAGGCCCGGTGCATGAAATTCATGCACTGAGGGGTGTCCCTCAGAAGCCTGCACCCTCTCCAATCTGGGACCCCTCGGTGAATGTCCAACTGCAGGGATCAGGCATAAATCAGACAATCCTCTCATAATCCATGTGGTTTAGGCAGGCTCCTAATCACTTGTCTGCCTGCCTTGCCTGCCTGACTGTCTCTAACTGCTTCTGCCTGCCAGCCTGATCGCCCCAAACTGCCTTCTTCTGCCAGCCTGATCACCCTCAACTGCCCTTCCCTGCCAGCCTGATTGTCCACAACTGTCCTCTCCTGCTGTGACCCACCTCCTCTGCCAGGCCCTGCCTCCACTGTGCATGTGGTCATCTTGTGACAGTCATCTTGTGATGATGTTAGGGCACGATGCATGAGAGTATGATGACCACCTAGGCCAGTGGTCGACAAACTGCAGCAGCTTGTAAGCCACATGTGGCTCGTGAGCTGTGGTTTGTTGTTCTGTTGACTAATGAGTTTGCTGACCATTGACCTAGGCTATTATTAATATGGATATAACTGATAGCTATGTGTATGTATCTGTTTGTTTTTATTCTGAGGTCCTTACTTTTCATAAACATTTCCAATGGTTCAGAACAACAAAAAAAAGTTATTAATTCTGCTGTGTGGGGAAAATCATTATGAAAAAGTGTTCCACTTGCATGCTAGTGTGAGATTTTAGTTGGGATGATATTTTATTTAATAAGTAATCTTTTTACTCTTCATTACTTTTAATTGGAATATAAATAAAATCATTCCTGTACTATACATCTCAAAAAGAATTCTACCAGGTTAAATGCTCTGAGATATTCCTACAGAAAATATTGTAGTATAAACACAAAATGGCATAATATTGATTTTGATTAAAATCAGGGTGGCCATTGAAATATTGGAATCAGAATATAAAGCATAAAGCATATAAAATACATTAAAGGAGAAATAGAATGAGGCCACATAAATCTTGCCCAAAGTGCTTTGCATGTAAAAATATTCCATTAAGAAAATAATATTTGATTGATATATTGATGTAACTAAGAACTATGAAATAATTTCCCAGGAAAACATAGAATGCTTAAATGATATCATTATGCAATATACTCTCTGGTCTAAATTGGAATCTTCCTTCAATTTTTGAATGCTGTCTACCAAAATGGATTGCAGGAGCAGAAGCCAAGCAATATAGTATCTTCTAAATGTATAATTTCCTCACTAACATTTCCTGAGGGAAAGATTTTTCATCCTAATTCAATATTTAAGAAGAGTTCTTCTTTTTTAAACCTCATAAGTGTTTCCTGTCCTATTTAATATGCTAAATGTCTGGTCATCCATTCAACCAATCAAAGTGTAATATGCTAATGACATGCTAAGGCCATTCAACTGCTCGCAACGTGCAGTGACCACCATGGGACAGACAGTCAACTGGTCGACCAGTAGCTATGACACGCACTGACCATCAGGGGCAGATGCTCTAATCAGGGCAGATTAGCTTGCTGCTAGGGTCTGGCCGATTGGTCCCTCCCTGGCCTCGATTGTGCACCAGCGGGGTCCCTTGGCCTGGCCTGTGCCCTCTTGCAATCCAGAACACCTAGGGGGATGTTGGAGAGCCCAATCCAACAGGCCAGGCCAAGGGACCCTACTGGTGCATGACTTCATGCGCCAGGCCTTTAGTTTTGACATAATCTTTTTCACTTTGCTATTGAAGGATAACTAGATTACTAATGAATTAAGATTGTTTTAGAAAGACATTATGTTGTAATTTTTAGTTGTGATGATTCAAACTTTCCACTCATACAGAAAACATGCTAGTAAGAGTCTGTTCTGCAATAAGTCTTATGCTATGTTTTTAAATAAAATATGATTAAGACACAAATCCTGTTTTCAGGCAGCCTATGTCCAATGAAAAAGAAAATCAGAGAGTATACTCAAGTGAGGCAGTTATCACCAAAGGTATATGTTAAGCACTGCAGTATTAGTACTGATATACTTTCAGTAAATGACAGGACTAGTGTTTTTCAGCATTAGTTGCACTGCTAAAGTATTAATGTGGTAAATAGCTAAAAATGACCACAGTACCATTTCTGGTCCTACATGTGCTTCCAGATCCTTGCCACTCCTACAGTTTGAGAACTGTCTCCCACTTTCTCATACCTTCTATCTAAATTAAATGTTTGTTTAAATAATTTATGAAGCATGTGTCTTTTTGAGGAAAGATATTTATTTTAATTACAATAAAATGAAGTTTTATTATATATTAGTTTTATTATATATTATCTGACATGTGAGAATGTATATCTAGCTCTTGTTTTTATGTTACTTCTGCTCCAATTCATGTTGTTTCTGGGCGAATAAGTGCAGCAAAGGATATATTCTTTTTATCAAGACAGAATATTGTTACACATGGGTGGAAAGAGAGCTTGTCAATCTATAACAAAAGCTTTCAAGAACTTAAGATTTTTAAGTGATTTTCCAATCTACCATCTGCTTTAGGTTGATCATTACAAAAAAAATTCCAATTCTTTAAAAAAAATACTAATTCAAGAAACCAATTGTATTTTGGTATAGACCTTTTGGAAAAGAGTATCGAATGCAAACAATATCCTACAATTACCCTACTCTGATATATAATTCAACAGAATTGGAGATATGTATGTGAAGATTTCTTTGTAGCCTTATCTATTATAACACAGAAATTACTTGAATAAAAATTAGGAATTAATTCAGTAAATTGCAGAATTACTAGCAAAAAATGATTAAAAAAACAATGATGAAGAATCTATAGAAACATTTATCTATAACAATAGCTAATATTAAGTGAGGGCTTAGTATGTGCCATTCTCTGTTTTAAGTATTTCAAAAAATATTATTCCATTTGATCCTCAAAATATCCTCATGAGGTAGATAATGCTGTTTTTCACATTACATGGAAAAGGCACAGAGATAAAAATAATTTGGCCAGAACCAAAGAGCTAGCAGTGGCAGGGCAAGGATTTGAAGCCAGAGGGTTCTTACAATACCATATACTGTACTAAGCTATGTACTTTTGGTTTAAACTGTAACACATACACATACATACATACATACATACACACAAACACACACACACACACACACACACACACAAGAATTGAAAGATAATAAAAGTAGTTTTAAGTGATTATTTTAGGGTAGTGAGACTATGAATACTTTTTGTCATTTTTCTAAATTGCCTGTAATGGATTAAATGACTTTTAAACAGAGAGAAGAAAACACAATTTAAATAACTTAATAGCCAAGAGTAAAAAGCAAGCATAGTTTCATTCAACAAAGATTACTGCATAGGATGTGAATTCTCAAAGCCCACTTTGAGTCATTACTTAAGCTACATCTGTTATTGCAGGTTAAATTTCCATTATTTATGAGTCCATGCAGAAATATTATTGCTAAAGCTGTGTGTTCTATTCCTGTTATGAATTTTCAGACCATTTAACATATGGTGCATCTCTTATAAAGTTTAATCTGAATTAGTTAATGTTTCCACTCCACTCCCTCCATCACAAGAAATATTGTAAATGTATTTCCACTATTTAACTTTAAGACTATACCTACATACTTCATATACTCCAATGCTAAGCAATGCTGTCCATTGGGAGCTGGAGAGAATCAAACCCACATTATTTTCCAAAAGTGTATTACATAGAATTCTAACTATTTGAAAGAATCCTCTTTCTACTAATAGGAAATCTGATGTCCTTCTATAGCAAGAAAGTTAAAGATGCCTTAAATCATTGTGGATTTTGTTTTTATTTAAAATTAAATGTTACTTTGATAATAGTCTTTCTAATTTGGTAATACTGCATATATACAGTATATTAGTCAGGATAGACTCGAGTATGTTGTGGTAACAAATTAATCTCAAAATACCAGTGGCTTAGACTTTAACTTTAGACAAGATAGAACTACAGCAACCTTATTTATAATCTCTCTACAACCTGAAACAACCAAAAGCACTGGATAAATGGTGTGAAATAGTTTCAAAACAATCCTATATAATAAAGAGCTGATATGCTAATTAGACCAGATGGCAGAATGAACTCCCAGAAGGACCAGTGGGCAGGGGCGGGGTCACGGGACTATGAGGCAGCTGGGGTTTGAGGCAGCCAGGGCTAAAAGGGCTGAGCCCCTTGCACGAATTGCATGCATCAAGCCACTAGTGTATTAGAGAAAGTTAAAGACAGTAATCCCTGGTAAATGGGCACAAATTTAAGTAGGAATATGGAATGTAAAAATGACCAATCTCTAAATTCTAGACATAAAAACTAAAATTCTGAAATGAAAAATATATTATATGGGATTAATAGCAGTTAAACATTGCAGAAGAAAAGGTTAGTAAATTTAAGACCCAGAATAGCAACAATCCACAATGAACTCAATTGAGAAAAAAGTTTAAAAAATGAATAGAGTATCTGTGAGCAGTGGGACAACTGCAAGCTGTAGGTTATATATGGAATTGGAGTCCCTAGGTGGGGAATAAGGACAAAATAATTGAATACATAGACAGATTTTTTTTTTAGATTTGTTGAAAAAATAAATCCAAGACATAAGAAGCTTACTGCGAGAAACATGATGAAACTCCATTAAGGCACATCACCATCAAATTGTAAAACAACAGTTTTGTTCAAAACCACATTTTTAAAGAGAAAATTTTAAGAGCAGCCTTAAAATAATATATACAAAGAAGCAAAGATAAAAATGACAGGAAGTGTCACATTAGAGAAAAAAATGCAAGCCAGAAGATAATGGAGCAACATCTTTAAAATAGTGAAAGAAGCCCTGGCCAGGTGCCCAGTGTGTTTGAGCATCATCCCTTAAACCAAACGGTTCAGGCTCAATTGCCAGTCAGGGCATATACCTAGGCCACAGATTAGATCCCCAATTGAGCGGTTTAGGGGAGGCCCATCTATGTTCCTCTCCCTCTGTTCCTCTCTCCCTCTCTGTCCATTCTTCTCTAAAATCAATTAAACAACAACAACAACAAAACAACAAAAGAACATATTCTTGGTGAGGATTAAAAAAAATAAGAAAGGAAAATCTGCCAATCTAGAAATCTATTATTTATAAAAAATACCTTTCAGAAATGAAAGCAAAATAAACAACTTTAAAGAAATATTAAAAGAAATCCTTCAAAGGAAGAAAAAAATGATAACAGATGGAAATAAGGATCTATATATTAGAACAAAAGACAATTAAATTGTAGTTATATAGGAAAATATACACTTTTTTCTTATTTAAATGCTTTACAAGGCAATTATTTAAAAACTAGAGGCCCGGTGCATGAAATTTGTGCATGAGCGGGGGGGGTATGGGGGATGTCCCTTAGCCCAGCCTGCACCCTCTCCAATCTGGAACCCCTTGAGGGATGTCCAACTGCCCATTTAGGCCCTATCTCAGTAGGATCGGGTCCAAAGGATCAGTCGAACATCTTTCTCACAATCCAGGACTGTTGGCTCCAAACTGCTCACCTGCCTGCCTCCCTGATTGCCCCTAACTGCTTTTGCCTGCCAGCCTGATTACCTGCTAACCACTACCCTGCCAGCTTAATTGATGCCTAACTGCTCCCCTGCCAGCCTATTTGCCTCCAACTTCTCTCCTCTGGTGGCCTGGTCACCCCTAACTGCCCTCCCCTAAAGGCTTGATCACCCCCAACTGCCCTCCCTTGCAGGCCTGGTTCCTCCCAACTGCCCTCCTCTGCTGGCCACCTTGTAGTGGCCACCTTGTGTCCACATGGGGACAGGATCTTTGATCACATGGGGGCAACCCTTTTGTGTGTTGGAGTGACGGTGAATCTGCAAATTACTATTTTATTAGATAGGATAGAGGCCTAGTGCATGGGGTGGAGGCCAGCTGGTTTGCCCTGAAGAGTGTCCTAGATTAGGGTAGGGGTTCCCTTGGGGCGAGGGGCAGCCTGGGCTAGGGGTCTGTGGAGGTTTGCAGGTCAGCCCCACCCTCCAGTGACCCAAGAGGAGGCCCTGGGATCTGGGATTAATTTATGTCTACAACTGAAACTTTGTAGCCTGGAGCAGAGCCAAGCCTTCTGCTTGCTCTGTGGTAGTAGCCATTTCTGTTTGAAACTTTGTAGCCTAGAGTGGAGGCCTAGGCCGTCAATAGCAGGTGGAAAGCTTGGCTTCCTCTGTTGCCGGGGAAACCCAAGCCTTCCTCCTGCTCTCAGTGGTGACAGCCCTCTTGGTTAGGGTTTATTTGCATAATCTGCTCCTTGGTGGACATTGCTGTGGGCATGACTTGTGGGTGTAGCGAAGGTATGGTCAAATTTGCATATTACTCTTTTATTAGATAGGACAATAGCAATGTAGCATAGGTTATAACATATGTAAAACACATGACAACAATAATATATCATAACAATGAAAAGGCTGAGAGGGAGAAATGGAAGTGTCTTATATAATAAAAGGCTAATATGCAAATTGTCCCCTCAGGAGTTTGACTGAGTAGGAATTTGAATGCTCACTATGACATGCACTGACCACCAGGAGGCAGCATGGAATGAAGGAAGGCCCCAGCTGGCAGCCTGCAGCTAGGGGAAGGAAGGTTCTTATAGGCCCTGATCCTAGGGACTCTACCCATGCACGAATTTCATGCACTGGGCCTCTAGTACTACTATAAATTCTTATTCTATTTGTACAGTGGTATAATATCTCTTAAAAGTAAACTTAGATGTTCAAGATGTTTACTATAACCCTGGCTGGTGTGGATCACTTGGTTGGAGCATTGTCTTCTACACTGAAGGGTCAGGGGTTTTATTCCTGGTTGGAGCATTTGCCTGATTTGCAGGTTTGGTCCCTGGTTGGGGTGTGTGCAAGAGTTAGCCAGTCAATGTTTCTCTAACATAAATCAATACCTATCTATCTATCTATCTATCTATCTATCTCTCTCTCTCTCTCTCTCTCTCATCACTAAAGCATATCCTTGGATAAGAATAAATAAAAAGTCTGTATATTATAAACTGTAGAGCAACCATTTAAATAATAATAAAAAAAACTCAAAGAGGTATAGCTAATAAGTTACTCAAGGACATAAGATAGAATAACAAAAATCACCCAACAGAAAACACTAAAGGAAGATAGAAAAAAAGAAAAAGAAACAAAGGATAGATAAGCAACTGATAGACCTAACTTGAATCATCAAAATAACATGAAATATAAATGCATAACATGCCCAAATTAAAAGCGATTGTCATATGGGAGTAAAAAAAGCAAGATCCAACTTTTAGCGTCTACAAGAAACTCACTTAAAATGTAAACACATAGGTCAATTAAAAGAAGAGAGAAAGACATACCTTGTTGACAGTAATCAAATGAAGCTGGAGTGACTATATTAATATCTAACAATGCAAATCTCATTATAAAGAATACTACCAGGGATAACAAAGATCACTTCATAATTATTCCTGGGTCAGTACATCAGAGGTTCATAATAATCCTAAATGTTTATGTGCCTTATGATAGGGCTTCAAGAATTGAACTGCAAGAAGAGAGACAGGATCCATAATTGCAGTCAGATTTCAGTAACCCTCTCTCAAGAATTGCTGGAACACATAGATTAAAAAATCAGTAATCTGATAGATGACTGAAAGAATGCTATCAACCAGCTAAAATTTATGGAGCAGCAACAACTGCAAAATGCACAGGGAATCTTTATCAATATAGCCCGTGTTCTGGGCCATCAAACATGTCTAAATAAATTTGAAAGACTTCAAGTAATGCAAAGTGTGTTCTCTAACCAAAATTTAATTAAACTAGAAGTCAATAGTATAATAATCTCTGGGGTACCCTTAAAAACTTGAAAACTAAATGACATATGTAACCCATGGATCCAAGAAAACAATTAGAAAGTATTTTGATCTGAATAAAAATTAAAACATACTACCAAACTATGTGCCACTGAATCAATACTTAGGGGAAGATTTATTGCACTAACTAAACACCAGTGTCATAAAAGAAGAAGGATCTCAAATCAATGATCTCAGTTTCTACTGTAAGAAACTAGAGAAAAATGAAATTCAATTTATAGTAAGCAAAAGAAAGAAAACAGTACACAAGAATACAAATCAATTAGGTAGAACATTTAAAACAGGTAGAAAAATCAATTTAAACAAAATATTGTTTGTAGAGAAGACCAAAACGATAAATTAACCTCTAGCTAGACTAAACAGAAAAGAGAGAAGACAAAAATGAACCATTCACAGGAGCAAGAGGAGTTACATCACCACAGATTCTACAGATATTGAAATGATAAGATAATATTATTAAAATTTTCATGCCAATGAATCAGATAATTTATATGAAATAAATGTGTTTGTTGAAAGATACAAGTACCAAAAAATTTCAGTGACTTAACACAGCCAAGGTTTCCTTCCTATTCATGCTGTATGTCCTTTGCAGATTAGTTGGACTTTGCTCCACTCCTTCACTCAGGTGCTCAGGCTATTGAAGCTCTGAGATCAAGACACTAGGAACTAACTCCACATCTGTGGCAGCAAAACAAGAGTAAGACTGAAAAATCAAATAATGGCTTTCCATAGGCTTAGCCCTGAAGTGACACACAGAACCCTTTGGAGAGTTAATTAGCCAGACCTACTAACATAGATCTTAACTCTTAGGGGGCTGAACATTGCATTGTGAGCATAACTTTCTCTGCCATAGACTGACAATGATATATGCCACGTTGCTATTGAAAGATTTTTTTTTCCTTTTGGAAAAAAATGCAGACTGACAGTTCTAGATTATCAACTGTATTTCCACATTTATGC
Source organism: Antrozous pallidus (assembly GCA_027563665.1). Lineage (NCBI taxonomy): Eukaryota > Metazoa > Chordata > Mammalia > Chiroptera > Vespertilionidae > Antrozous > Antrozous pallidus. Next base: position 18,857,820 of record CM050517.1, on the reverse strand, counting down.
ATATGTTACCTAACTTTTGATACCTACAACACTGCTTTTAAAGCAGTTTCACCTTGGAAATAAATGGTTTAATCCTAATACAGTGTTCCCACACTATACATTCCACATTTGTGTTTAAGAGTTTGGTTGTTTGAGACCCGCAATAACTTTGCAATAATTAGCAAAATATACTCCAACACTAAAGTTTAGTTTGAAAGGATATGTTTTTCTCCTATGCAGTATGCCATTGCCATGTTGCAGAGTATTATGAAGATTTAAAAATAACAATGTACATCTCACTTGCAGTAAACTCTTCTGGAGCATGATAGTACAATGTTGATAACTGTTACACATTTCTATTTCTAATAGAGTTCCTGGCAGTCTTTCGATGGAAAATACCTTGCCATCATTACTACATCTACTCATCACTATTCCTCTTACTCTTCTGGGCCTTCTAAATATGGTACTAATGAGAAAATATTTATAATAATGAAAGCATAATATGCTAATTAGACCAGACATCCTTTCAGATGAAGCCAAGGCTGCAAGGGAAGCCCAGGTCCCAGGTGCCAGACGGAAGCCAGTGCCAGCAGCTGGGGGAAGGAAGGCCTATTCTCGTGTGAATTTCATGCATTGAGGCTCTAGTTAGAACATATTTAAGAATAAATAATTTTTAATGAAGAACAGTTACAAAAGCAAGATGTCATTTGTAGGTATGCTGGCTTTGAATTACACTTTATAACACTTTGGTTCTAGAAGTCTTAAAAGCAAACTTGTAACTTTTAAAGCAGTGGTTCTCAAGCTTTCTAATGCCACAAACCTTTAGTACAGTTCGTCATGTTGTGGTGACCCCAAACCATGAAATTATTTTCATTACTACTTCATAACTGTGATTTTGCTACTGTTATGAATTGCAATGTAAATATCTGTGTTTTCCGATGGTCTTAGGTGACCCTGCTATCGGTTCTCAACCTGTGGGTCACCCACAGGTTGAAAACCACTGCTGTAGAGCCTAAAACTATCAGGGAAAAAATTGCAACTCCAAAAATTATTTTGCTTTTTAAAAATTCAGAATAAGTAAAATGTAATTGTTCACAATAAAACATAGTGTAATATCACTGTGTTTTTCAATCTATCTACCTATCATTCTATGTAAACATCCATCCATCCACCCATCATGTCTGCCTAAGTACAGTCAGCAACATGTAGATCAAAGTTCACCAGTTGTTAATGATAATTGCTCTGAGTGTTGAGTCTTGGATTTATTCTTTACTCTTGTCTTTTTACTTTTTGTATTGATTAAACATATAAAAGTAATAATGACATTAGTATTGAAATATCTTTAATTTTAAAATCAAAGAGATCTCTCTTCATGAATTTTAGTGGCTGAAATTTGAATGATGTCATTTCTTTTTATCATGCTTGCATATTTAATCTCTCATTATATGGATTTAGTACTCTATAATTAAACCATTTGTTTCATGTTGCTCATTTCCTCACTATTTTTTCTCCATATAAACATCACTGTCACTTTTTTATTCTTATGAGTTAGAAATTGTGCTTCATTTATACTATTATTTATAAGTCTCTGTGTATTGCACATTTGACATGAACCTGAACAGAATAGTCACATTTTTTCCCATGAATTTTTTTACCATAATTTATTTGCCAAATGATATAGATATATTTCCTGGAACTTAAAGGAACATATTGTGAAGACCGATTTTTGGTTCATATCTGAGCTTTTCTGTTTTCCTTGAAAACATTTAAACAAATACCTATATATCAAGGAAAAGAAGCTTTTCATCTACTTTCACTTATTGGCCTTTAAGAAGAGAAACACCACCGCCACCAATAATAATGACAAAACTACTTGGCCAAGGTTGTAGCTGGTGATATAATCAAAACACTATGCAAAGTACTTACAACTTGGGGAGGCTGGGAGTGCTGTTGGAATCAGCCAATCAGAATGGAAGCTATTGGAGCTGAGAGGCACTTCCTGGGGCAGGTATTAATTACCCTGTAATTGCTGAAATGTGGGATGATGGAAAAGGGTGTGAAATGGGGCTGTGTCACTGGGGATGATAGTGAGGAGGCTTAGAGCAGAAGATCTATGTCTATAGTATAGAAATTGTTTTAATAGTTTATCCACTATCAATGGTTAACTACTGCTGGTACTATAGCCAAAATGAAGACCAACCTTGGTTATAAATTCTTATACTTACAGAGGTAGAGTTTATATAAACTTCAATCCTAAAGAACAAAGGAAAAGTGAAAGATGTGTTTTAAAGTGCTCTAGTAATTTAGTGCTTAAAATCACACCATTATTTATCAATAACTGTGGGCAAAGTATTACCATCTTTCCTTTAAAAAATGAAAATACAGTGATCTTGTTTTCTGGGAAGAAAACAAGAAAAAAATTGGCTCCAATATTTTATGCTATTTTAGCTGCAGGCAAATGGCTAACTCTTCCATGCACACTTTGTTCAAGAGCCAAAATCCATTTTCTCATCTATGCCTTCTACTATATTTTGTTAGGTTAAAGAGTCAAATGCATTTTCTATAATAAAAACACAGACTTTAAGAGCTCGAAGAGTGCTAAGCATTAAAAGTAAAAACCAGTACTGATGCTCTGTGCCAAATAAGATTTAAAATATTCGAGTGGAGACCAAGATGGCGACGGGCAGGAAGGTAGGGAGGGAGAGTGTGTGAGAGAGTGGGGGAGCAAAAGAGGTGTGTGTGGAAGTGTGTGGAAGTGAAATAGGGACAGTTAGACTCTGCATTTCTTCCAGGGGGCTGCCAATCCAGGCAATCTTAGATTGCAAAACCCTGATGCCACCACAAACACTCTGGGGAGGACACCGGTGGCACAGAGACCATGCCATCTTGAAGAACAGAACTGCTTGTTAGCCTTGCCAACACCCAGTCTGGTATCAGAAGCAAACCAGGGCCCCACAGCCAACTCTGGTAGAAGACCTGCCACCACAGCTGCAGACCCAGGGACACCAAGACTCCAGGCACCTGGCTGTAGATTTCTGTGTGTCACAAAGCCAATCCCCCTCTTCTGCCATCCCCGTGGCAGAACACAGAAACTACCAGACCCCAGCTGCACAATAAGGCTTTCTGCACACAAAAGCAGTGACAATTCTGCCTGACATTGAGTCTTGGTGTCTGACACTGGAAGTTTCCCTCAACTCATCTCCATGCCAGGCAGGGAGACTGAACTAAATTTGAGCCTAGCTGCGCATCCTTAAGGAGGTAGTTTCCTGTGATCAGATCCCATGCCCATGCAGGGCAGTGAAAGAGCGCTGAACTTGAGCCTGGACTTGCAAACTCAGGGAATTGTTTCCCACGACTCCTCTCCATGCCTCAGCAGGGAGGCAGTCCTGAATTTGAGCATAGGTGTATAACATTGGGGAGATTGTTTTTTGCGACCAGATCCTGCACCCATGCAGGGAGATAGCGCTGAATTTGAGCCTGGGGGTGCAAACCTGCGGAGTTTGTTTCCCATGACCAGACCCTGTGCCCACACAGGGAGCCAGCGCTGAATTTGAGCCTGAGTGCATGGACACGGCAAGTTTGGTTTCCACAGTGCACACCTGTGTGACCAGACCCCACACCCACACTAAGTGGCAGTGCCACCTGACTTTGATTCAGGGCAAGTACACACAGACGGTTGTTTACCGCAGGGCAGAAATGGACCCCTTGCCAATGCAATGCAACTGAGCAACCCAGTCTCCCAAGCAGATCAGGGACCCTGAATCTCCATGCAAGAGGCAGCAATGAGCACCAGTGACTAGACTCTGTTCCTCATTGCATATGCCTGGAATCCCTGATTCCCAGTACATTCACACTAAGAGCCAGTTACTCAAATTTTTGGCACAAGTGCACACAGGGACCCTGATTCTCAGTGCAAGGTAGAACCAAGCAATAGAGATTCTGATGCTCAATTCTCAGCATGAAAATAGGGAGCCTCTGACTCCTGATACATAATAAGGGACTTTGATATTTGGCACACATCAGTGGGTTCTCTGTTTCCAAGTGGCACAGGCAGAGTCCCTGATTCTAGGTGCACACACAAGGCCACACTATGCGCCTGTGACTCTGACCCAAGGTGAGCATGGCTCCCACCAACCCACAGCAACTGCAAGTCCTGATGTCAAAGCTCTTCAGTGACATTTGGGGCGGGGGGGAGGGGAGTGCAAACCTCCCACTGCACACAGCACAGGCCCCTGCAACTTGACATTTGAACCTTCTGGTGATAGCCAGAATGGAGAGACAATAAAGCAATCCCCAGATGAAAGAAAAGGATGACTTGTTAATAAAAGAGATAAGTAAAACAGAAGCATGCAACATGACCAAAAAAGAGTAATGGTCACACAGTTCATACACTGGATGGATGGATGAGAAAATCAATAACCTATGCAAAAATCAGGAAGAAATGAAAAATGATATAGCTACAATCAAACACCCTTGAAGGATTCAAAAGTAGACTAGAAGCAGCAGAGAACCAAATTAGTGAGTTAGAATATTAGGTACAGTAACAAGCCCAATCTGAACAGCAACTACAAAAAAAATTAAAAAGGCGGAGAAGAGCCTAAGGGAGCTTTGGGACAATGCAAAACAAAATAACATACATATAATAGGGCTGCCAGAAGGACAGGAAATGCAGCAAGGATTAGAAAATGTATTTGAAGAAATAATGACAGAAAACTTTCCTGATATGAGGAAGAAAAAGGTAACTTGAGTACAGAGAGTCCCAAGCAAGATGAATCCCAAAAGACCCACACGAAGACACGCCACAATTACAAAGGCAAATGTTATAGACAAAGAGAGAATCTTAAAGGCTGCAAGAGAGAGACAGAGTTACTTACAAAGGATCTACCATCAGATTATCAAATGATTTCTCAACAGAAACACATCAAGCTAGAAGAGAATGGAAGGAGATATACAAAGTGATGCAAAGCAAGGGACTGAATCCAAGAATACTCTATCTGGCAAGACTATCAATCAAAATTGAAGGGAAATCAGGAGCTTCGCAGAGAAAAAAAGACTAAGGGAGTTTATCACTACTAAGCCAGCAATGGAAGAAATGCTAGCGGGAATGCTGAAAAAGAAGAAACAAAAAGGCAAGAAGGAAAACAGCCTCAAAAAATAAAAATGGCTACAAACAAGTACCTTTCAATAATAACTTTAAACCTAAACATACTAACTGCTCCAATCAAAAGACATTAAGTGGCTGAATGGATAAAAAAACATGACCCATATATATGCTGTCT